>JAUCBN010000039.1:3407768-4607768 GCA_035048815.1 Abelmoschus esculentus
AATTAAAAATTCTCCATTCATCTGCTATATATCTATTTATCGTATATTTATGGTCTAACATTCTTATATATCAACAATCAAACTTTGTCGATGTTTATGCAACCGACCATTCTTTTCACATCAGATATGATAATTGAAACTACTCTATGCAAGTCTCACAATTGCAGCTCTCATAAATCTCCCTTTTCCTACTTGCAGTACCCTACCAAACATGCTAGTCCAGCTCCCAGTGATAAAGTGCAGTCAATATGCCTGCACATCAACAACCACAATTACCTTGAAAAAGTGCAATCTCCAAATAAATGATCACAACATTCTTGCTCTTCTTCATATAACAAATATAAAGGATCAACTTGACACTCCCATCTCAACATACTATAGTTTAGATTTGACTTTAAATTTTCTGTCTTTAAAAGGTTTAGAGTAAGACCCTTTCCTGGCCTGGTAAAAATTCAGGATGAAGAATGCTACTGATGAACAATATGGTAAACGATACAACATTTCTAACTTAGAAGTGATTCGGTGTTATATGATGATTCAATGATGTATATTTGATTAATCAATACAAAGCAACAATATTGAATTTAGGGACCATTCAATAACATTTATATGTCTAAGAGACTGAACTATAATTACTATGATTTGTATGTCCTTAACTGTAATTAAGATCATCAATGTGAAATTCGATGTTAAAATAGACTATTTATCAATTCTCAATGCATTTAGGATTCGCTTAGGGATTCAATTAAGCAATAATACATTGGTGATCAATAGGTAAAGTTTTAAATCTTATTACAATATCGATAATCAAAGAGGTTGTACTGATATACTAATAAGTTAAATTCTTTCAAGACTATTTTTAATAATGATACGAGATGAATCATACCAATATGTCAATATTTAATTTTTTAAAATTTAAAATCAATATCGATATACATCAAATCGTACAAGTATGTAAACTATAACTTTACAGATCAGTTAAGACAAAATCGTATCGATACATTATCTCTGATTTTTGTTCATGTTTGGTTATTGTTTTTGCTAACTATTTTTTGTTTACTCAGTGTTTATTAGAAGGGAGAGATTATTAGGTGAACCCTGTTCACCACGTCATCCATGGTCCAAGTAATCAGGACCGTTCATCTTTAAATAATCACCTAATAATTACCCACTCACTACTTACATGTAGAAAAAAGGTGATGATTCGCTTAAAAAATTAAGATGAATAATCCTGATTAATTTGGATCACAGGTGACGTAGTGAACAAGATTCACCTAATAATTTTTTATTAGAAGGTGACTATTTGAATGTTAAGGTGATGTCGTGCGAGCCTACTCTAGTATAATTTTCTTCGACGAACAATATTTCTATTTTAATAAAACTTTAAACTTTACTTTTATATATATATATATATATATATATATATATATATATATATATACCCTATCATTGAAAAATAATATTTGAAGTGACGGAATTTATTTTAAATTCAGTTGACATCATAAACGAATATAGACTTATATAGTTGATGTATTTTTTTTATAATCATTAATATATAATCTATTGATAGATTAATCCGAATTAGGTATTATAGAGTTATGTGACCATATAAATAAAATTTATTTCATGCACTTTGTTAATATTTAAAGTATAATTAATCTCAGAACTCTATCAAACTAATAGGTAGTTAGTATAATTAAAATTACTTTCAACATGATAAATTTTAAAAGAATTTAAAATTATATTAATATGATAAATTCTAAAAGAATATAAATTACATTAAAAGAGTAAAATAATTATGTCAATATGACGAATTCTTATTTAAAATGGTATAATAAAATATTTCAGTTGAGTGTATAAATTCTGGAGTACCAAATGAATGGAATGGCTAGAAACAAGAGAGAGTACAAATGCATCGGCGACGAAAACCTTCGCATTGTCCACCTAAATATCCTTCCGTTTTACAAATAGACTCGCAGTTACTGCTACTGAAACACGACCCCTTAAATTTATTGCTTGCAGTTTTGCATGGTTTAAGCTCTGGCGCCTCCGCCTCTACTTCTGTAGACAAACATCAAAAACAACAATTAGGATTAGTTCAAATTCAAGTAGAATAGTTGATAAAGAGGGTGAAAAAAAGAAAACCTATTGTTAAAAGAACCAACAGAAGAAGGAAAACAATTGAAGGGGTGAATTTTGTCATTTTGAAATATTAGTATTTTACAATGAGAAAGATGGGCAAAAGAATTTATTTAATACGATAAGAGCCGAGTGTTGCCAAACATTTATATAAGGGTTGGAATCATTAACAGTTGACGAAAAAAATGGACGGATTTTACATTTGTTTTGTATTCCAAACTTATCTCAATTTCTATCCATTTATATTATAATTAAACTCCTCACTTTTTTATTAATAAATAATATAAATATTTATTACTATTAATTATCAAATTTACATTTTTTTTCTCGAAAATAACCCATGATGCACCGTACCTTTAGATCATGCATGTATTGTGTCATGCTATTTACTGAATAAGCAATGTCTGGTCTTATAAACAATACATATTGTAGGGATCCTAGGAGTTGCCAAAACCCAGTGGCATTTGTCTCACCTGAACCGTCGTTGACCTGGATCATGCATATATTGTGCCATTCTATTTACTGAATAAGCAATGTTTGGTCTTGTAAAAACATTTGTATGCACTCCGTGTGAGTGAGTATCCTACAAAAACAAATGGTTTAGATTCAACTTTAATTTTTTCGTCTAGAAAGCTTTAGTGTAACACCTCTTTTCGGTCTGATAGAAATCCAGGCTGGAGAATACTACTGAGGAACAATACGGTGAACGATACAATATTTCTAATGACTTAACAATAATTCGGTGCTATATGATGATTCAATGACGTATGTTTGATGCTAAGAAGAGCAATTAATCAATACTAATTGTTACTACAGAATTTAGGGACCATTCTATAGCATTTATAAGTTTGAGGGACTAAACTATAATTATTATGATTTGTATGTGCTTAACTGTAATTAAGATCATTAATGTGAAATTCGATGTCAAAAGAGAGTACTTATCAGTTCAGAATGTATTTAAGATTCGTTTAGGGCTTCAATTAAGCAATACAATAATTCTGATCAATAGGTAATGTCTTAAATCTTATTACAACTCTTTTTAACTAACTTACTACTATCGATGCCGATACTCAAAAGAGCTATAGTGAGTTAAATTCTTTCAAATCAATTTTAATAGTAGTATGATTTGACTTATACCGATACGTCAATATTTAATTTTTTTAAAACCTAAAATTAATATTGATATTGACCAAATTATATCGGTACGCGAATTATAACCTTACGGATCGGTATAAATCAAATCATACTGGTGCTTCATCTCTAGGTTTTTTCATATTTGGTTACTGTTTTTTTGTTAACTGTTATGTTTACTTGGTGTTTATTAGAAGGTGACTATTTGAATGTTAGATGATGTCGTGTGAGCCTGCTATAGTATAATTTTCTTCCAGGAACATTGTTTCTAATTTAATAAAACTTTAAATTTTATTGAAAAAAATACATATGTTTTTAAATTAATTATTGAAAAATAAAATTTCAATCAAATGTAAACTTATATGGTTGATATTTTTTTTATAATCACTAATATCTAATTTATTAGTAGATTAATCTGAATTAGGTATTATATTAGAGTTATGTGACTCTATTAATAAAATTTATTCTATTTACACCGTTAGTATTCAAAGTTCAAATAATCTCACGACTCGTCCTACTAAACTAATTTGTAGTAGTGTAATTTGAAATTACTTTCGATAAATTTAAAAAAATATATATGAAATACATTAAGAGAATAAAAGAATAATGTCAATATGACAAAATTTTATTTAAAATGGTATAATAAAATATTTCAGCTGAATTGTTTAAATTTTGGAGCGAGTACAAAATGAATGGAATGGTTAGAAACAAGGGAGGGTACAGATGCATCTGCGACGGAAACCTTCGCATTCTCCACCGGTATGCCCTTCCGTTTTACATATAGATTCACAGTTTTTGCTGCTGAAACACGCCCCCTTAAACTTATTGCTTGCAGTTTTGCATGGTTTAAACTCTGGCGGCACCGCCTCTACTTCTGTAGACAAACATCAACAATAACAATCAGAATTAATTCAAATTCAAGTAAAATAGTTGATAAAGAGAGCAAAAGAAGAAGAGAACCCGTTGTTAGAAGAACCAACAAAAGAAGAAAACTAATTGAAGCGGTGAATTTTGCCATTGTGAAATAGGAATATTTTACAAAGAGTAAGATGGGCAAAAGAGATTATTTAATATGATACGAGTTAAGTGTTGCCAAGCCTTTATATAAGGGTTGGGATCAAGAATAGTCAACGAAAAAAATGGACATATTTTACATTTGTTTTCTATTCCAATCTTATCTCGAATTCCATCCATTTATATTATAACTAAACCTTTAATCTCTCCCTCTTTTCTCACTTTTTTTTATTAATAAATAATACAAATATTTATTACTATTAATTATCTAAATTATATTTTTTTCCAAAAATAACCCATGATGTACTGTACCTTTGAGATAAGGAAGAATATGTTTTGCTATTGCTCTATGACTGGCTTTTGGATCATGCATGTATTGTGCCAATCTATTTACCGAATAATTAATGTCTAGTCTTGTAAACAATACATATCGTAGGGACCCTAAGTGTTGCCAAAACTCAGTGGCATTTGTCTCACCTGAACCGTCGTTGGCTTTGATCCTTGTGGTCGTAGACATTGGTGTAGACGTAGGTTTGGCTCACTCTATGTGGAACCGCAAGCTCAGTGCCGAGCAAAATATATATAATGCGTTGAACAAGAAGGAGACCAGTATTAGTTTGTATGAATTCAATTCCCGAGAAGTAATTTAAGCTTCCAAGGTCTTTTAACATTCAGGTCGGAGAATGCTATCGATGAATAATACAGCAAACAGTACAGTGTTTTTGATGACTTAGTAATAATTTGGTGTTATAGATGATTCAACGATGTATCTTTGGGGCTAAGAAGGGCAATTAATCAATACCAAGTGACAATATTGAATTTAGGGACCATTCTATAACATTTATATGTCTGATAGACTAAACTATAATTAATATGATTTCTATGTCCTTAACTGTAATTAAGATCATCAATGTGAAATTCAATGTCAAAAGAGAGTACTTATCAATTCTCAATGTATTTAAGATTCGTTTAGGGCTTCCATTAAGCAATACAATAATTCTGATCAATAGGTAAAATTTTAGATCTTATTACAACTCTTTTAACGAACTTATCAATATCAGTGTCGATAGCCAAAGAAGCTATATCTAGGGGTGTTTAATTAGTTAAGCACTTCGTGAGTTGTTCGAACTTGATTTCGTCAAAACTCAATAAACGTTTAATTCGGGTTGACTTGATTCGAATTTGAATTCGACTCAAGACCTTAACAATTTGTATATGCTAATCTAACTTGACTCAAAAATTTCACGAACAATTCGTTAATTTTTTAAAATACTTTTTAATAATTATTTTAAAATTGTTTCATTAAATAATAATTATTAATTTGTGGATTGTTACTTTAGTTTTATACATTAGATTAATGTATTTGTGGATTATTAGTTTGAAATTTAGACTTTGAAAGTGCTTTATACGGTCTTTTGATATTTTTTGGTTAAATTTATTAATTTATGTTAATATTAAGCCTCATATAATATTATTAAATTTTACTTTTAGTTTAAAAAATAAGATGCTTTTAGTGAGTTTAACAAGCAATGACTCAAACTTAACGAGCAATGAGTTGAGTAATAATTTTTTTAACGAGCACGGGTTGAGCACAATTTTTACGAGCTTAACAAGCAAAGAGTTGAATTTAACAGTCAATCTTTTTAACAAGCATGAGTCGAACAATATCCAACTCGAAATCTACTTGCTCAATAAGCACCCCTAATTGTACCAGTATGCTAGTGAGCTTAATTCTTTGGAGCCCAATATCAATATTGATATGAGATAAATTATACCGACATGTTAATATTTATTTTTTTTAAAACCTAAAATCAATATTAATATATACTAAATCGTATCCGTACGTAAATTATAACCGATCGTTGTGCTTCATTTTATATATATATTTGGTTACAGTTTTTTTTTTTACTTGGTGTTTATCAGAAGGTGACTAGTTGAATGTTAGGGTTATGTGTGAGCCTACTCTAGTATAATTTTCTTCCAAAAACATTGTTTCTATTTTAATAAAACTTGAAAAATTTATTAATATATATATATTTCTTTAACCAATCAACAAAAAAATAATATTTGAAGTTATGGAATTTATTCTAAATCCGGTTAGTATCGTAAATGAATGTAGATATATATAGTTGATATATTTTTTATAATTATTAATATCTAATTTATTAGTAGATTAATCTGAATTAAGTATTGTAGAGCTATGTGATTTCATTAATAAAATTTATTCTATTTATGCCGTTAGTATTCAAAGTTTAAATAAACTCACGACTCGTCCTACTAAACTAATTGGTAGTTAGTATAATTTGAAATTACTTTCGGTAAATTTAAAAAAATATATATGAAATACATTAAGAGAATAAAAGAATAATGTCAATATGACAAAATTTTATTTAAAATGGTATAATAAAATATTTCAGCTGAGTTGTTTAAATTTTGGAGCGAGTACAAAATGAATGGAATGGTTAAAAACAAGGGAGAGTACAGATGCATCGGCGACGGAAACCTTCGCATTCTCCACCGGTATGCCCTTCTGTTTTACATATAGATTCACAGTTTTTGCTGCTGAAACACGCCCCCTTAAACTTATTGCTTGCAGTTTTGCATGGTTTAAATTCCGGCGGCACCGCCTCTACTTCTGTAGACAAACATCAATAATAACAATTAGAATTAATTCAAATTCAAGTAAAATAGTTGATAAAGAAAACGAAAGAAAAGGAGAACCTGTTGTTAGAAGAACCAACAAAAGAAGAAAAACAATTGAAGCGGTGAATTTAGCCATTTTGAAATATGAATATTTTACAAAGAGTAAGATGGAAAAAAGAGTTTATTTAATATGATACGAGCTAAGTGTTGTCAAGCCTTTATATAAGAGTTGGAATCAAGAATAGTTAACGAAAAAAATGGACATATTTTACATCTGTTTTCTATTCCAATCTTATCTCGAATTCCAACCATTTATATTATAACTAAACCTTTAATCTCTCCCTCTTTTCTCACTTTTTTTATTAATAAATAATGTAAATATTTATTACTATTAATTATCTAAATTACATTTTTTTTTTAAAAATAACCCATGATGCACTGTACCTTTGAGATAACGAAGAATGCGTTTCGCCATTGCACTATGACTGGCTTTTGAGTAATGCATGTATTGTGCCAATCTATTTACCGAATAATCAATGTCTAGTCTTGTAAACAATACATATCGTAGGGACCCTAAGTGTTGCCAAAACTCAGTGGCATTTGTCTCACCTGAACCGTCGTTGGCTTTGATCCTTGTGGTCGTAGACATTGGTGTAGACGTAGGTTTGGCTCACTCTATGTGGAACCGCAATCTCAATGCCGATCAATATCTATCTATCTATCTATCTATTTATCTATCTATCTATCTATATTTGCATTGAACAAGAAGGAGACCAGTATTAATTTGTATGAATTCAATTCCAGAGAAGTAATTTAAGCTTCCAAGGTCTTTTAGCATTCAGGTCGGAGAATGCTATCGATGAATAATACAGTAAACAGTACAGTGTTTTTGATGACTTAGCAATAATTTGGTGTTATATATGATTCAACGATGTATGTTTGGGGCTTAGAAGGGCAATTAATCAATACAAAGTGACAATATTGAATTTAGGGACCATTCTATAACATTTATAAGTCTGATAGACCAAATCATAATTATTATGATTTCTATGTCCTTAACAGTAGTTAAACAGCTCGTGAGTTTTTCGAGCTTGATTTTGTCAAAACCCAATAAACGTTTGGTTCAGGTCAACTTGATTCGAATTTGAATTCGACTCAAGACCTTAACAAGTTTGTATATGCAATTCTAACTCGACTCAAAAATTTCACAAACAATCCGTTAACTTTTTAAATATTTGTTAATAATTACTTTAAAATTGTTTTATTTAAATAATAATTATTAATATATGGATTGTTACTTTAGTTTTTATATATTAAATTAATGTATTTGTGGATTATTAGTTTGAAATTTAGACTTTGAAAGTGCTTTATACGGTCCTTTGATAATTTTTGGTTAAATTTATTAATTTATATTAATATTAAGCCTCATATAATATTATTAAATTTTACTTTTAGTTTAAAAAAATAAGATGCTTTTAGTGAGTTTAACAAGCAATGACTCAAGCTTAACGAGCAACGAGTCGAGTTGAGCAATAATTTTTTTAACGAGTACGGGTTGAGCACAATTTTTACAAGCTTAGCAAGCAATGAGTTGAATTTAACAGTAAATTTTTTTAATAAGCACGAGTCGAGCATTGTTTAACTCTCAATTAACTTGTTCAATAAGCACTCCTAATTATACTAGTATGCTAGTGAGCTTAATTCTTTCGAGCCCAATATCAATATTGATATAAGATAAGTTATATGGATATGTTAATATTTATTTTTTTTAAACCAAAAATCAATATTAATATAGACTAAATCGTATCCGTACATAAATTATAACCGATCGTTGTGCTTCATTACTGTTTTATATATATATATTTGGTTACTGTTTTTTGTTTACTTGGCATTTATTAGAAGGTGACTAGTTGAATGTTAAGGTTATGTGTGAGCCTACTCTAGTATAATATTTTTCTTCCAGAAACATTGTTTCTATTTTAATAAAACTTGAAAATTTTATTGATATATATATATATATATATATTTCTTTAACCAATCACCGAAAAATAATATTTGATGTTATGAAATTTATTTTAAGTCCAGTTAGTATCGTAAATGAATGTAGATATATATAGTTGATATATTTTTTATAATCATTAATATCTAATTTATTAGTAGATTAATCTGAATTAGGTATTGTAGAGTTATGTAATTTTATTAATAAATTTTATTCTAT
This sequence comes from Abelmoschus esculentus, assembly GCA_035048815.1. NCBI lineage: Eukaryota > Viridiplantae > Streptophyta > Magnoliopsida > Malvales > Malvaceae > Abelmoschus > Abelmoschus esculentus. The sequence continues at coordinate 3,416,914 of JAUCBN010000039.1, forward strand.
TTACACCGTTAGTATTTAAAGTTCAAATAATCTCACAACTCGTCCTACTAAACTAATTGGTAGTTAGTATAATTTGAAATTACTTCCGGTAAATTTAATATATATATATATATATATGAAATACATTAAGAGAATAAAAGAATAATGTCAATATGACAAAATTTTATTTAAAATGGTATAATAAAATGTTTCAGTTGAGTTGCTTAAATTTTGGAGCGAGTACAAAATGAATGGAATGGTTAGAAACAAGGGAGGGTACAGATGCATCTGCGACGGAAACCTTCACATTCTCCACCGGTATGCCCTTCCGTTTTACATATAGATTCGCAGTTTTTGCTGCTGAAACACGTCCCCTTAAACTTATTGCTTGCAGTTTTGCATGGTTTAAACTCCGGCGGCACCGCCTCTACTTCTGTAGACAAACATCAATAATAACAATCAGAATTAATTCAAATTCAAGTAAAATAGTTGATAAGGAAAGAAAAAGAAGAAGAGAACCCGTTGTTAGAAGAACCAACAAAAGAAAAAAAAAACTGAAGCGGTGAATTTTGCCATTTTGAAATATGAATATTTTACAAAGAGTAAGATGGGCAAAAGAGATTATTTAATATGATACGAGTTAAGTGTTGCCAAGTCTTTATATAAGGGTTGGGATCAAGAATAGTTAACGAAAAAAATGGACATATTTTACATCTGTTTTCTATTCCAATCTTATCTCGAATTTCATCCATTTATATTATAACTAAACCTTTAATCTCTCCCTCTTTTCTCACATTTTTTTATTAATAAATAATATAAGTATTTATTACTATTAATAGGGATGGCAATTGATCGGACTTGGATCGGATTTTATAAAGTCCAAGTCCAATCTAATTAATAATCGGACTTTCAAAAAAATTCAAGTTCGAATCTAAGTCCATTTACATAAATTCAAATCCAATCCAATAAAATATCTAAAATTCAAATCCAAATCCAAATCCAAAAGTCTAAATCCAATTATTTTTTAAAGTAACAACTCAAATAAATATCTTTAAATAAAAAAAATTATCAAACAAATATTTTTAAATTTACAACACAAACAAATCTCAACAAATATTACAATCCAATATAAAACAAATTAAAGTAACTCAAAATTTTTAAATATAAAAAATTTAAATATTTTTATTCGGGTTTATATATGGATTTTATTCATATCGGATATGGATTTGGATTGAACTCGGATCGGATCATGGTAATATCCATATCCAATCCACCTCCTATTAGGACTCGGACTATTTTTGAATTCGGACTCAGACTTTTTTTAATCGAATTTGGATCGGATTTTTTCTTCGGATTGAATTCGGATTATATTGCCATCCCTAACTATTAATTATCTAAATTACATTTTTTCCAAAAATAACCCAAGATGTACTGTACCTGCCATTGCCCTATGACTGGCTTTTAGATCATGCATGTATTGTGCCATTCTATTTACTGAACAAGCAATGTCTGATCTCGTAAACAATACATATTGCAGGGACCCTAGGGGTTTCCAAAACTCAGTGGCATTTGTCTCACCTGAACCGTCGTTGGCTTTGATCATTGTGGTCGTAGACATTGGTGACGTAGGTTTGGCTCCCTCTGTGTGGAACCGCTCAAGGATGTCAAGTAGATTTACTTGCGTTGAACAAGGAGACCACGTCCTCCATGCTTGATTACCCGTTACTGAATTGCTAGTGGGATTAAAGCATTTGTATGCACTCCGTGTTGATGAGTATCCTACAAAACACATGGTTTATTATTTGATTTTAACTTTTCCGTCTTGAAAAGCTTTAGTATAACATTCCTTCTCGGTCTAGTAGAAATCCATGTCGGAGAATGTTATCGATGTACAATACGATAAACAATACAGTGTTTTTGATGACTTAGCAATAATTTGGTGTTATAGATGATTCAATGACGTATATATGTTCGATGCTAAGAAGGGCAATTAATCAATACAAAGTGACAAATTGAATTTAGGGACCATTCTATAACATTTATAAGTCTAAGAGACTAAACTATAATTACTATGATTTCTATGTCCTTAACTGTAATTAAGATAATCAATTTGATATTTAATCCCAAAAGAGAATAATTATAAATTCTCAAATTCGTTTAGGGTTTCTATTAAGCAATACAATAATGCTTATCGGTATCAATATCGATACTCGAAGAGGTTGTACCTAGGGATGTTTAACAAATGAAATAGTCCGTGAGCTGTCTAATTTGACTCGGTTAAAATTTGGTAATCGCTCAATTCGGGTTGACTCGATTCGAACTTGAATTCGACTCAAGACAATTATGAGTTTTTATATACTAATCTAACTCAAGTTGAAAAGTTCATGAGCAATTCATTAATTTTATAAAATATTTTTTAATTTATTTTTTCATTTAAAAAATATATCTAATAATTATTAATTTTTGGATTGTTACTTTAGTTTTTGCCTGTTAGTTTGGTGTATTTGGGGATTGTTAGTTTAAAATTTAGACTTTGAAAGTGCTTTATACATTCTTTTGATATTTTTTGGTTAAATTTATTAATTTATGTTAATATTAAACCTCATATATTATTATTAAATTATAGTTTTAGTTTAAAAAATAAGATAATTTTTTAGTGAGCTTAACGAGCAACGAGTTGAGTTGAGCAATATTTTTTTAACGAGCACGAGTCAAGAACATTTTTTATGAACTTAACGAGTAATAATTTGAGTTAAACAGCAAAATTTTATAACGAACACGAGTCAAATAGCGTACAACTCGCAATCAAATTGCTCAATAAACACCTTAACTATACATGTTAGTGAGCTAATGTCTTTCTAGCCCAATGTTAATATCAATATGTGATAAATTGTACGGATATGCTAATATTTAATTTTATTTCAAACTTAAAATCAATATCGATATAGATTAAATCGTATCGGTACGGAAATATATAACCTCAGTCCTTACGGATCGTTGTGCTTCATCTCTGGTTTTTGTTCACATTTGGTTACTGTTTTTTTGTTTACTTGGCGTTTATTAGAAGGCGACTATTTGAATGTTAAGGTGATGTGTGAGCCTACTCTAGTATAATTTTCTTCCAGAAACATTTGTTTCTATTTTAATAAAACTTTAAAATTTATTGAGAATATATATATATAAATAATATTTGAAATTATGGAATTCATTCTAAATTCGGTTGATATGGTAAATAAACGTAGATTTATATAGTTGATTTTTTAATTATTAATATTTAATTTATTAATAGATTAATCCGACTTAAATATTATAGAGTTATGTGATTTTGTTAATAATTTATTTTATTTATACCGTGAATATTTAAAATTTAAATAATTTTACGATTCATCCTACTAAACTAATTGGTAGTTAATATAATTGAAATTACTTTCATAAATTCTAAAAGAATATAAAATACATTAAAAGAATAACATTACTATGACAAATCTTATTTAAAAGGTATAATAAAATATTTCAGTTGAGTTATATAAATTCCGGAGCGAATACCAAATGAATGAAATGATTAGAAATAAGGAAGAGTGCAAATGCATCGGCGACGGATACCTTCGCATTCTCCACCTGTATGTCCTTCTGTCTTACAAATAGATTCGCAGTTTTTGCTGCTAAAACACGCCCCTTTAAACTTATTACTTGCAGTTTTACATGGTTTAAACTCTGGCGACTCCGCCTCTACTTCTGTAGACAAACATCAACAATAACAATCAGAACTAATTCAAATTCAAGTAAAATAATTGATAAATAGAATGAAAGAAGAAGAGAACCTGTTGTTAGAAAAACTAACAGAAGAAGAAAAACAACTGAAGGGATAAATTTTGCCATTGTGAAATATTAATATTTTATAAGGAGAAAGATGGACAAGAGATTATTCAATACGATAAGAGTTGAGTACTAACAAGCATTTATATAAGGGTTAGGGTCAAAAACAGTTAACGAAAAAAATGACGAATTTTACACTTGTTTTATATTCCAAACTTATCTCAAATTTCATACATTTATATTATAAATAAACCTTTAATTTCCCCTTCTTTTCTCACTTTTGTATTAATGAGTAATATAAATATTCACTGCTATTAATTATCTAAATTACATTCAAATGTTTAATAAAATAATAAAAATAAAATTGTTATGTTCGAAATTCAATATTTAGATCTCAAAAATCTTTCTTCTTTCTCTAAAAAATTAAAGAATTCCAAGTATTTTTTTTTCGATCCCTTGTAGGTGTGACAACCAAGTCAGGTTGTTCTCGGTCCATAGATGTTACTCCCACTTTAATGTCTCTCTATTGGTCTAAATCATTAAGATCGTTCTTTTCATGAAATAATTTTAATTTTAAACGATTTTAATGATATTTTTTATACCGTTAATATTATTTTAATCGTTTAAAACGTATATCGATATCACTATGCATCAATGAATTAATTATTTGTAAGATTTTTTAAGTATATATACTCAATTTACATTGATGCAACTTAACAACCAACATAAAAAAACACAAATAAAATTCAATTAAATCAAAATAACATATTTTTTCAAAAATTATAAAGTACAATCTCGAGTTGTACCTCCCAAACTCAAAATACAGTCCAAAATTTTCGAAACACTTGCCAATAGAACACCTCTATAATTGTCGTTGAACCCCCACAACAAGCTGTCATGTCCGACCTTTAATATCTTTACGGAAATAAGCTAATTTAGAGTTCATTAGTGGTCACTTTAGGCCTACCGACACTAAAAAAAAAAAGTAAATTATTGAAAAAAATCGATAATTTTAAAATTCTTCATAATTTATTGATAAAAATAAAATATTCCGTCATAATTTATCGAACACTATCCTGCACCATCCGAAGCTGCAATCTTAATATGTGGAACGCATGGACTGCAGCCGGTTCTCTAATTAAGACATTTGTGGTGAGTGAGACGAACTCTGCTTGAAAGTGGGATTGTTTGATGCTTATTACAATCGTTTTACCTTTGTTCTTATATGATTTTTAAAATCGGATTATTTATAAATTTATAGTACTTTTAAATATTTATGTCTTTGTTACATCAAAATATCAAATCCTAGCTTTATCTTTGAGTGTCCATAACATGTTGGTGCTGCTGTTGCATGCAACATTTTGTTATGTCAGTCTCCGTTTCCTATAATGCTTTGAAACAGCTTTTGTTGCTAAAAACATTGCAGTAACATTATCTTTCCCAAGGCAACAAGCTACAACCGGATTCGGATTCGGATTCGGATTTCAAATACTGAAGATAAGGGAACAAATTACAGTTTCTACACGTCTTACTTATTGAACAATGTTTCATGTTTTTCTGACAATTAAAAGTGTAGACAAAGGATCATTACTGAGTCTGAAAGGGTTTATATGTCTTGAGGCTTTGAATCAGTCCTTGAACGGATCCGGCAGCCGCAATGAGTGAAACCACCAAGCAAACCCAGCTGAGTATTTTTAGCCATATCCATCTGAACGAGTATTTAGGGATTTTCGTTTGCGCGATGTGCATCTCTATCGGAAAGTAGACCGTTAAAGGCCAGAACGAGCCGGCTCCGATGAGGCCCAAGAAATCGTTGAAGAAAGGAAATATCATGGCTATGACAGCCGTTACAATAACGTACGCTGTCCTCCACACCAACCTGAAGAAGTTGACGTAGTAGATACCGTAGAACGGGATGTCGACAGCGTGTTCACCTGTAATGAACTTGTTGTCGGACCAGTTCCTGGAACACCAGCCCTCGACGAACCCGAATAACGGTTGTGCGAAAACCTGAGTGCATATAGATCACATCAGAATATGCAGTGATGACCGAGGATAGGATTTTATGTTAGGAGGTGTGACTGTTACGAGGATATGAGATTCTACCTGGTATGCACCGATGAGATGGATCGCAATGCAGATGTTGGCAAAGTCGATCAACCAAAAGGGTTCATAGAAACCAAAGCCTGTAAGAAAATTCCCTGGCGCATCGTTACCGAATGCAGCGTATCCGAAGAGACCGCAAAGTACATAAAACATAGTGGTCGTCCAGACACCAACACTGGTTGCTCTTTTCATGGATTTGTTCTCCGGTGGACTCGATTTGATCGTGTCCTGGAATCATTAAAAGTCCGTATTTCTTAGAAGAAAAAACGTGATTATAGAGACGATTAGCGTATGTGTTCTTATCTATGGCGACGAATTATTTCTGAGGTTGCACTTTGGAATTTGGTTCTTTCTTTTTGGTATGGGACAAAAGACATTGAAAAGTTAAAGAAACACAAGTAGACCGGATGTCACAATTCGTCGCTAATAAAGGAGTGGCTCAAACTCTAGAATATTATGACCGACTTGATTTTTGGTCCATATGAATCTTGCTATAACTTATCCAAAATAAATCAAACTTGTTCAATAATCGATTAATTTAGTGAGATATAATATTAAATTTCTATTTTATGTAAAAACGGAATCTTAAGTAAAATTATGATTTTGAATAAGTTTGAGTTAGAAAAATCGTCCTGATTATGAACTTATATAATATTCGATCTGTATTACTCGAAAATTAGTGCTTCAAACTTCAACGTGTTTTTTACTGATACCTAATCCCACCGACCCCGTTTTTCAGAACCGTCGCCGAAAGTTGGTTTTCAAGTGTTCTTTTCTTTCACAAGTCATTACCGTTTCTTTTCAAGATTCCTACGAATATGTATACGTTTTATATATGCATGTACGTCGGTTATGGTTGAAGTATAAATACTTGCCTGAATCTCAATGAGGACAGTGGAGTAAGCATAGGCAAAGGCAATGTCTCCGATAGCTTGGAAGGTCCTCCAAATTTTTTCCGATCCCGACACGTCAACCCCTACCGTTACACCCGTTAAGCTTGTCCTCACATGTCCCCCACCTTAATGCCACAATTCATGGGAACAATTACATTAGGATTTTCATTTTAATAATTTTGTTTGTTATTTAATTTATGTAGGTATATATGGTTTCATTACCTGCAACTTTGGCAATGGAGAGACCGAGGCCGATGGACGAATAAGCGAAAGACATGACGGCGGCAACAATGGAGAGCCACGAAAGCTTGTCGAAGTCCGGGATCTGGCTCAGAAGGAGCTGAATGCAAGCAAAGATGGCCATGAACGGGTAGTTGGATGTTTGGCACTTCACTTGATGGCCATGCTTGTGGAAGCAATTTGACCTTTTCACAGCCCTGATAGTTACAAGGTAATTAAGACAATTAATTAAGGTTAATTTTATTCGAAGTGACAAAATCAACTATTCTTTTTTACTGTCTGTATACTTACACCATACTGATTGATGCTGTGATAGTGTATCCAATGGTTATTCCAACAAGATTTGCATATTGAGCCAATCCACAGAGCTGAACTTTTCTTCCTCCTGCAGAAACATGTAAAAAATATAAATATATAGATACACACGGGGTGTAAGTAAATTTCTCTTCGAAATTAAATTGTTTTAACTCATCACGTAAGATATAGAATAAAATTCGTTTGCCTCTTTTCTGTGTCGACGAATTATATTATTACCTAAGTAAGCTCTGACAACATCCATGTAGGTATAGTTTCTCTTTCCATGGACAGGATCAGGAGCCCTATAGCAGTCGGCAAGGAGGGTGGAGGTGAAGTAGGTGATGAAGGAGAAAGCCATGAGAACAGCCGGTCCGGCCACCCATCCCAGTTGTGCGATGGCCCATGCAAGAGATAACACACCGGAGCCGATCACAGCAGTGATAATATGAGCACTCGCAGTAACCCAAGTCCCTTTCAAAATGAAACCATAGCCACATCAAATAAAAAGAACAAGACATGCAAATAATAGGACAAAACAATCAGTAAAACTGTAAAAAGAACAAGTAATTATCATGTACCAGTTCTTTGGGGTCGACCGTCGTCATCCACGTTCTTCAGGATACCGCCATTCTCGTAATCGCCGGGGCTTTGCTCCATGAACATGCTGGTCTTCTGCATATATTTAGCCATTGCTGAACTATTGAAGCTAAAACTGCTGGTTTATATATATACGATGGAGCAAGAGTCAATTATGTGTAGGGTGTAAAGGGAGCACTAGAAGAGACACACAAAGACAAAAACAGAACTGAGGTTTGGTTTGGTTTGAGGTTAATTTGTGTAAGAGATATGGAGAAGGCAAAGTATATAAAGGGGTTGGTTGGGGGTTGGGGGCCGGGGGAGTGGAATTATTAACAGGGATTCGGGCACAACCGATGGTGGTCGTTTGTGCCTGTGGGGGGTCTTCTCAAACGGGCGGTCCCCACATTTTGTGAATTGCATGGGAACCATCCATGGTGATCTCTCTCAAAGTAGAAATGATTGTAAGAATATTATAGTGGCCTTCCCCGAGGGAAATGATTCTAGTCGATGGATGTTACTTAGAATATTGAAATGTAATTTATAAATAAAGATGTCTCCATCTTTATAAAATTTTAATCGACAGCATCTTATAACAAACACTTGCATAAAAAAGAAACATATTCTTTAGAGTTTCAAAGTAAATAATACCTTGTGGTAGACGTAGTCGAGTAATTCTTGTTTGGTAGTATGAGTGTAAACAGGATAATCTAACATTCGATGAAGAAATTATATCATGGCTCAGTCCCATCACGTCATCCATGGGACCAACCAATAGAAACTGTCCACCTCATTATTTTTTAATTTTTTAAGTGAAGATTCACTTGGGAAAAAATTATGACATGAAAAAATTGATGAAATGGGCAGTTTTTATTGGTTGGTCCATAGACAGGTGGTGGGACTGACCCATGATATAATTTTTTCAAGATTAGATAATGAAAATGATAAAGTTATATAATTTTAAGGTAAGTTGTAACAGATATTACTAAAATAAAAGTTTGATGAGAAAAAAAAAATATTGATTTTTTAGTTCAGTGGTATAACCGATGGTGTAAATTGTCGATCTTTTTTTTATGCCTCTATTCGTACTTCCGTTTTAAATTTGAGGGTGTAGGATGTAGGGTATAGGGTTCTAGGTTAGGGGTTGTGATTAGGGTTTAGGGAATTAGGGGTATGGTGTAGGATTTAGGGTTTAGGATATAAAAAATAAGGGTTAGAGTTTAAAATTTAATCTTTTAAAAAATTTTAACAGGAGACATGAATGAAAATATGCTAAAGAGACTTGTATAACCGATATTAAATTTAAAATTCAGTGAAAACTATATTTAGTATCAACAATTATAATTCTTAAGCTTTTAACCTTAAATTTAATATTGATTTTAATGATAAAATGATATAATTGAAGCCTAAAAATAAACTTTAATGCTAAGATCCATGTCACTTTCTTCGTTAAGTCCGATTCCTGATTTAGGCTTTGGGGTAATGGCAATTTTTTGCCCTCAAGACGCTGTGGAAAACCATCTATTTCAATGTCTTAATGTTAAAAAAAATTAAATTTAAATTCTTGAATTTTATACCCTACACTCAAAAAAATTATATCCCAATTCTTTAAATTCTAACCTTAAACATATTTTTACAATAATAATATAAATAAAGACACTAAAAAATAAGAGAATTTCTATTCGAAAAACATACAAATAATTAAAAAAAAAATGTTGTTGACCCCTCCACATACGATATTGGTGATGAGTATCAGATGCATCCAAACATCAATTCTTTTCTTTATTCCTAGCCTTTTAAGTGCTCCAAGCAATGGTCCTCCTCGATTCTTCGATGTGTTTTTTAGTTCGATCCTTCACGTCCATATAATGTGGTAATGATAATTATAGTACCCTTTTGTTTTACTTACAATTCGGTTTAGAACCGGCTATACAAACTTGTCCGACACTGAGACTTCAATGCAATCAATGTGTTCGTCTAGATTAGCTAATTTTAAGGTTAATGTTTTGTTATATATCCACGTACCATGCATAAAAAAATCACATCATAACCGATCACTAGCCAGTAGCCACACACTATACAAGATGGTTGCTTTGGTTGTACAAAACAAAGAACCAAACAATTACACTCTAAAATTCATCTCGCCTCTCTATTGACCATTATTGGTATAAGATGGGGTTATGGTAGTTTAGACGATTCATTCTGATCGAGAGTCGTAAACAAAAAACGAGATTAAAATAGAATTTAAGAAAAAAAAATGAGATGAACGAGTAAAGTTTAAAAAAAATTTAGATCCTAACTTTTAGCTATTATAACTCTTAAAAGAAGCCTTTCGGCATGTTTTTAAGGTACCAAATGGTGTATGTTCATTGACAAGGCTCCCTATAATAAGAAGTCCACAACGGGAGTGTTGTCTTAAATAAGACGATATAGATAAATTAAAGACATAATTCGGTAATAAAAAAATAATGCTATGAAATATGAGTGATGTGTGTTACGTATGTATCAAACGGAAGATTTAGTTCACACAAATTCGAACGCACATAAATCGTAGGTCCATCTTGCGTCCAAATTAACCCCCAACAAACCCGAAACTTAATTTAATCGGTTCATATCAATTAGCATCGAATCCCACGTGTCTCTCTGCAAGTCAAAGGACTTCAACAAGTGTTTGTTAGTGGTACATGATTTTCTATTACTGATGTTGTAGGAGTGTCGGCCCCGGACATTGGAGGAAGCTAACGATGTGTACCTTTTCATACTCATTGGATCCGATACCTTTTTCTTACATTATTTTTTTATAAATTTAACTCTCTTTTCCAAATATACTATGCTGTAGCCTGTAGTTGGCCACGTTCTCTTACAACCACGAACCGTGCTTATAATGGGGGCTCCACTCAACATATAATATCCTTTGTTCCATTAAACATCGTGGCCTGGTTCCTGCACTTGTTCGCAGTGTGATATGATATCCCGACTTTCTTATATGCAAACGACAGGCTTACGTTATCATAGTCTCTATGACTGATACATGCTTATATATGTCTAAAAAACATGTACGATAAAACATGTAACGTCGCGGTTTTTATATCTCAAAACCTCTATATCATCAACGTGGCAATAAGCTTTATTTGGAGCTCAACGATATTGGTCATTAATCCTTGTCGAATATAAGTTATTACATTGGTTTTGTCTTGTTTGATGGCGATCTTACTTGTAATGTAAACGACAAAACATTTCTTTGAATGGTCGTATATGTGTTTCAATCATCTTCATAATATTCTTGGCATCTTGCATTTTGGAAAAAGAAGTTCGGAAAGTTTGATGGAAGATGTGTCGTTGGAAAGTAAAGGAGTGTGTTGTACAAGAACAAATTCTGTGCCTGCGGCCAGGATCCTTTGACTAATGCACTAAACGGTTAAGAATAATCTTGTCGATTAATTAATTATAAATTGCAGTGTTTTTTTATCAGAGAAGGCATCGATTAATATGTGAATAATAATAAAATAATTATTTAGATGATTTTTTATGATTTATATCTATTTGATTTTAAATTTTAAATTTCCAAATATTTTTTTAAAGTTCAAAAATAGAGTTGTAATTAAATATTTATTTTAAGTTATGATTATCATAAAATTTTAGAGGAGAAATTCTCTTATACTTAATATTAACTCTAATTTTTACGTCCTAAATTTTAAATCTTATATCTTAAAAAATAAATCTTAATCTTAATTTTTTAAATCCTAACCACAAATTTTAATCTTAAATCTTAGATCATAAATTATAAACTCGTTATTTTAAAATAAAAATATCAATAAAAATATAATAAAAAGACGATTATGACCTAAAAATATGGGAAAGAAAGGGAAAGGCTTCCATTCTCTTAGCTTTAAAGCCTTTGAGACTATTACTCATTTCCAAATTGGACCTCAGCCCACATAGGCCTATGGGTAGGTACATTTGTATTGGATTATATTATTATTTTATATTAAACTTTAAATTATATCTGTAGTCACTAAATTATAAGAATAGTCTATTTTGATCATCGAGTTATTAATTTTTTTCAATTAAATTATTTAATTATTTGAATGATATTAATAAAGTCATTAATCACTAAAAGTTAACAAAAATATTGACATGGTTGTTAAATAAATTTAAATAATAGATATTTAGTTCTTATTATTTTGGTGTTATATCAATTTAATCTTATTTTTAATTTTATTCAATAAATTTAATTATCTAACCAAATGTTGATAAATTTGATATGTGTCATACTTTGATTAATATTTTTTTATTAATTTTAATTTTATTTAAATAATAATATTTTCTTTTAACCGGATGATGATATATATCGTCATTTAATTCTTCTAAAATTTAAAAGCATAAGAACCCAATAAGTAATTTTAATAAAAATTCGGATAATATTATTCTAAAAACCTGAGTTTAATCATTTCGTGTACAAATATAGATATATATTACTTGTAATCACATAAATATATTATTTATCTTTTATTCTTTTTTGTACTCTAACATTAAAAAATCAAACCTAGATTTAAGTTTTAAATTTTAAATCATAAACCTTACGCCTTAACAAATATATATTTTACACTTAATATTTTAAATTCTAACCTAAATCCTAATTTTAAACTTTAAATCTAACCTTACGCCTTCGTATTTGATTCTTTTCAACTCTATTTTCTTGATTTTTATGTTTTCAAATTCTTAAAATAATTAGACGGTGACATGTATCATCATCTGATTAAAAAATATTATTTAAATAAATTAAAAATATGATTAAGTTGATAAAATATGTCATTAAAATTAATTAAATGTTCTAATATAGTTTAATAATTGTATATGTGTTTTATTCTATTTTAACGAGAGGAAATAGTTGGACAGTGTAAATTTTAGTTCATACAAATAACTTCATTTTAAGGGTTATGTATGTAGTAGTTTAAATTTTAAAACTTCAAATTATGTTTTAATGTTAGAATTTAAGGTTTAGAGTTTAATATTTAAAGTATAAATAGATATATTTTTCTTTACCTTTAAATATGAGTAAAATTTCGTTTAAAAAATATAACATAAAAAAATAATAAAATAAATAACTTTAATAATTGATCTCATAAATAATATAACAAAACTTACTTATAATATATTTTTTCCGAAGACGGTCATGCAATATTAGCGGCACCTCATCAGGTGATTGGGGGAAGACATGAAATCTTCGTGCTAATTATACTTAGGGATGGCAATATAATCCGAATTCGATTCAAATCTGATTAAAAAAAGTCCGAATCCGAATCTAAAAATAATGTCCGAGTCCTAATAGAAGGTGGATCTGATATGGATATTGTCATGATCCGATCCGAATTCAATCCGAATCCATATCCGATATAAATTCGATCCATATATAAACTCGAATAAAAATATTTAAAATTTTTATATTTAAAAAGTTTGAGTTGTTACTTTAATTTGTTTTATATTGAATTATAATATTTGTTGAGATTTGTTTGTGCTATAAATTTAAAATATTTGTTTGATAAAACATATTTTTTTTATTTAAAGATATTTATTTAAGTTATTACTCTAAAAAATAATTGGATTTGGATTTTTGGATTTGGATTTTAGATATTTTATTGGATTGGATTTGAATTTATGTAAAGGGATTTGGTTTCGGACTTGGATTTCTTCGAAAGTCCGATTATTAATTGGATTAGACTTAGATTTTATAAAGTCCAATCCATTGTCATCCCTACTTGTACCACTAGTTAGGATTCAAACAGATCTAAAGAAACTCGTTTTTAATATATATTATATAAATATTTAATATTAATTATTATATATAATGTATAATATAAAAATACAATAGGTGAAATTGTTAAATTTAATGTTATGATGAAAAAATTATTCAGCTCCGTTGAGTCTCGATTCGACTTGATTGAGTGGAGGCAATTTTTTATAATAAAAAATCGAATACGGATTAAGATAAATGTAGAAAGAGATTGAGTCGAGCTATAAGTATTTATAGTAAAAACATTTAATAAGATTTATGTTAATATATATTATATTTAATATTTTTATTAAAATTTTAAGGTAAGCCTTTTATTAAAAATTTAAGGTTAGAGATAAATTCGAGTTATGTTTTTATTATATTAAATTAGAATTATATCAAAACTAAGGTGGAATTAAAAAAACTATATCATGAGTCATTTTCGTCATATGGCTTATGAAATCAAACAATCAGATGTATTTATTTTATTAAATTTTTATCAAGTGAATCTTCACTTGATAAAAACTGTTTTTAAATTTAATTTATAGTAAATATTAGTAAAATTCACTTAATAAAAGATGAAATAAAAAAATTAATAAAATAAATATATTTAATTGATTAATTTTATAAATAACGTGACAAAAATAATTTATAATATAATTTTTCATTTAATTAAAATTTTTAAATTTTAAATCCGAATCGAGAACCAAATATTCCTATACACCCGTTCCTTGTTTCAATTGTGGTGTCTAATATGATTGGTTTGTGTTACGACTTTTCGACCCAAGAACACATGGTCATGTCTAGGGTTATTACATACAAATACATGTGATTGTAAGGTCATGATTATTTTCTTTCCTTCAATCATGCCCAAATTCAATGCCTTGATTTAGTTTCACGGCGAAGAAGATTCCACCTCAAAAATATCATCTCTTTTCGCCTTAAAAGAATAAAAGAATAATAATATTTATTTTAAAAAATTCGAGTTTAATTATTTTTTATAATTTAAATATCTTATTAAATGATTAAAAAATAGTGTATGAGTAAATATTAACTTATAACCAGCTTAATATTATTTTAAAAAATACATTTTAAAATATAGACAACAAAATATTAAAGGTTCATTTGATTTTTAAAAATATTTTATTATTATAAAATAGTCTTCAATTTCAATTTTTAAAACTTGAAAAACATATTTGATTAATAGAAATAAAAAAATACATTTTCAAAAAATGAAAATAAAAATGTGTTTGGTATGTAAAATTTTCAAAATAAAAATGAATAAATATTATTAAATAATTAAATTAAAACGTAATTATTACATGATATTATAATAAAAATGTGATTAAATGAACTAAAGTTTTAAAATTTTTAAGATTCGAACACAGATATTCTAACATGAACATAATCCTTTTAAAAATATGATCATACTTTTTCGATCTTTTAACGAAGCACAAGTGCCTTGCACACAAAGATACTTAAACTCGTATCTCTTAAAATGAATATTATATTTTTTTTTGATGAAACCATTCATTGAACCTAATCCGGCCCAATCAGGTCGAATTTTTTTGATAGAAAAATTGTGTTTGGGTCGGGTTTGGGTGTAGGGTATAAAATATTTGACCCGACCCGAGATAATTTTTTCATAAATTTTTTAGGGATACTTAATAATGATCCTCTATCTATATATTTTTATAATTAGGTCCTTAAAATTAATTTTTTATTTATAATTTAGTCCTTAAAAATATATTTTTTATAATTAAGTCCTTGAAAATTATTTTTTACAATTTAGTCCCTAAATTTATTTTTTTATAGACCGGGTCAGGTCAGATTGAAGTCGAATTTAAGATATTTATTTTAGGGATGATTTTTTTTAAAAAAAAATATATAAGTTGGCTCAGAATCAGATTTAGGATATTTATATTCGGGTCAGATTCGAGTATACTGAAAATCCAACCCGACTCAATCCGTACCCATCTCTACGTATAACTTATATTTTAATGTTTATGTTTGCCTCAGTAAATGTTTGAGTTATTTAAAATGTATTATCATAAATTATTGATGTTGCTCTTTCTTTTAAATTATATCAATTTAGTTATGGGTAATTCGTAACATTTTATTATATATATGCCGTCTTAATTTAAGATGAGTTGTTGTTGAAACGGTAACGTCGAAGTGAAGAACATTATGTTGAATTCTTATAGGCTTTACTTAATAATGTAAATTATGAAGGACAACAGATATCTGTTTGTAAGAGAATGAAGGGTGGTTGTTCGATGTATTACAAAAGAAATAAGCGAAGTGATGGATGCCTTAACTATAGATGTAAAAAAATATAGGCTACATACACAAAATTTAATAATTTTCGGTCAATGATAATTAAAACAGAAAATTTAATAATTTAGGAGTTCAAATGTAAATTAACAAAATAAAAAAATAACATTATTGATTTTATAACATTATAAAAATTAATTTGATACAATTTAAAAGAAAAAATATTAGTGTTTTAAAATTACTGAAGTGCATATTTATTTTTCTTAAATAACGTAATAAAAATAAAGTTCAGATACACTTTTTTAATATATATTTCTTAATAATCTTCCCTTTTTGTTCATCTGTAGCTATAACACCAAAAACAACTGCAAACCCTAGCATCGATCCTTTTTTCTCACAAAGAAATAAAGTTGTAGATCTGAGCCCAGGTTTGTTGATTCTTTCTATCCTTGTCATTATTATTCCGATTTATTTGGCTATTTTTAAAGTCGTTAATTAACTCCATAATCTTTATTATGATCAAAGTTTGTTCGATTTTGGTAATAACCTCAAAATGTTCTAGTTTGGGTTTAAAAGAGAGTTACGTAGGTTTTGGATAGCAATGTTATCATAAAATAGCATCCCTGAATGAAATTCCTTGAAAATCTATGTTGTTACTGATTTCTGGGATTTTGATTTCTTTTCAAGATTTTGATCTTTTTATTCGTCTTTGTTGCAGCTGTTTAGCATTTGATCTGTACGAGGATAATAAAGAAAGTGGATCGTGTAGAGACTTGGTCTTTTTTTTATGTGAGGTTGCTCTGTTCTTTGATTATTGTATGCGAGTCAAAAATAAAGGAATGTGGTTTTGAGGAGGGCCGTTGATTTTGTTACTTCAGTGTGAAAAAGAAAGAGGGATGCAAGATTTGTGGATACTTGATTTTGATTACATATGTTACGACGGCTTGGGTGGTTAATTGGGTGGAATAATAGAGTTGAACAAGCCAAGAAGTTACCGGATGCAAAACCGCAACCGGCTAAAGTACAGCCGGCTGTCATGTTGGATACTGCCCAAGAGATTGCAATTTACATTGATAGGTTTCATAACCTTGATCTTTTCCAGCAAGGGTACAAAGCATTTTTTGTATTTTCAGTTTAAGTGGAATTGTGCATATCGTGCTTCTTATGTTTTGTGTTTGTTTAGATGGTATCGACTTAAAATTACTATGAGATGGGAAAATGATCAGTATACTTCTATAGTAGCACCTTCAAGAGTCATGCAATATGAAGGTAATTGGTATAAATTTTAGTTCCTTTTTTTCTTTCCAATGTTTGTTATCTATTTATCTCCACTCCTTTATTAAACATTTCAATTTTCTCAAGGTTAGAAAGTTTCTATTTGTAATTCTAGTAGCATTGCACATGTTGCTAGTTGCTACATTCTGCCTTTTTGTATCTAAAGCAATCGCTCTAGAGACAAACAGGAACCTGGCTGTGTACTCAACCATTAGTATGTCTTCATACAGCATTTTTCCTTAATAAGACTACAAAATTGTTGCAGCTCCAAATGTTGGTTCTGATGGTGTATATGGAGTCTGGAGAATCGATGATACCGACAATAGTTTTTCAACAAGGCCTTTTCGAATAAAATATGCCAGACAGGATGTTCTTTTATCTATCTTGGTTGCATTTAATCTACCCCTTACTGTCAATGAGGTAGACAATCTCTCTTTTTATCTCTTTGCATATGTACTCACGTTTGCATGCCACACACTCTTTATGCAACGGAGATAACTACATATTTGCCAGAACTTACACAGCTCTAAGTCTCTAACCTGCATGTACCACTGATTCACATATTTTCATTTGTAAATATATGACTTAATGTTAGTCTATTAGAGGTTTGATGCTGCTTTGCTCTTTTGATGTTAAAAATATGCCAAAATCTGTACCCAACCACATCTTAAAGAAAAGTGACATTTGATTTTCCTGAAAGTTATGACTTTCACCAGTGTTCTCTTCATTTGTATTTTATATTCATGGAGGAAATGCATAGATTCTTTCCTACCTTGATTGGTTTGTCTATTTCTGAGCTATTAAAGGTCAATATTTATAATTCTGTATCCTATTATGGTGCTAATGTCGTAATATGTAACAGGGTCCTTTCTCATCAGCTGTCATTTTGAAGTTTGAGCTTCTCTATTCTCCTGTGATGGAGAAAGGGTAAGTTGATAAGTCCTATTGCGTTACGTCATGATTTAAATTTAAATTTGCACTCGTATCATTTGTGTGTAGACATTTGCGTTTCTGTTTCATTTTCTTTTCAAGTTAAAAGTGTTCATAAATGACTGAAAAGCACATATTCAGTTCTGAGTTTCAGGCTTCTTCAGATGGTAACCCTGCTGCTGTCCATGAATTTCGGATCCCTCCTAAAGCTCTTTTAGGACTGCATTCCTATTGTCCTGTTTATTTTGATTCATTTCATGCTGTTCTTGTGGATGTAATTGTTCACGTCTGTCTTCTGAAAGCTGGTTCTCGCAAGGGCGCAAAGAAAGTACCCAGGTTTGTCACAGGTTCTAGAAACACTGATGATAGCTTCACATATGACATTCCTTTCATCACGCCTTGTGAATCTTCTATTGGGGTGGGGGTGATTCTTGGTGGAAATGAAAGAGAAAGGGAGAGGAGTTATTTTGTTTATAAAGTAAATTATGCCATGTAAATATGTTGTAACTTGAACTGTTGAATTATTCCAGGGTTTCTTACAGTGCCCCAGGTGTCATTGCTGGTGGAACTATCTCTGGATCTAGTCAGGTTTGTTCTAAACATTGGATATCAATATACAGTAACATATCTATAATGGCTTAGCCTCTTTATTTATGTCGTGGAAATTGTGGGTGTAATACAGTGAGTGGAATACTGGAATTTATGAAAATTATGAGGCTTTATTATCTATGATACAAAAGTTTGATATTGCTGGTTCAGTTTTTAATTTTAAAGTGGAAAGTTAAGGTGTTATTCTTTTTTTTTTGTGTGTGTGTGTGTGGTGGGGGATAAAATCATTATTCAAAGGATTACTTGAGCAATAGTACAAATTCATCTTATCCTTGATAGCCAATATGCTTTGCACTGACAGTTCAATCACGTGATTCACCAGGAACTAGATCAAATGGCATCTATTGACTTGAAACATGCCATGCTTGTTAAAGCATTATTAGATGCTCGTGACACGCTGCTTGCAGAGCTACAAAGAATTGGTGATGGTATTGACAAAGCAATTGATTTGACTGAATTTACATCCACAATGGATGAAACAAAGCTATCCGGTTCTATTCTGCAAGCAAATCCGGTTACTGCTCATTCTGAAGTTTCCGGACAAGGCAAGCCACAGAATGGTCTTGAGGTCCTTGCTTTATTTTAACCTGCAGCATACACTTTCCTATTTATTTGTCCTTTTTTTGGTTTCATAAATTTTATTATTGATTGAAATTATGATACCTTCCTCTCTCTAGCAGGGAGTCAATAGCAGATTAGATGTTCGATTGCTCCTGAACTTATCCAAGGATGATATAATTAAACTGTTTAATCTCTGGGGTGAGCAAGTGTCATATTTGTGGAACACGTTTCTAAATTTCCACAGGTCAGGTTGCATATTTTCACTTGCAATTCTTGTAAGAATACATGTATTGAGGCATGTTTAAACTCAGAAATATTTTCTTGCAGAAAATCTAATAGAAAAATGTCATTCGCTTTATTTATCTTCAATTATTTACTTGAACCTCATATTATTAACCGTTCCATCCTTAACTACTAATCAACAGAAAAGATGAGTTGAACCCCTTGATGTAGCTTTCGTCACATATGTGCTTATTTTAGGTGTTAAAATTGCTTTTTATTCCAGGGACAATAAAACACGGATATTGCAGTTCCTTCGTGATGAATGGGCTAAGGATCGAAGAGCTGAATGGTCAATATGGATGGTTTATAATAACGTTGAAATGCCTCATCATTATATAAATGGTGGTTTTAATGAGCCTTCCCATCATCTTGTGCATAAGAGAAGTCCAAGTTTGTTGAAGTTAACTGATGATGTAAATACGTGTTCTAAGTTATTGTTGTATAAATGTATTGCTGTTGGCTTATGTATTCAGTTAGTAGAGACAACTGTTCTTTCGCTTGGTTTCTAATTTGGACAATTGATCTTGTGCAATGCAGCCTGCAGAATTAGCAACTATGCGGGCTGAGCTTCATCGGCGAAGTATTGGACAAATGAAGGTATTCTTGTGCTCATGCTTCTTATTGTCTTTATTGCTGTGCACCTTAGTTTATCGGCACAGTTGTTTGCATACAGATTAACAATCGATCGATCCAAGACATGCAAATATTTGGTGATCCTTCAGGAGTTCCTATTGTAGTTATGGAACGTGTAATAAATGCACCTCGCCGTTCTATTAGTGATAACTCATACTTGAGGAATCTCGACCTAATGAATTTAGCTACCACAAGCACTGTTCCTGAAGCTGGGAAGAACCAAACAAGTACAAGTGCTGTAGAAAATGGACATGACCTGAAGATTGTTGTCTTTGTGCATGGTTTTCAGGCACGTTTTGGTTTCCCACCCTTGTTTCTTTGGTTGTAGTTTTTTCTCCTTAATTTGATGTGAATAATTTGGCCTGGAGTAGCCTTTAAAGAAGCAGCACCTGAAGTAATTTTTTTTCACCTTGAGAGCACAGCATGATTTCTTCTAATCCTGACTTGATGAATTTATAGGGTCATCATCTGGATTTGCGACTTGTTAGGAACCAATGGCTTTTGATAGATTCCAAGATACATTTTCTTATGTCGGAGGCAAATGAAGAGAAAACATCAGAAGACTTCAGAGATATGGGAGTAAGGCTGGCGCACGAAGTGATTGCTTATGTTAAAAAGAAAATGGATAAAGCTTCAAAAACTGGACACTTAGGAGATATCAAACTTAGTTTTGTTGGGCACTCTATTGGAAACATTATAATAAGAACAGCATTAGCTGGTAGTTATTCTTGTTTAAAGCTTCATTTTGTATTTTTATTATTTTTGAATTGTCTGCTTGATATGTGCTTCTGTATGCAGAGAGTAGTATGGAACCTTACCTTAGATTCCTCCATACATATGTATCTGTTTCCGGGCCACACTTGGGATATCTATACAGTTCAAATTCTTTATTCAATTCCGGGCTGTGGCTTTTGAAGAAGCTCAAGGGGACACAGTGCATTCATCAGCTAACTTTCACAGATGACCCGGATATCCGTAACACTTTCATCTACAAACTTTGTAAGGTATTGTGAACAAAGTCACAGTATGGTTTGCATTTTGCAGCTATTCCTTTTACTACTCACTATTGTTTTGATTGAGCATTTATGTTGAACACATATCAGAAAATCTGTAATTGTTTTATGCTCTGAATTTCTGAATAGTCTATTTTCTTCTTTCAGCAAAAAACTCTGGATAATTTCAAGAATATAATCCTCCTTTCGTCACCCCAGGTATTTCGTGCCTCTTTGAACTTGCTACCATCGTGAGCAGTTTGACCTTATAATACGATAACTGTATAATTGAAATGCTTTCCCTTCAACTCATAATGTCAATAACAGATTATTTGCCTCACAGGATGGTTATGTGCCGTATCATTCTGCTAGAATTGAGTCATGTCGGGCAGCATCATCGGATTACTCCAGAAAGGGAAAAGCATTTTTGGAGATGTTGAATGACTGCTTAGACCAGATACGTGCACCTACTTCTGAGAATCGGGTGTTTATCCGCTGTGACGTCAATTTTGACACATCCACATATGGCAAAAACTTAAATACTTTCATCGGACGAGCTGCTCATATAGAGTTTTTGGAGTCGGATATTTTTGCTCGCTTCATAATGTGGTCATTTCCAGAACTATTTCAATAAATAGTTTACAGCAGTTCGACTTTTGTTGATCCATCTTGTCAAGCCTGGTATCCGGTTCAATCGCTATTTTGTAGAGCCTGCAATCAATGTTTCAAGTGTTTGAACATAACAGATGAGCAAGATTTTCACAACGGACGGATGAACACCGATGGAAGCCCCTGTAAATTAGTATGTTGAAAATGCTTCTGTCGAAAGGTTGGTATGTATCTTTGATCTTGGTCATTCGTTTTCCATTACCATGAATTTTGTTGGCTCAGCAAATTTGACATTAAAATTCGCCGTTAGAATGTCGAATCCTTTTACGGGTAGATATTGTTTAGGAAAACTAACAATGTAAAAATGAAAAAAGAATGAAACAGTTTAGTTTGTTTTGTTTGGTGTTTTAGTGACTGATTCGGTACTTTTCCTTGATAGAGTATGTACGTAAGCATTGTAATGACTTCATCAGCCAGCTAAGTTTAGTGTTATAAGTTTATGTTCTCAATTGTCATTTTATGGGAATTAGTTTTCCCCTTGACATGTTTGCATTTTAATTTTGTTTAAATTGATCCTATTGACTGTAATTTAATCTTGTTTAATGAAATGGCAGCATTCCTAGCGCTTATGTTAGATATAGATTATGTGGAGAAATTTTATCATGAAACTTTTTTATTACGTTATTCGTGATCTTAATTAATCAGATTTATTTATCTTATATTTTTTTAAGGTGTTTCATTACCTTTTTCCTACTTGTAATAAGGAAATGGATAGTTATTAGGTGATTACTTAAAGATGAACGGATCTGATTACATGGATCATGGATGATGTGGTGAAAAGGTCTATGATATAATCTATAAGAATGAAGAGTTTGGATAATATAAATATTTTTTGATTTGAGAATTAATCCTCTTACGATATATTGAAGGAGGGGATCTATTGAAACATCTAAATTTTACAATAAAAGTACCGGATAAAAATACGAAAGAGATGCACTAAAATGGGATTAAAAATTTGTAATGTTTTAAATTGATAAATTTTAAATTAAATTAATAATTTAAAATTATGATTATGTTAAGACAGATTTATCAAAAAAAAAATATTTTTAACAAATAAAAAAGTGTTTTATTAAAAATCTTTCTAACCCTAGATAAAAAATTAAACTTAAAAATAAAATAAAAACAATCATTAAATTCATATTATTATTAATAACTATATATAAAATATTCGATCATTAAATTCATTTTATTATTAATATCTATATAAGTTTTTCCATAACGGAAAGACTAAACAGTTTCCTTCTTCCACTCCGTCGTCGTTGTTCACCACCGTCAATTTAATTTACCGCCGAGGATGGCGGCGATCTTTCTAACGCTGTCTCTTCTTTTTTCTAATAGGCTTGCTTTTCGGTATTGTTACGTTTGGGCACATGGATACGGATTTTAAAGCTGAGGATTTCGCTACTACCGACCTCAGAACGCCACATGCTGACCTTCAATTGGAGGATCCGATTGTTTCTTACGTTGCATTGGGCGTTGATACGCGATTGGAAGCTGCCGATTCAATAGAGCCGTTAAAGCAGTTAATCGTCGTCACGCCGACTTATAATCGGGCATTCCAAGCGTATTTCTTGCACAGGTTAGGGCAGGTTTTGAGGTTAGTGAAGCCACCGTTGGTTTGGATAGTGGAGGAGAAAACGGTGTCGTCGGAGACGGCCGAGATTTTGAGGAAAACCGGGGTCAAGGCGGATTTTCCCTTTTAGTAAGTTTGACTTTTGTTATCAGAAATATTGTCCTGCGCTTGCCTGAGAAGTAGGGAAAACAAAAACACATGATAGATTCCAAAGAGAACTAATGCTATTGAAACAGCTCAAGACAATCGTGTATAATTCTTTCTAGTACCGATATCTAAATACTCTCTTATGCTGAAGAGTTTCTGATGGGAGCCATTTGCCTGTAACAGTATGCATTAGGTTAACTTATTCCAAGCCGATTTGCAGTATGGTAGAGCTTAGTGCCTGCACAATTATTCATGTAGCAACGCCCAAGAGGCAAAAGATTTGTGATTTTTCTTGTTCATAGAATTTTGAATCATGAGATATTCTGACAGAACAAGTTCTTGTTGAGCTCCGGAGCTGTGGTATATATTTTTTTTGGCGATTCCCATTTACAAACGTGTGCAGTAGACTTGTTTGTGGATCCATAGTCTTTACACCCTTGAATCTAAGCATTTATCGAAATCGATTGTCATTTATTATCGATCCGACATTTTCACTTGAAATCATTCTTATTAAGGTTTTATTGTATACTCCACCCTTCCCCAAACGGATAAGATTTTTTATTTTATTGTATCTCACCTTAAAAATTACTTAAAATTTAAATTTTAAATCTTAATTCTAATTTTTATATCTTAAACTTAAATCATAAAAAAATACACATACCTTAAAACTTTGACTGCAATTCCTAACCTTAACTGTAATTCCTAACCTTCAACCCTAAATTTTAAATTCATCTAACGACACATTGGGATTGGATCAATTAGGTACAGTTCATTTTCATTAATACACAGCAGTTTGCATGGGTAATGAAAATCCATATCCGTTTGTGTTATATATAAAATTTCGAGAAATTAAGTAACAATCAAGTTGAAGATCCAACTGATAGATTCACATTCAATGCTCGCGGTTTATATATTACATAATGCCAGAAAATTGTAGGTCTTCTCAAGAAAGGAAGAAAATGGGACTATGGCTACAATACAATCTTCCAAGCGACCTGGATCGATACTCTGCATTGCTTATGCCTTCTCTAGAAATCGTTATTTCACGATGAACTACCTATACGTGTTCAGCGATGCTCGCATGGGAGGTTCGTTCTTATGATCTTCCCCAAAGCCACTTTCAGCCAGAATGAATCAGGGTTCGGCTGGTCAATTAGAATCGGATCAACTTTGAAATGTTAAGTCGGAGTTGCTCCCCGAACAGAGGAAGTGTCCGAAGAATGCAAGTTTGACATATGGGGTTGCTGCTGCGGTTGCATATGTGATTCGTTTGCAAGGCCGAGAATCGCAAGCGTTGATCTACCAAAATGTAGTACATAATATAAATCACTAAAGCAAGCCAGCATAAAAAGGCATATGAACTCATAAGACGGAAATAAAAGATAGAAGCTGGTATTCTTTTTTCCAGTTTTCAGCACAGAACTATACCTAGGAAGTGAACCTTTTATATTTGGTTGGCTTGCATACGAAGCTAGGGAACTCCTGAGTGTACCATATTTATTCAGTGTGCTCTCCAGTTGCGGCGGCGGCAACTGCAATCACCAAAACACAAAATGGAAGGTGTAAGACTAAACATTATGAGCAAAGAGCCAAAGGTTGTTGTTCTATATGCACCGGGGAAAAGCGGGAGTTCATATGTAGTAGATCCTATTTTACCTGTAATAATACAGGAAACGAATGTGGTTGTGTCTGAACAACACACTTCAAGAACCCAACCCATAACTTCGGCATTCTCCAGATCTACACTCAACAAACAGATAATAGTTTAAGTTCGTCTTGCCAGGCATGCCAATTATCAGCATGGTTGTGCAGTTCTTGTTCAGGTAAATAGACAAGTTCTTCATTAGATAGGTTGAATTACTAACCTGTTTACTCACAAGTTTGGATAGGATTTCCATGACAAAATCAACCTACATACAACAGAAAATAGGGCTCAGGAGATATGGTTTCCAATCAAGTCAAGAAGGTGAAACTTGAACAAACATCCAAAAACAAATTGAAACAGTCAGCCAAGTTTGTTATCCGAAAGTCGACAGATTTAGTAGCAAAATGTGAACGAGCCGAAAATATGGTTACTTACCAGGGTAGGAAAAGCATCAATTGCCTGAATAACAGTTCTCATGAAAAGTAACGGAAGAGGGACCTGATCAACCTGAATTGGAAAGGAAAGGGAAGGAAAGAAAAGAAAAGAATTACTACAGATACAAAAGAACAGTATTAACCCCAAATAAAATAAGTGCATAACATACCAACTGATTCAAGGCCTTTGCTAAGACCTGCTGCGTGAAAACCGTGCGCTGCTCGAAACAAGCAGAGCAAGCATCTGTTATCTGGAAAAATTTTAAACGAGCCACAGAAATATCAGCTAGAGGGACAGTGTAAGAAAATACAACCATCTATCAACCTCTCAAAATGAACACTGGTTTGCAGATGTAGTGTTCCAAAGTTTGCTTGGCAAAAGGGGGAAAATTGGGCCCGAAGTTTGATTACATCCTAGTATCCTACTTGGCTAAATATTAAACTAATCTGTTTGGGGAAGGGTGGAGTATACAATAAAATCAAAATAGCTTGTGAAACGGGAGAGAATGGGTTTCTTTGATTAGTGAAACTATAAGATTCAGTTATATAAACAACGCACCTTTTTGAGTGGAGGACCACCTTTTTCAGGAACGATGTCATGGATGGCTACCAATACTTCAGCAGGGGTCAAGGCAGGACCAGTGTGAGCTGAACCCTGTAAGAACGAAGGAAGTAAAAACACTACGAAATACAGTTTGTTTCATCAATCAGCATTATTTAAAGCTAAAAACATTTAAAAAAACAGTTATACACCAAGACAACTTGTAGGCTACCTATACTAGTTCGTTTGGCTCCAATATAAAGAAGCGATTGAATAGTAGCGCTCACTCTGGATGCAGATGCAACAACATTGCTGAAATATTTTAACTTTAGAACTAACTTGTATGGATATAATGCACATCTATCATGTTTTTCAGTATTGCAATTCTTTCTCATTCTTATAAATGAAATATAACTTTATTTTATTTATAGTAAAAATTGGGAAAGGAAAGGTAAAAATACAAAAACCTTGTAGCAAAGTACAACCACAAGACCATCAATCCAAGATCACAAAATCACTATCTTCAAGATTTATTGATTCTAAAAGCGTCCTGTTTTTCCATCGTGATGATAAAGTAGGGAAGTGATATGAAGCAACTTCTAAGAGTACACATAAATAGAGCAAATTCGTCCCAAAATTTCATATATAGGAGTTCAAGGGTAATCGTTATCCTATTCAAGGAATAAAGATATTACAATTGCAAAAGAATAGCATTCACGTGTACCTGCAATATGTGAGCAAGTGCAAGCTGGAACTTTTCCAATGGGAGGTCAACAAGCCGAGGGAAAATAGGTAACACCTGAGAAAGGTCGATGGTTATAGCCAGCATGATTAAACCCACATCTTCATCTTTAAGTTATTTAGCTGAGCATATGAAATCAGATCAACACCACTAATAGTTCACCTTTTCTTTATTTTCTTAACGAACTGAGCATGCATAGTCAGGCTCAGTGATTGAACAAAGAAAAAAAGAAAATTCAGAACAAACCTCATTCTTGGATAGTGAAGATAACATCGGAATAAGAATGGTAGCATCCTGCAAGAGAACAGCCATTAGGGTGTCCGTAAGGCAAAATCACAATCAATAGGAAAGACTATAAGAAGCAGAAATCATATGTGCTAAAAAAGAAACCTTCAGCTTAGTCTCATATAAATGCTTCACAGTGGCTACTAAATCAGGAGGAGGTGTTGTCTCCTGGGTCAATATTTGCAGCACCTTGACAGAAAACAAAACCATTATCAGTGTCATTCAATAATAAACAGAAGAAATAGAGTTCCAAAGCTGAAAAAATTTCAGAATATAAATGGTGATAGAGCCTACCAGTGTTAAAAGATTTTCACTTCCTTGGGGTGGGTCAGATATTATTCGGAGCAACTGCGAATAAGACTGGCCCAAGGCTCTTATTACAATAGGTATATGGCGATGAAAAGCCTACATCAACAACAAATAGAGTACAAATGAAGGCACCAATAAAAGTTACATTTACGATTATATAAGGCAACAACAATAGTAAAGATGAAAGTCCAAGCATCCAACAAGAAGGTTCTTGGTCAAGAAAGGATCCTATATAGCTATATCCATGAAGATTTAAAAGAAGGAAAGGGACCAATCTAGACAGCATCTGGCAGAATTTCTCAAGTTTTCTTACATAACTGCACACATGGATTGGTAATTATCAATGGCTCACACTTCCCCATGCAAATGCAGTCATTGGTTCTCACAAATTTTCACAATTATGTGTTGAAATATAAGAGAATTCCGTAGTGCACCCTGTAATTTTACTTGGGCCTATATTTGATATGGGTGTAAAACTCGCAACAACTAAGGGACATAAACAAAAAGATTGAATCTCATGATAACTTAACCAAAAATTAAACTCAGCCTTGACATAAACCAACGTTGCAAACCATGCAATATTTCCGCGGAGCTATATCAACCTCCCATACACTAGAAAACAGGTTACAAGAACAAGCAGCCTAATCTAATCTGTTCCTAATAATTAACTGATGAACAATACAGAAGCCAGAAACAGACAAGACATACCTGCTTAACAATTTTTGGTGCTCGCCCATAAATATCAAATAAGAGTTGAAGAAGACCAGGCTTCTGAAAAAGGAGGTTAAAAATCAAAATCAAAATCAATTAGGAGACCACAAATGCACATAAAATGACAGAAAGGAACAGCCAACAGAAGCAAACCTTTGTGCATAAAGCAAAAAAAAGAGAAATGAGTCGTTGAGCTTCAGGAAATGACACTACTGAAGCGCTATAACTAGCAGATTCTGTATTACTGGAGTCAATTCCAGAATCTCTGGGCTCTGAAAGCTGAGATCCACTAGTAGATGCGTCCCCACTTCCAGCCTGAAGAATTTTCAGCAAACAAAATTAATATAAAAATTTGAAACATACTTAAGACTGGCAACAGTCTACACTTTTATCAATCAGGACAAGCTGAAATGCATGCTGTGTAGCTACTTGTACTAGAATGACAAAAGGCGATATATGCTGAAAATGGCTCAGGCTCTCTGGCAAGGGCATACAAGAGAACTTGCAAAATAAAACATGACAGCCAAACAACAATACAGTGAATACAGTTTTCAATCATATGCAAAAACCAACAAAAGCCCAAATTTATTAATCTAACAAAGTTAAATATTGAAGTTTGACAAACTTTTTAAAACAAACAAGCAGAGGCCTTTAGAAAATATCCCTAACCTCCCTTTCGACTTTTTCATCAACAGATCCAGCCTGCATAAACTCAGCACCTGCAGCGCGCTGATCCACAGCCAACAGCAACATATTTGTTGCAAATTGCTCAATTTCCCCAGATATGTAGTTCAGCTGATAAAGTTTGTTTGCTACCTGTGCAGTAGGAAAAAGTTGTCTTTGCAACAGAGATCCAAAATCTTTAAAGGCTTGATAACAGGCACAAGATGTTATAAAGGAGCAAGTTGATTACCAGCCGGATAGCTTTCCCTCGAATGTCATCTTGAGAATGAACAGCACACTGCCGTCACGGAAGAGTGTCACGTATAAGTAAAATAAAGGCAAAAACACATTATGCACAAAAAAACACAACGAGAAAGCTAGAATGAGATTAAAATCATTAGATGATGCTTCTCCACTCCATGTTGAAACTTATAGCCAAGGAGAACTGAATGAAATTTGTCAAGTTAGAAAGGACTTTCTCACAGGTAAACTAACATCAACTTCATCATGGGAGAATTATAAGACAAAATTTCAACAAATGTAGATTTATGCATGAAACCAACAGACAATTCCTTCCTAAAATTGCCGTAGTGAACTTACCTTCAGTGCTATACCTAAGCAGGCTTGCCGATTATTTGGCCGTCCCAAAATTAAACTCCAGACCACACCAAGGCCCTGTGTCACACGTTCAGAATCACGTATCTCTTTCCCAGTAACATCAAACACATCAGAAGAACAGAGATCATCCAATAGTTTCAAGGCAGAGTCAGGCAGAAATGGAACTTCACCAAGAAGTCTGCTAAATGACTTATCTGAGGCTGGAAGCGTGTCCAGCAAAGATTTGGACTGCATAAAAATAAATAAGATAAATCCATTACTCTTTTGTGTGTGTGGGGGGGGGGGGGGGGGGGGGGGGGGATGATTATGAAGTTGGTTCACTTGAATAAGAGCTTACCACTTCCAGAAGAAATTTTTCATAAAGAACAGCAGAATATGAAGAGTTGTCAACTGAAATTGTAACTGTGAGAGAATATAGATGGTAGAGAACTTGCAATACAATCTCGTGACCCTGAGAAACATCAATATAACACAATGTTACAGTACTTGCAATACTATCTTTGAATGTCAAAACAACAATCCATGAATTAGGTCACGTGGATAACATTTACTGCAGTAAGCACAGGGATCCATCAAGTTAAGAAGTTAAATAAACAAGAAAATTGGTTTCACACTTTCTTTCTTGACCAAATAAATAAGAAAAATATCAATTGGAAGTAACGAAGATCTGAGATTAAGCCATACTGTATTGCACAAGGATTGCAACCCAACCCAACAATCAACAGGAAGCAGCCACTATACCAGTAGGACGAAAACAATGTCAAATTAATCGAAAGCAAACTATTTGGCTCAAAAACAAAGGATCATAACACTATAATTTATCAAATAAAATGTACATCATGCGATAAATAGAAGCATATGCCTCTGAGTCAGAGAGAACAGCAAGAAAACTTCAAAACAGTAGAACGCAACAAAGAGAAGGACAAAAACAAAAAGCAGCAAAGAAGTAACAAATTACAACTCGAATACCTTTTGATGTCGGTAATCCACAACAATTTGTTTTCCCAACATAATGATAATATCATCATCAGCATCGATCTGATAGGAAGCATAACTACGTGTTATTTTGTATGCCATCTGTCAAAGGCACTTAACAAAAAGGAATTGAATGCTAATAGTCTAAAAGTCTAAAATTTGAGACATCATCCAACATAATTCTAGATTTACAAAGTAAGCAATTTAGTAAAATACGAGGCAGGACCATTTTGCAAACTAGTCAAGTCTAGGGCATGCAAGGGGAAAAGAGGACTCTCACACATTCAGAAAAGGAATAGAATTTTTTTAGTATCCCTTAAAGGAAACTAAAGACTCTCAGTGTGAGGAAAGCCATTCCTTCTTAGAAGACTTTTTGATTCATGAAACAAATTCGTTTCATGTGACCAAGACATGGGTCCATCTACCTTTTTCCCTTCATACCTAGAGCAAATCAAACCCATTTATCCACAACCATATTTTCTCAGATCTATTCACAAAACACTGGTAGTCCCAAAAAAAAACTATAAAAGTAACATCGATAGATTTTCTCTAAACCTGCCAAATTTATTAGTTGCCAATACACGGTGCAGAGCATGTATGCCAAGCACTTCAGCAGTTCATTAAGAAAAATGGAAAAGCTTATACTACAACCTGCAATTTGCCAACTGGTCTTCGAAGCAGACTACTTTTCCACAGAACCACTGACGCACTCTATTACTATAAAAGAGGTGGTTGCCTCTATTCTGGAGTAATTTTAGATGGTGATAGAAGAGGATTGAAGGCACATAACCAAGCGGGTGAGTTCAGAAAAAAAAATTAAGCATTCATCTAAAAATCTAAATCTATCATGCGGTATGTAAGTTTGGAACTGATGTTAAAGAATTACTCTTGATTTAATCAGCAGTTTGCATGATAACAAATGCCAAGATTTAAAACAGTACAATGTTAAGTCGGGAAAGAAAAAAGGCAGCGTAAAGCAATCAGAGAATAAAGACAAAGCATAATGGACACATATATAAATATATGTTGTATGTCACCTGACCAACCAACCGGGCAAGTAATGCCATGCGCGTTTCATTACAGTCTGACCAATAAAGATGCAAGTATGATTCCGCGATCTGTTGAACTGCTGATTTTCTCACACTTCTTTTCTGCTCTTCAGTTAGCTCAACATATATTGGCAGCACAGGTAAATCCCGACCAGTCTCATCCAAAGACGATTCGGTTATAGAACCTGGGAAATCCTGATCAGACTCTGGAAACAATAATTCATTGGCCTCATGTTTCACTTCAGCATCTGCTTTCAATTCAGCTGAATCTACATCAATCATATAAGGAGAAACTGTGCGATTGGAAGAACTATTGACCTCTACAATGGGGGTAATATCTTCCTGACCACCCACAACATCCCCTTCAGGAGATGGTTGCTCAACACCAGTAAACGATGGACTTATTATCTTATCATTGCTTTGAATGTTAGGCATCAAATGCACAGGAGGGTCTTCGACAACTGGCACTGAAAGAGGCTTATTAGAAATAGAACCATCAAATTCAGACATTGCAGTTCCAGTGTCCTCCAGAACAGGTGTGGTTGACATTCCAACAGGTAAAGCAGACCGTCGTGGATCTAAGCGACGGGGATCCTGAAAAAAGCTTGTGTTAACTTCCATTTTACTAAATGCATTTCCAAGGATCCTAATCTAGGAAGGTTAAAACATTTTGAAAATATAGATACGATGGTAGAAAAAGGCAGCTACCCTTCGTGGGTCACGTTTCGAATCTGCAGCAAAATTATTGACAGTAGATGTATCAGATATGGATGAACCAGTTGTAGCAGCTGAAGTAACAGGCAATTGTGGTGTGGAAACAGGAGTGTGTAAAGAATTTGTTGGAGCAGGAGGTGGAACAACTTGAGCCCGACTATTTACATGAAAGGCTTGCTGACTTGTAGGCAATGTCCCAACCTTTGATAATGGAGGACTTTTAGGCAAGTGTCTCATATTTGTGATGACAATATCAGCCAGCAGGTCAGGATGAATTTTTGAAATAAGAATTTCAAGAGATTCAGCACCTCTTTCTCCTTCTGCAAGTAAAGCACCAATCATTGCAATCATTTGCTCAACAGGAGTTAAATTATCATCCGAAAGTGGGAAATTAGGAGATGCTCCATTAACAGAAGAAAAATCCTGCCCAGAATCATTAACATGAGCGGGTGGTGTTGAGTGGGAATTGGGACCAGAGCGAATACGCTTGGAGGCCATCTCAAAACTATTTGTTAGTTCTTCATTATATTGCGGCATAAATCTTTTCTTTGACACATCCCCTAAAACATATACTTGGCTTGATGCTTGATCATCCTGAAAACATGTTTTATTTACAATGATGAACTGGTAAAAAGCTACCAAGCACTGAAACTTATTACTCCAATTATGTACTAAATAGTTTTTTAAAAGAAAAACATTACCCTGACCGACTGAATTTCCCTGGAAGCACGCTCACGCTCACTATTTTTTATCATCTTTTCAACCTGTCTGATGACTTGATCAGCAGCATCTCCTGCGTTCATTGCTCGTAGAGCTCTAAGCAATCTCTCTCTTGACTGGTCATCAAAATAAATACCCAACTTGTCAGGTGCAAGAGCACTTGTGATACATACATACATTGACCTTTCGGCCTTTGAAAAATAATTCCAACAAGAAACCGACCAGTCATTTAGAGAGAGAATAATAAAGATAATTTAAAAAACTAAAAAAATACTAGAAGACAGTGAAATTCAGAAGCAAAATTCCATCTGATTTGTGTACATGCTCGTTACAACAGAAAAGCACCATTTTCCTCTAGAACTGTTATCTGAATTGCCCCACCCCCACCCCGCACAAAAAAAATGTTACCTCTACAATGGCTGGATGAGTACACCTCAAGAATCCCAAAAATGCAGTTCTCAAGGAATAGTGAATACTGGCTTTATGACATTCCCTCACCATCTCGAAGTTCGGATTAAAATCAAGCAATGCAGAAAGAACAGTGCCATAGTGGAGGGGTCTCTTCCTTGCTATGGCAGCAAGACTGGCAAAAAAAAAAGGGTATCAGTAACAGAAAAATATTAAGTACCTCTAGTATTGGGAAAATATTCAAAGTCCACACAATCAACTACAAGAAGGGGAAAAAATAATTGCAGAGACCTATATCTATTTCTAGACAAGATAAAAAAATGAATTCATTTTTGAGACATCTTATAAGTTGTCACAACCAATCAATCTAAAATTCAGATCAAGGTTAGCATTTCATACAAATCTTCAGGATAAGAGTGGCGCAAGAACAGTTAGAGGAAGCTCATTTCAGATTCCTTCATCCTAAGAGCCCATTATAATTTAGCGACCCCCTTCTCCAACGCAACACCCTTTATCACTGATAAAACTTTAAAGCCAGACACAATCAGATGAACCCAAAAGAAACCACAAAAGCAGTTGCATACCATAAGCACACTACAAAACTTAAGCAGAGCACATAGTAACACCTGAACAAGATTTCTAAGGAAGGATTCAACACCTTCAAAACAAACAAGATAAAAACCCTAGATTAACCATCCATTATTGACAGAAGTCTCTGTTTAATCACTAGCTATTACCCAAGAGATAAACAATCTTCCCTGAATCAACTAATGCTCCCTGTCTCTCCAAGAATTATGAAATTCGCTAGGCACTGCAGTCAAACCAAACTTTGTACTGACTGATCCCAGTATTTCCAATGAAGCTCTTTATAGATCAAGCTAATTCCCACATTCATCCGCATTCCATAAGCAGGGTAAACATTTCTCTAGATTCTTTTTAACTATCATCAATGAACCAACAATTTGGCAACAAATTATTAACTCTTTAGCAGGATACGTAGGAACAATAGATAACAAATTTTGACTCTACAAGAAAACTGCACTTCTAAACACTTTTGGTTTCAAACATAAAACAATAACATATTCTATCTTGTGTGTATCTTATAATTCATGGACACCCATATCTCATAAAAATTAGTCAAGTGACTGGATTCAAAATCCATAATCTAGATCTCTTGAAACTATAGGACTCAAGACACATGCATGTTACAAGACAAAACATATAGCATGCATAAGAATGCAATACTCATGCCCAACAGTATCACCAGAAAAGAATATGAAAGTAATCTAAGTGTTTCCACACAAGACACCTTTTAATAACAAATTCGAAGAACAATGAGTTTAAAAGAATTAACCCATTTAGTTTTTTCTCCATATATTCTGTGTATATATAGAGAAAAAAATCACAGTTAATTAGAGAATCCTACCAATAATTCAAATTAAACATGCTCTAACAAGGGAGGCAAAGATAAAACTCTACGAACAAAATCTGCCTCGCAAATGCTCCAATAAAACAGCATATACACAACTACATAGAGGGGGTGAGAGGGGGATCCATTTTACTTGTTAACAGAATGACACCAAAATAAACTTAAACTAAATGATGATGTCAGGTCAGCATTGTTGAAACATATATACATAAGATACAATGGGAAAAATGACATTGTTCCCATGAAAGTAAATCAGCAGATGACAGGAATTACCAGGTAAAAATATCAGGGAGAGAAGGAAAATAATTTATTCTAATAGCAACACTAAAGAAAATAACTCAATTTTCATGGCAAGTATCTAGTCATGCATAATGCTGCCAAGCATGCAGCAAAACCTTGAATCTACTCCCACAAGGGAGTCGGATAAAAAAGTATTACCAAAGAAATTAGACAATCGTATGAATTACTCTGAACCATTACAAACCCAAGACGATATAGCAACTAGGCATATCTACCAAAAACACCTATCTTTTATATCCAATCAGTACTAGTAAACCTTGGCAAATACAAAGTCCAACCAACAGACATCACATAAATAAAATTATCTTGGAAACCTTCTTTCAAAAGTAATACTCAAAATTCATCATGGTTCCAACCACATTCGAAAATCTAAAACTCTTTCCATGTTGAAACTGCAATAAGTTGCCATGAAAAATTTTTAGGTTCACAGTCATGCCTAACTATATCATAGAACCTAAGTACAAATCATGCAGGGAACAGTCCTACAATCATGGAATTTATCTTTTAAGCATATAATATTTTCTAACATTCAAAATGACAATTGGTATTTGACTACTTGTAATCAATCGTAATAACATAATAAAGGCTTTAATATTGCAAGCAAGATTCATTGACCATTTCAAGTCCAATTTATTCTTTATCATACCAGACAGTTTACTATACAAGATATCCAATAGATAAGACAATACCACCCATCTTTCCCTGCTGCTAGGTTTCATATAGCATACACAATTAGGGTCTTAATTAAAATGAAGATGCTATCTGATAGGAAATACTCCTGCATCACTATTCTTTAAGAAAACAAAACAGACAATGTACTTCTGACATAGTTAACCAACCATGTGGGCAAACCTGCTAAACATACAAAAGATGATGCAACCTGCAAACTTAACTTCACTTTGTTCTTGCAATACGAGTATTTACATCCAAAGTTATAAATTGTATATTATTAACAGTAGACCAATGAACAAGCTTGAAGTACACACCATTTCATCATACATAAATTTCAAGCACTTTTTAGACATGCTACCAAGTAACAAGATTGGATATTTTCTGAAATCTCTTTGTTTCTGGCCAAAAACATTCCTCTATCTGTAAGTTGCAATAAACACAATACATTGGACCTATACGATAAAGGTTGGTGATTAAAATGGTAAGGAAAGAAGTTTTGATGATAATGATACAAAGTTATTATGATGCAGTCTCCCATTTGGAAGTGAAAAACTCCTTATGATGTCAAACCATAAAAAGTGTACATTTTTAAACCAAGAAAGAAAATATATATCTGATCATTTGTTACCGTTTGTTAAACAGACAATAATACCACTTCATGATAATAACTTAGGATCACTTGCCTCAAGCAAAAACCGTTGCATCATAATGCTTGCCTATATGCAGATAAAACAAGTTGAAACGTGACAGTGTCAACTGGTATAATCAAAGATTTTACATCCAACCTTTGCATCAAACCATTTTTGTGTCATGCAGTACAATGTATTTCAAAGAACCAGGTCAAAAGACAGCCAATCAATTATCTGTAAAGAAAAGTAACGAATAGCAGAAGAGCTTGCAGAGAATGTAGTCAGATGTCTTACTGTTGAGTGTTGACCA
This sequence comes from Abelmoschus esculentus, assembly GCA_035048815.1. Lineage (NCBI taxonomy): Eukaryota > Viridiplantae > Streptophyta > Magnoliopsida > Malvales > Malvaceae > Abelmoschus > Abelmoschus esculentus. The sequence goes on from JAUCBN010000039.1 coordinate 3,453,693, forward strand.
TAAAACCAATGAACTAGCATGAAAATAATGCAGCATCATAAGTATAACAATAATGTAAACCATAGAATGGAAACATAACATCTTAGCAGGATAATCCCCATTTGAAAAGAATTTTGATTATTAAAATATCTAATGTGCATCAACTATTGTAAAATAACCAATACATTTTAGGGTAGCTTGCATATTTTCAGCTGTACAATTATACAGCAAAGACCAAAAAAATTATATGATCCCCCTAATAATTTACTTCAATGCCTGATCACCAAGTTTCTCAGCATGAGTTGACTGATGATTATATCCATTGCTTAACCATTCCTATCATTGGCCAATGGTGCTCCATAGTACAGATAAATGTGAACGTTATCTAGCCTGTAACTCCCAATATCTGCACCAGCAATGCAGCAGCATCCAAGGCCATTAACTCCTCAAAAGAGAGATGAACAGCATGCAGCAATGGTATCACAAACAAGCACTTGAACTTGTACTAAAACCTGCTTCCAAGCTTCAGCAATCCCTCCAAAAGTTTTAAAGATGGTAAAACAGGGGGGAAATGCTACACAGAGTGCAGTTTCCATATTATAAAATTTAATATTGATTTATCATATGGACAGTAAACACAATTGATAAGTATGCATAAAGAAAAGTACCATTACAAAACACTCTGACCTAGCTTGATAAGTATGCCCGATATAATTCCTTAGAACAGAAGGAATAAAAAATGAAGATGCAAATAAAGCTCCAAAAATGGGAAAAGCAAAGGACAATGTGTAGCATTCTTGAACCAGTAAGACATAACACCAATGCTTATCAACCCCCAAAATCAAACAAAAACATTTTTCACCTCCACTCAAACAATTACAAGTCCTAATACGGACCTTAGGAAGAAAGAAAAAAGCAAACATGCACAGCTTTATAAACCCCTAATGATTTTAAACTCCACATGTCCAGATTTTATCTAACACTAGGTAATGAGAAAAACCCAGCAAAATGACACAAGAAAGTGGAAAAGACAGAATACCATAAATTCAGAATAAAAACAATTCACTACTGGTGACAACAAACTCACCAATTGACAATAGTGATTGTTACAGCTCCAGGGAGACTACTGGCTGATTGCAACATGTCAAGTAAAACACAAAGAGTCCTGTTCGCATCTGATGTTAGAGCAACTGGATCCAACATAGGATGACCACCACTTAGCCATGATATATTGAAAGTCCGTCTACTTCCTCTGGTAGCTAGAGAAACATTAAAAGGAATAAGTTCCCATAAATACCGGTAACTATAGAATATATAAATATTGAGATACTATGAATGACAAACAAAACAGAAGTCCTATGCTAACCCCAAAAGTCAAACTTCCAAACATGGCTATATGAGCCTTAAACCAAACCATGTCCTAGTGGAGCCCTTCACAATTGAATGCAATACCTTCAAACTTCTCATAATAAACGTTGTCGGATGTAAAAAGTAAGACATATGTCTCCAAAAATTTCAGCGCCAGCAACTTTATCCCAATTGGACCAGGCTACAAAATTTAACCAAAGAAACAAAGATTACACGTAATTAGCAAGCTGAAAATATCAAACCCTGTATAATTAAATAATTCTCAAAAGACAACTAAATAATTTATATAAGAGTTACAAAAATGACAGGGAAGAAAAGAACATAAATAAGTATAAAAAAATATTCAAACAAATACCACTACCCAAAACAACTTTAGACACGCACAGCCCACCTCGACCCCTCAAGGGAAAAGGGGGACAGGAATAGAAAATTTTCACCTTCTAACAGTCTCAAAAGCAAAATTGCCTACAAGAATTTTCGGAGCCAATTGCTCACATCAAGGTACCAAGTTATGATGCCTTATCCATCTATCGCTGATACTTTCGGGCATAAAGGTTGCCTCAAAATACATTTAATTATGTTGTGTCATTTTGCTCACATCTCAAATTGAAATAAAAAGCTTTGTAACACAGTTACACTATAGTGTAAACATGGATATAAATGAAATCTGATATCCGATCATCGTTTCTAACAGTTAACATTATTATGTCAGTAGCTTTTTATGTATCAGTTTATAAAACAGTACCTTAAGCCATTTTTTGAAATTCTTGTTACTTGTTAGATGACAAAACTCTATTAAATGATGCATTTCTTTTTTAAAGAAAATCAAACGAAATATATAAATTTTCAATGATCAACCAACCAGTTTTCCTAGAAATAATTCAATTGTAAAAGGACAATTAATTTAATATTTCAGTTTATCAAACAGTACCTAACTTTATCAAAATAGTTAACAATTGAAAATCGGCCCATATTTGTTTAGAGCTTGGAAAGCCAAAGTAAGAACGACATACCTGCAATGCAATGGAAAACACGTCTTCCTTGAACCCAACCATCCACATCCATAGTTCTTGAACCCACTGGTCAACTTTATCATACTGCTGAAACTATTATCTCCAGGAAAAGAAATTCAAGCATAGGTAAGAAGACCAAATATTTTGACATAAAAAATTAAAAGCAAGATAAAGGGACCGAGTCATCAATTTTGGTAGTTCGAAACACTAATGCAAAGACTATCCTCAAATGATTAACATGTCATCATGGACTGAATTAGAGAAAACAGTAACTAAAAACAAGCAGCAATCTTTAATGGTTCATAGCACATACATTGAAAATCTAAAAGCAATGTGCTCCAATTGTACATGGTGGCATAAACAAGACCGAAAAACCACTAAAAGAATATCTGACTAGGTTAGGACTACATGTTTACTTGAAAAAGCAGAAAGTAACCTGTACTGTCATTTCTTCCAGAACACAGCAGAAGAAGTGCGTGCCAGTAACAATAGATTGTTTCACAACATCTGAGTCAACATCCCTCAAAAACGCTACTAAAACTTGTACAAGTACAGCAGAATGTTCTATCGCTCTCAACCCAATATCTTCAATTATCCTGCCAACCATTGACCAAAAAATGTTAAAAAAGACATTACAGCTATAACATTTGAGAACAAATCAAAGCAATCCTTCCCAAGCGATTGGAACAGTACTTTGCATCATCTTAACACGAATTATTTCCTAAAAATGAAACTCATTTATCACCGAAATAACAAAACTAAGAAGCAGTTAAGCATAAACCGACAGGATATAAAATATCTAATAGAAAGAAATGTAAAGAATTAGGGTTTGAAACACACTCAAGAAGAAATTTCCTGACGAGAGTATGAGGAGAACGCTGGAGGTCGGCGACGTAGGGGAAGAGACCGGCGGCGGCGGAAGAATCGAGAGAAGAAAGAATGTCCTTGGCCTGTTTAAGAGATGAAAGCTTGACGGCCAAATCGGCGTGGTTGAGAGCGGCGGTGAGGAAAGAGAGGGCTTGGTCTCTGGAATCTGCAACGTTCATGGCTTTCCACTTCTCCCCAATAGAATTTTGATTGATTTTGGGGAAAGGAGTTAGGGTTTTGAAGGGTAAGGGGGTCGGAGCGGGAGGGAGGGATAGAAAGTGGATGAAATTATTTTTTCGGTGTTGTTTTTCTTGTTTTTATGAGGTCAAATTGGAGATTTCAATTGTAAATTGGCCGTTGTGTTTATTTCCGTTCTTTTTTTATCCCAGTCATTTTCATATTTTATTATAGGTTAAACTTACCCAACGGTCACTCAATTATTAAAACTTATCAATATGATCATTAAATTATTAACAATAAAGATGATGTGGTTTATTTTTAATTGGTAAATGATAAATTTAACATTTTCTATTTATTCACTTTATTTATTTTATCTTAATTTTAAATGATTCAATAAATTTAACTTTCATAATTATAAATTTTATCAATTTAATTTTAAAATACCAAAATACCACTTGTTAGGTTCAGATTATTAAATTAAAAGATTAACGGTCATAGAAGTTTTCGAATTAGATTTTTCATTTATGGTTGAGTATCGTTGGGCATGTAGAATGGATTTGAAGGAACATGCCTTTGTTTTGTATTTTTTATTTTCATTAAATAAAGATATTATATTCTTAAATAAATATCAAGGTTTGAATAAATAAAAAATATGATGGTAGATGCATTTTTAATCACTCAATTAATGAATGAATCTATTTAGGAGTGAGTAAAATTCGACTCGAAAAAAATAAATAACTCGACTTGAAGTGAAAATACTTGATTTATTTTGACTCAACTCGAAATTTTCATAAACACGACTTGACTCGAAAAAATTTCAAATAAAGTTCGAGTTGTAAAATAGAAATTCGAATAACTTGAAATTTTTAGTAATTAAAGGATTAATTTTTAAGTTTGAAACGAGTCTATCAATTTTTATGATATATATACATTGATATATAAAAATATAAAGAAATACCGTTACATATGAAAAAAATATATATACATATCTTATATGATTAGAGAAATTTGTTTAAATTGAAATCAAATCATACTATAACATGATAAATAATTACAATTAAATATTATAGGAACTCGAAAAATCAACTTGATTCGACTCAACTCAAATCGAAAAAAGTTCAAATAAAATTTGAGTTGTAAAATATAACTCATTAACTCGAATAACTTAAAATGTTTTGACTCGACTCGATCGAATATTCACCCCTAATCATCTATTACATAAATGATATAGTTGAAATTGACCTTTAAACTTTGGGCATTCCAATTTCACTCAAATTGTAATTGATTCTTAAACTTTTAAATGGTTTATTTTTATTCTAAAACTTTATTTTTTATCTTAAATTAGTTCCAAACTTTTAAATATTTTAATTTCATCCCAAATTATCATATATATACTAATCATATTTAATATCAATAAATTCGTTATAAAACTGTTAAATGTGTGTATATATGTGATACAACAAGACATAAATAATAATTAATACTAGGTTTAATTAAATAATAATTTAATTTTAAAATATCTCATATTATATTATTACATAATTCACATTAATGTTTATTTAATAAATAATTTTATTAATAATAGACATGATTAGTATATATTAATAATTTAAAGATTTTATTAAAATATTCAAAATAGTATGTATTAAATTAAAAATAAAGTTATAATTTTAAATTTTAATTAAAATATTTAAAAATTAAAATCAATTTAAAATAATATTCATGAAGAATATAATACAATTAATTCGATATAAGAGCCTATTATATTTTAATACAAACTTAATATTTTAATATTTAATTTATTTTTAAAAATATTAAATTTAATTGGAAAATTTTTATAAAAAAATTATAAGACTTATTAAAATTTTTAGTTTTTAAAAATATAGTAATATATTTAAAATTTCTATAGGAATCAAATTAAAAGTTTTAAAATTAAGAGTTTTTGTTTAAATTGGACTTACCATTATTTGGGTCGACTGGATTTTAATTTAAAAATTAAGAGTTTTTATTTAAATTTAACGTACCCTTGGATAATATCTCATACAACTGTATTTTATTTAAAAATTTTAAATAAATATTTTATTCAATAAAATAAGGAAATAAATAAAAATAAATAAAAAAATATCCTAATAATATTACGGCATAAAGAGAAATTATACTATCATTATAAAATAAGTTACAGATTTTTTTAATATAAAACACAAAACCCTCTCTATTTGCCCTGCTGATTCTTTCCCCCAATTCAATTTTCCCGCATTTTACTTTTTCTTTCTCCCCAAACAGAAATCTTGAATTGATCCGTCGTTGTTTGACTTTTGTTTGAGTTAATAATTTCATACCAACTAAACTAGACTAAACCGCCACTGTAGGCTGTATTTTATTCAACCAAAGACAAATACCTAATAAAACCACACGCCTTTTCCCTTTATTTTAGGGAATATTATATAAACACCCATTCAAGGCTCACGCTCTATTTCTCCCTTCAATTTGGGTTTCTGGGTTTTGATCCTTTTTAGGGGGGGTTAGATCGTGAGCTTTTTCAAAATTTCCAAAACCATGGCGATTTCTTCGGGGTTTTCCGGCACTAAAGTGGAGAGTTTGTTGATGAATCAGTGTTCATCGTCTTCCGGCTCTTTTTCGCGGGCTTGTTTTCCTCATCAGCAACAAATAAAGGTCTCACGCAAGCCTAATCGTGGAATGAAAGGTGTGATTTCGAGGAATGGAGTAATTAGATGTGAAGCCGCTGAATCCAACGCCGTTTCGGAGGTCCAAAAAATCGATCCTTCCAAGTCCGCCGCACTCTCTGCTCTTGAACAACTCAAGACATCCGCAGCTGACAGTACGCTCATCTTCAATCTATGCTAAATTTTCTTTTGATTGCGAATTGTTATATGATTGATGTGATGCTTAATTTGATTTCGCTGAAAAGCTTCAAATTTTATTTTCGAAGCAGACCCGTTTGACTTGTTCATAAATTTTAGATATCATGGCAACAATTTACAAGGAATATTCAGTTAATTGTGATTAGGATTTAGGAATCCCTAAAATCATTAGTGTATTGTGTTTATAGCTAATCGGTATGATTTTTTGCTTTTAATGTCCATAACTATTAGTTCTTAAGCAACCAGCATTTAGATATAATTATCTTCATCTTCTAATGTAGAATTCTACATATTTTTAGACCTTTACCCCCATAATTTTAGTTAAATTTAAGATGTATAATCAATTTTTCAAAAATACACATGTTATTTTTCCTTTTATGACTGTTTTTACCGAGAATCTTGCATGATCCATGCCAGGATATACAAAGGAAAGGAGCAGCATTGTTGTCATAGGGCTCAGTGTTCACACTGCGCCTGTAGAGATGCGTGAGAAACTTGCCATTCCCGAAGCAGAATGGCCACGAGCCATCGGCGAGTTATGTGGTTTGAATCATATAGAGGAGGCTGCTGTTCTTAGCACCTGCAACAGGATGGAAATATATGTTGTGGCTCTATCCCAACATCGCGCTGTCAAAGAAGTAACAGAATGGATGTCAAAGGTACATTACCAGTTAGTTTCATGAATTGATTTTATGTGAGAACTTAAAGGCGGCAGTTGTTTAGCTAATGACAATTTGGTTTGCAGAATAGTGGCCTCCCAGTTTCAGAGATTTGCGAGCACCGGTTTTTGTTGTACAACAAGGATGCTGCCCAGCACCTCTTTAAAGTATCAGCTGGTCTCGACTCTCTTGTTCTTGGAGAAGGTCAAATTCTTGCACAAGTTAAACAAGTTCTCAGATCCGGAGAAGGTGTCCTTGGTTTTGGAAGGAACATACATATGCTGTTCAAGTGTGCGTCTACTGTTGGAAAGCGTGTTAGAACTGAGACTAATATTGCTGCTGGAGCTGTTTCTGTTAGCTCCGCTGCTGTTGAACTGGCTTTAATGAAGCTTCCCAAGTCATCACATGCTACTGCTCGAATGTTGGTTATTGGAGCTGGAAAGATGGGAAAGCTTGTGATCAAGCACTTGGTATCAAAAGGTTGCACCAAGATGGTTGTTGTTAACCGAAGTGAAGAGAAAGTTGCAGCAATCCATGAAGAGTTGAAATGTGAGGCAAAAGGTGAGACGAAAGGTGTTGAGATTATTTACAGACCCCTTACGGACATGCTCTCTTGTTCAGCTGAAGCTGATGTGGTCTTCACCAGTACAGCATCTGAAACACCACTGTTTTTAAAAGAGCATGTCAAGGATCTTCCCCCGGTCAGTTCTGAAGTAGGTGGTTTGAGGTTATTCATCGATATCTCCATTCCACGAAATGTAGGATCATGTGTCACTGACGTTGAAGGTGCACGAGTTTACAACGTTGATGACCTGAAAGAAGTTGTAGCTGCTAACAAAGAGGACCGACTACGAAAATCAATGGAAGCGCAGTCCATTATTGCTGAGGAATTGAAAGAGTTTGAAGCATGGAGGGATTCACTGGAAACTGTTCCTACACTCAAGAAGTTGAGAGCCTATGCAGAGAGAATTAGAGATGCAGAATTCAATAAGTGCTTATCAAAGATGGGGGATGATATCCCAAAGAAATCAAAGAAGGCAATTGAAGATCTCAGTCGTGGTATCGTGAATAAACTTCTCCACGGTCCAATGCAGCACCTTAGATGCGATAATAGTGGCAATCGTACTCTAGACGAGGTCCTTGAGAACATGCATGCGCTTAACAGAATGTTCAACCTTGAGTCGGATACGTCACTTTTTGAACAGAAAATTAGAGAAAAGATAGAGAAAGGCCAAAAGTAAGCATCAAATACAGAACCTCTAACGGTAGAGCACTTCCTTGCCTGTCATACTTGTAACAGAGTAGCTAATCGATTTGAAGCCCTTGTGGGAGCAGTTTTCTATTCATTAATTAGTGAAAAAAACACCATTGTTTAACTCTGATTTAGCTAAACCATTTCTACTGTGTTATTTAGTGGTCTTTCGGCTCTATAGATTGAAGTATGAGGTATGGTTGAACCCTGTATGGGTTCATCTGTAGAATTTTTTCATTGATTCAATGGGAGCAATATTAACCAGTGTAATTATTTTACAAGTTATTTTAATATAGTGCTGGATTGGATTTTTCTTAGTGAAACTAAACTTAATTATTAGTTCAAATATAAAATTCTTGTGGAAATAAAACTAAAAGGTTAAAAGTTTAGTTATTAAATTAATAAGTGATCAAAGTTTAATTTTTGAACTTTATCCTTTTCAGCTTTTGAAAAATTGAGGCGTAATAAAATTTCATTGGTCCACGTCCCAAAATATATTGTTGACGCAGAGCTGTCAATTGGAGTCGTTGCATTTGTCTACTTAAGGCAATGAAATAGAAGGAAAAGTCAACGACGCAAAGCAAATATGAATAAGAGATTTAAATAATAAATAATTTAATATTGTTCGAAGGTTTAAATTTAAGATTTTAGATATATAAAAAATTATTAAAAAATTTAATTAATATAATTAAGTATACGAAACGAATTGGTATGAATATATCAATTAAAAGTCTAAAAAAATCAAAAGGTTAACAATTTTTAATATAAATTAATATTGCTCAACTTTAAAAAACAATCTCATTCATATTATTCTTATTCATCTTCTTGCTTCTTAAGCATTGCCTACTCCGTTCATTTTTCAAACCCGATAAAACCATTACAACTTCATCTCTGTCGTACCCCTCCTGCTTCTCCATCGGGTATACCTTTTTTCATTCCAAGTTTTTTTTCTTTCTTGTTTTTTTTTTTGAAGATTCTGTTGCATTTGATGGTGTGAGTTATAGAAATCGTTTGCTCTTTATCTGGGTTATTGCAGATATGGATGTAACAAGCAGTCCTGGATTGTACCCTTTGCACCGTTGTAAAACTCTGCATCTGGTTTGTCAATGATCTTTACCGAGATTTGGAATTAGAATTGATGTGCCATAATGGGTTTTAAACATGGGAATTTTGTTTTAATGCAGGTGAGGCATGCTCAAGGGGTTCATAATGTAGCAGGGGATATAGATTTCTCCAATTATTTATCTGAAGATTTTTTCGATGCCCATCTCACGCCTCTTGGTTGGCAACAGGTTTGTTTCTATGAATGCCAATGAAAAATCATTGGTTAGATTATTGTTGTTAGTTTTTTTTTTCAACAAAAAATGTGTGCAAAAATCTAGAAATTGAGTTTATTTGAACGAATGTCAATGATATAGTTCATTGTATGTGTACAAATATTACAACAGGTTGATAATCTGCGCAAGCATGTTCATGAAACTGGGCTTTCTAAGAAAATTGAATTGGTCATTGTTTCCCCTTTGCTCAGGTATATAAATTCTCAGTTAGTTTGTTTGTTTATTTTTCATGATTTTGTTTTTCACTCCTTTTCCTCTCCTTTCCTTTTCATTTTAATATGTTATAAAAGAGACTGCAGTCTGAGATTGGTGAAAGTGGTTGCAGATGCTGGATTCGAATCCAAAATCTATTACATGAATTAATTAAGCTAAGCCTCATGATTCCACCTCTAGGACTAATTACATGAACCAAGTTAAGCCTTTGGATCGAATATCTGACTTGCCGGATGTCACCTCTTGGATACATGAATTAACTAAGACAAGCCCCGGGATCATATTCATATATATATAATGATGTTTGCTAGCTTTATGTTTTCTATCCTTATTTTAATTAGTGAACCTCATTTCATCCTTGTTGTACTGTTGCCTTTATGACGCAACAATATTTTATTATAGTTATAGAGTTCAAAGTTTATTCCTAACTTGACTAGGCTGATGTGCACAACTTCACAGAATAAGTTCATATCAAAATCAATAATCTTCTTTTTCAACTTTGAAGACCAGAAAGAAGAGGAAGGAACCTATCCGTAGGAAAACTTAAAACAACCAAATTAAATCCATTTAAGAATAACAGTTAATATGTTTGGTGCTGAATGTTAATTGCTTTGAAAATGGAAACACATATGCTGCTTATATTAATGAAGGAATTCTTTTAATTGTTAGTTTTTACTCAGTTCTTGTGCTTTATCTGTAAGGGAATAACGGAATTTATAAATTTTGGCATTCTAGGACCATGCAAACTGCAGTGGGTGTCTTTGGTGGTGAAGGGCATAAAGATGGGATAGATGTACCTCCATTGATGGTAGAAAATGCGGGGGAAAGTAATCGTCCTGCAATTTCAAGTCTGAATTGTCCGCCATTTGTAGCTGTTGAACTTTGTCGAGAACATTTGGTACATCATTGAACCTTTAAAATAACTAAATCTCTATATGGAACTCTCGTACTTTCTTTTATTTGTAATGAGAATAATGAAAACCTGTTCTGGTAATATACGGTAGACACCATATGGAAGTATTCATTTCAACTTAATGTGTTTTCTGCTTGTATTTTCAATGCCGTTGCAGTATTTACTTGTCTGGTGTAATATGAATATAAATAGTCAATTTCATGCATGCATAGCATGGAAATAAACAGATCCCAAATGGATACGAAAAACTCATTATCTTTACTTTGTATGTAGGTTCCTCCCTTGTTCTCTGATATAAAAGTTTGCCATGCAAAAAAAAGGGGTTTTAATATTTAACATTGGTTTTCAATATCCATCAACATGATCAAACCTCAAACCTTTGCTTTCGAATAACTGATGTATCAAAGCTATTTAATTATTTTTTGTTACCGGACTCAATTTAGATTTCCTTTAACCACATGTTGGTACTTAAGAGTTGGTTTATTTGGTAGAATTTACAGCTAATATTGATTGCCTAGAACTTCTTCATTTTTTCTAGTAGAACTTTTAATACCATGCATTTCTCATCTGATTTCCATTTCCTTTTTCTCCTTGAACCATTGAATAAAAGGGAGTCCATCCATGTGATAGAAGAAAAAGCATCAGCGAGTATCGGCCTGTGTTTCCTGCGATTGATTTTTCTCTGGCGAGTAGCTTTTCTTACAAACTTAATGATTCTCATTCACTTTATCTATACTGGAATTTGTTATAATTGCAAATTCAATATCGGTTAATTGGTGGAATTCTTGTCCTTCAGATTGACAGTGATGAGGATAATTTGTGGGAAGCTAACTCTAGAGAAAAGAATGAAGAAATTGCAACCAGAGGAATGAAATTCTTGAACTGGTGAGTATGACAGAGTCGGTGAAATTTAGAGCATAACTATTTAGTCCTGGCAATGGCAAATTTTGTTACCCGAACTCTTTGCTCCCCATAAAATATCACGTCTGACACAGATTTGGAGAAGGGCATAGGAGTATGATCCTCCAAATATATGGAATTTTTTGAGAAAAAATGAGCATTCATATCAAGCTCATATTTTGATACTCGTCTCGTCTATGAATCTGAATGACAGAAATGACTAGATTATATTTTGAAGTAAAAATTCTCTGTCCAATGGCTAGGCATTATCCTCTCAATCCTTCTTTTTACTTTATCCATTTATCATTGGTGGCAGGTTGTGGACACGAGAAGAAAGGGAAATTGCCGTTGTTACTCACAGTAGCTTCTTGTATCAGACCTTAAGTGTTTTCGGCAATGATTGTCATCCATCTGTGAAGAGTGAAATATGCGCACAGTAAGTTCAGCAAATTTTCAATTGTTAATTAACCGATACAAATAACTTTTTCTTGATATCTTCTCATAACAGGAACAGGTAAAAACTGTTTCTTGATAGACTGGTCTAGTTTTCTTTGAAAGTTGAAATTACCGATAACCCGAAATTTTGTGTCCCAAGTCCATGTTCTCTCTATAATGGATGACAATACCCTGCCAGACTAAATGGCATAGTTTTATGGGCAGATTTTTATCTGTATGAATCTGAGCTTTCCAGTAGAGATGATTTAAAACCTTGGAATTTCAAGGACTAATATGATAATTCGGCATGACCCATTGCAGCTTTGCGAATTGTGAGCTCCGGTCCGTAGTTTTGGTTGATAGATGGTATGTCTGTATGACATTTTAAAACCTTGAAATAGAATTCATTTGCTTCATCCTGCATATTGTTATGAACATTTTTGTTGCAGTATGTTGGGATCAGATCGTGCAACAACTAACTACCCCGGAAAAATTCCTAGCGGGCTTGATCTTCCCAGCTATGTTGCTGATGAGAAGCTCTCAAATGATGGAGCAGGCAAGTAATTTTTCAGATACGAGTCCCGGGTATGATTCTCCAAAGGAATGGGAAAAATCTTATAGAAATAATTAAAGTATACCCGTATTAGAGATATTTAATACTATCGAGTCTAGGTAATATAATATTCAGGCAGTTGATTTTTTATCTTAACCATGTTAGGCTAAGAAAACAGTTATGTATTGGTTCTCAAGTCTTTATAAATGGACACAAGATTACTTTGAGATATATTTTTGTTTGTCATTTTCATTTCATTGAGATATAAAACATATAGATGTTGGAGTTTGGACTGTTCTACAAGTACCATTTATGTTGTTTGGATTCTTACTTCTTTAAGTATCTATGGTGAATAGGTGATATTTAGCTTTTTCAAGGGAATCGAAATTGAATTGCAAATTCTTATATCATTGTATTAGTTTGCAACATATAGTTGTTGCACTTTTAAAAGGTTTAAATCAGAATTGTATCATTCTGGGTCTAAGATAAAATTTTATTACGAGAAAAACTTTGATATACAGTTTGTGTAAATTTTATCAAATTTAAGATTTATGGGTTTATTGTAAGAGTTTAGGTTGAAGGATGTAGTATTTAAGATTTAGGGTTAGAGTTTATAATTTAAGGTGATAGGGTTAGGGTTTTATGTTTTAGATACTAAAGTAGGGTTGTATATTTTTTATATGGGATGTGCATCAAAATATAATCCTTTTATTATATATTAATGAGTAATTATTTGTACACATATGGTAGAAAAAACTTTTTAAAATTGCTTTAATTTTAAGGTTTAGATGGGACTTAAAAATCATTAAATCAGGACAGGACGGATTCGAGTATATGCTTAAAATTCTTCGTCCCGCTTTGATTTATTTTTTATTTTTTTATATATTTTATTATATTTATAAAAAAATATCATTATATATAAAATACTTGTATGGATTTTAAGTTATTTTTTTTACTTTTAGGGTTTTGTTTTTATCATAAAATTTTGTTAGATGTTCAAGTTTTAATATATTTGATTTTGTCGGTCGGTGATTCAAGTTTATTCTTTTAAATATGTAATTTAACATGTAGATAATTTAACTTTTGTTTATTTTTATATAGATTTAAAATCACTTAAAAACCATAATTTGTGATTGTAGTGGGGATTAATTAAATCTAACATTTATTATTGATAAAAAAAATTTTTAAAAAAATTAACCTATAAACCTTAAATTTATACCTTTAAGTTATAAAACTTAAATTTTAATTTTAAAACATTAAATTAAGAGGTTTATAAAACCTTTTATTTGATAATAGTATAAATTGTATATTAATATACAAACTTATAGATTCTTAAAGGGATTAGTTAAATAAAAATTCGATTCAAACCAATATACAGCGATGGAGTCAAACAAGCAAACAAACATTTTCCAAGAAAGCGTCTCATTTAAAGGTAGTTGTGTTGAAACAGCATAAGAAGACGGAAGCCGACATGGAGGCTCTCTATCTAGAAGGAAATATTTAATATCCTCTACAATACTGATCCTTTACAAAGCAGGCGAAATTTGAGTTTAATCCACGAGGATCACACAATACAATTTCCTCTCTGCTTCCCTCTCGGGTATACCTTTTACTTTTTGTTGTTGTTGTTTTTTGGGTGGAATTTCTGCATTTCTGAGTTGCTCTTTATCTGGGTTATTGCAGGTATGGATGTAATAAGCAGTCCTGGATTGTACCCTCTGCATCGTTGTAAAACTCTGCATCTGGTTTGTCAATGAACTTTGCTGAAATTTTGAATTAGAATTGATAGCTCGATCTGGGTTTTAAAACATGGGAATTGGGAAATTGTTTTGTTTTGATGCAGGTGAGGCATGCTCAAGGGGTTCATAATGTAGCAGGGGAGAAAGATATCTCCAATTTCTATTCTGAAGAACTTTTCGATGCCCATCTCACGCCTCTTGGCTGGAAACAGGTTTGTATGAATGCCAATGAAAATCCATTGCTTAGATTATCTTATTATAGTTTTTTTTTCTCAACAAAAATATGTGCAAAAATCCAGCAATTGAGTTTATTTGGAATTTACTAAAAAAACTGAATTTGTTTTGTTTCCTTATTAATAATGATTTAACTGCGTTTGAAATTGAAAATTAATTTTATAGGTTATAAATAATGTCGACTGTCGAGGGATATATTTGGGGAAAAAATAAAAATTGGTTTTTAGTCAAAATTTAAATTTTAATTACAATAGTATATGTTCTAGTTAAATTTTAACATTTGCTTTTTATCTCATGATTTATTTATTTTATAATTTATAATTTTTTATCATCACATAACAATATGATAAATAATGCTAAAAAATAATATTAATTTTTTATCTTATTAATTTTATAATTTTATTTTGAGTATCAATTTTTTTACATCTTCCTGATGTTGTTCTTAAACTTTTATACGAAGATCTTGTCGATTGAAGTCTAGATCGTGTACATATGATGTGTATTATTGCCTTATTTTATTGGATGTATTTATTTTGAATTTATCTCGTTGGTTATTTATGTAATATTATTATAGGTATTATAATCTTTTAATTTAAACTTATAAAGGTTTTTAACGAGATTTATGATAATATATATTTTTTTATTTTTATAAAAAATATTTGAACATATACAATCATTACATAATTAATTCCTTTTTGATTAAAATGCTTTACCAATGTCAATGGTATAAAGCTGATTGAACGTTTACATACTATACGTGATGAAGTAATATAAGTATATTTAGTCATTAGGTTAAAGAGTGAATCTTTGAAACTTCAGTACTTCACATGTTAAATACTAACAGTTGAGAAATAAAATATTAATATTAAGTTGTAATAAATTAAGCTTTATATTTTTATTATAATTTAAGTTGATATATTTTATATATTATAATATTAAATAATTAAATATTATTTAAATATATATTTTTTATGTTTGCAACAGCATGTCTACGATTCTCAAAAGTAACTTTTAACAGTAATATTAAACACGTAAATCTCAAAAATAGTGTTAAACTATACTTAATTTATTGTATATGTACAAATATTACAACAGGTTGATCATCTGCGCAAGCATGTTCATGAAACTGGGCTTCTTAACAAAATTGAATTGGTCATTGTTTCGCCCATGCTCAGGTATATAACTTCTCAACTAGTTAGTTTGTTTCTCAACGATTTTGTTTTTCCAGTCTTTTTCCTCTTCTTTTTCATTTTACTAGCATCACTTCTAAAAAAGAAAAAAATGGGTATGTTATATATAATTGTGTATAAAAGAGACTGCAGTCCGAGATCGGTGAAGTGGTTGCAGATGCTGAATTTGAAGCCCATAATATTCTGTCTGCATGTCACCCCTGGGACTAACTACATGAACAGTGAACATCACCTAGCTTTATGTTTTCTATCTTTATTTTTATTATTGAACCTCATTTCTTCTTTGTTGTAAAGATAACCCAACAACCCCATGTTCATGTTCTTTGCTTTAATGATGTATTGTTACATAGATAACATATTAGTCACCAAAATTATCTACATTTTGCTATACCTTAATCTAGTTGAATAATGGATTTTAGAAACTTTGTCATTCTAGGACTCTGCAAACTGCAGTGGGAGTTTTTGGTGGAGAAGGGTATAAGGATGGGATCGATGTACCTCCAATGACGGTAGAAAATGCAGGAGAAAGTAATCGTCCTGTGATTTCAAGTCTGAATTGTCCTCCAATTGTTGCTGTTGAGCTTTGCCGAGAATATTTGGTATGCCCTTGTCCTCCAATGATGGTACTTATAAGTTAGTTTCTTTTTGTTGTTGTTGTTGAATTTATAGCTAACCAATTGCCTAGATTTTCTTTATTGTTCTAGTTGAACCTTTCATCCATTTTCTTTTCTTCTTCGAACCATTGAACAACAGGGAGTACTTCCATGTGACAGAAGAAAAAGCATCAGCGAATATCGACATGTGTTTCCTGCGATTGATTTTTCTCTGGCAAGTAGCTTGTTTTACGAACTTAATGATTCTCATTCACTTTATTTATACTAGAATTTGTAATAATCAATATCGGTTAATTGGTGGAACTCTTGTCCTTCAGATTGACAGCGATGAAGATAATTTGTGGGAAGCTAACTCTAGAGAAACGAAGGAAGAAGTTGCAACCAGAGGAATGAAATTCTTGAACTGGTGAGTGGTCTCTTTGTATCTGCTTTACAAAAATTTCCCTTTTTTGCCGACGACCATAACATATGTTACTCTGATTCGGGTGACAGTATCTGGGATATGAGTACGTTTCTAGTACAGGAATTTTCAATTTTCCAAGATTTCCATGTATCTGGAGGGTATTGGAAAATTTGAGCATATGCATCATAAACATATTCATATTTGACACTCATCTAAGAATCCGAACGATAGAAATGGCTAAGACTACATTTCGAAGTACAATTGCTCCATCCAATGGTTAGATCATTTACTCCAGCCTTCTTTTTCTTACTTTTATCCATTCATCAATCGCGGCAGGTTGTGGACACGGGAAGAGAGGGAAATCGCCATTGTTACTCACCGTGGCTTCTTGCGCCATACCTTAAGTGTTTTTGGCAATGACTGCCATCCATCCGTGAAGAGTGAAATATGCTCACAGTGAGTTCTGCAAATTCTCAATTGTAATTAACCAATATGAAAAACTTCTTCTCGATAACCCGAAATCTTGTGTCCAAAGTCCATGTCCTCAGTAAAGTGGATTGGAATTCTCTGCTGGACTAAAGCACATAGCTTTATGGGCAGAAATTTGATCTGTTATGTAGCATGAACCTGAGCTTTCCAGTATAGATGTTTGTTAAACCTTGGAATTTCACAGACTAATATGATTTCGGTATAACTCGTTGCAGCTTTTCGAATTGTGAGCTCCGATCCGTAGTGTTGGCTGATAGATGGTATGTATGTATGACATTTTAAAACCATGAAATAGAATTCATTTCCTTAATCCCTGTATAATTGTTATGAACTTCTATTTTTGAATTCTTTTGTTGCAGTATGTTGGGATCAGATCCTGCAACAACCAACTATCCTGGAAAAATCCCTAGTGGGCTTGACCTTCCCGGCGACGTTGCCGATGAGAAACTTTCAAATGGCGAAGGCAAGTAGTTATTAATCCGAAGATTCGACGAACAAGGAACCTGAGTTTCATGTCCACAATATGATCCTTCAACAATTTTTAAGATAATTGTCACCTTACAAGGCCGAGTGTAGCTTATGTTGTTCAGATTCATTTTTTTTTCTTCTTAAAATATTTATGTTCCTATTTTTTTTTTTTAAATATTCGTATCTGATATTCGGATATAAAACTTAAGTATAATACATCAAAGGTGCGGATACTAAACTTCTCATATTTAATACTCTCCAATTCGGGTAACATAGTGTATAAGTAATTGAAATATTTTGCATGTTTTCTTAGCTATATTGAATTTTTTTTTCATGAATTTGTGAAATCTTGGGTTAAATTAAAAAATTATTTACAACTTCAATATAATAATTAGATATATAAAATTTGCAATTATTTAATAAATTTATGGGTAAATTATATGAGTAAAATAATATTTGAAAATAATATAATATTTAAGTGATAAAATGTTAAAACTTGAAAAATGAAAATATCTTTAAATAATTAAAAATATAAAAATGTAAAGAAATAGCTTAACTTTAGTTTACAAACGTGTTATTTTCCTTCATTTGGTTCGGTTTAATAAAAAAAATAGATTAGAATCTAAAGAGGTGTAAAAAAAGTTTAAGGGTTAAAATGATATTTCCGTAGTTCAAGAGCCGAAAATATCATTAACATTTGAAAAATGTCATTTAGGGTAAATTATAACCTAAGTCACTTAATTATTAATTGGGTTATAATTGTCATTTATTTTCCTAAAATTCTTCAAAATTTATATGTTTAATTAATTTAGTTTTAATTTAAAATATTTTAATAAATTTAATTCTTCATATTTAAAAATCCTATCAATTTAGTTATTTTTTTTCCCTAAAATTCTTTTCCTTGAGTTTAATATTTTTGTTCAAGTTTAAATAAAATTGTACTATAACTTAGAATTGTATCTTGTTTGCCTGGATCCTTCTTCTTCTTCTTCTTCTTCTTCTTCTTTTCAATTAAAAACTGTATAACTTAGAATTGATGTGTTTATCTGCATTCAACATGCTAAAAGGGTGAACCCCCAAGTACGAATGGCAATTGATCTTTGAAGGAACACCTTACCATACAATTGGACACTCCCAGATTGTTGGTCTCATTCAAAACTTAGCTTCAGAGCAGCACTTGACATGTTCTGTAAGGAATCCATAACTTCAAAACAAAACCTTCACGACATTGATCTACTTCCACCTTCTGCAAGCCTCTTTTTTCCTGTATAATGAATCTTCATTTTCTGGTTAGTGTTTGGAATTCATCTCTTCTTCCTAACAATATTGCTTTTAAGGTCTGAGCTTCGAACAACGTGTCTTATCGTTACATTCGACGCTTGTCGGTTTTTTGCACGGCTTTTAATAAAAATTCATGCACCCACTTAACAGTAAAGACAAAGTAAAGATTATTGATACAGTTCCTAGTAAACGGAAGCCATACATAAATGGTCATAATATTACATAACTCATTCACATGTCTACATTGTCCAAGAAAACGTCCAAAACTTTCAAAACCAAACTTATTGTCACGGGTTTCACAAACGCTTTCTTTACGTTTTCAGACATAACTTAAACCCCTCCGGCCTCCACTTTCATTATCCATTTGTGTGTTTTTTCTCAGATTTACATTCCCATTGAGCTTGAAAATGGAATCTCCGGGAGTGAAGTTATATGTCCAAGACAGATATGTATAGACTCTTGTTTTCATCATCTGTTACAGAATTTTCTTACCACAAATCCTTTGTTTAATGTTCAATCTTCAAGTTTGATCAGATTTTGGTTTGTGATTATGCAGGTGGTGATGGATAATGGTATACTGCAGGTGACAATATCAAACCCAGGTGGCATTGTCACTGGTATTCAATATAATGGCATTGACAATTTGCTTGCTGTTGAAAACGTTGAGATTAATAGAGGGTATTGTGACCTAGTCTGGAATCTAGCAGGAAGCAAAGGAACAAAGGGTAAATTTGACAGGTATTTGGAGTTGGAAGGTTATGTTATTTCTCGTACTAGTCCGGATATGCTTCGGACATGGACACGGAACGATCCGAGTAACAGGTTTTCATATGTGCTTATGCAGGATTGAAGCAACAAGTTTTGAGGTTATAGTGGAGAATGAGGATCAGGTGGAGGTTTCATTTACTAGAACATGGGATCAGTCCCTTGAAGGGCAAGCTGTTCCCTTGAACATCGACAAGCGGTACACAATTGAACTTGGAACATACTATTTCTAAACTACGTTACATGATAGGGGAGATTGTAACATAAATCAGAAACTTTTTTGAGTATGTTCTGTTTTTCAGGTTTGTAATGCTTAGTGATTCCTCCGGATTCTACACCTATGCGATTTACGAGCACTTGAAGGAATGGCCTGCTTTTATCCTTGACAGATTCAGGGTTGCATTCAAGCTGAGAAAAGACAAGTATGCATATGTATAAATTTTATTACCAGATTTCCTTTATGAACCAAGATTAAAACATGTTTGAAATGCACAGGTTCCATTACATGGCAATAGCAGACAACAGACAGAGATACATGCCGCTGCCTGATGACCGTTTACCTTACAGAAGCCAAACCCTGGCATATCCAGAGGCTGTCCTACTCATTGATCCAGTGGAACCTGAGTTTAGAGGAGAGGTTGTTCCAAATTTCCTTAATAAATCAGAACATTGTCACTTGTTTTTCAGCAAATGCATGCTGTTTCCTTTACATTATACGGACTCAATTACGAGTCGAACACATATGTATCAGATATGAATACTTTAAAAGCTTAATCCCAGCCTTTGTCTAGGTTGATGACAAGTATCAATACTCATGCGAGAACAAGGACAACAGGGTCCATGGCTGGATTTGCAATGATCCGCCAGTGGGGTTTTGGCAAATAACACCCAGCGACGAGTTCCGATCCGCTGGACCTCTCAAGCAAAACCTTACCTCACATGTCGGACCGATCACCCTTGCTGTAAGCTTTCTATTTTTTTGACCAGTAGGTAAAAAAAATGAACATCTTCCATTGAAATTGTTCCACTAAAACAACAATAATGTTAACTTTAGTTACAATCTTACGACCGATCAATCAGATTATGCACAGTGTTCATTATTCAGGAGAAGATTTGTTATTAAAATTTGGAACTAATGAGCCTTGGAAGAAAGTCTTTGGCCCCATTTTTATTTACCTTAATTCTTTGTCGGATCCTGAAGATGACCCACTGTCACTCTGGGAAGATGCTAAAGAACAGGTTTGGGTTTAAAAACACTCTAATTTTCTTATTGCACGTTTAATCTATGTCACTCGAACTCGAGTCAAAGTCGAATATGAACATTCAATACAACTCATGGTATGTACTTTTAATTTAGATGAGGATTGAAGTTGAAGCCTGGCCCTATACTTTCCCTGCTTCAGAAGATTTTCCACAGTCTGATCAAAGGGGCAATGTCAGTGGTAGATTGCAAGTGAAAGATCCGTAATTCACCTAATCTCTTCTGTTCTGTTCAAAGCTTTAGACTTGAACAATTGAACATACATTTTTCTTATTCACCGTTTGCTACCGGAATCGTTTGATCGGAATTTGAAGGCTGTCACTTTGTTGTTGTTTTGTTCAAAATGATCTTCAGATATGTTTGCAATAAGAACATACCTGCCAAAGGTGCCTATGTGGGATTAGCACCCCCTGGAGATGTTGGGTCTTGGCAAAGTGAAGTCAAGGTAATTTCTGTAATTCAGGGTATTTTTTATCTGGATTCATTTCGACATCGGTTCAAATAGTGTCCAATACCGAAATCTGTTCTGTCCGAATCTGAACATCACATGATCACCTTTGTCACATATCAGGGCTATCAATTCTGGACCAGAGCTGATGAAGATGGCTATTTCTGCATTAACGATATTCGGACCGGTGACTATAATGTATATGCTTTTGTCCCCGGTTTCATTGGAGATTATAGATATGATGCTATCATCACCCCAAGCGCAGGTCCTTTACTTAAATTCTGCATCTGTTTTGTCCATTGAAAACCTTCTAGGATCTTGTCTGGAAGTATATATTTTGTATCCTACTGCTGCAGGGTATGATATTTACCTTGGTGATCTAGTATATGAGCCTCCGAGAGACGGTCCTACATTGTGGGAAATCGGAGTCCCGGATCGCACTGCCGCAGAATTCTATGTTCCTGATCCGAGTCCAATGCTTATCAACAAATTATACGTTAACCATCCTGACAAGTTAGCTTCTTTTCCTTCAATTTTACAGCTTCATGTAGGCCGCAATCGGGCTAGGGACATTTGGTCTCCTTTGCGGCATAAATAAGTTTAGCATTATTTGCAGATTTAGGCAGTATGGATTATGGGAAAGATATGCAGATTTATATCCTGATGGAGATCTGGTTTACACAGTTGGGGTCAGTGACTATAGAAAAGACTGGTTCTTTGCTCAGGTCAACAGGTATTCCCTACTAAAATCCGGCTTCTTTCGACCAACATTTCCGGCTTTAGAATCCTGTAAACTATACGAATCTTTCGATTTGCAGAAAGAACGACGATCATACATATAGTGGAACTACATGGCAGATCAAGTTCAAACTAGACTGTGCCGTGTTCGAAACCGAGACGTACACACTGCGGTTGGCATTGGCTACTGCAAATGTTGCTGTGCTTCAGGTAAGGGTCAATGATGCTGCAAACTCTCCTCTATTTTCAACTGGAGAGATTGGTAAGGACAATACAATAGCCAGACATGGTATCCATGGACTTTACCGGCTTTATAACGTCGATATTCCGGGGAAGCTGCTTCTCGAAGGCGATAACATCATTTTCTTAACTCAAGCTAAAAACACTAGTCCTTTTCAAGGAATCATGTATGATTACATTCGCTTAGAGGGTCCTGCATCTTTGAATGGAAACAAGAAACCATGATTTTTGTTTTTCCAGAGATTCATGGAATTGATGTTAGAACAAGTTTTTGCACAGGAACTATATCCTGTTTCATATTGATTAGACCTTATTTCTGTGATGTGGACTCTTATTCATGTAGAACATCAAAATCCCATGGATTATTCTTGGCCTTATAGGCTATAGCTTGGTTAATGCTGAATTTATAAAGCTTGAACTTAATTTGAGTTTTATCGGTTTTATTTTTGTAACTCGAGCTTAATACGAGATAAAAATCGAATCATCAATGTCCAAGACATAATTGATAACAGTACAAATATATATAACCCTTTAAATCCTACAATTACACTTGGACCGAAGAAGATAGTTTAACATTGATTTTAAAAAGGGTAGCGAAAAAATTCAATTTAAAATTTTTTGAGTTTGATTTGAAAATATTTTTTTAAAAGCTGGAATATATATTCTTGAACTTTTTTCTAAATATTTTTGAATAAAATTATTTATTTTATTTAGTATTTTATAGTTTTAAGAAATAGTATCTAAAATAAATATTTTATATATTTAAAAATATATATTTTTTACAACAATACCTAACATTCTCAAAAATATTTAAAATCCTTACGTTTTTTTTTCAAACCCGCAAATTCCTATCACTTTAAACGTTTAGATCCATCATCTCTCTCAATACAGCATCGTCAAAAATAACGAACAAAATATCAATCGAACATTAATTTTATTTTTAACGTTCGATTGCTATATTGTTTATTGTTTTTAATGATGTCGTATTAAGAAAAATGACACCTAAGTTCAATAACTAAAAGGGTATATTTAGGAACAACAATTTACGACGATTTGAGAGTTTATGTTTAGAAAGATTTAAAGATTTTTGACTGAAATCAGAGTATATGCCTGAAAGCAAAGGGATTGTCTTTCCCTAAACTAGTTGATGACTGTATTTGGGATTTATTGTCAACTCGGTTTTCTAACCATGGCAACTTACAATCTGCATATAAACATCAGAACTGTTGTACCTGTATGAAGCTCGAAGACACGTACACGAGTGAAACTAACTTGGTCATAAATTACCAAGCAAGGTCGAAGGTAACCTTTTAATCGAAACTAGAAGGAATGCCGATTTCGGTATCTGAAGGATTAGTAAGCTCAACCAGAGGTTCCTGTAGATCACAAAATAATGTTATGCGTTTTTGCATATCAACCTGAAATGTACTAATATAATCCCATCCCGTTCTGGAGTTGTTTTAGAAGATGTGGATGAGATCATGTGTGTTCGAATTTTATCCGAAACTTCTTTTTGAAAGGTAGACCATAAGACAAAATGATGATACAATTTTGGATCAGGCACAAAGGGAGGCAGGACCATGTCTGAACAAGATCATAGTGCTGTGGAAATTATATTAAGAAGAAAATAAGCTTTTTAAAATTTCAAAAGAATGTTTTTGTTCAAACAGAAGTAGTTGTTGGGTAATGAAAACTAATCTTACGGACATCGCTAAATAACTGTATACCTGCTCATCATCTGCAGTGGGATGAACAATCCCCATAGGCAAAGAGTTTGTAAAACCTTCTGCACTTTCATGCAAATCCTGCACCATTCCATCATGAACTTATAAGGTATACTATGTTCACATGATTCCCTTCTAAGTCGAGATAAAAGAAAGAGATGTAGTTCACTAAACGTTTTTTAAATTGGTGAAAAAATGTTATTTCGAAATAAAAGCATGTAGAGTCCGGAAAAGTCGGAATCCGAAAACATACTTCTTCATCTAGGTTGACAGAAGCAGTATTAGATCCGTCTGTGATATCCTTTGAAGGATTTCCCTGCAAATACTTCTTATCATGTTAGAAGGAACCTGAAAAGGCTTGATCATAATACAGGAGAAGAGTATGTATGTACATTTTCATCCCGGTTACCAGAGAAGTCCCCTTCTATAATTGAATGCTTGACATCAATTGGTGTTTCCTGTATACCATTTTAGAATTCATCTAACCAATATTGACTAATGTAACAAGTAATAAATATAAAACAATTGTAAAGTTGAAAAATTCCCATCAAACTTACAGCCTCACTTTGTTCCAGGGAAATATTCCTTCCTCCTTTACTAAGATCTCGAAGTGTTCCCTGTAAATTCAACAAAATTGTTATCGAAAATGATAAATAGAGAAGCATGCACTATCAAGTTTTCAATAGAAATGTTAGGAAAGCATCAATGAGACTAGATAAAACAAACCTTATTTGCCCACACAAGCCCACAAGCATTGCATAAACTCCTAGGACCAGCTGGGCCACGACGCATCGCTGGAGTATTATTTTCGCTAACACCACAATGTTGACATCTCCGGACACTAAAACATAATGAAGAAAGAATTCTTCAAGTTCCTCATTATAAATATTTCTTGATAACTTGGAAACATGCAAGGATGAAACTCACACAGTTTCCGGATGAGGAGTACCATCTTGAAAGCCAATTTGTGAAGAATCCCAGCTTGAAGTACTAGTACTTTCCTTTACAGATGCAAACTGCCCATTTTTACGATACATTCTACAAGTGTAGAAGGAGAATATTACAACAGAATTATCAGCTGCACCACTACCATTTATATATATGTATCGCAAAAGCAGTAATTACATTTAACAATAATATATATATATATATATATACTCACACCGGCTGCTCTCAAGTCACAAGTCATTAGTCATTAGAATCATTAGACAATAATCAACATAAATAGCCAATGTAAAGAGTGCACATCAAAGTCCCAACCTACTTTACATTCACCCCATTTACAAGAGAGAACCATGAATAAATGGAAGATACCGCTCACTCTGTTAAAACTTAAACACACTTCCAGACAATGCAACCAAATAAATGACTATAGCCTTTATACTCCTACCAAAACTTTTGGATAGTTGATAGCTCTTTCCTTCATTCAACTTTTAAATTCTACATCAATGACAACTTCAATGCTCACATTTCCTAAGTTCAAATGCTAAAACGTTAATTCAAGCTCTAACCAAAATAACTACAAAAAAAACATACCTTTGTGCAACCTCCTTCCGTACTGTATACCTAATTTTCTTTTCAAAGCATCTCTCTTTCCTTTTCTCACGGAACCTAACCAAAGATGCTAATCGTCCTGAAAGATTTGAGCGTTTTGGGACATCAACTGCACCCTGCCAAATATGGTATGCTAAACATTAAAAACACGAAATATGAACTGTGGAATAAAATTACACACAGCATTTTAGCAGCGGCATACCATGTTATTTTGATCGAAAGGTACTTCAATTGTCGGAACACCAATGGGTATATCACGATCTCCCAGGAGTAACAGCACAGCTTGCACCTTTTGCATACAATCCAACAAACACATCATTATTTACAAGAAAATTGGGGAGGGGATCCAAACCATTAAATCCATTTAAAGAATAGAGTAGAAAAATAAATTACTTATTACTTGACCAAAGAAGAAAAGCATATAGACAACAAAAACAAATACTTGCTCGAAAAGAAAAGAGAGCAGTCAAAATTCTAACGCACAAAATTCAATAAACCAACTATTGTAAAATAGTAAATGGTCAACGATTTCACCGTTATTTCCGACTATTCATTTATCTTGAAATGCTAGTGTCTAATGTACATTCAGACATTGTACAGACCCTCCAAATACATGGAAAAACTTAGAAACATTGAATATATCCGTGTTGAGAATATACTTGTATACAACACTCACACTAGAGTCCGAGTAACATAATACTAATGAAGGATGCATAATGAATAAGAAAAAAACATGATTAGCTAGTCAAAGTTTGAGACTTTAACTGAAGGTCCAATTTTCCTACTAATTACCAAAACACAATTCCTAGCTAAAACAGGACAGTCAAGCATGAAGCATGGAACCAGATTTCATATAAAAAGTTATCAGAAGAGAAAAGGTACACTTGTTTTGCTTCCATAATGCACTCTAAAACCCTTCAATAGATTACTTTAACCCACTGTAGGATAATTCAATTACTAAATCCGAATTTTAAATTTACCTCGCAAAAAAAGGCATAGCGGGAAAAGGAATATTTTTACTACCAGAAATATTACCAAAAGATAGATTTTTTTTTGTTTGAAAGAGGGTAAAATTTACCTTTTCAGGTGAAACAGCAGGGAACACGTAAACTTGTCCTTCAAAAGAGAGAGTAAGCTCGCTAGTCCTCGACGTCATAACAACGCCTCCACCAGCTGCACCATCGCCGCCGCCGACAACGCCCCCTATTACTCCCATTCTATGCTCCACCACATTCACGGAGTTGACGTTCGTGTCCTCCTCCACGTCATCCATGTCGTCATCTTCGTAGTCTACATCACCGTCGTCGATCTGTATCGTCCCTCTCGCGTGCTCCTCAATGGAACGAGCAGGCAGCGGTTGTGGATTCGCAGCCGCCATAGATAAACAACAACAAAAGGCCGCACCGTTCCAACTGTAACTCAAATCGAAGAAGCCCTTAGTTAGCTAGCGATTACAATTAACCTGTTTCATTGAAGAGACATGACATCGGTGATCCGTCCAGTTACTAGTAACACGAAAACTTCCCCTTTTTTCTTATGATTTCATCAATATTTCAAAATTACTAAACCCTAACCATGAATAATCTCAGATTGAACAACAAGAAGCATCAACTAAAGGAAAACAAAAGATGAAGTGAAAATTAAAAAGAGTTGAAAAAAAACACTAGCCTAAATCTACGTAATAAGATTTGCAGACAACCAAACAGTCGAGCAGTGTTTCCTTGGACAGACTCAATTTTGGAAATTCCTTTGAATTTGAGTATATATAAGAAAATTGTAAGAAAATAAAAGGTTTAAATGAAAATTTAACCCTTAAATTATATCTTTACTTATTTTTAGCTATTAAATATTTTTTATGAAAATAAATATTTAAATTATTATTGTTAATTATTTTAAATTCAATAATTATTTAAATTTAAAAAATACTTTTATTAATAAAATATTGATATGTCATAATTTTTTAATTAATAAATAATTTAAAGATAAAAAGCAAAATAATAATATAATTTAAATATTTGTTTTACTTTTAAAATAATTTAAAATTTATCAAAAATAATAATTATATATTTATTTTGAAAAAAAAAATATATTTTAAGGATTAAAAATAAATAAATGATATAAATAAAAGTTGATTTTTCATTTAATATAAAATAAAATAACACTACTCTTTATTGGGTGTATTGTGGGAGAACGGATATTAGGGATAGGGTGGGGTCAGCGTGCAATGGAGTTGATGAACCGTATGCGTGGAATTTGGATGGATGATAAAAAGAGTGGCAAAATAATTTAGATTTAAATTATTATAATTTAATTTTTATAGTTGTTAATTATTATAATTTTCTTATTTCTGAAAAAAATAAAAAAAATATTATATTTTGATATTAAGATTTAAATTTAAATTTATATAATGAAATAAGTATTTTTTTATTAGAGGTTGTTCATTCAAATCAACAAAGTAAAGAATACAAATAATCATGTTTTACATTAAAAAAATTAGGGTAAACTACATAAATGGTCCCTTGATTATACCTTAATTATCATTTATATCCTCTGACTATCAAACGTTACAAATAGGTCCTCAATCTCTATAATTCAAGTCAGCACGTTAACGTCCACATCAGTTTCATGTCAAATTTTTAACGGCACAAGACCATTTTGTATCAAAAAAGTTAGTCAATGGACTAATTAGTAACATTTAATAGTCAGAGGATATAAAAAATAATTGAAGTATAGTCAATGACCATTTATGTAGTTTACCCAAAATATATTAGATAAATTATATATATTATATTATTTATAGTCTTATTTAATAAATTCGTTCATTTTATATTTTAAAAGTAAAAAATAAAAAAGGTTATGGAAGGTTTGGAGGAAAAAGATCTAGAGTTTTTTAATCACCCCTTTCCTCTATACTCAATTATTACGTCTTTTAATAAGATAAATATACTTAATCATTTAGTTAATTAGTAAATTTTTTATATTTTTATTTATTTAAAATATAATTATAAGTCGTATTAATTTATATTTATTAATTTTAATAAATATTTATTTTATAGATAAAATTGCTCGACTTTTCAACAGGTTGGTTTCATAATTGTTAATTAATGTTTGGTGTAGTTACATAAAGATATAATATAATGCAACACATTAACTGATTTTTTTATAAAAAAAATATGTGATTATATATTGACGGTGAAATTGAAAAAAATATATATTCAAAATTTTTATGATTTTTGAAAAATGTATGAAATAAAATTTTGAACAAAATAAAAATTACGTGATTAACATGTCGTTTAAGCTTACAATATGGTTAACTTATGGTGGACAATTCTAGTGGATGTGTGATTAGAGTTGACGATAAATTAAATTTTTGGTTGATTTGTATTTAATCTGAAAATTTAATATCTTTTATTTAAACTTGATTCGACCTAATATTTTATGACGTCCCATCCAATTTTTATTTTGAGAAAATTAATTAATTCCCATATACTTGTCTACATTTTTTATGTTGTATATATTTTAATAGGGCCATATATTCTTGTTATTTTGCATGTAATGGTTTATGTTGTATTTAAATATATTCATCTTCAACAGCCTAATAATAAAAAAAATATTATTACAAATATTTTTTTACAATATTTACATTACTCCTAATTTATTAAATTTCAAATCAAAAGTAGCTAGGTTTAAAGCGTATTTAAACTCAGCCTAACAGTCGGAGGGTGGTTCTAGAAAACCGCAGCTTAAAAAAAAATCTAAAAACGGCGGTACCGTTTTTTTATAAAAATTGTTAGAAATTTAATACATAATTTTTTATATATACTAAAATTTTTATAAATTTTGTAAGAAAAATGATATATATATCGAATTTCGTATAAAAAATGTAAAAATTTCATTTTATAAACTGAATTTTTTACAAAAAGTATAAAATTTTTTATATATACTATTTTTTATAAAAATTATAAGAATTTTGATATACCAAAATTCTTATAATTTTTGTAAGAAAAACGAAACCGTCATTTTTTAAGAATCATCCACAGTCGGATCCAGAGAAAATTAGGGAGAGGTCTCGGCAGAAACTATTGCCTATTGGTTTGTCGGGTAAAAGAAGATAGGTAGAGAATTAAATGCAACCGTTTTCCTATAACGGTTTGATGTCATTTTCTTTTATCCGAGATACAATTGACGTAACATTTTTTTTACGTGATCGGTAGATATTATATTTAAAAATTTTAAAATAAATATTATTTTATTTAAATAATTAAAAATAATATATTATTTAGATAAACAGATGTTACTAATAAACATTAAGATTATTTTATTTTTAATTAAAATAATACTATTAATTAACTATTTATTATTAATACTTTAAAAAATAAACTTTAATTTTAATAACGATTATCCTTCGTACTACGCTACGCCACGCCAGTGATGTAAACTAACAACCTCCAACGTCCCTCTTTATTCCTCTAAAACTTGTAGGATTTTAGTTTAATTTATGAACTTCATTGATGAGTTTCATGAATTTGATAGGCCTGCTTTCGTGAATTTCAATGAATTTTCAGCCAAACATAATAAAAAAGTAGTTGATCCCTTCTTTATAGTTTCTCTTATTTTTTTTGTTTGGGATGTTTAGGGGTAAATATTCGATCGAGTCGAGTTGAGTCAAAAAAGTTTCGAGTTATTCGAGTTGACGAGTCGTATTTTATAACTCAAATTTTATTTGAATTTTTTTTTGATTCGAGTCAAGTTTAAGAAATTCGAGTTGAGTTTTCGAGTTCTTATAAATATTTAATTATAATTATTTATCATGTTATAATATGATTTGATTACAATTTAAACGAATTTCTTTAATCATATAAGATATACAAATATATATTTCTTTATATTTTTTCATATGTGGTAATATTTATTTATATTTTTATATACCAATATATTTATATCATTAAAATTGAGAAACTTGTCTTGAACTTAAAAATAAATCTTTTAATTACTAAAAAATTTGAGTTACTCGAGTTATTCGAATTTCTATTTTATAACTCAAACTTTATTTGAAATTTTTTCGAGTCGAGTCAAAATGAGTCAAGTATTTTTACCTCGAGTCAAGTCGAATCATTCGATTTTTTTGAATTGAATCGAGTTTTGCTCACCCTAAATGTTTACACTCAGATTTTAACTTAATTAATCAATAAAAAAAAATTTAATTAATAAGTGGGCTCATTCTAGGTATAATCAATTAACGGTATTTTTTTCAAATATTAATTCAGATAAAAATGGCCAGTTAACAGAATTAATAGAAATTATTATACATTAATTTTATATATTATATATATTTATATTTGGTTACTGAACTTTTAAAAGATAAAATAATCATTAATTCTTTTATATATTATAAAATAATCATTAAAATTTATCAAATTTTTAATATCATAAATTTATTAAAATGTTATAAAATAATCATTACAATTTTTAAAATTTATCAATATTTTATGACGTGCAATGAATAAATGATTGTTTTATAATAATTTATTAAATATTTAAATTTATTAGACCTAAATTATTATTAGACAAAAAATTATAAACAGAAACTCATTTTTCTTAATTCAATCTATACTTAATTAAATATTTAATAAATTTTAATATGAAAAAACTTTAAAATTTTTAAGAGTACGACTATATCCTTCAACATCTCTCCGTACAAGCAGAATAATATGGTATTGTTTCAATATAGGGATAAATTTGTTGGCTTTATTTTCTTGATATATGATGGTAAGGATGAGAGGTATGGGTTTTGGTAAATCAAAACTTTTATAAAGGATCACACTTGTTACACTAATTTTAGAAATAAAAGAAAAATAATCAAGTTGGAAGAAAGATATTTTGTTTTAAAGTTAAAAATGATATTGACGTATATTAATTGGTTGAATAATTAAGGATATTTATATTATTTTATTTTGTATGAATTTAAATTCTGATATTTAAGGTCCGTTTAATTCTAGATAATAAAATGTATTTTTGTTTTTGTTTTCTTAGAAAATAAAACCGACAAAAAAAGTATTTGGTTGAAAAAATTTTAAAAAAAAATCTAAAAAATATTTACTTTTATTTATAAAAAAATTAAATAAAAATAAAAATAACAAAAAAAAAAATATTTGAGATTAACTTTATACTAAAAAATTAAGTGGTACAAAGTCCTTGAACTTTTGAAAAGACAATGTTAGCATGACATCATATGTAATTAATTTGTGCTGTTAACTTCTCCACGTTCCCTCCGCCGGATGTTATTAAAAGACACCACTTTGCTTCTGCCTCTGCCTCTGCTCAGTCCTTACTTTCTGTTCTGCCTTGCCTAATTATAAAGACAACTTCAAATTCAAACTCTCTGAACACAAACTTTACTATCTTCCGTTCTCTCTATTTTAATCACAATGGCGCCGGCGTCTTTTGAAACATCAGTTTCCGGCCATCTGCTCTCATCCATGGTTCCCGCCAAGGTAACCGGCGGCAACAAGGATCTCGAGCTGACCAATATGGATTTGGCAATGAAACTCCATTATATCAAAGCTGTTTATTTCTTCCAACCTGAGGCGGCTCAAGGTTTGTCTGTTCATGACTTGAAAGGCCCCATGTTTCAGTGTCTGGAACATTACTTCACCGTCTCCGGGAGGATCCGGAGATCGGAAACTGGGCGACCGTTTATCAAGTGCAACGACGGAGGCGTCCGAGCCGTCGAGGCTCAGTGCAATCAGACCGTCGATGAATGGCTGGCTACGGCGAGGGATAATGGCCATTCCCTTGATCATATGCTTGCTTATGATCAAGTTCTTGGCCCTGATTTGGGATACTCGCCTTTGGTTTTTGTCCAGGTATTTGTTTCTATACTCTCTTTTATTACAATTCCATGGACACAATCCTGTTATGTTTCATTAGATGCTTAACTAACTTTAGTCATGAACTCATGTTTCATGCATTTAAGAGTGCTTTTCCCAACGGTTCTTTTCTTCTTAAATTAGTTTTATCACAAAATAGAATCTAGTTATAATTTTTTTTTAAAAATTTTTTACGTGTTTTTTTAGATTATTAAATAAGAAGAATGGATGATTAAGATTAATCGTGAATTATGTGAAAATTACTGCTTAAAAAAATTAATCTCAATCATTCATTTAACTCATCCAATAATCCAAAAAAAGTAAAATTCTATATATATATATATATATGAGTTATGATTCACTTGTACAAAATTTTAAACCCCTAATTTTATACCTTTTTAAGAGAGTTGGATAACAAAAAATAATGAGTGAGATTAATTACATTTTTTTTAAAGATAATCTTCACATTTTATACTGTTAATCTTTGTTATTCATTTTACTCATCCAACACTCCTGAAAAGATGTAAAACTCAAAAGTTTAACTTAGTGTAATAGGATCTTATTTGAGTTTTTAGCGATCCGAGTTGAGCTACTCGATACCTACTCGAAAAGCTCACGAGCTACTCGAAAATATATTATACTAAAAATTTTAATTTTTTAAATTTAATATCTATATTTCTAACCCAAAACACAAACCATAAGCATAAGTCTTAAACCCTAAAATCTAAACTCAATATCTTGAACCTCTAAACCCTAAATTGACACCCTAAACCTTAAAATTAACAAGATTGGATTGTTCAATACTCAACTCAATTGAACTAGATTCAAGCTCGAACTTGACTTAAATTCTTAACAAGTCAGGTTGAGCTTAGATTATTCAAACTCACTAAAAACTACTCAAATTCGATTAACTTAAATTATTAACGAACCAAATAGAACTCAACACTATTCAAACTCGACTTCACTCGTTTATATCTTATTCGCAATATATATAATATTATATATTTTATTGACATCGTTTTAAAAGTTGTGCGTATGAGAAAAAATTATGTTTTTAAAATTTTTGGAACTAATTTCATGATAAAGTAACTTCTTAAGAATACCTACCATTTTGTTTCCAATTTTATACACTTTTATTGGCTTAATCACAAACCATATTATAAAACAATTTGATAACATTATAAAATATAGAGTACAAATAGAGCAAATTAGCTAATGAAAAGTTAACCTTGTGGAGAACGTGCACAATTAGGTATTGATTATATAAGGGGTAGGTGTTAACATTTAATTAAGTCTAGTGGAGTAAAAAAATAAATTAGTCGAGTTTATAAATTTTATTTTATAATTCAAACGTTATTTAAAAAAATTAATATTTTTTTTAAATTTAATTGTAGTTATTTATAATATTATGGTAGTAATTGATTCTATTTAATTAGTTTTCAATAACGATATACAATATATATTTTTCACATGTGATATGCATATGTTAGATAAAACTGTAAGAGACAATTCAAATTTAAAAACTAATTTATTAATTACTAAAATTTTCAAGTTATTTAAAATTTGATTTTATATCTTAAATTTTATTTAATAATTTAAAAAAAATTTATAAAATTACGAATCAAACTAAATTAAATCGAATTTTTCCAACCCTATAGAAAATTTATTATTTCTACTTACGGGATAATATGAAATTTAGGTTTAGGTTTACGTCGTTATTTATGACACATCAATTTGTTCGGCTATTTATTGAATTGCCTGCTGATTTTCATTTGAAAAATATGGAGTAGTTTCGTTAACAGCCAATGGATGGACAATTTGGTCAATCCTTCTTTTATAGAAGGAACCTTTATAAAAAAAATATATATTTTTAAGGTTTTGTTTTAATTATTTTTAATCGATTTATATTATATATTTATTTTTTATGAGTAAAATTTTCAAGAATTTTTATATATATATAATATAAGATTTTAAATTCGAGATATACTTAAATGATATCAAATTACTTATCACTTAAATCAATTAGTTGATAGAGTATTTATTTATATACTTTTTAAATTTATTCTTTATTGATTTTTTCACCCATTATTATTAAAAATTATTATCGATAAAAATAGTCTTAAAATATATAAATTTAACCAGTAATTGTAATGTCTTTCATTAATTTAAATAATTTTGATTTAAATCTAAAAACTCAACTTATAACTATAACCTTGTTTTGTTTTCCAGTTCACATGGTTCAAATGTGGTGGCATATCGGTCGGACTCAGCTGGGCTCATGTGTTAGGGGATGCATTTTCTGCGTCGGAGTTCCTCAATTTGTGGGGACAAATCTTGGCCGGAAAACAAATTCCGGCGAAGCTGAACAATCCAACACTGAAATCTGAATTCCCAGCTCTTGTTTCCAGGAAACCATTTTCCTTGAAAAAAGTTGACCCGGTTGGTGACCGTTGGTTTACCGCCAATGACCGTAAAATGGTAACTCACTCTTTTCACATTACCGGGAAACAACTTCATCATATCATGACAACAGGTTCAGTTAATGACCCAAGCAAAGCCGATACGATCTCCGATTTTGAAATCATCTCGGCTATAATATGGCAATCGTTGTCTAAAGCTAGAAACGATTCGGGTCCGAGAACCGTTACAATTTGTTCAAACAATCCTCTCGTTCGAGATGATGAAACGGCAACACTTCCGGTTAATGGTATGATATTGAGTACGGTCGAAGCTGATTTTTCCGTTTCGAAGGTTGAAATAATCGAATTAGCAAAGCTGATTGCTGATAAACAGATGCCCGAGAACGGTTTGATCGAAGATTTTCTTTCAGGGAACGAAGAAAAATCAGATTTTATAGTTTACGGAGCGAATCCGACATTTGTAAACATGGAAGGATCAAATCTTTATGGATTAGAACTTAAGGGACTGAAACCACTGTTTGTGAATTATATGATTAATGGAGCTGGCGATGAAGGAACGTTTCTGATTTTTCCTAGTAATGAAAAAGATGGTGGCAATGGGAAGATCGTGACCATGACCCTGCCCGAGGATCAAATTGAAAAGATGAAGAATATACTTGGAAATTATTGGAATATTACCAATTAATTAAAGCAACTTATTTATAAAAATAAATCATATTTAATTTGAAGAAAGGTTGATTTATTGTTGTAATGCTTGCTTTATTGTATTTATGTATGTCTGTAAGAGGATTTTAATGCGTATATATTACGTATGAATAAAACATATTACCATATATTTCTGAGTTTATAAACGTTAGATTTAAATTTTAAATTCGCTTAATATTAATTTATAGATGATTATATGAATTAATTAAATTCGAGTAATGACATAACTATAAAAAAATATAAACTTTGATGCTTTGTTTTTGATTGGTTCGTATGATGTTTTTTCCCTGCATGTTTTCTGGTCATGCTTGTCTCTGTCTTTTACCTTGTGTGTCTTGTTTTTGTTGGAATTGTTTTTCCCTTTTTTTTTTTCTGTATTTATTTTCTTGTTTCAATGGATACTGACCATATGATTCCTTCTGTCCAATGCAACGATGTTACTTCTAAAATGTCAGAAAATGAAATATACAAAACATCAGCAGTTGTTGGATGTCAGTCTTTACAATCACATCAACAGCTTTTGTCTAATTTTGTAGACAAATAAATTTTATTACTAAACTACATAAGTGGTCCCTAAACTTGTAGGACATTTGCATTTTAACAATCAAATTTTCAAAAATCTTTTCTTATTTACCTTGCAAAAAGCTTGTCCTCAGTAGGATTGCAAATAAGAATAAACAAATCGCGAATTATTCGAATTTGACTAGATTTGACTCAGTTAAAATTTAGTTAAAACTCGATTTGATTAGATTCGATTTCGATTCTTAATGAATTGAGCTACTTGATATCGAACTCGAAAATATAATATACTATTTTTTAAAGAATTTTATAATTTAAAATCCAAATTATTTAATTTAAACCCTTAAAATATAAAACCTGAATATATGTTTAAACCCTAAAATCTAAATCATAAATTTTAAACCAATAACTAAAACTTCTAAACCTTAAACTAACACATTATACATTAAAATTAACAAACTTAAGTTTACACAATTTGTGTACCGATATTTATTTTCTAACAAGGTTTTAAGTGAGAAGTGATAGACGAAGAGTTACTCAAGTCCAACACAATAAAAGATCGGTCAATACTTGACTCAATTAGACTCGAATTAAGCTTGAAATCGACTCAAATTCTTAACGAATCGAGTCAAACTCAAATTTCTCACACTCGTTAATAATTACTCGAATTCAAACTCAATTCAAAATATTAACGAATCGAATCGAATTTAACACTACTCAAACTCGATTCAACTCATTTGCACCCGTAATCCTCACTCCTCAAGCCCAATATCTCGGGAACGTTCCACAGCAAAAATTCTAACAATTCCATAGTTTACATCTATATCCTACAAGTTACAACCCTTGTATTTCCAGCCCAAATACAACGTGTAAGCCCAATTTCCCCTAAGATATCGTAACCAAGTTTGGTTTTTTAATTGAGGGCTTAATATCAAAATAAGTCTATAAAATATCTCATTTTTTTAGGTATTTAAATACTATATTATTTTTTGTTCCTTTTAGGGATTTCTATTTTTGGTTCGTGATTTTCGAAGGTTTAATTAAAATTAAAAAATAAATTAAACTCGACAGATATTTTCAAAAATCAATAAATTTGAAAGATTTATCACTCAAGAAATGGAAAACAAAGATCCATATTCCGAAGAGGTTTCCGTTTCTTTCTCCACAAGAACCCTGTCAGGCGCGTTCTATCCACGCTCTTCAACGGTCCCCCCATTCCCTTCCTTCAATCACTTCTCTACACGCTTCTCCTTTCCTTCTTCATCCTCTCACTCTCTCTATCTCTTTCCATTCAAAGGGTTTTAGGCGATTTTCATTTCTTACTTTGCTGTATCTTAAACCCTTCCTAGGGTTTTTCTCCGATTCCAAAACCCCCAATTTCATTGCCCTTATCATGCGATTTTCGACCGATCAATAGCCATGATTGAAAATACCAATACCAAGAAACAGAAGAAGGGTTCAATCAGTGAGGAAGATATCTCTACTCTTTTACAAAGGTCGCTCCTTTTCTTAGTTTTTTATTTAAGTTTGGGATTTGCTATCTTGGGCTTTTCTTTTTTTAATCGTTGATGCTTGATATGCATTTTTTTTGGTTTGGGCAGGTATACAGCAACTACTGTTTTGACACTGTTGCAAGAAGTGGCGCAATTTCCTGATGTAAAGTTGGATTGGAATGCTTTAGTCAAGAAGACATCTACTGGCATTTCTAATGCGAGGGAATACCAGATGTTATGGCGCCATTTGGCCTACCGGGAGGGCTTGTTTGAAAAACTGGAAGATGGGGCTGAACCCTTGGTCAGTTTTCTAAGTTTTGTTTTCGTATGGTATAAATCAATGTTTGATTTAAAAGATCTGAAATTGTTTAGCCTTGAAATTTATTTGGGAATTGCTGTTAAAAAAGTAAACACATCCTTAAAATTAAAATACTGTTCCATTCATAATTGAGGGTGTATAGGCGTGCAGAGATATTCTAGTTTGTAACTTATAGCCTGCCAATCTACTACAGTATTGGTTTGAATTTGAAATTGGGAAATTTTAATCTTGTTTTGTCTATGGATCAAACTTCAAAGGGCTACAGTCGTGGTTGTTAATTTATAAATTATTCTTTTGGGTTGAAAGACTAGTGTTCTTGTTAGTTATTGTGGCTCTAGTATTGTCATTTAACTTCTTTTTTTGCAGGACGATGACAGTGACTTAGAATATGAATTGGAACCTCACCCTTCTGTTAGTAGTGAAACTTCAGCAGAGGCTGCAGCATGTGTGAAAGTAAGTAAATTATATGTGATCGTCATAAAATTATACTGGTTGAAGATAGTTTTTGACCTTATCTGGTTGATGGGTAATCTGCAATCTCTATGAAATGGACAACTATAACCTTGTGGAAATCAAACCAATAATAGTATCGGTTGTCTGACTACCTTCTCTTCAAGTTTCTGAACTGGTTTATCTTGTTGCCCTTTTTTTTCCAATTGAGTCAACTCAGATGGTTATTCTTGTCAGGTAATGATTGCTTCTGGTTTGCCAAACGACTCAAGCATTGCAAGCAGCTCAATGGTGGATGCTCCATTAACAATTAATATACCTAATGCAAGATCATCTAGAGTGTCTTCAGAAAATTTGCAGCCCACTTGCTCAATGCCAGGGATGAACATTACTGTTCCAGTTTCTGTTCAGAAGAAGATTCTGCCTGCAGTTCCATCGGCTGAAACATTGGAAGGAAATGGACCAGCTGGTGCAAACCTGCCAAATCGCAGGAAAAGAAAACCTTGGTCAGAAGAAGAGGACTTGGAACTTATTGCTGCTGTGCAGAAATTTGGTGCTGGGAATTGGGCAAATATCTTAAGAGGAGACTTCAAGGGAGATAGGACTACTAACCAGTTGGCTCAGGTTTAAATAAACTGACTTGTTTATTTTATATATCTGTTTCCTTCTATAGCATATCAATCCTTCTTTGTATGTGATATATAGATGCAAATGCATCAATCCTTTTGTGTACGCCCGAAATTCAATTCACTGTTTATAAAGTTAGGATAACAAGTCTAGTTGTGTATGTGTTGCTTGAGGAGCTTGGAATTAAACTTAAATTAAAATGTCTAGTAAATGTGAAAGTAGTAGATTCATTTAACACTTCTATCTTTCTATGCTATATTGGATTTGCATAGGATGTGAAAGTTATGTTCTGGTTTATTGCATTGCATTGATCTTGTGATAGTAAAGACATAATTGCTTAAAATTTCTTCTGTTTAATATTTGCCAAAATATTTTATAATTCTAGTATTTGATCTTGATGGCTTATTTTGGAACTAGTATTTATCTATGGTGTTAGAAGTTTGTTTTTCTTGTCATTATATGTTTTCTTTTTGAATTTTTATCACAATGTCACTATGATAAGATCGCTCATTTACGATGGAATGATATACAATGTCAAAAGATCTCATTGAATACATAGATTTATGGCTACACAAACCATTGAGGGTAGTTCTAGATCTGGTCCAAGACAAACGGTTCTAGGAGGTGTATAGAAACTTTTGAATTTAGAAATCATAGAATAGCTCCTGCCCCTGGATGGTAAACAACTTGTATATTTTGTCAAATCAGAATTAAAAACATAGACATTGGAGAAAACAGACAGCACACATTTATTTTTGGTGTTTCTGTCTCTATATCTCAAACAATTAGCTTATTCTTTGGTGAATATCATCTAGTTGCTTCTCTAGAATAACAATCCGTTGTTAATATATTCCGGTCATGATGTCTGGGTTTTCCCAGCTTTTCCCGGGTTCAAATCCCGGCAACGGAATATTTCAGTTCTGTATTTTTTTAAAGAAAAAAATTGATCAATTCTGTGAATCTTGATAAGATGACTATAAGTTGGTCATGCAGATTCAGACTACCCACTAGAATGGTTTTTCTTCTGCTTTTCTACAAGCTAATCGTGGCAAGTTTGTTCTGATATTTGCAGAGGTGGAGTGTTATTAAGAAGCGATTTGGCAACTTAAATGTGGAAGGAAACTCAGTGATTTCCGAGGCACAGTTGGCAACTCGTAATGCTTTGTCCTTGGCCCTTCCTATGCCAGATAAAAATTTAACAGCTGCTTGTTCAAATACACCCGGTAATTTTCTCCATTTTTTAGTTCTTTGAAGTGTTTGATGTGGCAACTTTCTTTTCAGCAAGTGTGCCAAACTTATGACGTGATGAAGTTATGGGAACCTTCTTTTCTCTCGCTGGCTTATTTGCTCTTGTTCTCTTTCTAATAGACTGACTTATTTGCTACTGGACCCAGGTTTGAAGACTGCATCCAGCTCTGCACCTCCAATTGCTAGCGCTGAAGCTTCATTTCGAGCCGAAAATCAGTTCCAACAAGGCCCCCTTGCTTCTGTTGAAGCCCCAAATCAGTCTCAAACTTCTGTCTCATACCATAACCGACCTCAATTTGGCCCGTTGACTTCTGTGCCAACCCAAAGTCCATCCCAGCAAGGTCATGTTGCTTCAGTCCAAGTCCCAAATCAGCCTCAACATGGTCCCATGACTACACAGTCATCATCTGCTTCTACTTTAAAATCTCGGGTTCCCTTGAAAAAAGCCCCAACAAAACCTTTTTCCGCCAAAGGTTCATTCATAGATGCCACTGCAGTTGCTGTTGGGGCCCGCATTGGTAGCCCAAAGGATGCTGCATCGCTGCTGAAGGCTGCTCAGTCCAAAAATGCTATTCATATTATGACTTTAGGTGGCTCTTCTGTTAAACCTCCCATACCAAGTGGAACCTCTTCCCAATATGTTTCTACTGGTCTAACAGCTGAACCACACTCTTCTCCTGTCACATCTTCTACCTTGCATCCTGGTTCAGTAAAACTTGCAACACAGAGAGTTGAGCATACTTCATCTCTTTCTTCCTCGCCATTAAATGCACCAATTCAGAAATGTAATGCTGTTACATCTGGTCCAACCACTGAAGGTCGTCCTTCATTGGAGGCAGCAATGGAGATCAAGGGTTCTGTGCCAGACAGTTCGCCTAAAGAGCAGGCGTGGGAAAATAGAGCACGTGTTTCAAAGAATGAAGGAGATGATGGACTTAAAGATCATAAAGAAGCTGTTCCAAATCTGGAATCCAAGTTGAAGAATCTTGAGGCTGTTACAGGACATCCTAATAAGGAATTAACAGATAAAGGTGATCAAGTATATGCCAAAGCAAACCTCGTTGAAGAGAGTGAAAATGCCAATGATAGTAAGACTGATTGTTCATTGGTTAAAAAAAGCGTGAGTCAGCCTACAGTTGAAGAAAATTGCAGGAATCGGAGCATGACCGAGACACCGGCTAAAGCTGCCCCTTTAAATGATGTCTGCCCCAAGAATCTGGAGGTTTTAAGCACAGCAGAAACTGGTCAAGCTACATAGTTAGACATGGCATCTTGTTTATAGTTTTATATCTGTCAATTTTAGTTTTTTATCCTGCTATTTTAGGAAAAATATTTTGTAGATTTATCTGGAAAATGAATCTCATGAAAAAGAAGGAAAGTGCATTCATCACTGGTGTAATTCCTTTGTAGTTTTTGTAGAAAGGAAAAGCGAAAAGCTCCTTTGATTATTTACCTTTTTCATGAGAATAAATTTGTTCACTCTTTCTTCTGTATCATATGTTACAAGTCAATTTTTCAGAATGAGACATGAAACACAACTGAAATGAGAACATAAGATGAGAAATCTTCCACTGTGGTGTCCAAGAAATTTAACAAATGGAGCTGCAAGAGATTGAGTCTAATCAGAGGTTTCTTTAGGTTCTATTATGTAACTGAGCTGTTTATGCAATGATTTCTTTTTCTTCTTGCTCCTTAACTTGAGTCCAAATAAGAAAGATTGCAGAGGGATTCGGGGCTGCCATGATCTTGACTGGGATTGTGAAGTTGTGGACGGTGACGACCAGAGCTCTTTTTCCAAACCTGCCATTATTCTATGAATTTCCTGCTTGAGTTGTCCGGCACTAGTGAAGCTCGATTTCAACTGTTCGCCAACCTTCTCGATTTCCTGGTTCATGATGAGAACTTCGCCTTGGAACTTGGCAGCCTGATATACACTGATCCCAGTTTCTCCACTACGGTCCCTTGCATTAGTCACCCTTGCTATCTCATCTTGGAAGTTGCACAACGTCGAATGTCTATCTTGGACTTCGTCTTTCAACACCTAAGTGTTCTCCAACCACAATGTTAGTTCAGTTTTTATTTCTCTCAGGTGAAAATAAATGGGGCGTGCTGCGGATTTCATGTATTGCTGCTTTCCAACTTCTTGATTCTTTCTTCCTCTCATTTTCGATAACTCCACTTTCAAGTCCTTCACTGAAGTTTGATATTTCTGTATCTGATGAACTGACGTGCTGAACCTCAACCAAAACTCGAGGTTTTCCTCCAGCAAGGCGTCGATTTCTGATCTTATTTCATCTTCTACTGTTAAAATGCTATGAGGTCTACTTTCAGGTTCTACCTGCATAACTTGTACTCCCTTTTTCTCTGCAGATTCAGATTCCTGATTTATTGGCGATGGCTGAATGGCTTCGGTTAAGTCAGATTCCTGGCTCGCACTTAGCCGAATTGCTTCATGTTCAATCAAGTTCACATCCTTGTTTTCTTCTAATGAACTCAATTTCTGGCGTAATGACTGAATCACTTGATCTCTCAAGGCGACCACATTCTTCAGTTCCTGTATCTGCGATGCCAATTGAAAGAATGTGTCGCGGTGTTTCTTATCTACTTCGTTAAGCTTCTTTCTTACCTCTTTATAATTCTGAAGAGCATGCAAGTACTCGTCTAGTAAAATCTTTTCTCCATCATCCAGTCCACTCAAGTATAGTTGCTTCCATTTAGGTTCCTCTTCTTCATTGGCCTTGGCTTCGTTGACCTCAGCATCAGGGACACTGCCTGCTGTCTTGGATAAATGTTTCTTATCAGTTTTGTCTTCTCCCACTAGTTCCGGACCCTTTTCGGAATCACCATCATGCTTGTAGCCTGAGTCAGAATCAACAGACGAATGTTTCTTATCAGCTTCGTCTTCTCCCACTGATTCCAGACCGTTTTCAGGATCACCATCAAGCTTGTAGCTTGAATCAGAATCAACAATGTTTTCTCCTTCAGCTGAAACATCTTTGACCTTCCTTTCCAATCCGGTTTCTGTGTCTTTCAATGATGAACTAACGGACTCAAGTTTGTGTTCTTCAGTTCCCTTGGGGGCTTCAGCATTGGATTCAGTTAC
This sequence comes from Abelmoschus esculentus, assembly GCA_035048815.1. Lineage (NCBI taxonomy): Eukaryota > Viridiplantae > Streptophyta > Magnoliopsida > Malvales > Malvaceae > Abelmoschus > Abelmoschus esculentus. The sequence continues at coordinate 3,497,145 of JAUCBN010000039.1, forward strand.
ATCTTGGGAGAATTCAGTGCCCTTGACCTCCTGTAACTTATCTGATAAATGATTAACATTACAAATTGCTTCAGTGAAATTAGCTTTGAGGCTGTTATTTTGGTCTACTACTGTTTTTACGTGATCTTTTACTCTACTTAGTTCTGCTTCTAACTCCTTAATCCTCTTTTCCATGGCAGCCGAATCTTCTATCACTGCTGCCTTGTCTTCTTCCAGGCTCCTAAATTGTTCCTGAAGCTCATCTGCTTCGGATTTCAATCTCTTAACCTGAGCTTTTTCTGAAATGACCGCAGTTTCCAAACGAATGACCTTCTTCACAAGGACATCAATTTTCTCAACAAGCTGTTGCATTGTAAGAGATTCCCTTGAGCCTAACTGAAGCTTCTCTTCGATCTCCTTTCGCAATGCTTCGATGTCTAGACTCTCTTTTTCTTCATATCCGATCTCGTAGTCCATGTTATCAAGCTCCATAGTTGAACTCACTTGCTGATCTGATGCTTCCATATCTTCTCTTTTGTCATCTTCATTGTCGACCTCTGCAGTCGAAGGTATGCACTTTGGCTTCTCTTGCAAATCTGATGATTCCATATCTTCTCCCCTGTTAGCTTCATTGTCGATATCATAGACCATGCTGTCGAGCTCCACATTCGAACTTACATGCTTTGCCTTCTCCATCTGTAGGGAGTTAAACTTATTCCTGAGAGCTTCAAACTCACTATTTACAAGTCTAATCCTTCTGGATTCTTCTCTTACCTCCTTTGTGGACTGCTCGTGCTTTTCTTTCAACTTATCCAACGACTCTTGGCATGATTTAAGAGCTTGATTCATCATTAGAGTCCGACCTTCATTGTCATCGATAACAGACTCGATTCCAAACTCATCCTGTAAAAGGCATACTCTCTTTTGCTTCTCAGTTATCTGGTTTTCGATTTCATTGAACTTTTTGTATCCATACTCATATGAACTCTTCATAAACTCCCTTTCAGTTTGCAGTGCTAACATCTCCTTTTGAAGCTTATCCATTTCCTTCAATGCCTCATCTTTGTTCAGCCCCGAAGCTTGAAATCCGACCGTATCCTTCGGTGTTACCCTGCATTCTTCCTTTAGAGATTTAACTTTGTGAAATGGTTTGTTGTGAGGAAAGGGATAATCCTCGTCATCCATTTCGTATGGCACTCGATCAGGGAACATAGAAGCAATGGTGCGATTGGCACTTTGCAGGTCCTTTGACAAGTGATCAAATCTTCCAGCCATCGACCGGTACGACCGGAAAATCTCTTCGATGAGGCTTACAAGTTCTGCTCTCTTGTTGTAATACATTTCTGCCCTCTGTGCAAAGGTGTCTCCATCGTGATCAATGATTTTCAGCATATCAATGACCTTCTCCTCCGTATCTGTAATTTTCAAGTATCAATGTTAACTGTCACTTTGAAACCGATATATTCGATCTTATATCGTAGAAAAATGAAGAGTACGAGCAACATAAACGATGTTCCTTGTTCTTAGAAAATAAAGGAAAATGCATGCATGCATCCAGACATTGAAATGCTTACCATTAAGATTCTGTTCAAGCCATTTAGACTGTTTCGTCCTAATGTGGCTTGCCCACCACCATGAATATGCATTGCTTGCAGCTTTCTGCAACATCCTTTTGATTTGTCTCTTAATCTGTGTCTCTCTTTAGATCCCATTGACAAAGGTGATGATGGCCATGAAAGAATGGAACCAAAGTGAAAAGTTTTGCAGATGGGTAGGGAGGTGAACCGGATTATGTGTTGAATCCTTTTGACAAAACTCCAAAATAGGAATTAGCATGGCCAAATGTCAGTGTGTCAAAATGGAGTTGATTTTGCTATGTTTGGGGTTTCCTATAATAGGATGTCCGAATGCTATTTATCTTTTAGACTTTGAAAAACACATGCTGATATTTATTCAAAAAGTCATAACTTCTTGAAAATTAAGGTTTAAATCTCTCGAGCAACGTTGGTCGGTTAAAATGATAAGCAACTTATTTTCGTTTAAATAGACCTCGAGTTTGAGGCGTTGTATATACACGTATGAATTATCATGTCAGTGACATTAAAAAATAGTAATTTAGTCGATATTTTCGTTAAAAATAACAATTCTACTATTTTTGACAGGTTAACTCCAAAAGTAAAGGTGCAATTTTCAGTTTGTATAATAAAAGACCATTGTGGAGTTCAACACAGTTCGCATTAGCTGGTTCATCTCCTTGAACATTAGCCCCAGAACTACCTTGTTCATTTCCATTTTGGCACTTTCAGCTCCTTTCCATGAAACACTGATGAATCATTTGGTCATCTGCTGCCAAATTCTATAATTCTCGATCGACAAGGAAAAACAGCAAGCATCAGAACAACAAGCGATCCGAAGGACATCGAGCTAGAAAGAAAGGTTTCTGATATATACACAATACTCGCAACAATTCATATATTATTGACAGTAATACAACGAGAACATGTATGTACACTGATATTTACAGTAAAGAATAGAATACACACACACAACTTTCTCCATTTATTTCTAGCCAAATCTCTCAATAAATCTACCACACACAAATGGACATTAATCTACTTCATTTGAACAGCATGCAAGGAAGACGTATCGTCGGCTCCTTTCTCTTTGGGACTCGAAGGAAACAGCAAAGAGGGACGTGTCTAGTTCTATATTCACACCATGTTGGACCCCTCAGTGTTGTTTCCGCTGCTCATCAGTTGACTTCGGTTCTGATTCAATTCTATTTGCAACAACAAATCAACGAAGCAAGCCATTCGTCCACCTCCCGTCTTCTAATCTTCTTTTTTTAAATTACACTATCTACAACATCTTTATACAATATTTAATTTATAAACACTAGACCAAGTTCTTCCAGCAGATGGGCATTCATATGCAATCTTCAACGGTGCATGATATCAGTTAGTCTGCAGGGAAGAAAGCCATTGTTCCACATACTTTTTGCTTTCTGCAAATCGAACACAAAGAAAAGGATTTAGAGCATTGCATATGCTTCAGAAAGTTCCGTAAAGCTTATCGAAGAAGACCATGATTGAAAACTTATAGCACATGGCTCCTAGAAAATATCTTCAATAGAAGATTGAGAAAAAAAATCTAATAGGTCTCTATTCCCAATTAAGTACCCTCAGACAACAATTAGGTATCAGAGTATGAAGGGAATGACAAATTAAGAGAGCAACATGCCAATCAGAAGAAAGAATAACAAGTTAAATGTCAAACTTTTCACAGTTCAATTCATAATGCAACTTTGAACAATTTGTCAATAATTTGAACAATTCAAGCAAGCAATTCAACAATATCTGCCGACAAGTTCAAAACATAAAAAAGTACATCTAGGTTCACAGTGTTGAATATGCTTTATATCACAAATTCAGGTGTTAAATTTAGTGTTAAGCGGCTAGTCTATGATCTGTCACACACCGAGCTTCATCTTAGCCTTTTTCCTTTTCATAAACACACATCCCAATTCCCAAATAACATTTTGAAAGCTCATGAAAGGGAAATAAACCTATATGGAGTTTACATAATTCAAATCCAGGTTGTTTCCTATGATATCAGAGACTTGCAAATATAAACCTTAGAACCAATCCAGCCATTGACTTGCTAAGCAATAAAGACAATGGAATTGAAAGTTAATACAAATTCTTAACATTGAAACACAGATGAGAAATGGTTGGTACCAGCAGAATAATTGTCAGGAATGTTCACAATGGCACCGAGAATATTGTTCTTTGAATCTGCCACCACATTATCCTGATTGTACCCGTAACATGGAACCAGCACAGCAAAACTGTTATCCGAATCATCATCACTCAGGAATCCAGGTCCATGAGGCTCCAACCATCCAATAGAGTAATCAGAACCATCAGACTCAGACCCCGAAACACACCCTCCATCAGATGGTACAAGAACTACATCATATTCCTTATCAATCTTTCTTTCCTCCCGACTATGCCATTTCCTCTTAACTCTTCTTGATGAAGAAGTCATATTAGCCCTCTTAATCCGAGGAAACTTCAGGTTATCGGATTCCCATAACCCTGAATCCGGTGAGGAACTTAAAGAGGATCCATTGGCAGTTCTAGACTCTTGATGTTTCCCACTCCATAACCACCATGACAGATGAGTAAAGGCCAGAGCCATATATTCAAATAACCAAAGCAACAATTCGTTTCAATCTTTTGGCACAAGAAAAAGTTTGGAATATGAAACACAAATATGGCTAATATCCAATCCTCTGCAGAATCTGAATCAGAACTTTCTGCATTTGAAACAAATCACAAACTTAACAAAACTACATTCAACCCAGAATTCTCTTAAGGAATTAGATGCAGCAAAAACAAACCATCAAATTGAAACGTTTGAAATCTTATTTTGTGAAAAACACAATTTCCATTAGAGACAACATAAAAATACAGCCTTGGACAATATTTAGTGTAAATACAATAAATTTAGACATAATCCAGAAGAATGAAATATGCTAAGTGATAAACCGGTCCCATAAAAAATGGGGGAAGACAGCTAAAAATAGATTTCCAAATTTGGCAATAAAATAACCATAAAACTAAAACCCCATACTTCCATTTAAATTTTATCACAGAATTACAAACAGAATCTCAAAATAAGCCATTTCAATCCCAAAGAAAGATGGACACGCTGAAGATAAAAGCTTCCTTCTTTGATGTATGCAAAGCAAAACAAAGAAGAGAAAGAACCCAAAGTTCATTCCTTGTGTTTCAAAATTCGAATATAAAGAAGAAGATTCATTGGAAACTTTAAAGAACAAAAAAAAATATCATCAAACAAAGTACCTTCAAAGCTTCCCCAACGAAAAAGGCAAAAGACCCAAAATTTCAGATGCGGTGATGAAATCGAAATCCCAACAATTTTCTTTCTTTCTTTTCCTTTTTGTTTTCTCTCCCTTCACTTCATTTGCAAGAATCAGTTTTGTTTTTAGAACAGAGATAAGAAAAAGACTCCCTAAGAAGAGAGATACATTTGGAACACAGCGAATAATAATAATAGTAATAACATATTTGCAATTATTAAGCAGTGATTTTCACTCTGCTGACGAGGAGAGGGGAAAGATGTTATGGGATTGGTGGAACTAATTTGGGTTGAACTGAGAACGGGTGTAGATGATTAACGACATTTGAGGCGGAATTTGGTTTCCAGGTCAGATATGAGGTGCGGCGGAAAGGGTGACGTGGCGGCGGATTTGACCAGAAAACTGGAAAAAAATGGGAAAACGTGAGAGTGTTGTTCAAGTAACCCTAACCCGCCCGCTTCCCAGGAATTTCCACTCTATGGGCTTATGCCTTGTGTTTTTCATTTATTTATTTACTTCACACAATCACCATTGTTTTTTATAAACAAAAAATAATTTTCTATAAAAAAAATTTGTGAGTTTCTTTAACATTTTTAATACCATAACATCTTTAAAATTTTGGATAAATTATATAAATAATTAAATTTTTTTAATCATTTAATTATAAAATTGTATTTAAGTAAAAAATAATAAATTAATCTAATATTATTAAAAAGTTTAATGGTTAATGATATAATAATTTAAGAAATTAACATAATAATATATATAGGTTTTTTATTTATATATTTAATTAATTTAGTTTAAATTCGATAAAGAATAATTGGGTAAGACTTGGGAGAAATACGGTATTGGAGACTAAAAAAAGTAATAGAGGGTCGGATGATGTGAAGTTAGTTTGGTCAAAGTGTAGAGCAAAGAGGAGATGACTCGAGACTTACCGAATCATATTAAAGGGCAAAGGAAAATTCTACGACGAATATCGAACATAGTTGAATATCATTAATGTTGAATACCGTTGAATATCATTAAATTAATTAATAAAAATAAAAAATTTAAAGATTTAATAAATAATTAATAAAAGAACGATAGATTTAACATGTAATTATTAATTACAGTTTGAGTCTTTAAAATTTTAATTTTTATTAATTAATTTAATAATATATAACGGTATTCAGCATTAATGATGTTTAATGATATTCTACGTCCGTCGTAGACTCATCCAAGGGCAAATGTGCACAAGACGTTGTGGAGCACGGGACGAGTGTTGAAAGGTATAGATTGGTCGGACAAACGATAAGAGTGTGGCAAAAGAATTGAGAAACATGTTGAAGGCCGAAATAAGCATCAATTAAAATTTGATTTTGTTAATTAATTTAATTTAACCAAACAATAAATATCCGTATATAAATATAGATAAATGTCAAGTTAAAAGGTATTTTTTTATTTAAAATATCATTAAAAATATATAAATTATCGATTATAAGATAATTTAAAAGAGATATGAACTATATTACTTTAATAACATAAGTTAGAATCCTAATATTTTAAATAAAATTAAATTAATTGATAGTGTCATCCTAATAAAGATATTATGTAATACTTATTTGAATTAGTTAATCTATAAGTCAAAAAATATATAAAAAATTATAATAAACTTATTAAAAATTTCATATTAAATAACTAAGTAAACTAAGTACACTTGCACGAACTATTAAATTTATAAATTTAAATATTAATATTATAATATATTAATTGAAAATTTAATAATTTATTATATAAAACAAAAGTTATTATAATTATCGTAATTGATTTAAAAAAAAATTCTCCCCTTGCTTCCGTTCTCCCTCAGCCACAGAAACCCAAAGATTCTACTTAAATGAAATCGGGAGATAAGGACAAATACTCATATCACTCTGACACCAGGAAAATAAATAAATAAATAAATAAATAAATAAAAACACACGAAATTCCAACAGGACCACATATGAAATCGACTTTCATGTTCTGGTCATCATCAACACAACTAATGTTGCACATGCAAACATATCATAAATAAAAAATACTTTTTTATTAATATTAATTTAACTATAAAATAAATGTTAAATAAAATTAAGTTTTTTTAATAGATATTTAAATATTTTTAATTAAAATAAATATTTTAAAATTTATTTTATATTTATTTTAAAATCAATTGAGTTATTTACTATGATCAAAATATTAAAATATTTATTTTTATAAAAAATTAAACATCTAATATAAAAAAATAGTTTATGCAGTTATTTTAGAGTTAAATCTTAAGATGAATTTGTGTCGAACATTACTGAATATTATTAACATTAAATATAGTTAAACACTATTAAATAATTAATAAAGATTAAAAATCTTAGAGATGCAATATATAATTATTTTAAATGATTTATAATTAAATATTAAATTTTTAAAAAATTTAATTTTTATTAATTAATTTAATAATATTCATCAATATTTAACGTTAATGATATTTATCGATGTTTGACGCATATTGTAGAAAATTTAAATTTTTTTTATATATATCCCAACCAACATCCGAACCAACCGTATTCTAAAATCCAACCCAAACCTTGCTGGTATTGATTATGGTTTGTGAGTTGTCCAACTTCAATATTTCGGTTTGGATGGAGAGATTATTTGGTGAATTTTGTTCACCACGTTATCTATAGTCCAAACAATCAGGATCATTGATCTTAAATAATCACCTAATAATTACCCACCCACTAAGTATACGTAGGAAAGAAGTGATATTCACTTGAAAATAAAAATAAGATCAACAGTCCTGATTAATTGAGATCATAGATGATGTAGTAAATAAGGTTCGCCTAATAATTTTTCGGTTTGAATGATTGGTAGGTAAAACCCCAATCATAATTCAACAGTCGTCAAGATTTTTTTTTTTGAGGATCATGACAACCCTAAACCCAATCAACTCTGTGATTTTTGACATCAGTTACATGTGCTGTTTATTTTGTCTGAAGCTGTAAGAAACCAGTGTTCCTCTGAACCAAGTTTTTTCATCCTTATCAGAATTTCTAGTCTGTTCCTGTACACTAGTAGTAGTATTCCTACACTGTTTCTATACTCTTTTTCATGCATTCATTTGATAAATTAAGATTTTAGGGTTAAAATAGTAGACAAATTAAGATTTTTATTTGATAATTTAATTATTTTTAATTAAGAAAGCTGGTTTAATCCTCTAAATACAATAAAAAAAACAAAGATTTTGTTTTTCTTCAACCGTAAAGCTCCTTAGATAATAACAGGTATTGGATTAGGGTTGAATTCTTTGGAGAATCTATCGACTTTATTAAGCCCTTTAGCCCAAAATCATGACCCGGAAATGCAAGATCCGAAACCAACCATATTCCATTCCGACCCGACACAGTTTGAGGGAGGAAACCGGCAAGAAACCACCCTAAACCCTGTCGGCTAAACTGAAGATGCCAAAGGTATAAGCAAGCAAGGCGCACTATAAGTATTCTCCTTCTTTATTCGTTCCCTTTCTTTCTTCAACATTGTTTAATGGAGGCATTGCTTTATTCTCCTTCATTGCAAGCCCCAGCTTTTCCCTCACAATCCACCTTTCTATCCAATAAATCCCTTTCTAACCCCACACCCATACTCCCATTGCAGCACAGAGCCAAGTCCAGGTTCGAGCCATTGTTGTGCACGATGAGTCACTCAGCCGGAGCCGACACTAACCCAAAGGAGACCAAGCTCTGGGGTGGGAGATTCGAAGAGAGTGTGACGGATATCGTCGAGAAGTTCACTGAATCTATCTCGTTTGATAAGCAGTTGTATAAGCATGATATTATGGGAAGTAAAGCCCATGCTTCTATGCTTGCTCAACAGGTTCTCTTTCAATTGTTGTTTTTAGAATGTTTTGGAGACTGTAAATGTAAAACCCAAATTTAACAATTTGACATTTACCAGATGGTATTTTGCTAATTTGAATGTATGTACTTTGTTTTTTGTGTGTGCTTGTAGGGGTTGATTAGTTTAAGTGAAAGGGATAGTATTTTGAAAGGTCTAGATGAAATAGAGAGAAGCATTGAAGCAGGTGAATTTGTGTGGAGAACTGACCGGGAAGATGTTCACATGAATATTGAAGCTGCATTAACCGATATGGTCGGTGAGCCTGCGAAGAAGCTCCACACTGCTAGAAGCCGAAATGACCAAGTTTTGACTGATTTTCGCTTGTGGTGTCGTGATGCTATTGATAGGATTGTTGCTAGCATTAGAAATCTCCAAATTGCTTTGGTGAAATTGGCTCTAAAGAATGAGGGTCTCATCATTCCTGGATATACACATTTACAGAGGGCACAACCTGTTTTGCTTCAACATCTTCTTCTAGCTTTTGTGGAGCAGGTTTGAATCCATAAGCTAATCTAGATGAAATTGAACATCCATACACACACACACACAGGTATGCACATACATATATATGGAAAAATAAACTGGTTGCTTTATTGGTTAACTGTAAAATTTTGTGCTCCTATTTTTCAACATAGAAAGAAGCCTGTCTGATTAAACATTTACAAGAGAAAAAAGGATTACTTTTGACGGCAAAACAAATTTATGGTATGCAGCTTGGTTCTCAAAGGGTAAATTACAGAAGGAAATATAGGAACCTGAGTAAACCTATAGATTGTGATTACAAATGGTTAGTGGTTATGATCAAGTCAATATAATATTTGAAGTCTTTGAATGTTGGAATCCACATGATATGATGTGCTCATCAAGTTCTTAACAAATCAATATATTGCTGCGAAAGCCATGTCTTTTTTCTTAAAACAAAGAAAAAAGGTGATTCTTACATGTGCTAATTGAGAAAAAATTGCAGGTGGTTAATTCAGTTTTCTGTATATTTTCATGATGGTGTCTTACCTTTTATAAATTTGCCTCTAGAATCACTAACTCAACCTTTTTGGTTTTAGCTTGACCGTGATGCTGGACGTTTATCGGATTGTAAAGCTAGGTTGAATTTCAGTCCCCTAGGTGCATGTGCACTAGCTGGTACTGGCTTACCGATTGATAGGTTTATGACTTCCAATGCTTTGGGATTCACTGCTCCCATGAGGAACAGGTATGTACTGAAACAATCATCATATTTCAGTTTCTGAAATGTCACACAACCATTCTATGACTTGTAGCATGAGAAGTAGTGTTGCCCTTTCCATAGGATTTTGCTAACAAAGTTGCATTTTCTATTCTTAAACAGTATTGATGCAGTTTCAGATCGGGATTTTGTCTTAGAGTTTCTTTCTGCTAATTCCATCATTGCGGTTCATCTTTCTCGAATTGGTGAAGAATGGGTATTGTGGGCTTCAGAGGAGTTTGGATTTATCACACCTAGTGATTCTGTTTCCACCGGAAGTAGCATAATGCCTCAAAAGAAAAATCCTGACCCAATGGAACTTGTTCGAGGAAAGTCTGCTAGAGTGATCGGAGATTTGGTTACCCTTCTCGCATTGTGCAAGGGACTTCCTCTTGCATATAATCGTGATTTGCAGGTAGAAACTCATTTATGCATTTGATGTGTGGTTATTTCGGTATATCCATTTCATGGACGCCTGACTTTATACATTGATGTTGGTTTTATGTTGTTGAAGTTGTTATCGTAAGGGTACTAAAGCCTTATCTATTTGTGCTTCTTTTCATGTATTTTCTTTATATCTTTAGAGTAATTACCAAGTCATTCTCTTTCCCTGTTAAAATAGGAAGATAAGGAACCGACATTTGATAGCGTCAAGACTGTCATAGGCATGCTTGAAGTGTCCGCTGAGTTTGCTCAGAATATTACTTTCAATGATGAAAGAATACGAAAGGCCTTACCTGCAGGCTATCTTGATGCCACAACACTTGCTGATTATTTAGTTAAAAAGGTAAGTTATTGTGTATTTGTTGATTTTTCATTTTTCTCTAAGATTTTATTTGATATTCTTGCTTAATTAATATAATAACTACTTTCTTTTCTATTTTCCATTTTCCACTGTGTTTTTTTCTTTCTTTCAAAAACAACAAAATCCATGACCCTTTTGCCATTTTAACCTCTGCAGGGAGTTCCTTTTAGAACTTCTCACGATATAGTCGGGCGGTCAGTTGCGCTTTGCGTTTCCAAGAACTGCCAGCTTCAAGACTTGAGTCTAGAGGACATGAGAAGCCTAAGTTCTGTATTTGATAATGATGTGTATGAGTTTCTTGGGGTAGAAAATGCAGTCAAGAAATTCAGTTCATACGGTTCAACCGGTTTAGCATGTGTTGCCGATCAACTCAGCTACTGGGTTGCGAAGCTTGGAATCAATAAATCATAAACTCATTGGTGAATGTGGTATAGATGAGTTATTTTCAGCTTTGACAATAATGATCATGTCATTGAATTCTGATTCTGGGGATATGATGTTATTGGCATTATAAAAAAAACAAAATGAAAATGCCATTAGTGAGTAGAATCTGTCAACTGACTGTGTTGTAAGGGGTTCATTCCTGAAACTTTGTTGCAAGGTTTATTATTGAACGGGTTCATGGTTTGGATTTAGATTTTTCGTATAGATAGGTTTAGACATTCAAATAATTTTGAAGTTTTATAGCTTACTATATATTATATGTCATACTATATCATGTGACTGAGGAAAATTACATCTTTTATATTAAAAAATACATTACTTTTACGTAAATCACGCAAGTTTTATACGGTATAAAAGATTCATATCTCCTACTATTAGGGTTAAGATCTACTACATAATATAAAGTTTTATACAGTATAAAAGAATCATATCTCTTGCTAATAGTTTTATTCGATATCTTTTATAGATCTCCTCCTACCCCACTCTGTGTCATAAATCGACGTGAGGCAACCAACACTAATCACACTTCACAGCATCACACGTCCGTAAATAAGGACTGAATTCCTAGTAGCGTGAATGGTGGAAACATACCAGCTAACAATTTTTTTCCCAATTTGACAGCTCCCCTATGAGTCCAATCTCTCTTCAGTGGAAGGTGAAAGCCGCATCCTTTTGGCTACTGGTTGCTCGGCTATTTCTGATGACATATCATTGCTGGTTATTTGCACATTATGGTCAACGGTCTCCTTGGTTTCAACCATTTCGAAATCCTGATTCAACTGGTTCGACGCTGTAGTTGGATTATCTTTGGGTGGGAAGTCATCATTAATTGCTTGAATGTCATCAGCTCTAGACTCCTTGTTTTCAAGGGGTTCCAAATCCGGATCCAACTTGTTCAACAGCATATTGGGGTTTTTATACGACGAGAGAGTTGAATTATCTTCGTGTGGAAGGTCTTCACCAATTGTTTGCACATCATCACCTCTGGCCTCCTCAACCAGTTTGGCATTCTTTTCAACAAATTCAGGGTCTTGTTCCATCTGGTTCACTGCTGCACCAGGATTTTGATGCAACAATACAGATAAACCATCGGTGGAGCAAAGGTCTGCATCCTCAGTGCTAAGGCAGATCTTGACTGTGTCCTCGGAAGCGCCATAAACTTCATTGATAGATGCCTCTAACACCTCAATGGAGGTAAGCATGGACACTTTCTTCAGACAATCAACATTTCCCACTAGATGAGATTGTTCCAGATCTGTATCCTGTTTTTCAATTCGATCATCGTTAGCCTGAAAGGGATTACATTCAATGATCCCAACACCGTCATCATCTTCATCGCCAGAAGATGTTTCTAAAGATGTGTCAATTTCATGATCTCCTTGCATAGAAATTCCAGGATTCCATGTACTGCCCATGCCAAAACTTCTTGATGAAGATGGAGGTTCACAAACTTGAGGCGTGATTCCAGAGAACTGCGGGAAAACAGTTTCTCCGGAAGCCAAATAAGCAAATTCTTCACCAGTTTGCACTTCCTGTAAATAAAACAGATTATTTGTAGTTTGGGTATGGAAATCCAAGAGAACATAAAACAAAGAATATCATATTGAAGAAGTCCCTCCATTCACCAATTTCTCACAGTAATTGATTTTCCCTCATTCTTTTATTCCGCCATGCCTCCATCTCTAACATAGCATCAGAAGCTATAGGAAGTGTCACCAGGTTACTAGTGCGCCAAAACCATTTAAGACCTAATTGTGAGCAGAAAACCATCATAAGAATGATGAAATTCAATACCTCTGTTGGTGATATAGCCCCATTAAGATTGTAATATGGTGCTTGATCGAAAGATTGAAATTGTCCGAGCAAAGGCCCTGTTGTAACTCCTGGATCAAAAAACTCCCTCAGAACCAGGCCAGAATCACTAACACTACTCATGTTTCTCATAGAAGATGATGCTAACAGAGTCATTTCAATCCCTTGACCCGCTTGGGAATCTAAATTCCCATGATAAGCTACTTCTGGACTGAAACTCTGTGGAATGAACTCCACACCATTTTCATTTTCAATCTTTTCAGAAAAATTATTGTCATCACTGCAATGAGATGAACTGATTTCCCGAGAACGAACTTCTAGGAGTTCAAAAATTAACTTCTGGATGAGAGTGCGCTTTAGAGACGCCTCCGTAGGTGGAAACCAATCCAAATTAAGCTGAGAGACAAAGGGGGGAAATAGTATAAAAACCATGAGTTGATTATTCTGAACATATTACAAATATATAGTTTAATCACAACACAAGTAGTCAACTGGTTATTCTCAATCTTTAAGTATCTTTTAACTTGGTTCCTGGTCCTGACTCCCGAGTCCGAAGTCCAGAAAAAAAATCAATTAAAGCATTTTCATGATGACTCATAACCTTGGTCACATCATTGCTAACTGAACAAATATAAAATAAATATAAAAAGGCACAAGTTATTAAAATTATTAAATAATAAAATTGAAGGGAAAAAAGTATTGTGCTTGGATGAGCTTTTCTTACAGTAGCAACTATTGCACTATGAACTAAAATACCAATGCTGACCACTTACAAAGTTAGAGAACTTGGTTATTTTGAAGGGATTGAAGTTAGTAGGAGCTTCAGCTAAAAAGAGCTCTAGATAGTGGAGTAAGAAAAGGCCGCAATCAAATGAATTCTCCTGCTGTGGTAGCTGACAATGAATGAACAAATTATCAGAGAAAATGCATTATATGCATCCAAGAGAGAGACAACAACTAAGCAATCATCAAGTGTAATAACAACGGTAACTGCATCTTGAATCCCTCAGAGTTGTTTCCAAGACCGTATCATTATATAGCTAAATATTAAACCAAAATTAGCAGTACCTCAAGTGAGACAAACCGCAAGTTCAAGAATTTTGAAGAAAGATCTTCAGATGTCTCCTTGTTCCTCTCTTTCCACTCTTCCCAAAGGTAACTGTCGTTTTCAAGGACAAGTCAGGTCAAGAAATAACGAGATACACCATTCAAAAAATGTATACTAGATAATTAGGGGGAGGGAGGATAAATGCCCAAACAAACTTGAAATTAAAGATGTAGATAAAAGATGGATGGGAAGAAATTATTCAATAAAAAAAGTATACAACTATATCGAAGAAATAGGAAAATATCAATTCTTAAATGGGCTATACAAGACCGGACCAGTAAATACAAATATGGCTTGGACCTCTTCATTCAACTGCTAGCTTTTGCTGCAACTTCAAGCAAGTCATTTATGAAGTCTCTTTTCTTTTGTGGGTACTTTCAAAGTCAAAACTTTGTATGCTGAAGCTTAATATATTGACTTAAATACTAAATAACTTAGCAAAAAATGGAGGAAAGGAACCAAGGACTTCTGATCTAAAGCCAGTCCACATACTCAGACCAGAAAGTGGTAATTCTAATGGCAACAAAGTTGCCCATGATTTTTGTTACACAATCAATATATTGTGTAAAATACTTCTTCACATTTCAAGCAAACAACAGGATTTAATATATATGAGACCTAAATCTCAATGGTTCAGGTCACAATTGTTTGAGGGTGCTCTATTTTTCTTCTTTTTATTTTGTTGGAGGGCAGGAGGGGGAAGTGCAAGAACGGGGATGGGAAGAGAGAATACAGAATAAAAGGATTATCTATGACTATTCTAAAAAGCATGTCACTTCGCACTACTGCATAATAACACCAATGTGTCTCTTAGCTAGGATGAACTTCAAATTTCATATAGATCATAAGCAAGAGCAGAAGTATATGCATGCATAAGAAACCAAACGGGCTCAGATATGGTTCTGCCTCCAAAGGTTGTGTTTCAATTGCAGAATGACACCAAATGTGATTCTTTTCTTGGAGCAACTTCAAGTTTCATGTAGATATGGTGCATGAACAAGAAAACCGAATGGGTTCACATATGGTGCTGCCTCCAAAGGTTATCTTATCTAGAACCTCTGAAGCTTTCTAAAGAAAATCTAGACATTTTATCAAGCTCTAGTTCATGTTTAACACTATAAATGAAAGTTTAGTATTTCACCAACAATGAATTGTTAATGGTTCATATTGTCATAGGTGGCATCTAATTTCCTTAAAGCAGACTCAAGGAAGAATATACAAATGTCAATGTCCAAAATCTAGTACAATATCCGAGATGATTCAGTAAGAGTGAAAAGTTAACTACTTTCACTAATAACCACTATTGATGCATATTTGCATCCATTTCATTTAATAATAAAAAAACTCAGTTGTATGCTCGAGGAAAACTCGCAAGGACCAAGAGCGTTATACTAGATTTTGCTGGTCCTAGAGAAATTTATGAAACTGAATTTGCTTAAATTCCAAGTAACTAGTAGCAAATGCTGTTCAACATAAACATATAAACCAAAAGATATATGATGTGACAATCTAAATGATGAAAAGCAGAAATTAATAATCTAGAAAAAATTCAGCCCTTTTAACTTAGAAAAGCAACTTTCAGTAAAGGCATTGAAACCTAACAAGGTAAACTCGCATGCATATGTATTCATGAAATCAAATATATTAAGTGTAAAAGCATTAGAGTACCTTTGGACTAGATTTTTAAGACCTGCATGATTTCCTCTGATAGAATCCATGTGCAATATGCATGGTACTTTCGATGACTTGGACAAGTCTTCATCTGAATTGATGAAAAAAATGCATGAATATAAGGCATATTCCCCAAAATTGCTTGTCCAGTCAAACAAGAATATACCTTTAAAAGCAGCCACTTCACCAAGGTGACATATAACTAGCAAACTCCAATGAAGGCTGTGAGTAATATGCATATACACTTAACGTTAGATCATACGTTCTTATATGGATTTCATAAAAAGAAAATAATGACTCTGAGGACAAATTTCTTACTTGAAATTTACAGGAATAAAGATATAATCTTTTCCAAACATATCCAATTTCCTTGTCCATTTACGAACTCGCAGGAAAGCAGCCCTTCCATCTGAAATACTGGATGGATCTTTGTCAAGATCAGCAAGTTTCCGAAAGAAAAAACTGTTAAAAAAATGGAATCTCTGTCTTTCTTCAGGTTGTATCTGATTCTTTAAATACCTGTAAAAAAAAATTATTCCAAGCTTGAGCCTGCAGCGTTCCTAAAAAAATAGAAACACATGCATGATAAAAAAAAACTATGATCTTACTTAATGTAGAAGTCAATGATTGTATCATTGACAAAGGTCTCTGGTTCTAACAGATCAACATCTCTCTTGCTAATGGAAACAGCATCAAAATCACCTTTCGGATATATAACCTCCTCAAAAGGCTCATCAAAACTGCAAAACAGATGTTGGCGTAGAGCATAAGCAAGACTAGAGGGACATGAAAACAGGAAACACACTTGAAACAGTAAAGAAAACATGGAGTTTTAACCCCCTTTTTGTGTGTGTGTGTGTGTTTGAGGGGGGAGAGGGTTGAAGTTCCATAACTTACTTGGGAAAATAAGACTTATGTACTGGTGAATCGTCCCTGTCCATTTCCATCAGTGCACTGAAAAGGAAAACAAATATTTTAGCCCTTCTCTTAGATTTAACATCATAATATTATGACATACATGTATCTGTTTTTTTAAGGCAACACAAATTGCAAATGGAACGCTAAACAGCCAATTAGAATTGAATGATGACTTTGAAAGGAAACGTATATTTATTATTTAGAAGCTTACTCAAACACAATATTCCACATGGCCAGGTATTTATTATTTAATGAGGTGATTGCTTCCTGTTTCTCAGACCATCTGTGGTCCACAACCGCAAACTTTAACTCCTCGATAACTGGAATATACATGAGTAAACAAAATCAGCTAAAATGAAGGGAAAACAAAAACAAAAATTTTCTGAGAGATAATTCCCATATAATGGTCGTAGTATATGTTAAACCTAGGCCAAGACCCCAAATCAAACAAAGAAAAACAATTGAACAGCATCAAAACATATCCTCAAAAATCTTCACCCATATAGGCAAAAAATGTATAGATCTAGGAAAATATGAAACAAGTTTTACAAGGGAAAACCTGATGTGCTACTTCCATTCTCAGCCTCTGCCGCAACCTTAGAGAGGACTTTCAGATTGACAGTCAGACATCCACCCTACGATGCAGTCCATACAGAACTGCATAATGTTAAAACCAAGAAACTATACAAAAGCACAAACTTAAAACGTTTCCGTTTATGACTCACCCTCTGAAACCACTGACAATGGATGTTAATAATATCATCAACTCTCCTTTGGAAACTAAAGGTCCCATGGTGATCACTCACAGTTGAGCACTCAATGTTGAAGCCATCAGGAGAAAAAATGACTGATACCCCTGTATAATAATTATCTTGATATAGAACATATTCCGGACATATAACAACTGCCTTATCTATGTTATCCTGCAAAAAAGGATAATTGAAACAAATATGAAAAGCCTTCAGAATATCACGTACTAATAATATTGATCCCACTGGTTAATAATTTGTCTTTAGAACTGTTTTAACATTCAACTAAAGAAAAAATTAAAACATGTCAAGAGGGTACTTGGCATATGAATGAAAACCACTAATAAATTTAAAAGGAAAGGAAATTACCATAGGGATATCGCCATTGCAATGATCTAACATGTTACCATTTAAACAAACTGAAAAAAAATGCAGAAAAAATATTTAGAAAATAAAAAGAACCACTACAAGCAATAGGGAAATGGACATAAAATTTCTAATATGAGGGAATACCATTATCCTTTGCTACATCAGAAAAAGGACTTGATGTGGATCTTTCCCTCATGCTTTCATTAGCATCCAAAGCCAGGTCAACTGGCTCATTCTGCAAGAGCTAAAACAATGTAAGTGCAAGCCAGGTTATAAATAATTTAATTCAAAATGTAGTTTAGTAATAACTGGAAAAGTACACTTAAAGGAGAACTTGAAAGGGGACATCTTAATTGTCTCTTCCCAGGTGAAGGTGCCTCAGAAAATGAATCTCTCGACTCAAATTCAGGAAAGATACTTCTATGCTCATGCATGTCTTTTTCTAAGTCTGGTTGTTGTTCAGAACTTGTGGACTTCGATTCTGGGAAAACATCCACCTCAGTATTTCCTTCCTTGGCAAATTCCTTTTTACCAGAACCCGGTGAGGCAGCAGGAGTAGCAACATCAATTGCATCAACATCTGCGCAAGGAACGATGTTCATTTCCTTTCTCTGAACAGCAGCACCATGGGTAACTTAAAGCGAATGTAAGGAACTACTATCAGAAATCAGAGAATTGAAAATGAAACATCCACACATCTGATTCATCAATTATCCTACAATTCCAGTTTTCCAATAAATTTTGCATATAACATTACTTTAACCACCAAATTCAACAACCATTGCCAAACAAATAGAATACTTTTTATACTTTTTAAAACCAATTACCGCATACACATATAGAAAAGAAGAAAACCAACAATTAAATCCATAGAGAATTCCTTGTAGCATATTAAACACTACGATTAAGAAAGAGAAGACCCAAGCAATCGAAAGAGGAACATATGTTTTCATGCTACTAAAAGAAAAGACTATCAGCTTAAAAGACACAAGTAAATCTTCACATCGATCAAACAATCTAGAGAGTTTGTAGTTTGCTACATTTCCACAGCTTGATCACCATTACTCGACAAGGGAATTACAACTAATGACTCAATCTACTAATGGCCCGGACCCGAAAACATTGCAATTCACTGGATTTGAATTCAGAGTTAGCATTCACTATATTATGGAATTCAAATTCAAACAGTCATCTCAAACTGTTTCCCAGAACTTCATTCCAATTGTTGCAATCAAATCCACACAACTACTAACTACAAGTCAATCACTTCGTTTTAATTGTCCTGACCTTGCTAAAAAAGGTAAGGGTTTTGTCCATTTAAAATTAGACAGAAAATCCGATCGTTTTATAGGGGCTTTTTTCAGCGCCCAAAAAATAATTTAAAATGAAAATAAAAAAAAAATCCTTTGTTTTAGAAAACTACCGCATTCGAGAAACTGGCATTCTAGAGTAGCGGGGTCATCGGAATTAGGGTTTTTCAATTTGAACAAGTATTTATCAGCTGTCAATTCTGAAATCTCATCTTCCTCCTTGAATTCGAACACCTCGAAATCGTTCTTCATTGGCGCATGAGACGACTAGAGGTTAGACCGAAGAAACGAGTTGGCAACTCGGTGAGTCGGAAATAGAAACTCAGTGAGTAAAAGTAGAGGAGACCAATTATTACCCGCGATCTTCCAAGAATGAGAGGAAAGGCACTGCCCTAATTTCCGAGTAAAATTACGAATTAGATAGAAGAAAACCAGCTCAAGCGAGTAAAATTTATTAGAAACGTGTTGGGTTTAGGACGATTAAGCAACGCGCAATCTCAGATCGTGAATAACACGAATCAATCAAGCGATAGAGAATGACCCAAAAAATCAAGCGATTGAGAAAGTAAATGAACGCTTCTCTTTGCGCGTAGGTTTTGGTTATAGGAATTCAATGGGACAAAGAAAAGGGATTTATCCGAAATTGACCCTTTTAATTTGGATTGTTTTATATATTGCTTCTATCTAAACCTTTTTAGGTAATTTGATCGCGAGCTTTGGGCGAGCATCATCGGTACAATGTTCATAAAATGATCGAGTTTATAATTTTATTTTAATACATTTTATAAATTAATTTATGTTGTTTATTTAATTATACAATGTAATAAATGATATAATATTTTGTAAAATTATGTTTCTAAATAAATTTTTTAGGTTGGATTGTAGGGTGATCGAATATAATATTTTAGACAGGGACGAAATTAGGATTAAACATTAGGAGGAGCAAAGATTTATTAATTTTTTTAATCTAAAAATTAGGAGGACAAAAATCTTATTTTATTATTATTTAAACTAAGAAGGACCTTAAATGCAATTATACTAAAAAATTTTGGGAGGGACTCCGGTATAGTTTGTCGCTGATTTTAGATTCAAATTGGGATTAAGGTATTCTATAAATACTTATACTCTATTCATAAAATCGTTAAATCATATCTCGTGTGTGATTTCATATTGTCATGAGAAAAAAATCACATAGACGACAGAGAGATTTACGTTTAATGAGTTTGTTGACTTCTAATTCTCACATATCGTCTTTCTTTTTATCCATAAAAAATTAATTCGATCATTAAATTGAGATTTAAATTCTACATATAAAAATAATATAAGTTATCAAATTTATTATATTTTTAAATAATATTAATAGTTTAAATTTATATTATTTTTCGAACCAATTACAATAATATCTGTTTTAAAATATATTCTCAATTATTGAACATTGATCACTCAATTATTGTACGGACATTACTAGTGCTCGAACTCATAATCTCTAAGAACAATAATCGTTCTTTTATAATCACCGAAACAAGATGGTTCGTGTTCGAGTTTATATTATTATTTATTAAGATGGGTGTAGAGGATTTTACTGATATGATCGACAAATTGATGAATAGTCGTCAAAAATCCATTCACACATCCTACTAGGTATAATTACTAGAATAAGTTCAACGTAATTTAAGACAAATCTCCAAACCTAAAAATAGTATATTATATATGTTTCATATTTGCTTTAAACCTAATACAAATGATCATAGGAATGTACTCTTCCAAGGCTTAAGCTTTTATCCCTTGCAACCTTTCAGCTACGAGAAGGGAAGCCTGCAAAATAAAACTCAAACAAAGACAACTAAGCACATATACTGTAACACAATTTTTTCTGTTCACAATGTTCGAACTAAAAATCCGAATTCTCGTTATTTGACTTAATAAACATTAATCGAAAAGTTCGATTTTTGGCTTACCCTAATTTGAGTGAAATGTCCGAGCTATCATCGTCCGGTGGAGGACCACTGTCGAAACTATAAACATTACCGACAGACTCCGATGACATGCCTTCTTCCTGAGTTGCAACATCGGAATCTGCTAAGACAAGTCTTTTGCCGTTGCATAATGTCACCAACTGAAAACATCCCAATAATCTTTTGTCACTGTACCGTTATATAACAGGCATTATTACATTTGACGTATAAACATATTACCAACTATGGAAACGAATGCTGCTTACTTTGTCTTTAAGTTGCCTGTTCTCTTCCAGCAACTTTGCTCCCTGTGATTACCAGCAAAGAGCAAATAAGCGGATAAAAGAAGGAATTTTTGTAATGATTTTCATAGACCAGACAACGCAAGACATGATACTATTACACGACACAAAGTATGAAAAGTAAAAACCTAAAAAACATGAAAAAGAAGAGAATATACACAACTGTCCAAATTCATATTAACACAAATCCATTATACAAAGTACAAACCTTGGTTTCAAGTGAAGAGATCTCGTTCATAATACGTTCACCCTGAGAGAAAAAAATGGGAAATACATAATTCTATTACAATGGACAAAATGACATGAACGGGTCTGAACCTTGGTCTCAAGAACTCGTGTGAGTCCGGATTCCAGCATCTTCTCGAGTCGCTGCAATCCATCAATGTTCAATCCTTGAAGATCTTCTCCTCTCATCTGTCTGTTAATTTTATACAATAAGACATTATATTTTGCATGTCAAATTCCCTTCAACAACCGTCAACAAATTACTTATTACTCACCTTAGTTCAAGGCTTTTGTCTGCAACTTCCTTGCTCAATCTCATCTGATGACTGTCTTCCAGCTATATTTTGAAAAGACAAAAATTATGGCAAAATACATTAAAATATATACTTTTAATTTGAAAGTTTTTAATATAATTAAAGAATTATATTCTATAAATCTATATTTATATATGTGTCGGATGTGAATAAATAAAGTACCTGCAGACCGAGAGATGGTTGATCCAATTTGTTGGGATTGCTGGTCCGCATCTGGTATCTTCCTAATATATCCTTCGTGCTTTAGGGGAAAGAGAAGATAAAATAAATCATTATGCCTGGGTTTTGGGATTCCAACCAAGGCTAAACACTCTAGCTAAATGTGTCGGAAAAAGAGTTTAAACATATATCATGGAAAACCAAAGATATCGAGAACCAGTAACCGAGGAGCATATGGATGATTAAAAAAACAAGGAACCCAAGTTTGTCCAACAGTTTCTGAACTGAAACCAATAAATTAATTAAGGAAAAAGTAAACCAAACAGGTACAAAACAAAACATTGGGTTACTTATTTTGTGTCGTTGAGAGAGAGACACTTTTTTATGAAAAAAGAGTTAGTACAGTAACATAGCCTCCAAGATCTATGGAAACTGAACAGAACACAGATCACCTATCTGTATTAACATGTTTGTTTTTCATCAAAGGGTTGATTTTTTGTTTTGAAACATCTATCATAGGGTTGATCAGACAAGGGATTTAAACCTGGTAATGGAAAAAAGAATGTTACGGAAAACTGATGGAGAGTATACCTGGAGCTAGCGAACTCAAAGAGCTTCCCAGTAGCTGAGAAAATAATTAGCGCAACCTCGGCATCGCAAAGAACGGAAAGCTCCTCGGCCTTTTTGAAAATCCCTCGTCTTCTCTTGGAGAAAGTCACTTGCCTTGCCGCCACGTTGTCGATCTTCTTGATCTTGATCTTCTCCCTCGCCATTTCTAGCTACCTTCATATAAAAAACAAGACCATAAACAAAAACGAAGATTGTTAGAGAAAAAACAACCTAAGATGACTTAAAAAGGGAGAGGGAAAAAGTGGGTTTTCTTGAGTTTTTGCGCCGATTCCATGGAGGGAAATTTTAGCTGAAACCCTAGTGAAACCCCCCTGGTTTTCAGATCTAGGTTACTAAAACAAGAAAAGTGACAGAAACCCATGGATCTAAGGTCTTGAAGATGAACCAGATACACAGCCTGAGATTGGTGGGTTTATTTTTCATTAATTTTACCTTATTCAGATATGTTTGTTCAGCCTTCAAAGGTGGAGGTTAGGTCTGAGAACTTTGGAAACATAAAAACCATAAGAGAGATAGAAGAGAATGGCCTTTGGTTATCAGTGTTTGCTGGTGCAAGAAAGGAAAAGTTTCCTCTTTTATACTTCTTTATTGTTTTTTAAAGTGAAAAACTTTAGCCTTCCTTTTTATAACTAGTAAAAAAATTAATACTTGACGAGAAAGTAAAAAAAATGGAGATTGTATTTAAATTACAAAATTTTTTTTGAAAAAAAGGAAGATATTCACTGTGATAAAAAAATATTTTTTTAAAAATATAATAAATTTAAGGGTTAAAAGTTTATTTTAGAGTTTAATAATTAACGATTAGATTTACGAGTATAGAATTTAAGAATTACATTTAAAATTATAACTTAAAAAAATAAATTTTTTCTATGATAAGTGCATGCTATAATTATCTTTTAAAAAATATTGAATTATAATTTTATTATTTTCTTAACGTATATTTATATACTTTAAAGATATCAAACTGAAATTAGATATGAAATTGTTGGTGCCGCGGATGAACCACCCAATGCCAATGGAGGTGTGACAGTACAAGATCCGACAAGATGGCAATCCCCAA
This sequence comes from Abelmoschus esculentus, assembly GCA_035048815.1. NCBI lineage: Eukaryota > Viridiplantae > Streptophyta > Magnoliopsida > Malvales > Malvaceae > Abelmoschus > Abelmoschus esculentus. The sequence goes on from JAUCBN010000039.1 coordinate 3,520,971, forward strand.
CAGGCGACAACCGACTGGTTTAAAATTAACGTGTATGGTTCCATTTGTGGCAACAGGAAACTGTCAGGTGTTGGCAGTGTAATACGGAATCACATTGCAGAGTGGCTTCTTGGCGTGTGCTCGGTAGTAATAGCAGAGTTCTGAGCTGTCTCCGATGCCGGCCTCCTCCATGCTTGACGATTGGGTTTGCGCAAGGTGATGGTTAAAACGTATAACACAACTGTGGTTGATATTTTACATGGGAAATCAATGGCTCAAAGGGAAAGTGCTTTGGTCGCGAGTACGTCGGAAGGTTCGAATTCAAGACATATATATATCTTAGTGTGATTATAAGATAATAGAATTTTTTAATTCTTACATAATTTACGCACACCATACATATATGTATGATACTTAAACATCGATCACTTGAGTAAAATACATCATCTTTTATTGTTAGGATCATTCCACGAATTCAATTATTTTTATAATTAAAGGACTGAACGAGTCTTATATTTTTTTAATTTAGAATATAAGGAATTTTAACCTATATTTTAAATTCTAGGTTAATTTTTATAATACAGATAGAGAACATAATGCACATGTGATGTTCTCCTTTCAAAATTAATAAAAAAATATTAAAAAAAGAAAGTGCATCACTAGGAGCGGAGCTAGAATTTTTTTAAAGGGTGTCATTTTTTAATGATATTTAAGGAAAATTAATTATTTATATAGGAATGTCAAATTATTTATAAATGAGTGTCAGTTATATATATATTCTTATTTTTTATATAAATTATATAAAAAAATATAATTTTTAAAAATTTTGGACGTCAATAGATACCCCAATTATATATATGCCTCCGGCCATATGCACCACCTACTAATAGCATTCTCCTACTTATATGTAACTTTTAATCTAGATTAAAAAAATTTTAAACATCCTATTTTTATAAATAAAATCTAAAAAAAAAAAAACTAAAATTCAAAACTTCCTATGATATAAGAAAAATGTTTGAGTATTTTACCTTTAATAATATGACACAATAATTAGAATTAGCGATATAAAAAAACTTAATTTATAAACTTATACTAATTTTTAGATATTTTAATTATTATTTAAAATTATTTTCATCTACAAAATAGGTTTACTTTCTAGTACAATTAATTCCACAAGGACAAACACTGTTCCCCAATAATTACGGTAAAAACTGAAACACTTCCCAGTAAAAACACAGACCATTTTAGTTATTCAATTTTTAATATTCTAAATTTAATAATTAATTTTTTAATTATTTCAATTTTAATCGCTTTAATTATTTTATTAATATTTATTATTAATATAAATTCAAAATGGATTATTCTTCTAAATTTGCTCTTAATTTTATCTTATGTTACCTCATTTTGTATAAAAATCAAACGATGACATTTATTTTAAGAATATAATATTTTTTAATCCAAAATAATATATATATATATATATGAATATATGGCCCATCTTGACCCTCAAAAATTTGCATAAAAGTAGTACATATAATCAATTTCTTTTAAAATATGAAATTAAATAAAATAATGAAATTCATTTTCAAAATATTTAAAATGATTTCGATCTTTAAATAAAAAATATTTATATTTAAGTGTATTTGAATTTACGATCTTTTAAATGTTACATAATAATAATAATATAGATTAAACTAAAATTTATTCAAACAAAAATTATAGAATTATTTAAATAATAGATGACATTATATATGTACATATATGGCTCTATACTAAGGAGATAAAGTGACAACTACTTCATATGAATATTGCCCAAAAAAGTGTTAGGGAAATTAGGAATAGGGTTGTAAAAGTCCATGATTTTTATTTTTCATGAAAAATACTTTAAATCTTTAATTGAGTAGATGTCCCATATTAATCGAATACTAATTTTATTAGAAAAAATTCATATTATTTTTGGTTCAGATTGTTTTCGGTTAGAATATTCTATATCGATTTAGCTAAAATTTGAGTCAATTTCGATTCTGTTAATTTTTATTTTAATTTTAGATCAAATTTAAATTATCATATCCGAGTCCATAACGAATCCCAAAATATAATTTGATTTAAATAATTATATTCCAGTTAATTTTACCAAATCTAATTGTTATTCTTAAAAAAATATTGTTACTCTCCCAAGAGTCTAAAAAGGTAAACAATAACATACGACAAAAAATATTATAAAACTGTAATATTTTAAATCGTACATGTAATATTTTAAGTCGTGTGTTTTTTATCATTTTAAGTGATAATTTAAAATATTAATTAGATCAATCTAAATTTTATATATTTAGATAAAATTTTGAATAAATAATTTTTAATTAATTTTTAAATTTTTGTACAATAGACTCGTTCTTATCGTACCATTATTATTATTATAATAAATTTGATCGAATTAAATCGAGTCGTATAACCAATATCTCTGCAGGGAATTCAGGTAGCATCAGTACTGTATTTAAATTCAATACAGACCAATTTTGCGGTCTATATCTAGAGTGGACCGCGAGTCTCGATTTTGAGATGAAAAAATATATATTTTCAAAAAAAAGTACTGATAATAAATGATGTACTACATCTTTATTAAAAGAAAGGGTTAGCTCGCCGACTTTGATACTCTATTCTTAGCTTGCAGAGGTAATTAAATGAGTTACAGAGTGAGTTAATTACGAATTAAAGAGTATTTAATTTAATTTAAATATTTATTTCACTTATGTTAGATTTTTTTCTCAAAATAATTCTATAATCAATAATTTTGTACAAACAAATAAACAAGATCAATTAAGATTTTAATAATTAGTTAAATTATTACTTATGTATGCATATTTTTTTTTATAATCAAGTAGTTTTAAGTTAACATCTTTTTTAATAGAGAAAAAATATCCGTAACTAGGCGAGGTCACCTTCCATATAACCTTTCATTATATTAGTGACATACGTAATAAAGGAAACCTCTTCAAGCGATTCTAAGTATTGTAGCTCTCAAGCTCTTACCTTTTTTTTCTTCTTGTTGAATCCAATCAAGCATCTCCTCCTAATTACTATGTGATATGCGAGTACCACAAGCTCTTAAAGTTAAGATCATTTCTCATTGTTGCTTCGAGTAATGACGAATACCAAATAAGTACTCTCGTATTTTCAATAAACCCTCACACAATATACAGTTCGGTTTAACTCATAATCCTCAGCTTATTATCCTACATTTTTTGACAACCTATCCAATTCCACTAGCCAGGAGATAAATACATTATGAGAGATGACAAATCTATATTCTATACAATTCAGTGTCATAAAACCTTCATTTGTTTGTGCCTACATTAATCTTATACTTTTGTAGTCATATATTTTCTAGATAACATAACGGTCAACCATGTCCTAAGATTATCTTGAAGCTGTTAGATTTAATTTAATATTTAATAAGTTTAATAAAATTTGTTCGGTTCATACTTGTTAAAGAACACGTTACTCTACTTAGTTTATTCATTAAACGATGGAAGAGTCGACCTTTCACCATGCAAGAATCCAGGTATTTACCGTATAACAGCAATCCTAATTATTTAAAATTAAAAGGCAAAATAGCTTGTTACATCCCTTATGTTTACAATTTTTTATCAATATGACTTATTGGAACTCGGTAGACACGAGCAAGGAGAGGTGTCGATGAACGCCTGCATCGCCCGAATCAAAGGTCCGCAACGAGATCAACTGCTGAATTGGATCTGTGACCATGTGAGGTTCCTAGCACAAGATCCTACGGGGAACTATGTTGTCCAATGTGTGATAGGTCTCGAAAACCCTTCAATCAATGACCGACTCTTCAGCTTATTGGAAGGGTTGTATGTGAAACTATTGATGTCGAAAGCCGGGAGTCATCTCGTTGAGCAATGCTTGCGATTGTCCGGGATGAATCGTGTGATTAGCGAGTTTATCGTAAGCAAACAATTGATCTTCGTGGTGAAAGATGAGTACGGAAACTATGTTGTTCAAACCGCTTTGAAAGAGAGTCAATAAAGGGATGTTAGACTTCATGCCAGGCTGATTGTTAATCTTGAAGAACGTTTTGATTGCCTAAGACAAGGGTATGGAAGGAATATTCGGACATTGTTGAAGTCTGTGCAATAAACAAGCATCACATGTTCATGCTTTGTGTTGTTTTTGTTGGGATGATTAAGGGTTGGGTTTGGGTGGAATCTTTGTTAAAACAGTCGAGCAGTTTTCGTGTAGAATCAATCGTAAACCCTAAACCAATTTAAAATTAATGTCATAATTTGAGAGTGAAATTAAAACATTAAACCATTCGATGATAAAGTTAGAATGATGGTCATATTTTAAGAATGTGAGGTATAATTAACTCAAAAAATTACAATAGATTAAAGGCCAGTTTAGCATTGCTTTTGAAAAATGCGTTGGAAAAATGTGGTGAAAAAGTACAGTGGAAAAGTTCTTTTGGAATTTTTAGTTTGAAATATATGTGTTTAATATTGCTGTCAAAAAGTACTTTTGAAAAAGTAAATGACTATTTTAGACATGATGTTATAAGTTAAAAATATATATTTAAATGATAATTAAATTATTTTATATTATAATATTAATTTAAATTATAATAAAATATAAAAATATTAATAAATGAATATATAAATTATTTTTGAAAAGTGCTTTTTAGAAGTGCTTTTGAGAAAATATATAACTTTTATATGAATATATATAATTTTTAAATTAAAAAAATAATTTATTTTAAATATAATTATATATTTGTAAAATTAAATTATAATAAAACATAGTAAATGAAGGTTAAAATTGTAATCTGACTCTTAAAAGCATTTTTCCAACCGTAAAAGCTAGAAATTTTAGCTTTTGCGTTTGGGTTGAAAATCACTTTTTTTTTCCAAAAGTTAACTGTTTAAGTTAACTGTTTAGCATTGCTTCTGCGTTTCAAACCAGCTTTTAGTCCAAAAGCTGATTTGAAAAACAATCCTAAACAGAGCCTAAATATTTTTTTTATATAAGCATTTTGCATATACTTGTTGAAAGAATTGTGACTTATGAACGATTAAATTATAATAATTCGAGTAAGATTTTTTTTCCTTTTTCAATACCTTTTTATGTCTCCACACGTTAAATAATGAATAAACAAAGAATTAAATATGTCAAATGTTAAAATAATACAAGAACAAGTAAAAAAAATCACATAATGACTTATTGTTGTTTTTGATTTTTTTTCGTAAATAGTTTGATTAAAAATAAGGAGAAAAGTATGATTTTATATTAGAGAATAAATTTATAAAATTTTGAGAGATAAAAATATATTTTTAATAAAAAATATAAAAATAAAAATTTTACATCATATATAAATTTTAAATTTTTAAGAATCACCGTCTCCTCGAACCTTGTATCCATCCTGAATACAACTGCATGCATACATTCCTTCTGGGCAGATGAGTGAGTTATGGACAGCAGAGTTTCAAATGGTTTTGTTGTTTCTTCATCAAGTGTTGTAAAGACATTCCCACCTCAGCCTCAGCCCCAGCCCCAGCCTGAGGCCTCGCAGGAAAAGAAGCCAACCCATTGGATACCATATCTTCTGAGTTGTGTGCTCTCCATCCAGTTTTTTTTAGTTTCCCAGTGGGCAGTGGGCGGTGCCCTCTAAATGACCAAATCCAACCCCACGCACTGTTTCTTTCAGAACTAACCAATCTTACCATATCCTCATCTTGTACTTTATAGTGATACCGTTCGAATGGACCCATTAACTCCAAGCCTACTCAGGTATAAACTCTCCCCCAAACTATCTTTTATCTCCCACAGGCTTTCTTCCCCCACATCCCATCTTCCTTCCCATCCCGACTTGTTCCTTCTCTTGTACTTTTCTTACCTTTTTAGACCATTGCATCTTATTTTATTACAAATTCCCCACATCAAAATCTCATCAATTATACACTTCGGTTTTTTTTAAGAAAAAAAACCCATAACATGAAATGTGAATCAAAAAACGAAAACAACAACACCATGTTTTCAACACTCCAACACCAAAACAACCCTTTCGCCCATCAATTCCAACTCTCCCGCGATTCTCAAAACCCAGACTCAGATGACACAGCCACCCACGCATCCAAACACAACCACTCTTCTCTTCCCGGTGGCGGAGATGGTTCTACTATTGATGCAGTTCGTAGACCCAGAGGTCGTCCTCCGGGTTCAAAAAACAAGCCCAAACAACCCCTCATCATCACTCGCGATTCCGACCCCTCAATGACTCCTTACATTCTCGAAATCGCTGGAGGAAACGACGTCGTCGGAGCTATCTACCGCTTTACTCGTCGGAAAAACATCGGAATCTGCGTGCTTACTGGTTCCGGAGCCGTTTCCAACGTAACCATCCGTCAACCTTCGACCACTTCGGGAGCTACCATAACTTTCCACGGCAGGTTCGATATACTATCACTCTCCGCCACTCTCCTCCCCCAAACGATGCCGTATCACGTGCCCAACACGTTCTCCATATCCTTAGCGGGTCCTCAAGGGCAGATCATCGGAGGGTTCGTCGCTGGCTCCTTGGTAGCAGCTGGCACGGTGTTTATAGTAGCGGCTACGTTTAACAACCCTGCCTATCATCGATTACCTGGAGGAGAAGAAGAAGCGAAGAATACGCTGTCGTCCGGAGGTGGCGGTGAAAGACAGTCGCCGCCCTTGTCTGGCGGAGGTGGAGAAAGTGGTCACGGTGGTGGTGGGGCAGATTCTTGTGGGGTTTCGATGTATAATTGCCATTTGGGTGGTTCAGATGTGGTTTGGGCTCCAACGGCTAGACCACCCCACCACCTCCACCACCTTACTGACGGACTTTAAAGTTCAAAGCTTCAGCCTTTTGAATTTATTTTTCATCACTGCCGTTTACATCTTTATCTTCTTCTGGATTCTGTTGTACTGTGTACTTCTGTTTCATCACATTATCGTTAATTATAGAAAGTGTGCTTCAAATCTTTCTTTAATGGCATACGTCAAAATCAAACCTTTTTTCTGGGTTTTAAATGTTAGATATCTAGCATCAGCAGACTCTTAAATATTCGTGAAGCATTGCTTTGAACTGTGAAATTTCCATCAACGTCGGCTTCTCACCTTCACCGGAGCTGGTTCAACCCGATGTGATATCTCTGCAACTGCAATCTTATTCAAGCAGCGAAGTACTGAGCGAAAGATAGCGATGGTGGTGACTTGAGATTCGATTTATCTTTTTTTGGGTGAGAGTTTGTTTGATATAGCAGGATGTATCCAGCATCTTATCAACAGTATAAATTATTAAAAAAATATATTAAAAATATAACATTATAAAAATTTAAAGTATAAAAAATAAAATTATTAATAAAATATATAATATATAAAAGAATTTAAAAATTTTAACTGGTATGACTGTATGCCAAAACTTCTACGTCAATCCCCGGATATAGATACAGTGTAATCCAGAAGAAAACATGGCGGACAGTTTTCTTTTCAGTACTGCTGCTGACCTTTTCTTTTTATTATACTCTAGATATTCTTCAAAACTCTTACCGATTATTAGGATTGCATATTTAATTGAATCGAGTCAAATTAAAAAATTTTAAACTATTGAAGAGGATGAGTTTAATTTTATCTTTTTTAACTTTCATTTTAAAAAAAACTTTGAGTCGATTTGAGTCGAAAAAATTCGAGTTCTTATAAAAATTTAATTATAATTATTTGTTATGTTATAGTAGATTTGATTATAATTTAAACAACTTTCACTATTTATATAAGATATATTTTTTATATTTATAATATTTCTTTATATTTTTATATATCGGTATATATATCATAAAATCTGAGGGACTTGTCTCGAACTTAAAATAAATCTTTTAATTACTAAAAATTTTGAGTTATTCGAATTTCTATTTTACAATACAAACATTATTTAAAATTTTTTTAGAGTCGAGTTAAGTTTATAAAATTTTAAGTCAAATTAAAATGAGATCGAATATTTTCATCTCGAATTGAGTCAAATTATTCAATTTTTTCCGAGACTTTTGTAATTTTACTCACCCCACTTAGAAACGGTATTATCCTTTTTATTTTTTTATCTTCCTATTTTTTAAATTTATTTTAATTAATTAAAAGAATTCATATAACATGTTTATATTTAAATGTAAAAATTATTTAAACAATATTAAATTATTTGTTATTTGAACCAATTTTATCAATTAAATATTATTAACTCGATCTCCCCGTTGTTTTATTTATATATTTTCACTCTCTTTTGTTTTTTATTGCTGTGTTCGGTCTGATTCTATGCATGTACTTTGGTTTGTCTCTTTCTAATTAATGTAGAGAATTCGCAAACTTTTGCACTTTTTAAGAGAGACTATATAATATAATTTATTTTATTTTATACGGTAAACTATAATCATCAAACTTTTAAAATATTTATATTTTGATAATTTTAAATTTTAAAATTAATAATATAATTATTAAATTTGTAATTTATTTTTAAGGTTAGTTGTATGTTTGGTATACAAGGGTTTAGAAATCAAGAAAAATTGAAATCTTATATGAAATAAACAAAAGGGCAAATACAAAAGAATCCTAATAGATTTCTCTTGACAATAAAAACCAGACGCCAACATTTTGGCTTATTTCAGATTAATTCTAAGGGCATAATAATTAACATTTGTCAACTTGGATTAAAGGGTTGTTTATCACAGTTTCTCTTCCCTCTATGTGGGAATCAAAACCAGTAGAGTCCTAGAAATATAGGGTATCCCTCACTGTTAAACTTTCCCTGCAATCAAGCACCATTAACAGACAGCACTTAAGACTAATAACAGACTTACCTCCTAATTCTTGAGCTTTTATCTGAATTGTAGGACATCATGGCCTTTCTTAACAGTGGATCCTTTCGCTATTGGCTAATGTCTGTTCCTCTACGTCTTTCTCGATTCCGAGCAGATTGGACAAGTACTGATCCTGGTCCTTTGTCTGAGCTAGGGACAGCTTGACTTGAACCATGGCTTTTCTCAAGCTGTTGTTTAAGCTGCACCTCCAGATCTTCAACCTTTTTTTTCAAATTGGTTATGTCTGCCTCTGCTTGAGCTATGTCCTTGAGATCTGCCTTTGTCTTCATAATACTCAGCAAGTTAAAGTTTGATGCGAAATTAAATATTAGGTGCACTAGATTAAGTTGGAGGTAGGCCATGGAATACCTTTTCGTCGATCTTATCGGGGAGAACTAGAGGTTCTTGAGACGAGTTAAGTCCCGATTCCAGAGCTGTCCTCTTATCTCTCTCCCTTTGCAACTCTTCCTTTAATCTTGCTACCTATAAGTACAATCAAACATACATCTTTAAAGCTATAGATACGTACCCTAACAGAATGCATGAATCAGAAACAAAATTAAGAAAATGATCCTGACAAACATACATCTTTCTCTAGAATTAGACAACGATCCTGCAATGCCTTCTTTCGTTTTTCCATGCTGGCTTCATGTTTGGCATTACTTTCAGTCTATATTGAAAGATGACTTAGCTATGAGAAGTCTTCATGAAAGATGAGATAACAATAATTTGGAAGGTGGATGTAATATAAGAACCTCTTCTTTGAGTCTGGTTTGCAAGTCAGATTTTTCAGCCCCGTGTGTCTCGATCCTAAAGGAAAAATTAGAAAAAAACAAAAGAAATAGGATAGATTGCTTCATCCTAAGTAATGAAAGAATGCTTCAAAAGCTGCATGCAGCTTTTAGTTGGTATTGCATTGTTGTGTCCTATATGAAAGAGTAACCTAGAAAACAAGTCGTAGCAGGAAAATTTATACAAAGTTTTTACATACAGATCATGGGAAGTGGGAACATTGCTTACCCATCTTCAAATGGAATATCCATGGTTTCCATTGAAAGGTTTTTCTTTGCCTGGACAAGTAAATTAAATAATCAGTGATTGCTAGATTCATACATGGAAATGGTTAATTGGTTATTAGCTGAGAGAATCAAATGAAGTAGGCCAAAAGCACAACACATCATAAATGCAGAAAGTAAACACTTACAGCGGTACGTCCCCAAACAGCATTACGCCTCTCTCTCCGGCCAAGAACGCTCTTAACAGCTGTTGATTGTTGGCTGCAAGGGGTTTGATTTTGTTGAGCTGGCGTACCCTCCAAAGTGGTTGGATCATGAATACCTTTTGATAGTTCAGTAGACTTTTTGACATCTGTTGATGCAATATTACCACGCTGATGATCCTTACTCATTTTCGAGTCGTCATTTTCAGATGGTAAATTGTGAACTGAACCTGAAAGCTTCTTGATGGCTTTTACATCATCACCAGATTCAGAGGACTCGGAACTTGAGCTCGAAGAACCAGAATCCTGTAACTTTATATTCAGAGCATTATCTTTATACTACTATTGTTCTTTTCACCTTTATGAATCTTGAATGTAAATGCTATGGTAGCCTGCAGAGGAACAAACCTTATCAACATCCTGATCATTGGTAACAGATTGACCACTTTCACTGCCTGTTTCACTTGCATCATCATCGTCGTCATCATCATCATTGGATGCATCAGATCCTTCCGTAGCATCGTCGTCGTCTTCATAAGATTCATCTTCATCATAGGACTCATCATCATCGGCTTCTTCCTCGCTTCCACTTGCAGTTTCATCCGTATCAGTGTATAAATCAGAGGCAATAGAACCTTCCTGCCAAGAAAATTAGCACAGTACAGACACTTTTATAAGAGGATCACAACCACACCATTCACATTCAACCCTTAGACAGTCATAATCTAGTCACTTCATATTCTATATCAATAAACAGCACATTACATACACTCCAGGAAAAGACACAACTTTTACTTGATGATCATGTTTGCTAGAGAAGAATGGATATAAAATAAAACAATATCAACTCCGAATTATAGATAAAAGCCTTGTAAATTTCTGGGATTCATACTTGTTTGTATAGTGAGTACCAAAAGCCATATCAGAAAGAGTTGTGAAAAAGAGAGAAAGCATTAGAGCTCACCCCAAATATATGGTCATACTCTTCCATTAATGTTATAACAATGGTTTGGGCATGATTGGCTGCAGCAGCAGCTTGAAGCAATTGCATTGAACTGTCAACACCCACATCAAAATCGGTTTCAATCTCACAATCACCAGAAAGAAGGGGGCGAAGAAGTAATGGTGCCATGCATGCTGCCACGGCTGAAGTGCTCATTAGATTTTCATTTTTGTGAGAAGCCACAGCTTTCATCATCATTAGAATTCTGTAATGAAGGAACAAGAAAAGTAAAGCACCAATAAAGACAACTAGAAGCTGAAATGCCGAAGAATGAGGGTGATATTGTGATTATGGAAGCAAGAATGAATCCCATTCTTTCCACTAAAATGTCCATGTTTACAAGAAAAGCATTCCCAGAGCACCTTACTAGTTGTTGTAGCAAAAAGAAATCCATGGTTAATCAAACAGTGGTGAATCAATTACCTCTGTAACAATCGACGGTTTGGCTCGGGAAACGTGTCCAACACAGCTGCCCGTGTGGCAGTAACTCTAGAACCATGCTGAGTTCCTAATCATTTTATGAATCGTGTTGATGCATGTTATCAACATAATTTGTTACAAGGTAAAATAGAAGAAAAAACAAAGAACACTCAAACAAAAGACTTACGGCATGCTTCTAGTAGTGCATTGCAGCATGATGCAGGAACAGGAGGTGACGACAACTCTCTGATGACATACTGAAGAATGACATGACAAATCAGAGAACAAAGTACCAGGACCAGTATATCTTGCAACTTAAATGAAAGAATCTTCCGAAACTAATACTGCATACCTTCACACAATCAGCAATGACATGTCCATCCTCCGTGGAAGTAAAATCAGTTTTTCCTGCATTAAAAAACAAGACTTAAAAGGGTTAAAAAAAAGCTGAATAGAGAATATTGTGATGTAGAACTCTACGTATATAAAAGTAGCATGTGCTTCTTGCTCTACCCTGCTCAATAAGCAAAGAGATTATCTGAACAAACCCTTTTCATATTCCTGAATTCGGCGCTCAACATCTTCGACATCGGCAGCTTGTCGTAAGATCCCTTCTACTTTGTAACCTGTGGAGTTATTTAAACATGATTAAAAGTAGCTCAATGTAAATGAATAAAAGTGCTTCAGATATTACTAGATTGTATATGCATTAGACAGTTACTCAATATTGGGAATTAGAAATTTTGAATATTAAGGAGATTGCGGCAATTTAAAGAAAAGATAAACTCACCATACTCTTCTATATATCTAAGTGCCTTCTCCAAAAATGTTGGAGCTCCATCAACATCTTCCAGGGCAAGTAAAATCGGTCTGCCTATGATTGCAGATCCCACAGGCTTATCATTCACTAACAAAGAGACAGAGAAGAGCATCAATATCTCACATGGGAATATAAACAAATCATTATAAACTAGGTAGATTCAAGAAACAACTTGACAACCAAGCTCAAAAAACAAGGTTACAGATACCTGTTTCCTTGGAACTATCATCTGCATCCGCTTGATCGCTCCGCAAAATGCCATTTTGTCCGGTCACATTAGCAGAACTTGGTGCTTGAGCCAAAGCATTCTCAAGTGCAGCTTTCCACTCATACAAATCATCCAGTGTTTCAGCCTGCAACATCAACAAAAGTAACCATCATGACCTTCAATTGTTTTGGCATAATCATGACAATGTACTGTTCAAACAGAAAGCTAACGACTCATATATCAAGGCTAAGGAAATGTAAAACAAAAGGGCCGTTGATCTGAAAATAAAAACACTCAAACAAACAGTTTTAGAGGAAAATATGATTTAAAACAGTAAAAAAAAGAATCGGAGACAAGTTAGTAACCTTGAGTGTGAAGGTTCGTCCATCACGGCCATCATTAAATTGGACTGTTATAAGCTTTTTATCAGCTTTGACAACCACACTAGAAATGTTGAAAGGTAACACAAGTTAGTAATTCCAACTTTGATGATATCTGCAACTTAAAGAAGAGACCAAGAACCGATGATCTTTTCAGAAATGCAAGCCAACCTGCCTGAATTGTTGAGGTCAATACCGCCTAGAGTTAAATTCACCTCATTCCCCTTCTGAGAAACGGAATTCTGAGAAGTAAAACAACTGTAGATTAATCCTCTAAGACATAATTATGATATGATACTTATCTCAAAATTAAAAAGGGTAACAATATTAACCAAAGTACCAACATTTTCTACTAAGCTAAACAAGTACATATGTACAAATTACTAATAGGTCCCTCTAAATTAACACTAATTCTCCTTGATAAGTTTACAAGTAAATTAATCAATTTAGAGTGACAATAATGATTTAACTCTTAGATCATGTTCCTATTTTTTTTATCTTATTTAGTCTGTCCATAGAAAACCTAAAAAACAGATAATGATGCATGATTTTAGTATATATATATATATATAACTTTTTAAAAAAGTTATATTAAAAATTTAAGAAAGTTAAATTATAAAATTTTAAGGGAATAAATATAGTTGCGCGGAACATCTCAACGAACTGCTTTCCCGGAACATCAACCCAAAACGTGGAACGGAACGTGAACCGAACATTGTGACGCGACTCAGAACTCTCAAGGAGATTTTCGACTTTTGTTGTTTCCCGACGATCATAACGCTGTCCACCAGATACAAAAGGTCCATAGGATGACTGACCGACAGCGACAAAACGAATTGAGAGAAAAAGTTGCATAGATGCAAAAGAAGAAAACAAAAAAGAGGAGGAAGAAGAAGAGAAGTGAAAAAAGGTAGTTAAAAGACTCTTATTTTATATGTCGGTGTAATCATTTTTTATTATTAATTTTTTATTCTATTATTATAAAAACTATTATCATTTTATTATTTTCATTATATCTCATATCATTCTAGTTCAATAAGATAATATTTTACGATCTTATTTTATATGAAACTAAACGCATGAAATTAGGTAATCAATAAAAAATCTAAATATTTCTGAAAGTCACGAGTTTGAACATCAGTTATGCCAGCATAGTAATTGAATGATTAATGTCCAATGATTAAGAGTATCTTAGAACAGACGAAGATAAATAAATAATTTTATTTAAAAATATTTTTAGAAAAATAAAAAATAAAAAATTAATTTTAAAAAGTATTTTTCAAATCAAATTAAAAAAATTGACTTAAAAAATTATGTGACGCAAAAAACATCAAAGAACAAAACCTAATTCATGTTAAAAACGACTAAAGCAATAAAATACACATAGAGCTTCATTTTCTTTTTTATTGTCATATATTATAGCCACATACAGTAATTTAAAGAAGAGAGTATGAAACTCAAGAAAAAGATGCGTCTGATTGGAAAAATTATATTATGGGTAAGTCTCATCATATGTTTATAAGATTAATCACTAAAAATCATTAATTTTATCAATTTTTTCATGTTATATTTTTTTAAGTGAATATTCACTTAAAAAAAACTGATTTTAAAATAAATTAACAGTAAATATAAGTGAAGATTCACTTAGTAAAATATGACATAAAAAATAAGAGATAAATGAATTTTAGTGATTGGTCTCATCATATAATTTCACGTCTGATCAAGAGAGAAGTGGCACATAAAAGATACTCATAGCAAATTAGTATCACTTTGAGGAAAAAATTATATTATGGGTAAGTCCTACCACGTGTCTATGGGACAACCACTAAAAATCATTCATCTCATCGATTTTGCTATGTCATATATTTTTTCAAAGTGAATATTCACTTGAAAAAATTATTTTTAAAATGAATTAACAGTAAATATGAGTGAAGATTCACTTAAGAAAATATGATATAAAAAAAATGATGAGATGGATGGTTTTTAGTGGTTGGTTCCATGGATGACATAGTGGGGTACTTACCTATCATATAATTTTGGATTTTAAAATGTAGTAAACAGAAGTAACAGCACGTTATTATTTTGCCAAAAAAAGGCAAGAAGTGATGTTAAAAATGGATAAGCAAGCACAAAAGCATTGATGTTGAGAGTTGAGACCGGGAATCTACCAGAATACAATAACTTACAGGATCGCTTCTGAAGAAGACCAGGGAAGTATGTGTTAAAATAAACCATCTTTTCTTCCATGATGTCCACCCAATTCCTATAATCAAAGACAAATAGGGGGAAATAGAATAACAATAGGAATCCAAGCAATAAAATGGAACCTGAATTTAAAACTTAAAGCTTGTTTATCAGTATAATTTAAGTAGAAATTATGCTTCACAAAAATATATTAGATGGGGAACTGGATTTAATTGCAAAAGCAAATAAACAAACCTTTTGATGATAGGAAAAGTGGTCCACTCTTTAAAACCTGCAAAAAAAGTTTTAAAATTTTAAAATATTGAAATCACTAAAACATTACTTCTCAATATTTTTCAATGGATTATTAAACAGACCCTTAATGTGTTTAGTAAGGGAAAATACAAAGGGGGAAGAAGCTATATAGGGTTCAAGATTTTTATATCTTGATCCTTCGTATAATTTTTTATAAAATAATTTATTTATGAATTTATTCTTTCGAACATTTATGTTTTATTTTTATTCCCAAATTCAGACTTCATCCCTATAAGGAATGCTTAGGTGCAACACTCAATTGACAATTCTAAATTCAGAATAGCAAGTAATAATTCACGGGGAGGAGATTACTATATTTCCATATCGAGAATTCTGATGCTCCGTTGGAGTAGTTGCTTCTCCCTTCAAGAGAAAACAAAATTGATTTTCAACACAAATTCTAGGTTTTCTCCTGATAGTTGAAAATTGAAATCCTTTGTTAAGATTGAGCCATACCTGATATCCTTGAGACGCCTCCCGCTCTTCTGTCTTTTTGGTAGCCATTTTCTGAACAGGAAAATAATAATATATGTATATGTGATGTGAAATACATGTTAAATCACAATGTAGATTTTGGCTGTTTATGAACACAAAATTATCTATAAGCGAGTAGAAAATTAACACAAGGTAAAGAGAGAGATCACAACCAGTAGCGCTTGAAACGGCTCTTCCCGTTTGTTATGTATTACCTTATTACGATTTAAACTTAAATCTCCGTCAAAAAACGCAAACTCTAGTTCTTTCTCGATTTCTTTCTCAGTTTTAACACAAGAAAAGCAAAATAGAGCGATGAAAACCTGTTGTATCAGAGATAGATCATCCCTTTTAGTAGCCGTAATACTCTGGTAACTCGGAATCGGAAAATCGCATACTAAACAGGCCACGAAAGGAAACGATCAGCAGCATCTGCATCATTTTCAATAATGTAGCTCAATCACATAGCAAGCAAGTCACAAAAGGAAACAATCAGCAGTCTCTGCATCAATTTCAGTAGTGGCGATCATTCACGATATTTTAAACGAACAAATACAATTTCTAAAGGAGAAAAGGAGAAGGTAAAGGCGAGAAGACATTTTCCTTTGATTTTTTGTTTCCTTTGTTTGCTTGTTTGAGAGAGTGCGTTGGCTCGGAATTCTTTGCTAAGCGGAAATTCCGTTGGGTCAACCACAGGGTTAGGCAGTCCCTCCTAAACGGAAATCAGACGGGGATTCATGTTTGGTATTGTCCACGCCAACCGCTATTTTTTAATATATTTTTCTTTTGTATTTTAAATTTTTTTATTTATCAGCATCTAAATTATTAATTTATTAATATAAATCGAGTTTTATAAAGATTTAATATAAAATAATTATTTTAACTTTTCTTTACAATGTTAGAATTTAAATATCTTATTTTATTTAAAAATCTAACATTTTATCCTGTCAAATCAACTAAGTATATTCGGTAATTATAATCAAAATTAAACGAACGTTAAGAAAAAATTCAAAGCATTTGACAATAAAAATAAGGAAGGATTGATTCTACACGAAAACTGCTCGACTGTTTTAACAAAGATTCCACCCAAACCCAACCCTTAATCATCCCAACAAAAACAACACAAAGCATGAACATGTGATGCTTGTTTATTGCACAGACTTCAACAATGTCCGAATATTCCTTCCATACCCTTGTCTTAGGCAATCAAAACGTTCTTCAAGATTAACAATCAGCCTGGCATGAAGTCTAACATCCCTTTATTGACTCTCTTTCAAAGCGGTTTGAACAACATAGTTTCCGTACTCATCTTTCACCACGAAGATCAATTGTTTGCTTACGATAAACTCGCTAATCACACGATTCATCCCGGACAATCGCAAGCATTGCTCAACGAGATGACTCCCGGCTTTCGACATCAATAGTTTCACATACAACCCTTCCAATAAGCTGAAGAGTCGGTCATTGATTGAAGGGTTTTCGAGACCTATCACACATTGGACAACATAGTTCCCCGTAGGATCTTGTGCTAGGAACCTCACATGGTCACAGATCCAATTCAGCAGTTGATCTCGTCGCGGACTTTTGATTCGGGCGATGCAGGCGTTCATCGACATCACTCCTTGCTCGTGTCTGCTGAGTTCCAAGCATCCTTCCATCGCTCCAACGTATAGCGAATCGTTTGTACGAGAATCTAGAACATCGAGACACTCCATGATCATGTATCGTCCGGTTGGATCAGTCATCAGTTCTTCAAACTTGTTGCTCAAGGCTTTGATAACATAAGTAATCCATGGTGATCTCCTAAGAGCTGTAATCAATTTCTTGACCGAAAAGTTTCCGTATTTGTGAACAGATGCATGGTAAATGTAATTCTCAGGAACTGTAAGTTTCTGCATTATCATCTGCAGCCGGTTTTCATCAACAGATACTATCAATTGCTGAAACAAATATCGGCCAAATTGATGGATCATCAGCTCGAATATGAACTCGAAAACCCTATTAAATATCATGTTTGAGATGCTTGAATCCTTGAAAGACGGTAATTACTGGAGAAGTTTTGATCCATCTTCTGTCATTGCCATAGTAATGACAATATTGGAAGGATTCCGCCATTGGAGGTAGCATAAAACCTCGGGTTTCCATTAGAAAAACCATTGGACCAGTTAACGCAATGAAACATGCAAGAACACGGGTTCATATATTTTCCAGGAAAATCGTCCAAACAAGACCCAAAACTCGAAATCCCTGAAAATCCATGGAAGACGTTGTAGGAGCCAGTAAGTTAGAGATGAAGAAACAAGAGAGGATTTGAATAAGAAGAGCAAAGACATAATGAATGGAAACCTTTGTTATTTATAATCCTTCAAACCCTTCTTTGATTCTCAATTGTATTTTCTAGTTCGATTGAAACTAGGAAATTGGGATTATATTCGAAAAACAAAAGTAAGAAATTTGTGTAATTTCATATTTTAAATATTTTCGTATCATGTCTCAGCTTATTATATATTTTGTATTAATTTAATTTAATTGCATTGTTTGATTATATGTTACTAAAAATATTATATTGAATACTTTATATTAATTTTCTGACTTGTGAGTAGAAGTGATCGATTGAGCATTCGATTAAGTCGAATTAAGTCAAAATTTTATTTTAAATGACTTTTTTTTTTATCATATAATGTATAATTCTTTATTTTTTATGCGTGTGAATAAAATTTATAATGTTATTTAATAAAAATAAATACCATCTAAAATTTTAAAATATTTTTATAATGTTATTATCGAGAAGAATTTGTGAGATTAAATTACAATTGAAAGACCAAATTAAATATCATCTTAATTTATTGATTTTGTTCTTATGATTTTTTTTTATTAATTTATCGCATGAACTAGTCTAATTAAATCATAATAAGAGCCAAGATTCATGATTATGATAATAACGTGACGATCAACGATAATAATATAATATTTACATAAAAGATGACGAGGTAAAAAGATAAATATATTTTTTAATAAAATATAGATATTTTCTATTAACATATTTTTAGTAATATTTAACATTGATCAACGGGACTCAAAAGCCAGCGTGTAAGCCGTTCCAAACGCCAAAGCTGGCACGGCGGCTGAGCCTATACGCTGCTTCTCCGCTCCTTTTTTTTTTCTCCACAGAAAATAACATTTAGTACATTATTTTACCAAAAAATTCAAAAAAAGAAAATCAAAATTCATATTCTTTCTCTTCTTCGCCGTAATTCTATTAAGAAGATTACATAAAATTCAATTGCAGCTTTTCCTTCTATTTCCGATTTCCTTAGGAGACTAAGAATTTCAGGAAAAAATATTGAATTTGATATTCGAGATTTAGGTGGGATTTCTGAGATTGTATTAGGGTTGGCGATATGAGTTCGAGCAACGAATCGTTGACGGTGGAAGGTGGGGAGATGAAGGGAAAATTGGTGGAAGAGAAGGATCAGATTCGCGTTAAGAAGAAGACTTTGCAAGCCGTGCTGGAACAGTGCCAGAGAGCTCTCGAATTGCTTAATAGAGCCGAAGATGGAATTGAAGATAACGATAATGACGGAGAAGATGGCTATGATCAAGAAGATGTGGATCGTCGAGGGGAAGTCAGTGGTGGTGGACTTCAAAGCGATCAAGAAGCTGACGAGGTTTGTGCAATTTTTTTTATATCATTTGTTCGTTTTCGAAGATGTTTGATTCTGGAAATTCTAGGCGACATTCTTACATGTGCAGCTTTTTTAACTCGTAAGAACAATTGATTTTCATTTTGGTGAATTTGTTTTGTTCTCGTGAAGATTTAGCTTGTTTAATCTTATTCTACGTTTTGTTACTAAGAATTCTATGTTAGAAAATTTTGAAAATTTTACTTCATAGAGGTTCAACTACATTATGTAGTTCATAAGGAGTGATAGATAATTCGGATCTCAGTTGAGCTCAGCTTAAATGAGGCATTTGAACTTATATTATAGCTAAAGCCTAAATGGCAGTTCTCATTCGGATAATTCTTTGTCTAATGTCCAGTACTTTCTTTCCTGCTGTATGCTCACAGGTAAGGTTTTTCTAGAAATTAAGTTACATATGCAGGTTTTGCTGGGATGACTTTCACTTTCTAATTCTGGCTTGGTTGAGAAGTGTTTATGCGTCATATAAGGGAGAAATTATTTTTTATTAAGAGCAAGTATAGGCTGGGGTGCATTCTTTCTATGTCAAATTGAAAAAAGCTAACCAGAGGATTGGAAGGTAAATTGAACCGGAATAGATTACATACACACTTCACCTTGTCAGATTTGTTATATAATGTCTTTCTTTGCTTAAGAGTCCATTTGCCTCGTAGTCTGTCTCGTTGATGTCAACTCAGTTGCCATGCTCCTTTTTTGTGTGTTTGTTTCTGTTTTTTGCATGCAATTATTTACTTTGAAAAAGGAAATAAATGAGAATGATGATCCAAGAAGAATAATATATTGAAACTTATTCTTAATAATCATAATATGAATTAGAATTGTGGTCCAAAGATATAAGATTGGGAACTAATACAAGAGGATTTCGAATTGGATAATGAAATGAAAAAAACATAGCCCAAAGTTTGTGATAAACTGGAACCTTCTTCTTTTGTTCACTCTAATGGTTGTAGTCAACTCTGCAGTATATGAGATTGGAATTAGCTTTCCTATCAAATATTTCGAAATAACTTTATGCACCTTTTGCTTTAAATGCAGTTATGCCATCTTCTCAAATCTAGAATTCAATGCGCAGACTTCCTTCAAAAGCTAGAGTGTGCTCAGGTGGCAGTTCCAGAAGACATTGCTGGTATACATAATAATAATACATCAAAAGATGACCCCCTTTAGAATATTAGCATATGCCATTTTCAATTTATTGCAATTACTATGAACATACATTTTGTATATTTAAGTACCTGCATATAGGAAACTTTCTGCTTGTGTTTAAAATGATCTTTGTTTTCTCGATGATAATGAAATTCTGATATGGAACCAGATGATTGTACTTCTTGGGACATAATCAATGAAAATGATCTTTGGGACGATGAAGTTGTTGATTTAGATGGAGAAGATTATGTTCTTGTTAGGCAGGAGGATATAGTAGAAGGTGTTGCTTGTTTTATGGCTGCATATTTGCTGTCCCTTAAACAGAATAAGGTATGTGAAATTCTCGCTCTTTCTCGGTGTTATCATTATTATTTTAGGTTCTTTGTTGTCATTCGCATGTATTACACTTAAGCCGGAAAATTTTTATGGTTTCACGTGCAAGTTCTTTCTGGTCTTACTTTTTGGCAGACCAAACAAAATTGTCTACTTGCATTTTCATTAATTCACTGCTGGAAGCTAAAGCGTTTTACTGTTATTGTTTTTCCCCCAGGATTTGACCCCCAATCAACTTCAGGAAGGTGAGTTTGTTTGTATTCATATGTGATATTCCAGTCTAAAAAATCAGTGTAAAAGACAGAAGCAGAAGTTGAACTAGTCTGGCTTCCACTTTGATCAAAACTAAAGGTTCAAATCATCAATTATAAACAAAATTTTGGAAGCAAAATACAACATATGTTTTCTTATTGATTTTATGTTGTCTTTTACTGGCTTATTACTGATTAATCCAGTTTCAATCCCAGGTTAATTTACCATAGTAGGAAAACCGGGCTGCCAGTTTTATACTTACAATCTCGTGTATCTTTTATTCCATAGTTTTTTTACCAGATTATTCCATCATTGATACTATAATTCCAGTCATTAATTCGTCATAAGAATTCTGACACTGTCGAATTTTCTTGCAGCACTGAGCAAGACCTTCTCTGTAAAGAAGAAAAAGGGAAAGCTTCGAAGAGCATGGGATGGAAGTAAAGTCATTTATAACGTGGCATCTTGGGGAGCAACGGTAGTTGGGTGAGTTATGGTTTTAATCTTTAGCAAACAAGTGTTTCTCAGTTCCTTAATTTTCTTGTAGTAGTTCCCTAAGTCAGCTTTGGTCTATAAACATGCAGCATTTTCCTAGTCTGTTATTCTGATTTCTTTTGGCTGAACCAACCCATTTGTTTGTTTGTTGTCAACAGGATATACCAAAACCCTTTACTTTACCAAGCTGCATCTTGTAATGTACTTTTGAAACTTATCTGATTTCTTTACACTGCATATACAACAAAGTCTGTTGTATGCTCTCATGCTGTCAAATTGCCAGCTTGTTGTTCACAAGATTTCCATTCTTTTTCATGCTACAGAATGATTGTAAATATTTCCTTGATTGGAGAATTTCTGATGCAGTCCAAACTTGTTGGCAATTTGGCATCGTGTGATGGCATCATCAGTATTTTAATCTCATAATATTTTAATCATCGAATGCTTTAGGTATTCTATTGGTAGAGTGTTTGGGATTTTGTTTTGTTTTTCTTTTTAGAAAGAGTTGTCCACGTTGTAATCTTCTTCCCCTATTGTTTAAACCTTATAAGGCAAGCTTTAGGAAGTGTTTGTAAAACAATGAACCAGGGTGTAGAGAAACGTGGCTCTTTCTATTGTGCAAGCAAGATTGGTTGGATTAGCCCACTTTTCTGTAGGTTATATATTTACTTATGCGGCTTTCTTGATTGCCTCTACATCGGGCAAATTTGGTTAATTCCTTATGCGCTGTATCTGTGATAAATATTATCTCTTTCGATGGAGAAGGGGGTTATGCCCCCTTCTATTTCTACATCTAGGATCCGACTTGTATCATTGATAATAATAGTGGAAGCAACGTCTTATTTGTCTTCCTCTGGTTGTTTTTTAAATTCTTGGTTTCGGGTGTTTCCCTTGTTCTGGTGAGCAGAGAAAGTATCTTTAATTTATTAGACCAAACGTGGAAGATCAGCTCAAGTAGCCAAATGATGCATGATTGTTAATATCAGCTGGGTAATTGGTTGGACATCCTAAAGGCTGATTTGGGTGGTGAGAGTGGGACTAAAAAAATGAAAATACTTAATTCGTTTTAATTCGATTTAAAATTTCACAAACTCAGACTCAAAAAAATCAAATAAAATTTGAATTGTAAAATAAAAATTCAATTATCTTAGATAACTCAAAATTTTTAGTAATTACATGATTTATTTTTATATTCAAAACGAGTCTCTCAAATTTTTATGATATACACTGATATATAAAAATATGAATATATATATTATATGATTAGTGAAATTAACTTAAACTAAACCAAATCGTACTATAACATTATAAATAATTATAATTAAATTTTTATAAGAACTCAAAAACTCAACTTGAAAAAATATTAAATAAAACTTCAAATGATAAAATAAACTCGTTAACTCAAATAACTCAAAAAAAATTTACTCGACTTGACTCAATTTGATCGAACGTTCACTCCTACATACCAATGTCAATGGGGGCATAATTTATTTAACTGAACTCAGCTCGATATTAAAGATATGCTCGTGTTTGTGTGAACAGATCAACTCATTTTTTTACGTATACTCGTCCTACACTTGACTTTCAGATTTTTCCTATACCATAAAAAATTCTCTAGGATGATAAATAGATGAGCTCCATCTCTTTACCAATATTGAAGACTTGTATAGTGTCAACTTCCAACATTGGTTACTAAAACAACTAAACGTAAAGCATGAGAAATACACAATGTAGAACAGTAGGAACTTTATACCAAACGACAGTTTAGAGAGCAAGGAGAAAGTGAGAGGATCAAATACTTATATTATTGAATACGAGTCGTGCATGTATTTATCGAAGTGAAGTCAACGTCTTACTTCCAAACTCACTCTAAAACGATTCTTCCTATCATAACTCGATTTTGGCTACTCATATAATAAGCATGACATACCACTTTATTCCAGTGTGCTAATGGCATCTATCCATGCAAACCATATATGAGATTCGGCATCTTAAAGGAAATAGTTTCAAGCATTCCGGACTTACAACATCTGAGAAACTCAGTCCCTTGTACTGTTCTTGAGCCAGTTTAGATACTGTGGGCTGCCACCAATGATGGGCAAGGCAATTACTTCTGGCACACTGAAGAAAAAAAGAAGAAAAAACAAGGTAAGGTCGAGAAAATGATTTAGTTATTTCTTTATTTAAAAGTGATGCTCTTTTCTTGGCATTAAAATGGGTTAAAATAAAAGTTCAAAGTACTGTCCCAAAAAGAATATCAAACGCCTTCATTCTTTTTCCTTTTAAACAATCCTTAATCCATGCTTCAGTTGCAACTTCCAAATTTGAGTTCGAGTCGGAACATTTTTAATTTTGTTGAAAAAATAAGAAGCAGGACTTGTGCTTACTCATATTCATGATTTGCCTTAACATGCTCTGTCAGAGCTTCGAGAAGGGATTGCCTTGTCTTGATTATCAGCAATTCCTCAGGATCAGAGTTGATCTGCAGCCAAAGAGACATAATTAGATTAAACAAGCCTAGACATAATATTATTACTTGGGTGACAGTGTATAAACGCATACAAACTTAGCCAGACAGCATCCAGCAGAAATGTCTAGATCGAACACCTAAGCAAAAGCTTTGATAATTTAAATTTAAAAGGATTCGCTTCTAGATTCTCAAAAATTCGATTTGTCGGTAAAACTTAAGCCTTAATGTTTTAAGAGTATTAGTCCAACAAAAGCAAGTATCGAAAAAGAAAGACCACCTTTCCCTCCCATTCATATACTGATTCAATACCTGCATCCACAAAATAACAACGATTGAAGAGAAATCAACATAAATCCGAAATAACCAGTCCCTCACGAAATTAAGAAGAAAAGAAAAAAGGAACGTTTCAAATAGCAAGTTGTGCAGAGAGACCAACTTGATCCAGTTCAAGAGATCTTATAAATCAGAATACAAGAGTTATTACTGTAAAGCACGACAAATCAAGCTACAGCCTACAAGATCACGTATTTACGAATGGCCATATTGAAGCTGAATAAACTAGAGAAACAACTTATTCCAAATATCTTTACAATATAGTCTGAGGCACACATTGAGTTCGTAAAACCGATATTAACTAGCTGATTGATGATTTCAATATTTAGTTTTAAACATGCAAACTTAATAGGCAATCTATACACTAAAAAATATGTAATGTACAATAGCACAATCACAAAATCAATACATTCCCATATCCGAAATAGGTAGCTATGATGCGACACAAATTAAAAGAATTATAAACTTAACCTGGTACTATATTTACACATGCAGCAAGTTTCTCTTTGACAATGCTTCCAGCTAACTTCTTACCTGCATATAGATTGTGCATTGCTTTTAGAAAGCTACTTTTAAGATCCAATACAAGGAAATGAATCATTCAGCAAAGTAAGCAGAATCTGCATCATAAACCTTAATATTAAGAAGCATAAAGCACAAGAAAAAAACCAAGTAAATTCTACATCGCCATAGGCGGAATTATACGAGTGAATCAAGAACTTAATACTGCATTACACCCTTGGTTTTGAAATGACATTTTCTAAAGTCTAATACTTTTCAATACTGAAAATTAAGATCTGGGTTTAGGTGTTTAGCTTAATAGGTATAAGCAATTATCCTTAAAAGATCGAAGTTCAAATCGGCCGATCTGCAAGGGTACACAGCAAATGGAAACGTATTCTCATCAAATCTTTTCAAATCACATATTCCCTAATACTGAAATTGCTAAATATGATTACTTTCCTCAAACCAATATTCAATTTGACCACAGAATTCACGTTAAAGAATCAATCTTTTCAAAACCCAGAAAAGGGGGAAACCTGCTTCTCTGTTAGGAACAGTAACATAAACGACGATGCTTGGAACAGTGCCGCTATTTGCTTCCATTTTCACAGCGTGAACGGTCTTACCTGCTGATTGAGTACTGAACTTGGATTTACAACAAGAATCCCAACATAAATTAGAGCTAAAACCGACATAAAATCAACATTAAAAACCTTAGAATAATCAAGTGGAGGGATACTGTGTAACCACTACCTTAAGTGGGGAACAGAGGGGAGAGACTGAGCGCTTCCAGTTTTGAGACGAAAGGGAGATGGGAGAGGTGGGCAGAGATTGGAAAATCCCACACTGACGACGAAAAACACACCGACCAGCGGCAAACGGCGCCGTATTATGGCGGGAGAAAGCAGCGATGGGGCTCTACTGCTAAGAATGGAAGGCATTTTTGGTTGAGGGACTGTCTTTATATTTGTTGGCACAAGGAGAAGCCCATTGGCCATTACTACTAGTAGTTCAGTTCAGAGTTCGATTTGATACTTATTCCCACCCAACACGTGGCCGTAAGGGTTTTTTAATGTTATTCTAGTTAATGGCTTTATTTATTTTTTAAATAAAAAAATGGTTAATTTTAGAAGGCTCAATGGTAAATGAATCTTTAGTAAAAAATAGTTAAGCTTCCATAAAAGAGAATGTATTCTATTAAAATTAACATCGTAACAGGTCGAGACGAGTTATATTTATCTTGATTTTAATTTAAAAATTAAAATATTAGATTTGTTTTCTACCCCAACCCAAACTGACATGATAAAAATTATAATATGATTCGATATTTTAATAGAAAAATTCGATTAAACTCAATGTGATTTAGGGGAAATTATACAAATATATTAGGTCGGGTTAGATAGTTTTTATCATAAACCGATCGTGACACGATGGACTTATTTTTTCAATAAATTAACTTGACCCGAACTTGATCTTTTTAATAAAAAAATCTACTCCTATCAAATTGAGTCAAAAACCATTTGTTTCAAGTCAAATTATCATTCTTAAATATAAAATTTTATAACTAAAAAATTAATCTCCTAAAATTACGAACCCTAGACAATAAATATAAAATCATAAAAAAAAACCATAAACCTATAAATATTAATTCTTAAAACTTTAAACTTCAACTCTAAATCATAAAATCTAAAACCATAAAACAGTAAACACTAAAATCATAAACCTTTTTACGTGATTATTAATTATATTACATAATACATTTTATTGAAAAATAAAATAAATATTGATGACAGAAAATTTATTATTTTTTATATGCAACAACCCTTACAAATATTTATTGATAGTTTTTGTTTTTCGAAATTTGTTGATTCAGCTTGTGTTATCGTAAAAGTACCATGTGAAATTATCTGATCTCTCAACAAATATTATAAAATATTTATGTGTATATTTGTCCACAGAAATAAATGACATAAATATTAGTATAATTTTTTATGATAAATATTGTGAAATTTTTATTAAATCTATAAAAAATTATATACATCACAATCGAAAAATAAAATAATTGAATTAAACAATTCAAAAATTCGTACGACCCAAAAAACAAAGAAAAATATTTTTATGGAGATAAACATATTAATAAAATTCAAAAGCTTCTTGAATCTCATTATCTTTGTCCAAACGAAACGTATAAAAAAAAAAGAAATTATAGTCTATCCAAATTGTCATACAGAAAGTACCACTACCCATGACTGATTACATCAACAAACAACTATCAATCGAATATAAATAAATCTTTTCAAATAATCAATAATAAAAATATAAATTAAAAACTAAAGTCGATTAAATCTTTGTTAAGTAAAGTATAGTAATGATTTAAATGCTGATATATGTGGTATAGTTGGCACATGTGCTCAAGGTGAAAGACTGATTAAAACACCATTACACCACTCACTCAAGTTTATACTGCATCAACATTTTTTTTCTCTTTGTTTTAACGAGAAATCCATCATTGTTCTTATGATTTTGGTTGGTAGCTGCCAAATTTAAACATGCGCAGTGATGTTATATTAAAAAATATGATATTAATATATAAAATATTTATAATTATTTAAATAAGGATTGAATATAATTTTATCTTTATATGTTTAAATAATTAAAAATTAAAAATTGATTTTATCAAATATTTTTATATAATTAATTAATATAAGAAAGCTAAAAGCTATTAACTGTCATCATTAATAAAACCAACTAATACAATCAACTATAAATTAACTATAATCTTAATTATAACCTATTGACTATTTCCTGATTGTCATATAATTAATAAAAAAATAAAATATTCAGAATTCGGAGGAGATAAGACGGCGCGTGGACATATTAAGAAAAAGCACGACGGCGCGTTAACCTATGGAATAGGCATTTGTGAGCGCGCGTGGGTGGGAAAGCGTTTCCTTTTTCTTTCCTAAAAGTCTGCGTTTGTTTACTGTACTAAAGATTTTGGTGTCGTATTGAAAGATTTTCTTCCATTTTTTTATTTATTGTCTTCCAATTTAATAACTTTAATTTTCGTGTATAATTTTGGAGATGACTACTTTGACCTTTCCATTTCTGTCCCACTCTTGTGCATGTGGGTTGAGTTAGGTTCATGTCTGGATTAAGGGCGATAACGAGTCAAATTGAGTTCAAAAATGATATTATTAAATTGGACTTGAGGTTTGGTAAGTTTGAAATTTTAGGTTTGACTTGAAAATAATATTATAGGGCTCGAAGTTCGTCAGGCTTGGCTCGATTTGACTCAAAATAAATAATTTTGTTATATTTTTCTATACAAGATAAGATCTCGTTAAAAACTCTTTTCATAATAAACAACGAAACGAAATTCAATATTGAGAAAAGAAAAAAATACTTAATTTATTTTTAGTGAATTTATCCTATTTTATTTTATTCTTTTTCTTTTGCTAAAGATATTACTTTTAATGTGTATATAGTATATAATATAATATAATTATTTCGAGCTTGTTTACGAGTTTTTCGAGCCGAACTTGAATATGTTCGGCTCTGCTTGTTAAGATCTCGAGCCGAGTCCAAATCCAGTTCACTCAAACTGAGCTTTTGACTGAACTTTAAATTATTTCTCTTAAAAAACTTAAAATTATTTATTTATTTACAAATATATAATTTAACCAGATAAAATATCGTTCATTAATAATTGACCTCTTAACTTGATTATAAAGCGAACCTTTTTCTTAGCGGTATGATTTTATAACAAAGATTTTGCTTAAAACACATACACACATAAACGGAGTCGAGATTAAAAATTAAACATAAAATATAAATATTTAAAAATAAAATATAAATTTATAATTTAAATAAAATAAAATAAATATACGCTAAGATTTAAGTTCATATAAATTTAAGTATAACTCGCATAATTTTATATAAATACCCTTTTTAACTTGGGCGTACTATTTTACAGGCTTCTATATTAAAAGGGATTATTTCCGTCAAGGTAAAAAGTAATAAATTTAAAAATTAATTAATTATTTTAAATCGTTTTATAAACGAGTATTTTGACCGGAAAATTTCGTGGTATTTTCTATTTTATGAAATAAGATGGTTATTTATTTTTCGTTAACTAGATAGGTTTAAATAGTAAGTTGTGAAGGAAAATTATTTAGAAATTTCGACGATTTCAGTTAAATTTACGGCGGAGTGCGCCGACACCACCACCACCACTCACGGCACGGCCTAAAACTGTGCTTTCCTTCGTCATGGTTCACTAATATCCTGCGTGCACAATTCATGCACCAACTTTATCAAACCTGTAATTACTTTTCCCTATTAATATAAAAAAAAATATATCATTAAATATTTTTTATTAAAAAATAACAATATTAAATATATAATTATCTTTATTATTAATAATTTAATATTATCTTTATGACTCAAACCATTTTAAGTCAATAGATGAAAAAACGTTTATTATTTTTAGAAATTATAGATTAAATATTAATATAAAATATAATAATTAAAAATATATCTTAAAACAAATATTATTGTGATCTCTATACATTAAAAAAATTAATACTTTATCTTCGTGCATTCCTTAAATTTCAACCCTTTGACTATAATTAATAATCCTCATCTTATTTTATTTATCTCTCTTCAGAAAGGAAATACACAAAGCTCGAGACTTCAGAATCTCTCTCTTTGAAGCTTAAAGATTGGAGGAATTTGGAGTTTGGGTTTCTGTTTTTGTTTGTTTGTTGTTGATTTGTGATTTGAGATTCTCTCCTTTCTTCTCCACTTGTAAGTTTTTTTCAACTTCTTTGATGGTTTTCATTTGCAAGTCTTTTGCTTTAATCTGCTCAGATTCATTGATTTTTGTAACAAATCTTTAAATATCTTGCTGGGATTTATGGCTCATATATTTTACTGCTAATTTATCTTTTTCCTAGAGTTAAAAAGTGTGTACTTTAGAGTATTTTTGATAAGTTTAGCTAAATTGTTTTCATCTAATTTCTTTTTATTAGATTTGATGTATTTGGTTGTTGAGAAGAAGAAGAAGAAATTGATGAAACCCAGAACATAAGAGAAAACCCAAAACGTATCTAATTCTAAAAGTTTCAGATGTTAAAATATCATATCTTTGTTCTTCAATTATGTTTTACATTAATGGCTTTAGTAAAAAAAACGATGTGTTTCTGATGTTAAATAACGAATCTGTTGGCAGTTTCAGGTCTTGGAATAGGTTGTTTTCTGGGGGTATTACAGTGTAAGAAAAGTGATCGATTGGTGGCTATTTACTGGGAAATAGGAACAGCATGCGGTGGTGGCTAAGTGTTTCTGTTGATGTGTTTCGAAAAGTTATCTCCTTGAACTTGTATTGCAGAGTGATTCTGTAATTTGCAACATCTAGAACATTTTCATTTTCTGATTCTCTTGTTATACTCTATCTTCCATGGGATCCACTTTTGTCATTGTTGCTCCGTGTTATGTCCGTCAGATCAGTTGAATAGCTTCAATGTTCAATCCCATCTCTGAAATTTCTAGTGCAAGAGCTTTGGTTCCGGTGGGCGGATTAGTAGTAGTTTAATCCACAGTTTGGATTTTGGCAGCATATTAGTAGTAGTTTTATTTCCTTTTGTTTTAGCTAACGGAGTAGGGGTTTCAAATACATCATTGTGTGGAAGATCCTTGTTTTAGTGCCATACTGAAGGTTTGGAACGAAGTTATGGTGTGCCAAGCAGCGGGGCAAACACGATTCCGGGCATTGAAGTATGAAAATGGTATTGCGGGGAGTGCAGTCATTGTAGTTAGAGTTATAGCATGCTTTCAACCTCTTCAGGATTGCCAGGTATGTTTATTTTCTGTTAATTGCTCCTTCCATCCGGTGCTGTTTTTACAAGCCTTTATGATTGAATTAGATACCCTTATGTTTGATGATGTTGAAGTTCATTGGTTTATGTATCGTTTTGTAATACATGTGATTCGTTGTTATTTTATTTTTTGTTATTGGTAATTGGATGAGGAAGTCTTGACTGGATTTCATTTGTTGGGGCTCTTTTTCTTTTGCCAGGCTGAATATTTCCGTCATTTGCTTAAGCCCGTTACGTAGATTGCATTTACATTTTCCGCGTTCAAGTAAAGTTGGAGTTTTAGTTTTTTTTTTCGTTGTGTTTGAGAGAGGCTGCAAGTAAACTGTTATTTCTACTGCTGCAGCATTCAACTTCCGGTACGTATTAAAGAGTACTTTTTTTATATATCTATTGGAACATCGTCCTCAAGTTGAGTTGGTTGTTTTCGTAGGTGATTGTTTTGGTCAGATGGGAGAAGGTTCTGGATCTTGGTTTCCTCAGCAGCAATTTGATCGGCAATCACACAATTTGAATTATTTGGCTGCTCCACATCCTTTGGGGCAGCAAAGAACCAATACTGAATTCATGAATTTCGGCACTAATATGGTCTCTACCACTAGGACTTTGCCAGTTTATGCGAATACTGGATTACTTCACTTTCGGGTTGGCCAAGATAGTGAAAATCGTGGTCGGTTTTACCGTTCACCACACTTCCATCAGGTCTTTATGCCTGGTTCAGACACTTCCTTGAAAGTACCACACGCTGTCAACCCTTATGAAAATCAAATGGAAAACGTTACCCCTAAGGCAGGGTCTGAGTGTGCTCGAAAGAGATTCCTTGTTTTTGATCAATCCGGTGGTCAAACAGTGGTTTTTAGTTCTGCTTTTGGAACAACTATTAAATGCCCGACTTCGTTGGATCCAAAGTCCCCTTCTCCTCGTAACTTCAATTGGAATGATCCTATAGCTAAGGTAAAACCAAATGTTCAGTCTGAACCGACATCAATAGATGCATTTGATGACAATGATACTGATGTGCAAAGTGAAATGCATGAGGACACTGAAGAACTCAATGCGTTGCTTTATTCGGATGATGATAGTGATGACACAGATGATGATAATGAAGTTGCGAGCACAGGTCATTCTCCTAGTACAATGACGGTTCACTATGAGCAACTTGTGGGAGGCACTGAAGATTTTGCTAGAATTACTGGACTGACAAAAAAGCGAAAACTGCTTGATGACAGTAATGATTATGTGCCTTTGCTTATGAACCCTACTGTTTCAGTTAATCCTATCAGACGTTCAGAGTACGAGGATGATGCAGATTCCAGCTGTGTCAATGGCAGAAAACCTGTATCTTGTGACATGTATTCATCCTCGGGGAGCAAGAGAATGAGAAAGGATAAAATTCGTGACACTGTTAGTGTTTTACGAAGCATAATTCCAGATGGAGAGGGCAAGGATGCGATTGTGGTTCTTGACGAAGCTATTGATTACTTGAAGTCCTTGAAACTCAAAGCCAAATCTTTGGGATTTAATACTGCATGAGTTGCTTCTCTTCTTACTAGTAGTGTTAAGAGTGGTGTCTGTTATTACTTCTAGTCATTATTAATGAAGTGTGTTAAATAAATTAAGCGTGATCGTCGTCGTCTTCCTATAAAGGACCTGAAAATTGGGAGCGGGAGCCGAGTAGAGAATGAGCTTGAAACCCTCCTCTTCAGAGTTTTCTTCGATGATTTGAACAGAAACCCATAACTTTGGCTTGAATTGTCTGTTATTTTACTGAGGAAGCAGCAATAGTTCTGTACGAGGAATTGGCGTTGAATATGAGAGGACCGGTTATTCTACAGGGACCATCGCAGAGGGGGAGGCTGTGCGTGCCATGTTCTTGTTAATTGCTATTATATTGCCGTGTTTCCTTTCTTCGCTGTGGAAAATAGATCTAGCAAATGAGGTTCCTCCATTTTATCATGCAGCAACTACCAGAATCTCTCGTGTCTCCCATCAGGTCGAGCTCTATAAATCTGTTAGAACTTTTTAAATGTTTTTCTGTTTGGTGTGTTTTCTTTGTTGAACTGTGTGATTTCATTCGAGTTCTTTGACTGGTTTTGGCTGAACTGACTGTGATTATGTATTGATTACTTGGTGTTTGTGTTTATTCGTTATACTTACGGTATCAACATGCATGCATAGGACCGCAATATCTTTACCTCTTGGCACTGTCTGAAATGCTGCAGGGTTCTTGTCTGAAATGAGTTTCCACCACGAAAGTGATCAACTTGCCTTAACAAAATCTCCTATTTCTGAAACCCCCCATCGATTAATATATTACACGATGGATCCTTTCGTGGAACAATTCCATGGCTACGTCTTCATTCTTTGGAATCTGCTTTTATCATCTCTGAGCGGGTACATTTCTGAGTTGAACATTCCTACTCACCTGGGGAACATGATTATATAGTCTACGAGGTTAAACTTCAGCACATCATCATATAGTCTTATAACATACTTTTAGTTCAAACATATAGGGCATCAAGGGTTGGACTACAAATTCTCTATCCTTTTACTTGACCACGTTAAAAAGTTAAAATTAAGATTATGTAAAAAAATTCTAATATTTAAACTTACGAAAAATAACAATATTTTATATTCTTATATACTTTATCACTAGTCCAAAATTAAATTTTAATTTTTTACAGACATTTAACTCATTTTTAGTTGTTTTTTTCTGTACGATCGTTTTAAACCATCCTTTTATATCTGCAATATGTGCACATGCAAAGTTGTTGTCCTAGGCCAGCATCTGATGATGGTAGGCACTAGGCAGCTGTCTGTGTCCTGCACGAGATTTCAACTCTACACTGGTGAAAATGAATGGACCATCGCACATGCTCAGTTATAAAATTATTAACACTTTTTTTAAGATGTTATCATTTCAAACATTATATTTTCCCGAAAAAAAATTATAAATATTATGATAGAGTTTATATTTTTAAAACTATATTTTTTTATTTCTTGAATTAATATATTTATTAGGGTACTTTAAAAGTCAAATTTAATTGAAATCAACTTTAAACAATAAATTATAAAAAAAATTAGACGAGTTTAATTTACTTTTTAATCATTTATGATTTTATTTATTAATATTTTTATTATTATTTTAGAATAAATTATTATCTTTTTCTTATAAATAATCAAAAGTGAATAATTATTTAAAATATAATACTAAAATAAACTAATATTATTTTTTTAATAACTATAATAATTATAAATATTTATTCTAAAATATATTTTTAATTATTAGATATTAAAATAAGCTAATATTATTGAATGTACACAAAGTAAAAGTGAGAATCCAAAGTGAAAATCAGATTTTTTTTGGACAAAAAACAGCAAACAGACAGCCAAGTAGACCAACTACTTTATAAAAGAAAGAATAAAATGTATTCATAAAAAAAAGAAAAAAAACTTAATAAAGAATAAAATATATTCATATAAAAACCTAATAACCGATCTTAAACAATGAAACTAAAAATAATAATTATAAAATCATTAATAAAATAGAAAATAATATTCTATATATTTTTAAAAAATTTAAATATAATCATAAATTTGTCATTTACCTTAAAAAATATGTTTTAACTTAAATTTTAACTTGTCTATGAAAATTTATATTTTTAGAATTTATGATTATTGGATGTCTTTTAAATTTATTATAAAATTATTTTTAAAATTTATTTTTAAAATTTGTTAATAAGGACAATAATTTAAATAATAGTCTATAAGCATAACAACGATCATTATATAATGATAACAATATTATTCAAAATCATGATGGTCACAATTATTATGTTCGTGATAGTATATGTTATTAAAAATTCATAATTACGATAGTTACAGTGGTCACAATATCATTTATTATATTCGTAACCGTGATAAATGTAATTTAATTAAAAATATTACTACAACCATAATTTAAATCTATAAAATTTATCAAAATAATTAATGGGTTAAATTAAATTTTTTGTTTCAATCCCATTGGTTAGTTAAGATGATCATTTCAAATGAAGAATATTTCATCGCACCAACTATATATTATATGTTTTTATGACTGAATCCTTCTAGAGTTTTGAAAATAATAATAAAATTATGGATCCTCGTGACTTACCACCACTAGTATATATATGCTAATTAAATAATTTAATAAAATCACATGTCATATGTATTTAATTGAATTTATATATATATACAATTTAATGTTTGCACATTACCTCCATTAAAATTCAAAGTTATTGCACATGCCCGGTCTTTAAAAAGTTGAGAAATAACTTTTTTTATTAACTTGGTCTTGGATTTATGTCAAACTTCTTTTTAATTAAATAATGATTTTTATTATTTATTTATATAAATATTAATTAAGAACAAATAGTGATAAATTAAAATTAGTTGCCAAATACTCCACCATTTCAAATCATTATCATTTAAATATTAATTAGGAACATATAGTGTTAAATTAAAATTAATTAACTAATTATTAAAATTTTAAGTTATTTGAATATTCATTTTATAATAAAAATTTATTTGAAGTTCTTTTGAGTTCAGTTAAAACGAATTGATTTTTTTTTATAATTACTACTGTATTTTTATTAAATCCTTAAAAAATATTACAATTACAATGCATTCGAAAAAAAAACAAAGAAAAGTAAAATATTTTCTATGGAGATAAGCATACCATCAAAATTCAAAAGCTTCCTGAATCTCTTTGTTTCTGTCCAAACGAGACATATAACGGGTGAATAAGGAGTGGTGAACGATCTAAGCCATTAGGCAGAATGTTTCGCTACCCAAGACTTATATCGGTACATAACCATTAACCGAGTGGGGATCTAACCATCAATGACCACCGACAAAATCATAATAAAAAACTAGTATCGATTCAAATCTCTGTAACAATCGACTGTTAGGCTATGTTGATCATGCCACAAGGACAAATAAAATAAATCACAAAAATAAAATAAAAAACGTGTCACAAGGACATAGGAAACGCTTGTCATGAAGACAAAGATTCTTATTAACGTATAAAAAAATAAAAGAACAAAAATAATAAAAAATCTGATGATCGACAGCTAATATAAAATTAATTACCGACCACCTATAAAAAAAATAATAAATAATATATTTACATTTCTACTAATAATAAATCGTACTATCCAACTGTTTTCCAGCTCTTATTACAATATTTTTATAAAAGAAAATACTATATAATATTAAAAGTATTAAATATTTTTAATACGTTTTTATTTACAATAATCCTACTAAAAGTAAAGAAATTGATGTGCCTTGTTTATTTATACGCATATACTAAAAGACGAGCATAAAACGTTTGAATGTTCCGTCGTTTCAATCAACAGGTATGGATGGTTCTTATTGGCTTTTAGAATCACGACAGTCAAAGGGACATTAAATCAACGCTTTCAAAAAGTCAAAACAAACAACCTCTTATTGACTTTGTTTTAGGATTGGGAAAAAAATATTACAAATCGAAATTGAATTCAAAATTTGAAAAAAAATATTGATTTAAAATATTGGTTATTTTAATAGAAAATACAGTTTTTGTTAGGATTTTTAAAAAATAATATAATTTATTTATGATTTATGATTTTAAATAAAATGGATTAAATAACATGATTTATTATTTAGAATATTTATAAATTTTATAGTTCAATAATTTTATTATTTGATTAATTTGAATTTAATATTATAATATCTTTATATAATGATTTTATAATAAATATAAATGATTATAATATAATACTCGTTCATATTTTTAACTATTTGATAATGCACAAATATCTTATAAATAAGAATATTTAAATTTATTTTTTAAGATAAATATTACTTTTTTACTCGAATATCACTAGTTAGGTTTAACCTTTTTAATGTGTTTTTTTAGATTATGATGCCTCATTAAATTTTTATTTTAAATTTAGTTTACTAAATTCATAATGTAAGAGTTTGAATTATTGACGTGACATTTCATTTCAATAGACCACTCGGAAAGTTTGATTTTTAATTTTACAATTTTTGTATCCAATATTACCGTTACTTCAATTAATTTAGTGTCAACATTATTTTTCATATCAATAAAATCATACAAATTTGAATGAGCTTTCTGAACATGTAAAGACTGTCGGGTAAGATATGGATTATCAGCCGAATTTATGATTTGTACATGATTAAATCACCATAATACAACTCTTTTCTTTTTTAAAGACCAATAAAAATTTCTTAAAAATAAATAGAAAATATAAAAAATTAAAAGGTTAATAAAAATAAAAAGTGATTATTTAATAACTACAAATATTTATATTATTTATTTCTATAAATCCAAAATTTAATATAAAAAGTAAAAGAAAAAAGTAACATTTACTATGCTTTGTTTTGAATAAAGTAAAAATACTACTTATGGAACCTACTTTAAACCTTCCCCCGAGAAATTCCTCCCAAAGTGTTCCACGCAGCGACTGTTGCATGGCAGAAACAATAATCTATGACATGAAAATATTTATAAAATGGGAAAGCGTTTTCACATCCTCCTTTAAAGCACTTTAAGACTTTCCACATCCTTCCTTCTTCTACAGTAATAGCGTTTTCCCACCATATGACGCCGATCTCATCTTCTCTGACGGCACCCACCTGAGAAAACACAAGCCTTTTTGTTTATCTTCCGTTTCAAGCCTCGCCATGGGTCATCTCTCTTGCAATGCAGAGTCGGCCATAGCCGTTTGTGACCCCTACAACTGGGATTATTATCGTAGGAAAAAATCCAACAAAAACAAGCCAAGAAACAACAACAAAACCGTTGAAATCAGACGGTTCCGTTACAACGATCTCCTTTCCGCCACCGACGATTTCTCGCCCAACAACTTCCTCGGCAGAGGCAGTCACGGTTCCGTCTACAGAGCCGTCCTAGACAACGGCAAGCTAACCGCAGCCGTTAAAAGAACGAAAGCTAACTGTAACAGTCCGGCGGACAACGAGATTGAGATTCTCTCACGAGTTTATCATCCTCATCTCGTCAATCTCATCGGTTTCACTTCTGACGCGTTTTACAAGAATAAACTAATCGTCGTGGAATATATGCCCAACGGTTCTTTATACGATCTTTTACACTCTTCTTCCTCCAGATCGCCGGGTTGGTCCAGGCGTGTTCGGTTCGCTTTACAGGTTGCAAAAGCGGTTCAGGCTTTACACTCGGCTAATCCACCGGTGATCCACAGGGATATAAAATCGTCAAATGTTTTGATCGATCGAAACTGGAACGCGCGATTGGGTGATTTCGGGCTTGCATTAAGAGGACACGTGGAGGATGTACGGGTTAAGTGCACGCCACCGGCGGGGACGTTAGGGTATCTCGACCCGGGTTATTTGGCACCGAGTGACGTCAGCACTAAGAGTGACGTGTTCAGTTACGGCATTTTGCTATTGGAGATAATTAGCGGGAGATTTGCCATTGACTTGAATTATAGTCCGCCGTCGATCGTTGACTGGGCCGTACCTCTGATAAAGGGAGGAGATTTCGCCGCGATTTGCGACGGACGTATCGGGCAACCAGTGGATAAGGAGGCGATAAGAAGTTTGGCGGTATTAGCGGCTAGATGCGTCAGGTCCACGGCGGAGAAACGCCCGGGGATGACAGAGGTTGTTGAATGTTTGAAGCAGGTGAAGAAGATACATCATGGGGGTCCCGTTTGGAGTAACATAAGGCGGCGCGTGAAACGCGTGGATAAAACGTTGGTAAAGAACCAAATGTTTGAAGGTAGCGAGGAAGCGGCAAGGAATTCGAGGTGCGGAAGTAGGAGAAACAGCCGAAAAGTATCCAGTGTGGCGAGTGTGGATCACGACAGCGAAGCCATTGCCGACGATCGTGCGGTGAGATCTAGATCGATCGGTTCGTTCGCGGAGTTGGCGATGATGAAGAAGAATACAGGACCCACCAATGTCGATCCGGACGACGTCGCATCAGTGCTAAAAACGACGTCAGTGAAGTTAAAAATTCCGACGGTGAAGCTGAACAAGTCGAGGTCAATGGGAGTGTTACAGAATCCGAGACTAACCAATCAGAACAGCAAGAAGTACGTATTCGAGATCGGGAAACGAAGGAACTCCAATGACTTCGACATCTCGAAGCTGGTAATCACCATCGATATTGACGAGAAATCAGAAAGCAAGATGGCAGAAAAGCCCTTGGTTCCCGTCTAAAGTCTAAACGGACCGACACATGTTTTTTTTAAAACAAAGATTCGATGTGATTTGATTATAAATTTTAATCAAACAACATCGAATCTTTTAAATCAAACTTACGTGTTAAAATTATTTCTTTCAAATTTGTAAATTTTGCTCTCTCTGATGTTTGAAATCGTAATCTAGCATTAAATCTTCATTGTCAACATAATCATATGTTCAATTCTTACAGGGGATACTGCCTGTGTGATTTTTGTCCTGGACTGTTCCCATTGTTTGCTAAGTTCCAAAACCTAATAAATCCAGCGATTGTGATTATGTGCATGAAGTGTTTGTTTCGATACAAACAATCCTTTCCTTCGAGTCTGTTATTAATGTTTTCTTCTTCTTTTTCGGATTTTGGTTTCATTCTGTTGTAAGTATAGATCGTATCTTCATCGCACGTGTATGTTCAGACAAAATGTAGAGTGAATATAAACATAAATGTCCGAAATCGTCTTTTCCTAAAGTTCGATGAGTGAAAGCTCTCTGGTTTAAATTAATAAAGATTAGCATTTGATTAACGTGCAAGTTTAGTATTCAATCTTTTTTAATATATCGTGTGGGAGTACGCTATATCTTGTTAAATTTGGTTGTTTTTCCAAGTGGCACCACAAATTGCTCAATCATATTAATTTATTAATCTAAATCGATAGGATAATAATAAAATTTTATTTTTCATTTTAGTTAAATAATGGATAATATCCTCGGTTAATATTTCATACATCAAAGCATAGATTTAAATAGAAATTCATAACTACAATATCAATCGTTATATAATGATATAGACATTGTCCAGAATTATAATATATATAATTACTATGTCCATATATTAGAGATTACTCGAATTTACGTCGATACACGATAAGAATAACTTGATTTAGCCATGAGAGGTTGGGTGATCATAATACAAGACCATTTTCCATTCCAACATGGACTATCAATAATTCAATATTATTAAACTTAATTTAAATCCTTAATCAAACCATGGTTCATTGTTGTAGAAAAAACCATGGTGTAGGTCCATGGATTGGACGTTGATCCGACTCAACCCATTCTGTTCATGTATCTGACTAGGCGAAGTCTCAGTGGGAGACAGACATTCAAAGATTCTAATCACTTCTTGTCTCAATAATAGATGTGCACGTCTTTACATCATATAAAACAATCATGCATTTTTAATTAAAAAATAATCAATATATTTTCTCAATCAAATTGATAATATTTTATCATTTATATTTTTGATGTAAAAGAATTTATTTAAAAATATCCAATTATTCTTTGATGTAAAAAAATTATTTAAAAATATCCAATTATTCTTTGATGTAAAAATTAATAATTAATATTGTACAAAAATTACAGAGTAAAAACATTAGACTCTTCTAAGTTCAATCTTTTAGATAGAAGGATAATGTGTATCGATTATTATATGGCTATCACTTGATTAATTTCGGATACAACTCAATCAAAAGTTTAATAACAGTATAAATATGATAAATTGTATAAAAAAAATTTCGATTATGATTTATTTTTTGTTGAATCTTATGACTTTGTTATTCGTAACTAATAAATTGTATAAATAGATCTTTCAATTATTCGCAACAAACAAAATTAGTCTAGTTCTATTAACAAATAAATAAATGGTGATGTGATAATTAATAAGATATGTGTAATAACAAATTTAACCCTCAATTTTTATATTTATTTTTAATTTGGTCTTAAATTTCATCTATCAATTTATAAATATCACAAAATTTTAGCCCTTTAAATCTTAAAATTCATCTTCTTTCCTTTTAAAAAAATAAACTTCTATTGATGTCAATGGTAGTCATCTACGATCCCACTTGTATGAGCAGTAGAAAACTGTAGGCGAATCAAAATTTTCATTGAAATTTACGGTAGACATCTACTATGAGCTACACATACCAAAATTTTAATACCAAATTAAAATAAAATATAAAGACTAAATATTAAATTTGTTAGTATATAAATTTTATTAACTAGTAAATCATCATTTATTTAATTTTTAATAGAATTAGATCGATTTGTTAATCACGATTAGTCAGAAATTTATTTATAATTTCTTACTATCAATAATCCAACAAAAATTAAATTATAATGAAAATATATTTTACATACTTTATCCTAAATTATATACTTATAAATATATATTTTATACAAATAAAAATATAGTTATAAACTGCTTATTAATGGAATTGTGTATATTGGACCTGGGCTAAGGATAAGAAAGGATAGGCGGAAAAAAAAATGAAAGAAAATGCTTAGCGAAGCCTAGAGCTCATCTCAACAATATAAGCTGAATAATAAATATTTTTTTAAGATATTCACATAAACAAATTTAGGGTATTTTGTAGCAATAATGACAACGAGTTTTTAATTTTAAGATTAATTTTTATTTTTATGATTTAAAGTAATTTGCATCCAATTAATAAGTTAATGAATTAAATTTAATAAAATAACATGTAACGAATAATTTTTTATTTATTTAATTAATATTTTTATATAAATTATAAAGAAATTATTTTTCAATAAAATTTAGGTGTCATATAACCATCAAAAGTACTAGGTGGCTTTGTCCATGGTGTTGATGACTTTCTTTAATATTGTAGCTATCATCCTATATCATAAAATGATGTACTCATGTTAGTAATAATATATAAGTGATTTGAAAAAAAATAATTAAAATTAATTTTTTTAATAAGGGTTATCCAATAATAATTTTATTCATAATTGATTGATTCAAGTATAAATTTTAATAATTAAATGATTCAAATATAAA
Source organism: Abelmoschus esculentus (assembly GCA_035048815.1). Classification (NCBI taxonomy): domain Eukaryota; kingdom Viridiplantae; phylum Streptophyta; class Magnoliopsida; order Malvales; family Malvaceae; genus Abelmoschus; species Abelmoschus esculentus. The sequence goes on from JAUCBN010000039.1 coordinate 3,563,027, forward strand.
TTTTAATAATTGAGTGATTAAAATATAATATTATATATAATTAAATGACCTTCATTGTAATTTACCCTAATTTTTTTTATTTACCATATTTAATACACATGACAATTATTGCCGCACGATTCCAATCCGACGGTGGATCTCTCTCCCTCTCGACATCGTCAATTCATTCATCAACTACAAAGAAATGTACATCCGGAAATAGAAACTAGATTCCCCAACTCTCCAAAGGAACTTTCAAAATCAGGCAAGCCTTTTCTCTGCGTTTTAATGGCGTCTACTTCCAGCCGAAACGGTGGCAGTTCTATGAACGGATATGCGGCTCCTTACAGATCAAGGTTTAATACTTCAATTGTTTTCTTTGTTTCTTGAAAATCTTCTGTTTGTAACCAGGGATCTGAATTTCTAGTTTCTTAATTTGTTTGTCCGAGCTGATTTTCATTATTGTTAATATCGAGACAGGGAGGGTTTGAGCACGAGGCCGGTGGCTAGCTCCGATGAAATACAATTGCGGATCGATCCGATGCATGCTGATTTGGACGATGAGATCACCAGTCTCCGCAGCCATGTTAAACAATTGAGAAATGTGAGATATTGTGCTATTTATTGATTTTTTTTTCTGAATTGATAATTTACCGTTCCTTTTTTCTGTTTATTAATCATTTTTCTAGCGGATGAAAATACATGAATGGTATTCCGGCTGGTAAATTTAAACAAGATCTTACTTAAAATTTCAGTTGATTTTTCATCTACGTTTGTTTTCCTTTTAAGGATTTCAGGATTTTGTGCTAAATAGAGTTTAATTTGTTAGACCGAATCCTGTCAATTGTCATGCATTTGGATAGCTTTCGGTTCTTAGTTGATGTCAAGATCTATTCTATTTCTTTTATGGAAATTGTAGACCGATGTAGATAAGATTCAAAGCTCATTCTGAAATAAGAAAAAAAAAAAAGGTTTATTAGCATTTATTTTCTAATGGCATTTAATATGTTTTCTGTTTTACCTGTTGGAGTTGCAACTTGCATCTTTATTGTTTCCATGGATGTATATCTTGACCCTTCCCACATATTGTAGCTCAAACAGTGCACTTATCCTTTTTATTTATCTCTATATCTTTGCTGGGCTGAAACATGTGAATCTTAAGGCTTGTTTTCTTTCTTGGTCCTTCCTTACTGAAAAATAATGGCGCAGGTTGCTCAAGAGATTGGATCAGAAGCAAAATTTCAAAAGGACTTTTTAGATCAGCTGGTATTTGTTACTTGTTACCGCTAAATGCACCCTTTCTTCAAAATTTAATCTCGTTATGATTTCTTGCGTGCTATTTATTTTCTATGACATTTTGCTGCTTTCTGTTTGAGGAATCACCACCTTAGTCTATCATACACATTAGGTGGTTTTACTATAAAATTGCAAGGCTGGGATCCTGCCCATTACTTTTTCATCCATTGCTTTCCAATAATGTAACCATAGTTATTAAAATGTGTAGGACCTATCCATGAATTGTCTTAACCATTGTTATAAATGGTGATTAAGCATGTATTGGATCATAATGGGTACAAAAGTAATGGACGGGAGCCAATCCCAAAATCGAAACATGGTCTTGTATAATGAAGTGAAATGTATGGGGGAATGAAATTTTGAACTATGGAAATGTTTTGGAAATAACTGGAAAAGTGGATGATGTCAATTCTTCTTTATCTTCACATGGCAGCGTATTTAATTCCTTGTCTTTCCAATGTTAAAAAAAATTCTTTGCTGTGTTCTTTTACAAGGCAGTAGGTCAAAAGAAAAAATAGCTTGGAAGCCTTTTTTTAAAAGAACTGTACATATACTAGTGAAAATGAGGACAATATCACCTTTGTACTTTTCATGTTTGAGTATTCATCAACAGATATGGGATCATATAACACATAAGAGAATCATATGTTTGCCAACCAACATAAAAAAGAAAACTTGCATGTTTTTTTCATATAAATCGGAACATTCTTTAGAGTTTATCGCATCGACACAAACACACACACATTTTTGTGCCTTAGTATAAAGGTCCTAACGTCCAAGTGTTTTGCAAATTGCAACCTAGACAACCGTGCATTATACACCCCTTTCTATTTTCTGGTAGACAAGGTGGCAAAGCCTGTTAGGCTTATCCACCAGGTTGGCGGTGGCTAAATGAAAAATAAAACAGACTGTTGTTCTTTATAGTTAAGCCTTTGATGATCTACAACAATTCTCCTCTATATGATCCTTGCTTTAAGAACATGTACACACATGCATGCAAAATGATTTCTATTAATTTATTGTTCCAATTTTTATTTTCCGACATTATTACATCAGATCTTTGTAGTTTCTCTATATATTTGGAAAATTTCCTTTTTATTATACTTTCTGAATGTGGAATGTCATTTTATCACAGCAAATGACCATGATTAAAGCACAAGCAGGGGTGAAGAACAACATCAGGAGACTGAACAGGAGCATAGTCAAGAATGGCTCCAACCATATTATTCATGTGGTTCTTTTTGCACTGTTTTGCTTCTTTGTTGTTTACATGTGGTCCAAGTTGTCTAGAAGATGAAGTTTTGCTTATGAGAAGGTCGAATACATAATCGGTAATCGAAAATGATGCCGGGATGCCGTTGTTGTGTAACATTTTCTTCATACTCTTGTCAGTTGTAATTGAGTTTGGGAAAAATTTGTTCCAAAATTTTCTTCTGCTGCAGTGAGAACCCTAGATCTAAATCCATGGTCTTTTGAAACAATTACATGGCTCATGCCCCAGCTAAATATTCTGCACCCATATGTTACAAATATGAATTCTTAAAATATAACACGAACCAAATTATCAAATAAAAATTTACAGATATAACAAATATTAAATTATTAAATATAATAAAATTTATATCTATAAAATTTTAAATTTTTAAATAATCTAAAATTTAAAATATTATGAGTCATATTCTTTCTAAAATAAAAAATTTAAATAATTTTACACTAATGAATATGAATGGCCGTGTGTGCCAAAAATGTGTGCCAAAAGCAAATTAAATTATTTGTTGGGCTACAAACTTAACTGAATATAATAGATTATGACTTTGCCCATCTACATGATATTTTTTTAAAAAAAAAAGAGAGAAAATATCCTATTTTAAGTTATATCGAAATGGATTTTTACTTAAAATAGTTGGGATGAGGTTGAAGACGGTTTAAGGTCCTAGGACATGATTTATTACCAAATATATTTCATTATTTATATAATTCGTTTGATATTTTTCATTTTGTAATATCGTTATTTATTTTATTCTGTATTCAAATTCATGTGTTAAGTTAATAGTATTTCAGTTTGTTAGTTTCTATAAATATAATTTTTAAATAATCATTTAATATATAATATTGAATTTTATAAATGTACGATATATTTCGAGTAAAAAGAAAGCAAGCAATAAGGCATAAGCCCTTTAACCCAAGTGGTTAAAGGAACGGTTGTTGTTTCTAGATGTTACGTGTTTGAGCATCAGTGATGTCAATAGAGTGATTAAGCGCTGAATTTATTATTTCTCTCACAACATGATTTTTTTAATTTATCTAACTCAAATTTTTAACAATTCTCGTTCAATTTGTACGAGACAAAAATGATTTTAGGCCAAAAGTAATATAGAATAAACAATTTTTTACGTCAAAAATGCTTTTAAGCTTAGTTTAAAAAGTACTTTTTTCAACCCGAAATTTTTAGTTTTCAACTTTTTTTAAAAATACTTTTAAACAAAATTATTCAATTATTTTTATTTATATAATTATTTTTTATATTTTCAAAAATTAAGATAAATATTTTATCTACTTAAAAACATTATTTAACAACAATATCAAATATTTTTATTTAAATCCAACAATAAAATATATTTTAATGTTATAGTATTTGATGGTTAGACTCGAAAAGTCTAAACAATCTATCATATGTTCAAATTTCTTCTAGATGCACCATTTTAATACTAAGTATATATTTTTCATAACCTAAATAATAAAATAATTAATTGGTTTATAGAAATTTAGTTTCATCAATTAAAATATTATTATTAAAAAATTATTCATAAAAAACAATTATTTTATGAAGACATAAAAATTTAATACTTATTAAAAAATTAAGAAAATATCTTATAAATCGATGATAAAAGTAATTTTTATAAATATCTTAATTTTAGGGTTTAATATTATAATTTAAAATTTAAATTTAATTTTTAAAATAATATAATTAAAGATTTAAATTTTAATTTATAAATCATGAATTATAATCATATTTTTTAAATTCAAAATTATAGATTAAAATCTTTAATCATTAAACCCTAAATAAAATTTATAAATATTAAAATTAAAATATTTATATAAACAAACTTTTTAAAAATTTTATACATTAAATAATTATCCAAATATTAAATCTTAAAAAATTAGCATAAAGTTAAACCAGTAGTCAAACTCATGTTGATGGGGACCAAATATACTCTCTACCAGCATCCAAATTTGACCTTTCAAAACTTATATTTCACACTTCCCAATTCAAATGTGATGTTGTGTATACCTTCATTTATTATATTTATTTTAAAAATATAAATATAATTATTTTTATTTCCATTTTTAATATAAAATAATATTTATTAATGACCCTAAATAAAATTTTATTATGTCTTCATTAATGCTTTTATTTTAAAATAGTAAGGTTAAGGTTTAGGGTTTAAGGTTAGAGATCGTAGTTAGGGTTTAAAGAATTATAAGATATGATATATTTTTAAATTCAAGGTTTAGTACGTGAAAATTAGGGTTTAAGATAAAATATAAAAAGATATATAATTAAAGATCGATAATTTTTATTCTATTTATAATGCATGCATTTTGCATATAGATTGTGATTGTACCATAACTTTCCCATCATCACTTTTTTCTACAGCTTTTGAACACATTCCGCTGTTGTTCTTTTCATGACAAATAAAGTGTTAGAATTTTCTAGGTATGATAATGATCCTAAAAAAAACTACTTTGTGGGGTCGATTTAAGATTAGTATGAATAGTTTGAAGTAAGAAACTTGAGTAGATCTGTCTGATAAAACGTTGAAATGTTTGGATGGAGAAGGATTTTCTGAAAAGTGTGGTGGACATGTAAGAAAAAGGGTGGAAACAAGAAGCTGAAGGATAGAATCGGATGCAAAGAGGGCTATGAAAGGATATGGGAAAGGAAAGACAGAAAAAAAACACCATCAAAGCTAGTACTAAAATTTGATGATGGAAATGGTTTTATCTCATTTTAATTATTTAGTATTGAAATGTGTTATTTCGGTCGGGCTATTTTGGGTTTAGTTATATTTTAATTTAGATTTATGGTGATTTGAGTTATATTGAGTTGGATATTTTTTGATCGATTGATTTTAATTCGGGTCAATAAGAGATCATGCAGTTTTTTTCTTTAAGTCAACTTTTAGATTGATTGGTTTCAGCTGAGTTTTCAAGTCAAATCAATTTTTTATTTTCCTTATATATAACTTTTTGTTGAGCTTTGAGATAGTTCATATATCATTTTATCTTTATTTTTTGGGGTTTGTCTTTGTTTTATATGAAATTGATTTGGATTTATTTGATTCGGTTAAAAATCAGTTTGAGTCTAATTTTTGATTCAACTAAAATATGAATCAATTTTAATTTAATTTATTTTAAAATTTGAATCAGATTTTAATCATTATATTCAGGTTGATATTAAATCTTAGATCTGATAAGTTACTTTGAATCTATATTATATTTATCATATATATAAATTTTTTATAAAATTTAAAAAAGAGAGAAAATTTTGAGCTCGTATAATGAGTTAGCAATTTGATGCTTTAGTCCACTCAATCATCTTTCCTGATTGAAAAATATAATTATTATGTTACGGCAATAAAAAAAATTTTGGTATATTTTTTTAATATATGGTGGTTGAGTTTTTTTAAATGATTTTAATCCATTGACAATGTTTTTAATTGTTTATTTTAATATTATTGTTCCTAAAAAATTGTGATTTTTTTAAAGTATGTGTACATATAAAAAAAATTGAGTAAATAATTAGATATTATCGTGAGATTATATTAAATATTCAAAAAAAATTAATTATACTAAATTACACAAATTTCATTTAATCTTTGATTTAAAATTTTAATTTTAAATTCTAAAATTTAATCATTATTTTAAGTTTTAAATTTTAATAACTAAAATTTTAATCTTAAAATATAGGCTTAACTCAATAATAAGTGCCCAAAGTATACATCTTTTCTGAAATAGGTGTTTAATGTTTTTTTTTTGCTGAAATAAGTGCCTAAACTATATATTTTTTCTGAGATAGGTGCCTAATGTATTTTTTAGTTAAAATAGGTGCCTAAAGTTTTATTCCCTTAGTGTTTTAAGGTAACAGTGTTAAAAGAAAATTGTTTAATTTATAAATAAGTACCTAAACTATATATTTTTTTAAAAATAGGTGTCTAATGTAGTTTTTATTAAAATAAATACCTAATTTTTTTTCTTATAAGTAATTTATATTTCTTATAAAATATAAAATTAGTTATATCTTAAATTAATCATTTAACCTTTTAAATTATGAGAAAAAATTATTTTTTAACAACACTAAAATAAAAAATAATTAAAATTTATATAATTTTATATTAATATTTTTTATATTTTCCACAACAATCATCAATGGGACAAATCAATTCACTTGCAAGAACATGCCGCCGGTTCACATGGGAAATATATACAAAAATTCTTATATTCCTATTACATTTATAATTGTATCGAAAAAGAATTAAAAATATTAATATAAAATTATATAAATTTTAATTATTTTTTATTTTAGTGTTGTTAAAAAATAATTTTTTCTCATAATTTTAGCTACTAATCAAATTTAAATAAATTATTAATCAATTATAATAAATAATTTAATAGATTAAAACGATGATATATAAATACTTTTACATCTTATAAGAAATATAAATTACTTATAAGAAAAAAATTAGACATTTATTTCAATAAAAATTACATTAGGAACCTATTTTAAAATATATATAGTTTAGGTACTTATTTATAAATTAAACAATTTTCTTTTAACAGTGTTACCTTAAAATACTAAGGGAATAAAACTTTAGGCACCTCTTTCAGCCAAAAAATACATTAGGCACTTATCTCAGAAAAAATATATAATTTAGGCACTTATTTCAGCAAAAAAAAAACATTAGACACCTATTTTAGAAAAAGTGTATACTTTATGCACTTATTACTGAGTTAAGTCTAAAATATAATATTTATGTATAATCTAAAGACTACACAATACACAACATATATATTAAGAAGATATTATCTTCTTCTTAAAAATTATCTAATAAAATATATAATACCACTGTTTATATATCTTAAATATTTTTTATATAAAATTATTATTTCCACTTTTATTTAAAATGACATATATAAATGACATATATTAATAAATTTTATCAAATAATACTATATATAGAAAATGATATAATAATCGGCATAATGGATAAGTCATAAGGGATACTATTTTTTGGTATCTAAATATAATTACCTAAAAAAAGCATGAAATTTAGGTGTTTGTTGTCTATTTTTGGGTCTCCTTTTGACTGTTGTTTGCCGGGTCTTTTCTCGTAAGGTAAGTTTGAAAAACGGAGGAAAAGAAAATGGAAGTTATATTTATTTACTATTTAATTAAACACAAAAAAAATTAAACACCAAACTAAACTAAATTAAATAAATAAATCAGACAACCTTTAATAGATATGTCCAAACACGGAAATAAATTAAAGGTACAAATCGTTTGTCTCTTTCTCATATCTCCTTTTATGTTTCTGTTTAAATTAAAGGATTTAGGGTTAAATGTTAAGGGTTATAATTAAGGTCTAGGGAATTATGAGTAGGTGTATTTTTTAGGGTTTAGAGTTTAAAATATAAAAAATAAAGGTTATGATTTAAAATTTAAATTTTTAAAAAATTTAACAGACATGAAAAGACATATAATAAAAAGACAAAAGATTTTTACTAGTAAATTAGACGAGGTTTAATATACGTGTCCAAACCATAACGACAGAAGTTGCGTTGAATTATACACAAAAATTTATTTTCTAACAACGCGTACGAAGATATTTTCTGCTAGATTTGTCTGTGTGTGGATCAGGATGCGGCCTTATTTAGTTATTTATATGAAATATCAATCACATGATGAGAGGAAAACATACTTGCCAGTTGCCATTCTTAGGGAACTCAAACCATACCAATTATATTCTTACATCAACATGGAAAGATAATTTAGGACTTAGCTAAGCTAAACTTTCTTCTTTCCTAAATCTGTCGACGACCAAAGTTACATTAGACTTTTAGCCGCTCGGTCGGGATTTGGATGATTGCTGCCGGCGTTTTACACACTTTCCTGTCTATCAGAGACCGAGGCCATCTCTGTTTGAAGGGTTGGTTTGTTTTTCTTGGAGTCCTTAATCTCACCGTAGAAGTAAGAAAGGAAACCCCACAATGAGAGTGCCAGAGCCACTCCTTTCTCGGCATGAAAACTTTCGTTGTAGAAAATGACGGCCAGAATCTCAATCACGGGTAATAAGACGGCAATTATAATGCCAGATAACAGGGATGAGGCACAGAAGATGACTCCTATGGCTCCCAAGAAGAAACATTGCCAGATTATTGCACTGCAAATCGCGATCACGTAATAATTGGCTTCACCGAGTTCGAATTCCCTTGCTTCCCTTGGGATTACCTGCAAATAGCGGTACCGTCCAAAATCGTTATTATAAAATGTAACTGTCTATAATTAAATCTTGAAAGAGATAGGAAAAAGGTAACCTTGAAATCGTTGTTAACCAGCATGCCAATGGTGCAAACGCCGGTGGCAAACAAGCACATCACCATCTGAATCTCCATCACCAGAGCGTAGCTGATTTCTTGCTTGGATTTTTTGTAAGTTAGCTCCACCAAGGGTAGGATAAAGCCATACAAAGCCGAAGCACCCACGGTCATGAGAAACCCCAAAACGTATTCCCTGTTCGATTCGTTCGCGGGGCGGTCGCCGTTCGTATGCATGGCCAAGACGCCTGCTCCGATGGTTAACAAAAACACGGCGTTTATGGAATAAGAAGTGAACTTCTGCTTCACCAAGATAAAAGCAAACCCCGCGGTGAAAGCCAACTGCGAGGCGATGATCAAAGATGAAGTCGAGACGGGAAGGCGTGCGACACCATAAGCGTAGAGGTAGTCATCGAAGCCGGTGAGGATTCCGATGAAGGCGGCGGCGATGAACAATTGTGGTTTCATGAAGAAAAGCTTGTTTTGGGAACTGGGTTGGTTCCTTGAACGGTGGAAATAAGCAATAACAATTGGAATAAAGATGATTGGCCAAGCACCTGTCTCGAGCCAGCTGGAGAACCAGACTCGTTTCCCACCATGGATGAAGTAGAGGCGCATCATGAGTGGACCTGCACAGTTGCCTATAGTAAGGATGATGCAGTTTATTATCAGCAGAGCCTTTCTCATGGTGGCGGTTTTTTGTTCCGGTTCTTTACCGACCTCCATGGATGAATAATTACAGAGAAAAACTGGAGTTTGTGTTTTGTCTGTGTGTGTAGACTTGATAGTATAGTTATAGTAGTAGGAAAGCTGGTTGTGTCGTGACAAAAGCAAAGATAAATTATTTGCAGGCGCGTGAAAACAACACGATTCTTACAACAGGGATTCAATTTAATTTAATTACGAAAAATATATTATTTAATTCATAGCTTATATATAAATAAATATTTAAGGTACATTAATTTTTATTTGATTATATAAGATATTTTTTATTAAAAATAATTATATAAAGTATATATTTTTTTATTAAATTAAATATTTAAAGTATATTTTTTAATTAAAATAGGTATATAAAATATTTTTCATCAAATAAATACTTAAAATATATATTTTTAAAGTAAGTATTTAAAGTTATTTTTTCTTTAAAATAAATATCTAATATATTTTTAATTAATATCGCGTGATAATTTTTAGGAACTTTAATGAAAATATATATTATTTATTTTAACCAAAAAATATTTTAAGTATCTATTTTAATAAAAAATACTTTGAATATTTATTTTGATAAAAATACTTTATGTACCTAATTTAATAAAAAATTTATTTTAAATATTTAATTTAATTAAAAATAAACTTTAAATACTTAAATTAATAAAAATATACTTAAAATATTTATTTTTATTTCAAATATTTTACATATATTAATAAATCATATATTTTAAATACTTATTTGTCACTTTCGTAAATTCCCAATATATATGCATTCTTGTTATTGGTCAGATCTAGTTTCATGCTGACAGGAAAGAATAAAATTTATAATATAAATTATTTATCTTTTTGTGTGTTTTTATTTAACTTAATCTTAAAAAAAAATAAGTTTAACAAATTAAGGTTCAAAGTTATAATGTAAGAAGTTAAGGGTAACATTTATTTTTGAGGTTTAAGATTAATAATTTAAGATTTAGAATTTAACATTTATAATTATAATTTAAAATTTAAAATTTTAACTTTGGGACATAAAGAAAATACTATACATATTTTTTTTTGTTCTAAAAAATTAAATTAAAATAAAGTATAAAATTAATAAAAAAAATAATTGAATGTGTAAGAAAGCGAAACTAAATTAATAAAAATAAAATAAAATAAAATATCGAGGATGATTTTATAAAATAAGATTAAGTTTAAATAAAGTATAAAATTTAAAAATTGAATATATTATTATACTATTTTTAGTTATTATACTATTAAATTTATTATTTTTTATATCAAAAGATTAATTTATAACTTTTTAATAATTAAAGGAATTAACGAATTATCAAATTATAATCAAAAGATTATTTATATAATTTATTTATAAAAATATTATTGAATATAAGTAGTTATCATTTAACCAAGAATCTATAACACCACCTTTTATTTGTATTTTTATGTGTATAATAATAATAATAATAATAATAATAATAATAATAATAATAATAATAATAATAATAATAATAATAATAATAATAATAATAAAAGTGTTTCGAACTGAGTGCCTGCCAATAAGTATGTATATTCTCGTAAAGTCAATCATTTATTATTTTATTAATTCCTAGCTACCAGCATTCAACAATTCATAATCAATATTACCTTTGAGTCACGGTGGTTGATTTAGGGATGAAAAAATCTGAACCAACTCAGATTTAGGTATAACATTCGATTACATGGTTTAGAATTTATACGATTTTTAAATTATTAGTAAGGTTAATTATGTATCGATATAGATTTTTAAAATTATATTTGAAATATAGGTACGATCTATGATATATTGGTATGAGATTCAATCATTTGAAAATATTTTTATTAAATGATTTCAACTATTGTCTTGTCAAAGTTTTTTTGAAATTAAATTTTAAAAGTTCAGTTATGTGTTGCGATACACTTACATCTGTACCGATATTGCTAATCAATTGTCCCCGATGATTTTAGTGAGCAAAATAAGTATTAGTATAACACAACTTGTACCGATTTTTTAAATTGCGTAAACATTCATTTTTTTGTCATTTTTATTGATTGTTCGATTCAATAAATTTTATGGGGAAAAATATATTCATACGTAACATCTATATTTTTACTTTAACACAAATTTCATAACTAAACATTTTGATATAATAATAATAATAATAATAATAATAATAATAATAATAATCATTTTTTACCATTTTTTAATATATAAATATTATTTAATACGACATATTTATTTTATGTTTGTTGTACTAAACAAGGCATATATATCACATTAACATTTTAAATACGCATATTGTTTGTATATATATACATATACTAAAATCATATCATTATAAAATATGTTTTATATATTTATATTTTATGAATAGAAATTATATACATTAAATTTTATTTTAATTCATATTAATTTTTTTTTTTAATTTTAATTTTAAATCTTCTCTCACAAAATCAATTGCAGAGAAGAAGGGAGATTCTAATGTGGGGCTGGATTTGTAGGGCTTTGAAATAAAATATTATATTAGATCAAAGCTTAAAAGGGGAGTTGTAGAGGGAGAGAGTAGTGTATCCATGGAAGAAAAGATAGAAGAGTATGGAAATGGGATGGAGAGTTTTTGACTAATCGAAAATCGTTATGATATATTAATTCTTAAATCTGATTTCAACTCATTTTGAATTAAAATAATAATTTATTTGTTTTGTTCTATTTTGATATACTTTTTTTAATTTTATTTTGATTTCGATCTTAACTCGATTTGAAAAATTACATATTTAAAAGAATAAACTTGAATTATCGACCGACATAATTAAATATATTAAAACTCAAACAATATATAACAAAAATTTATGAAAAAAACAAATCTCTCAAAACAAAAAATAGCTTTAAACCCATAAAAGTGTTTACAAATAATGATATTTTTATAAATATAATATAAATATAAAAATATATTAGGATGAAAAACTTGAAACATATACTCGAACATGTTCCGACCTGATCTCATACTTTTCAAGTCTAACTCTGTCTCAATCCCTAAAATTAAAAAAAAAATTATTGGATTGACGTGTCTCGAGTTGAGTCTTCCTTAAATTTTTTGGATAAAAAAGAATGCAAAATTTAATAATTATAAATAAATATGTTAAAATATCATATCAAATTTTAACAATAATTGACGACAATAATAATTATAATGAAAAATAAAAAATCAATGATTATATTATAAATTTTAAAATTTGGAAGACTATATTAAAAGTCATAGTTCGGTCAAGAAAAACAAATACTAAATGACAGCCTCCAAGAGTGACCATTTCACCACTTTGACTTGTGACATACTCTTCTTCTTAAAAGTCTTAAAGTCCTTTTCCAGTCCCACATTTACAGGAAATGAGTGATTTGCAGGAAATTTTTATAACCAGCGTACTATTCAATACCGTTAATATTAAATATTGTTAAATATTATTAAAAGAAATTAAATCTCAAGGATTTAATATATAATTAATAAAAGTTGGAAAAACTTCACATATAATTGTATGATTAATCTTTTGGATTTTTATTCTTTATAAATTAATTTAATAATATTTAACGATGTTCACTATTAACGATGTTTAGTGGTGTTCGATACCCGTTGTAGACTCATCCATTTTATTAATGCTTACGAATGATTTTAAAATTATTTTTGAAAATGCTTACGAATTCAGTGGAAAATTTGGTAATAAATCCAAAGAATGCTTGACGCATAAAATAGGGTAATGACCCTAGCAAGAGTAAAATATCGTGTCTCTATCCAAGAAAAAATTATTAAATAAATTTAATTCATCATATTATTTATGATCTCATTTAATAATAAATTTATATCTTATTTTATTAAAATAAATGTTTATTTTTTTAAAGATGAATCTTTATATTTTTTTTATATATCATTAAATATAAGATAAATTTTCATCAAATGAATTATAAATATTGTAAAAAGTCGAGATCATATAATAGTTTTTTTGGTATAGTGATGAATCGTCGAAGATATACAAATAATTTATCGGCCTGTTTGGAAACTTGAATTTGGAATTCTAAATCCAAATGTTTTGTTCGGATTGCCCATTAAGAAAATGGATATGGGTTTAGCAAAATCCAATTAAACTTTTATTGGGATAAGACTTGGATTTCAAAAAATAAACATTTATTGTTGAGAGTGGGATTTGAACCCACGCCCTTTCGGACCAGAACCTTAATCTGGCGCCTTAGACCAACTCGGCCATCTCAACTTTTATTAACCAATTTCATTTAATATAAATAAATAATATAATTTTATGCCTCAAATCGATGATAGAATCAACAGTTGGATATTCGTTAATTATTGTTGGGGAATATATGGTATTTTAACTCTTAACACTATAACTCATAATTTTAGTATTTAAAGATTTTTTGTAAATTAATTTCAATTTTTTTAATTGTAATATACATTATTTCAACTTATTTTTTATTAAAGAAAAGCCAGTAGCACTCTGAGAATGTGTTATATAATATATTCTATAGTACTAAATATGATAACATTTTCTATTTCTATTATTTTTATTTTTAAAATAAAAATCAGAAAAGAAAAAATGGAAAATGTAAGACAAAACTATATATATATATTTGAATTTTTTTATGAATTTTTTTAATATAAAATATATAATACATATATATGTTAAACTTACCCAACCAAATGAAATCGTTCATAAACTACATGCACATACCATATCTTAGCCTTCAACAATTATCCTATGAGTCATGTAATATATTTTAAATGGCATATGACAACATAGCATGCATATGAAACATATCTTTATTATCAATCGTGTCGGTACTTAATTATTAGATCATAAATCAGAAAAAATCAATTTCAATATCTGATTTAATAGACAATTTGATTCTCGAATAAATTTGATCATTATACTATTACTATTTTCTCGAATTAGACTGCTTTTAATTGTTATTTAATGTAATTTAAGTTTTATACGGAAGAACAACTCCTTTATTTTGTAGTGTAGGAAAGAAAATCATACAAAAAATATGTTAGATTGTACTAGGGGTGCATTCGGTCGAGTTTGATCTAATTTGGTAAGTTATTTTAGTAACCATCGATTTTCGGTTCGGTTAACTGCGGTTTTCAGTTTTTTCATATTAACATTAATTTGTAAAAAAAATTGTATTTTATCTTGATAAAATAGCTTTATTTTATAACTTTTAAATATTAAATAATAAATATTTTAAGATATTTTTCATAAATATTTGTTTAAACATATTTTTTAAGTAAAAATAAAAAATAAAATACATTTATAGTATTTTAAGTATAAAATATATATTTTTACTTTATAAAAATAATTAAAAATTAATTAAAAAAAATTAAATTCGGTTTGATTCGGTTAATCACGGTTCGTAAATTTATGAATCACAATACCTCTATTCGGTTCAGTTTTTAGTTTTGCGGTTAATAATGCTCAACCCTAGATTGTACGAGCTTTTTAGTCTAAGTACACCTAATAAGATTGTTATGAGAGACGGTCTGACGAACATGAATTATAAAATAAGCATGCATATTATCAAAAAATTAGTTTAATATCGTTTAAGGAGATCTCAAATACGAAACATTATGTACGTAAAAAAATCGTAGAAAGATTTACTCACTAAAATTAAATGTACGACACAAATTAATCTGAATTAATCAAGTTAAAACCTTACCATGAACTTCAACTGACTAGTTAAATTCCCATGTCCTAAAAATTCAGATGCAAACTACTCCTACACAGTCAAAGAAATAAATTTGAATGTTAGTTGATTAACTGCCACGTAAGCTTTTCGGTTAAAATAGTGTCGATTTGAAAGAGAAAATGGGGAAAAAGTTGCAATTGATAAAAAAAAATATGGGCCATTTTGTAAAAAAGACAAACCTTTAGAGAATAAATGCAATTAAACCAAATAAAAAAAGAAGAAGAAAGATTATCAACACAGATGGCATTGGAACCTGAAGCTTTGAAAATCCAGAGCCATGGTAGTTCGTAGGCCGAGAATTAAGAGTACCAAAACAGAACCCCTTAGCCTTAGCCCTTGGCCATTAACGAACCACCTTTCCTTCTTCAGCTAACCGAGTCGTGTCCGAGTCGTGTCGGTTCAATCCAACCCTTTCTTTTTTGTTTTGCTTTTTCACCTCCCCAATTACACTCTTTCTTAAATCGCACTCAAAATACCAAATGCTTCCGTCACCTTCGCATTCAGCTAAAAATGATGTGAATGTATGGCGTGAAAGGTGAAAACCCAAATGCCTTTGCTGTTCAAAACCCGCCATTAAAGAACCCAATTCCCAGGGTAAAAAGTTACACATACTTTCAATTTTTTTCTTAAAAACTCTGCTTTTACTCTGGGGTTCTTGTTCTTCTTTGCTGGCTTGCTTTTGATGCTTTGGTTTGGTGGGTAGATTAGATGGGCTTTCATTTCTTTTCTCTTTTTTCTTTTCTGTTCTATTCCGGCGTTTGAGGCGGATCAACTGGAGCTCTTTTGCATATCAAGAGGACGAAATTAAGGTAACACCCATTTTTTATTTTTCTTATTTTCTTTCGACTCGTGTTTGTGGGAAAATCTTGAGCAAAAGAACGAAAATTTTATGCTTCGGGTTCTTAGATCTATGTACAAACAGTGAAATTCTTGTTTCTTTCATTCTGCATATTTGTTTTAATTCCAATTGTTAAGTTGTTTATTATGATTTGTTTCTTTCCTTTTTCTAAAAGCTCACCTTTGTCAATTTCCCCGGAAATTTCCATTCTTTCTCAGCTTTTTGGATCTAAAGAATTGTTATTTTTAATGCATAATCATCTGTTTCCTTACTTGGCATAACAAGAAATCTCTTTGGTAAAGTTGTGTTGTTTCATGTGTCCATACGCTTTTGTGTAGCATATCCTAATTTGCTAAATCTCTCAATTAGTTCATTATAAATCCTATGTTATTCTGCTACCCTTTTTATGTCTTGTTAGTGTTAATATTATTGGGGTTGCTTATTGTATTTCTCTTTTGCCCGTCATTACCCTGAATGAAGATCAGATGGAAGAGCAACATGATTTTCGACATTGGGATGAACTGATTCCGGATGCATTGGGGCAAATTTTCAGCAACCTGTCCTTACAAGAGATGCTAACAGTCATTCCCTGTGTCTGCAAAGCCTGGAGAACCGTAGTGATGGGTCCCTATTGTTGGCAAGAGATAGACATTGAAGAGTGGAGCAATGGATGCAAACCCGACAATCTTGATCGGATGCTTCGAATGCTCATCACTAGAAGCGGTGGATCTCTCCGCAAGTTATGTGTTTCCGGCCTTCAGAATGATACAATTTTCTTGTTTATCACGGAGAAGTAAGTTCAACTGCCCTTGACGATTTCGGTAATTGCATTCTTCAGTAACGAGTCCTGGCTCATTTGTGACAACATTTTTCGTATAATTATTTCTTGATTTGTTTAGTAATAGTATAGTAATTTATGGTATGGTTTTGGTTAGCCTCACATTTAGTAGTTTGAACAGGAATTTCAGTGTTGATGATAAGATTTCCAATGAGACATTTGTAATATCTTTATGAAACACAGGATCACACTTTTTTACTTTAAGGGATCACTGTTTAATGGACACTTTTAACTGATCTGGTATATTCTTCCTTTTCTTTTCCGTTGATTTTGCAAGTGCTGGTTCCGTCCGGTCTTTGCGGCTGTCGAGATGTGAAATGAGTGATTCAATTGTTGAACAAACTGGTGGAAGGCTTTCGTCGATCACTTGTTTGGATTTGAGTTACTGTGGTAAAATTGGTGCCCATGCTTTAGAGGCCATTGGAAAGCACTGTAAACTGCTTGTTAGTTTTTGTCGCAACATGCACCCGCTTGATGCAACAGGTAAACTCTCACAGGATGACGAGGCAAATGCCATAGCTGCTACAATGCCTAGGCTCAAGCGTCTCGAGATGGCCTATCGTCTCATCAGCACCGCAGGTGTTCTGAACATCCTATCCGGTTGTCCCCAGCTTGAATTTTTGGATTTAAGAGGTTGCTGGGATGTGAAACTCGATGATCAATTTGTAAAGGAAACGTTCCCGAAGTTGAAGGTTTTGGGACCTCTGGTCATGGACTGCTATGAGATGGGTGATTGGGATGATTGCTCAGACTTCTCCGACGGTTTCGAGTATTTGGCATGGGAGTTTGAAATGGACAACTATGACGACGATGACATTTATGACGAAATGTGGTACGGTGAAGGAAGACTGGAGGAACTTGAACTGAGATTTTACGAAGGAATCGGTGGCGATGCCGGAATGTTTGGTTGGCCACCATCTCCTTAGGTTCTTTCTTTTGCTTCTATGCTCTTCATAAGTGAATAGAAATCATGTATTTCTATGTTTCAATGTGAACTTGGAATTTGTGTGATTTGTTTCTCTTCTAATGAATGCCTTTGTGTAGTGAACTGTGCTTATTCGAATTATATTTAATCGATTAATTAAATTATTTATTTTTTAGAGCTTATGTATGTTAGATTAAGATTGTATTTAGAATTTATTAAAAATATTAATAAATTTAATATAATAATTATTAAATTAGATAATATATAGGGTCCACCCAATCAAACCCACCTTTTAAAAATAAATTATTTCATCATCTAAATCATATCTGATACAATACATAAACAAATGATTTAAAGATTAGTAGACGTAGTTAAGATTTGGAATTATGGTTGGCGACGTCAAAACCTAGTTAAGTCACATGTTACTGTCCATCACGTGACTTTGTCTTTGAATCTTATTCTTCGGTGCTTTGCTCTAGTTTCAATTCAATGTTCCCTCCGACACTGACTTCTAGGACAACAAGACAAACCACGATTTTTTTATTCGATTTTATTCTTCATCTTATATTTATTTAACACTTTGGATTATATTTTTGTTGTCTTATTCATTTATTTTTATGATAAATCTATAATTATATCAAGATTCTTAAGTCACTCGTATTTAATTTGATAATATCAATAATTAAATTTTATTGTGTAATTTTTTATGGCATTTTGATTTTTTACGAAACAAATTAAGAGTTTATTTTAGTTCATTCGTCACTCATTATCTTTAAAATATTTAATTAGATAAAAAAAATACTATTAATGATTATTGAGTTATTATAGATTATAAACATTAGATTTAAAAAAATCGACTATTATTATGTTTAATAATATTGTATTTTCTTCAAAATTTTAAAAAAAGTGTTTGGTACACTTACCGTACAAATTTTTCTTTATATAAACATTTAAGTATACATGAGAGTAAATCATTTGAAAGAAAAAAAAATAACTATCAGTATATCAAATAATAATAATATAAGACTTATTATTTATAAAATTAAATTTATTAAATATATATTTTTTGTACTTAAAAATTACTAATATTAATCTATTTAAGTGATAAGCAAATTGATATTGTTTAAATAAATTTTGAGCCTAAAACCGTGTATATAAAAAATTATTGTTAAAAGACTCAATATTAAGATTAGATGTATAACGTAAGTCAATCTAGAATCGAAAGAGCAACGAAAAAGTTAAAATATGAATAAATATTAAGTATAATAATAAAATATATTGCACTTTTAATGAAATAAAATATGTTTAAATTTTGAAAATAATACAAAATATATGAAATATAAAAAAATTAGGAGCTAAGACTTTTCAAATTAGTGATATTTTAATACTGAAGCAAATCACTAGACCGATGAGATTACCTGATTGAAGTAATGTTTGATAGTTTTAAGGATAAAATTATAATGTTTTTGAAGTTTAGAGACCACTATAAAATTTGAGAATAGTTTAAGGATGCCTGTGAAATTAACTCAAAAAAATTGAAAGTAAATAAAAGGAAGATTAACCCAGAAGAAACGATAGAAGGAAGGCGCGTGAGGAAATCCTACTGGGTCGCTACGTGGCAACGCGCTCTGCGTTGTTTCCAAGCATATTTGTTTAATAGACAAAGCAGAACTATGTCTTCCGTAATCTGTTGACTTCGACCGATCCCCATATTTCATTCCCGAAGAAGAAGATAGAACTCTCACCAATGGAAATTTCCCACGAATCCCAGAATTTACAGCTCAAAGACCGTCGCGTCGATGCACTCGGCAACTTCAACCACCTCCCCGATGAACTCATCTGCACCATCTTAGATTACCTAACTCCTCCGGACATAGCTCGTCTCGCTTGTGTCAGCAGGTTTATTTTTGCTCCTTAATTTCCCCAGTTTCCATATTCTAACTTTTAATCATCCTTTTTGTTCTAATTTTGTTCTCTTTATTTGGGTTTGAATTTGTTAGTGTTATGTATATATTCTGCAATGAAGAACCGCTTTGGATGAGCCTTTGCCTCAAGAAAGTTAATGGTCCACTTCAATATAAAGGCTCCTGGAAAAAGACTACTTTGCATTTGTATTTTGCATTTGTATTTTGCTCTTTGTATTTTTCTTTTATCCATTTTATTCGATGTTATACCGGTGTCCTGGTTACAATGTACTGCCTGATAATTGAATTTCAGCGCATAAGGTTGTTGCTTTTGTTGCTTTACACAGCTGAAAAGCTGCTATCCATGAGGTCATATCTTAATTCTTTTGGACAGGTGGGCATTGTATCCTCCTGGAAGAGTTCCTTTGGGTGTTACAGTGCATGTAAATGATGAAGATGGTGATGTCAACATTGATACT
Organism: Abelmoschus esculentus; assembly: GCA_035048815.1. Classification (NCBI taxonomy): domain Eukaryota; kingdom Viridiplantae; phylum Streptophyta; class Magnoliopsida; order Malvales; family Malvaceae; genus Abelmoschus; species Abelmoschus esculentus. Next base: position 3,583,351 of record JAUCBN010000039.1, read on the forward strand.
CCAACATCATTACAAGTATATAAACTATGGCCCTCTGCTGTTCTTGTCACATTTTTCGAGGTTACGGTTGTTGAATTCCTTTTTTTTTTTGTGTGTGTGCAGTGGTGGCTTGATTATTATCCACTTCTTGCTGATGAAGACAAGCCAATAGAGTGTACTCAGCTGCCTGGGGAGACGATATTTGTTCCAAGTGGATGGTGGCACTGTGTCCTGAATCTGGAAACAACTGTTGCTGTGACACAAAATTTTGTAAATCCCAGAAACTTTGAATTTGTATGTTTGGATATGGCTCCTGGTTACCAGCATAAAGGAGTTTGTCGCGTTGGACTGCTTGCTCTTGATGAAGGCTGTTTAGAGAACATGGAGAAGAACATGTCATGTGACAAAGACAATTTTAATTATTCAGATCTGACAAGGAAAGAGAAGCGGGTCAAAATTCCAAGATCTCAAGAGAGTGAAAATCACAAAGGAACTGCTAATGGTGCTTCTAAAAGATATAATCTATGGAAACATGGCTTTTCTTATGATATAAGTTATTTGGCCATGTTTTTGGATAGAGGGAAGGACCACTATACTTCTCCATGGAGTTCGGGCAATTGCATAGGGCCGCGTGAAATGAGGGAATGGCTTTCCAAGCTTTGGGTTGGAAAACCGGGAATGAGAGAGCTGATTTGGAAGGTATGTTACACTTTTACACAAGTGTGTGCATTCCACCAATCCAGTCCTTTCCTATTCTTCGTTTTCACTTCCAATGGATGTGTTGACTACGAAAATTGTTATAGGGACCCATATGTTGTAGGAGAGATAAAACTAGGAATATACTGAAAAAGGTTGTTTTTGATTGCAAGTTGTTGACAAAGAAAAAAAGGGATCATATTGATTGTTTAGAAGATTTGCATGATAACGAAAATCCTCTGCTGACATTTTTGTATTATTATCCCTGGCTGGTTTCTTCTCTTAAATGCTCTATGTTGTGTTTACTGGAGACTTTTCCTATTGTTGTGTTTTGTCCAAATCTTTGGTGGCGTTCACTATTAATATTTATCTTTTATCTTGTTTTTAACCTCTTTTTTTAATTCCCCCTTTAATTGTCTTAGGGAGCATGTCTTGCTATAAATGCTGATAAGTGGTTGGAATGCTTGGTGAAAATCTGCTCATTTCACAATTTGCCTTTTCCCAATGATGATCAGAAGCTTCCTGTTGGAACAGGCAGCAATCCTGTGAGTTCTTTTGTCATTTTTTCATTCATCTCTTAAATTCTGTTTCCTTTTACAAATCGGAAGTTAGGGGAATGGATTTTGAGAAATCAATTCTAGGATACTACTGAACTTGTCATTACCTTGTTGAGAAGCATTTTTTCTGTAGTGTCATAATACGCATATTCCATTGGACATGTTTAACTTTGATGTGGGATCTCAGAGCTTGGTAAGGAATACTAAAGAATAGTGAATGATTCCTACATAGTGGTCTTCTGCAACATGTGATCTGAGACTGAGTGCTGTTTATTTAGCATGTTGACAAGAATTTTGATGCATCTGATCTCTATGTCAACTCTTTTTTTTTACTAAAGATTTTATAAGCAGTCATTTTATCACCATAGAATTTTTTTTGTAGTATTGATTGATGTTCTAATTCTTCTGCAACAGGTCTATGTCATGGATGAATATGTGGTTAAAATCTTTGTTGAAGAAGGGATGGAATCTTCAATACATGGTTTAGGCACTGAGGTAGGTATACGTCCGAGTTTCTGCTCTTCTTGTCCATGGATCATTTACATACCATTACGTTTTGTGTTTCCATCCATGCAGCTTGAATTCTACGACACTCTTTGTGAAGTTAATTCCCCTTTAAAAAACCACATTCCTACTGTATTGGTTACTGGCATTCTGTACTTGGAAAATGGATCTTACAAAATTGATTCTTGGGATGGTAAAGAAGTTCCTGATGTGATTGCAAGGTGCAATTTGATTCCAGAAAAGGGAACAGGTGATGTTTTCCCTTTTGGTGTACGGAGTAAGAAATTGTTTGAATATAGAAAAGCTGGGTCACCAGAATCTGGACCAGGAAGTTCTGCCGGGTCCTCTAGTGTCTGGCCTTATCTTATAACGAAGCGTTGCAAAGGAAAGATATTTGCACAGTTGTAAGCATTCTTAATTTTATAAGGATCTTAACTTCAAGAATTACAGATGCAAAAAGTAGATTGGTGTTATTAATCTTCCATTTAATTTCTATCGCAGAAGAGATAAACTATCATTGGAAGATTCACTTAACTTGGCTGCCTTTTTGGGAGAGCAGCTACAAAACCTTCATAGTTTACCCTATCCTTCCTTTGGTAATTCAACTGTTTCAGATTTTGAACAGGAGTGCTCTTTTGCCAATGGTATGGACATCGATTTTGTCTCCCACAAATTAGATATTCCGGCTGAATGGGAACTCGTTGTGAAAACTCTAAGTCAGCAGAAGAAGAATCTTTCCAGCCGCTTGAAAAAATGGTATACTATCTATTTGGGAATGATGTTTGTTGATAAACTTTGACACCAACAATGATTCTATTTAAAATATATTGAGAGAAAATTTCCTTTTCTTTCTCCTATCTGCAACCAGTGATACCATGTTTGGTTCATTCTGTTCTTGCTCCATGTCTTTTGTATTCTTGAGAACAAGAGAAATATCAGCTGTGCAGACATTGACCTGCCCTTATCTTCTTTTTGGGAATACTTTGAGATCAGTTCTCCTAAAACTTCATGTTTGTTATCTTGTTTTGTTATGTCGTCACTCATCATTTGGCTATGGTGTCACAACAATTTCTCTGATAGCGGTTTCATTTGCTATAGATTTTTTCTCAGTTATTTGTTTATTTACTTTATCACAGCCTTTAATTATTAGATGCCTCTTGGAATTCTACTGTCCAAATTGTAGGGGGGACCCAGTTCCTGAGAAGCTGATGGAGAAAGTTGACGGATACCTCCCTGATGATTTCCTGAAGCTGCTTTCTGTATCTGAGGTTTCCTGTAGTCCCACAAGCTTTTTTTCTCTCTATATTTCTGATATTCCCTCTTGATACTATGTTTGGAACATCTTGCACTGTTAGACCTAACACTGTTTGTTATTGATTTATTGATAGGAAAATGGCATGAAAAGAGCTCTTAAGCCTTTGTCGTGGTTACACTCAGATATTATGGATGATAATGTTTACATGGAACCATGCTGTCCATCTGGTTCAAATGGAATAGATGCTATGACCGATAATGGTTCAGTGAATGGGCATGACGGAGAAGCAAAATCATGGCGCGCTAATTACATCCTTGATTTCAGCAATCTTTCTATAGGTCAGCATACTTTCTCAATCTGATTACATCCGTTTGTTCCTATGATTAAAGCTGTTCTTGTTTTTAAATCATTCATCTCTTTCCTGAAATTGAATTGCGGAAAGCCGGAAACATAGCGAACAGGTACTGAGATTAATGCAAATGATATATTTAACACTAATATGATGTTTGTTTATACCTAGTTAAACCCAAGCACTTTCCTGTATTTTCTTGAAGCATTCATGTCCGACATCTGTAAGTAACAAACACATACCTAGACGAGTGTACGGGGATAGTTCCCCTCCAAGGACCCTCTACATACATGGAAAACTTAGAAACGAGTAAACATGCCCGTGTTGTACTCGTTATAATCCGAATAACACGAGTATTCGATTTTATATTTGAAAGTTTAGCAACTTGCTTTCATCCATCAACTTGACTTGGATTTTCTTTTCCAGGTGATCCCCTTTATGACATGATACCAATACATTTGGATATCTTTAGAGGCAGTTCATGTCTCCTTAATCGGTTTCTACAAAGCTATAAACTTCCGTTGATGCAAAAAACACCCGAGCGTGGATCGCTTACTTCTATCGATAAGTTCTGCCGGCTTTCGTACCATGCCATGTAAATACTCGTGTGTTCCATTCTTTCCTTGTCAATATTTGTTGCAGACAACTTTATCTGTTTTGTTTTCTGTATGTGCAGGTGTTACTGTCTTTTGCATGATGAGAATGTCTTGGGCGCTATATTTGGTATCTGGTCCGAACTTAAAACAGCAGACTCATGGGAAGAGGTTGAGAAGGCTGTGTGGGGAGAATTAAATAACTATGCTGGCGATGCTGGCATCTGAGGTAGAAGGAACTTCAAAGGATGAAACAGTCTCGGGTCGGGAACATACTTGTATTTGGCATTAAATTTATTTTTTATTTGTTTAAAGAAAATGTTTTAAAACAAATACGTTTGTCGCGACCATTTTAAAACCAAAAGTGTGAAAAATATCTTGGCGAATAATTTTGAAAAAAAAATTAGGTTTTTTATCACTTTTAATTATTTTTTATGAAAAATTAGGGTTTTATTTGAAAACATATTATTTTAATTTTAAAATAATTTGTAGTGCCACCGGCCACTTTGGTAGGCCAGACACCATAAAACAAACCAGAGATTCATTTTGAAAATATTTGGATTCGGGAGTCGGTTACGCGTAAGGACGACCCTTACAAACGCCCAAGATTGGTACCTTATTAATTACATGTGGCATTTTGGTATTTCGAATAATAATATTAATTTAATCCGTTATCGTCAAATAAATATCGCTCGGATAAGAATATCCTTTTGGGTAAAAAGGTACATTTCTTTTAAATACGAGCTTTGAGAAAGACGTCCTATAATAGGAAACCTTAACTCGTATTTAAAGAAATATAGATTCTGACCCAAAAAGGTTTTAAATGCATGATCGGTTTATTATCTGGTTCATTTTAAGTTCTAACCTAAAAAGACTCCATTGATTAAGTATTTAAACCCTATTAAATTATTAATTTCACCGGATGTATTATGATAACATCCGAATGCACGGACACTACCATTTTGACACCAAATAAAATTAATAATTACTATTGGTATTTCTAATTATTTACTTAATTAATTTTATTAAATTCTAACCCTAAATTATTTGCCATTTTCTATGTTTCGATGGCGCGCCAAATACGATACCAAAGTACACTATTCGCCAACATAATGTTGTTTCAAAACACTGATCACTTAATGTATCCGAGATATATGATTAGAACATCATCATTTCTAAATTTTCTCTCCTATTTAATTAATTAATTAATTAAAGTGACTAATCCTAAAAAGGCTCTAATTAATTAATCTAAGTGTAAATTAAATGATATCCTAAACAAATATACTATATGATTTAAAAACATGCAAGCAAAAATAAACAAATTAAATAAAGCAATTAAAACGATAAAGATGACAAAAGAGCTACGTTACTTTTATTAAAAAGATATAGGAGCTCGAAAATAAACATCGGAAAATTAAATTGACAAAGGGACTTGTAAGGCATAAATAAAAAAAGACAAGGATTAAATTGACAAATGTTCAATTTTAGGGGTTGAATTAGACTTAATTAGATTCAATTTAAAATTAATCCTAAGCTTAGAAAATTTAATTAAATCCAATTAAGTATCTAATTAAATTAGATCTAAGTTTAAAATTAATTTTAATCCTAATTAACGTCTAAATTGATGAAATTTTGGGTTAACGGTTCGAATTGGGTTCAATTAGGGGTTAAATTGAGTGAATTTCAGAGTTTTAAGGGTTAATTAAGGGATTTGGGGACTAAAATGAATTACACCTCAAACCGCGGAGGACCACGGTAGTAATTTCCCCACCCGTCCAAATACGCGCGGATCTCGGGTCGACCCGGATCAAAAACACGCGGACCCTGGAGCGCAAAACGACAGCGTTTTGCTGTCAAGCAAAACCCGCTTAAACCGAGTTAACTCGGTCATTTGGTCTCCCCCTTTGACTCGGCCGACTCACCCACCTAAGAAATTCTCTCAATACAAACACCCTAAAACCCAAAAATTACCTTTGAAACGGATCAAACACCAATATTTTGGATGATGTTCATCAGTGTTCTTCATGAACACGATGAACACAGTCACCCAACCACCGCACCAAACACTGTTCTATCCAAAGCACCACCGCCGACCACCGCACCGACGAGTTTTCCAGCCACCGTCCTGGACCTCCGACCACCACCAGTCTTCAACATTTTTATTCCGGTAACCGTTTTCGGCACCGGCGAACTCGCCAGAAACCTTAAAACCCCTTAAAACAACCCGGAAACCCATTTTCTTTAATCCAAACACTCACAAGCACTAAAACTCCTCTCTAACACTTGAATAACACCTAAACAACAACTAACTTCATCTGGATTTAAGAGAAATTTTCGAATTTAAACCAATTCTATCCAAACCAAATTCCAACCTCCATATCCGACTGTAATTAAAACTTAGACACCACTAACAACCATAATTCGAGCCGAGTAAGTACTTGGTCCTCCATTTTGATTCAAAATTAAATCGAAGAGATTTTTCAATTCATACTTAAGAAGTTCGAATCAAAACGTTACTCTAACAAATATGAAAATAATAAGAATGAAACTTTACCTCTCGAAGCGTTTTTGAATTTCCAGTAACCTCTTTCAATGATTTTCCAATTGTCGCTGCCACTTCTCGATTGAATTTCCAACGCCTTCCAAGTTTCCAGGACAGTCCCGGTCCCCTTCTTTTTTCTCTGTTTTTTTCTCAATCCAATTCCCTCTCCTCCTCCTCTTTTTCAATGCCGTGTCCTCCCTCCTTTATTTTTAATTTTTTTAATTCAAAACCCCCCCACAACTGCCAGTAACCAAACCAAAAACTAACTCCCATTATCCTTTTCTTTTTTCTTTTTTTATTTATTTTTAATTATTTATTTCATTTATTTATTTTTATTATTTATTTTATTTAGGTCGAAGCTTGGACAAAATTCATGTTCTACAGCTGCCCCTCTTTGCTCAATGCTGCGGAGCAGGAGACGAGCAAAGACTGAAAAGACACGAATTTTGTCTAAGCTTGTTGACCTCTGTTACGCTAACAAAGCTTGAAGCTGTTCTTCTTATTATGAAATTCTTCAAGCTAGATACCTGTTGTGGGACCTGAGGTTGTTCTTCTTATCATGAAATTCCTCGTATCCCGTGAAACCTGGAGCTGTTCTTCTCATTATGAAATTCTCCATGGATTGAAGCTGTTCTTCTTATTATGAATTTCTTCAGACAAAAAGATGATGAACCCGAAGCTGTTCTTCTTATTATGAAATTCTTCGTATCCCATCGAATTTGGAGCTGTTCTTCTTATTATGAATTTCTTCAGACAAAAGGTGATGAAACCCGAGGCTGTTCTTCTCATTATGAATTTCCTCGTATTTCATAAAGTTTGGAGCTGTTCTTCTTATTATGAAATTCTCCATAACCTGAAGCTGTTCTTCTTATTATGAATTTCTTCAGACAAAGGTGATAAAACCCGAGGCTGTTCTTCTCATTATGAATTTCCTCGAATTTCATAAAATTTAGAGCTGTTCTTCTTATTATGAAATTCTCCAAAGTTTGAAGCTGTTCTTCTTATTATGAATTTCTTCAAACTTATCAAATGATGGAAACTGAGGTTGTTCTTCTCATTATGAAATTCCTCGTCTCCGGGAAAGCTTGAATAGTTGTTGTTTGATTGTTTTTCCTGAATCATTTCTCGTAGGTTTCTGAATCCTGTTCAAATAGAAATATGATGCTTTATTAGTATGATCCTAATGCAAATATTTCTATTATGATGCATGAGTATGCCTAGACAGGCAGATATTATCAGTCAATTGTCATTTTGATGAGCATGATCGACTCTTTCCTCTTTTCTCTGCAATCTTGATGATGTCTTGATTCTTCATCTCATATAAAGGAGTAACCCTTGATGACAATCTCTCTCACAAAGTTGTTTTTGAAGCGCCTTTTCAGGTTTTCACTTCAAATTATATTTTTCTCAAAGCTCCCTTTCAGGTTTTCACTTTGGTTTTTTTTTATTCTTTCTTTTATTTTCTTTTTTCGATTTTTCTCTTTTTCTTTTTTCTCTTCTTTTCTCTCTCTCTCTCTTTTTTTGAATTGGTCTTGACACTGATTTCAGTCACTGTTTGAAAACTTCCTTCTGTTGTGTTCCTTGTTTTAGGATTCTGTTTGACCGTTTGAACATATTCACCTTTTATTCCATTATCCTGATCTGGAAAAGCAAATATTACCTATGACTTTTAAAACAACATAATGACAGAAGATTTTCATATTTGTTAATTTACATGAGTTCACTTGCACGATGCTTTGGATAAAAAGAAAAGCTCGGAAGAAAAAATGAATAAGTACTGAAGCTTTTTGTATGTTTGTAATAAGTATTGAATTTTTAAAATAGTCATGGCAAACCAAAAGAAAGAAAATCAAGAAACAAATGCAAATTCTCAAGCGCCCATTACATGTAATCATCAGGACCTTTTCCCGAGATATAGATTTTAAATAAATCTGCTTATCTAACAGTTCTTCAAGTGATGATCTAATTTTGCAAACATGAATCCCCTTCTGAACTACTAGATAACCGAGAGGTATAGATTGCCGGATGCCTACTGTTATGCATTTGAGCCGCCATTTCTGGTTTTCGACCCAAATCCTCCTTTGGTATCGAGACGCCCTTTACGGGTTTTCATCTCAACCCCTCCTTTTTATTTTTATCATTTTTATATGAAACGCCCTTTCGGGTTTTCGCTTCATTTTCACTTTTTATTTTCTCTTTTTATTTTCTCTTTTTTTATTCTTCAGGCGTAATATTTCTTAACTGAATCGGAATTCACAGGCTTGTGTAATTCTTTTCCATCCATTTCAGTCAAGATCATTACACCTCCGGAAAAGGCCTTTTTGACAACATATGGCCCTTCCCAATTCGGCATCCATTTCCCACGGAAATCACGATGAATCGGCAAGATCTTTTTAAGCACTAGATCACCCTCTCGGAATTCTCGCGGTCGCACTTTCTTATCATAAGCTCGAATCATCCGCTTTTGATACATTTGGCTATGGCAAATAGCTTTCAACCATTTTTCTTCAATCAAATTCAACTGATTAAAACGAATCTGTACCCATTCTGCGTCATCTAGTTTCACTTCTGATAAAACCCGAAGAGACAGAATTTCAACTTCAAGTGGTAACACTGCTTCAGTCCCATACACTAGATAATAGGGTGTTGCCCCAGTAGAAGTTCTCATTGAAGTACGGTATGCAAACAAAGCAAAATGAAGTCTTTCATGCCAATCTTTGTACGTTTCTGTCATCTTCGATATGATCTTCTTGATGTTTTTGTTAGCTGCCTCAACCGCTCCATTCATCTTCGGTCGGTATGCCACAGAGTTGTGATGAATTATCTTGAACTGCTCACAGGTTTCTGCAATCACTTTGTTGTTGAAGTTAGTAGCATTATCTGTGATGATTCATTCTGGTAGACCATATCGACAAATGATCTCTTTCTTCAAAAATTTGCACACAGTTGTCCTTGTAATATTAACATAAGAAGCAGCTTCTATCCATTTGGTGAAATAATCACTAAGATGAAACGATGCCCATTTGAAGCTTTCGGGTGAATCTGCCCAATTACATCCATTCCCCATACAGCAAAAGGCCACGGTGAATTCATAGTGTGTAACGGTACCGGTGGAGAATTGATCTTATCTGCATAAATCTGACATTTATGACACTTCTTGGCGTATTCTATGCAATCTCCTTCCATAGTAGACCAATAGTATCCGTATCTCATTATTTTTCGTGCCATCGAGAAACCGTTGGCATGCGTACCACATATCCCGTCATGTACTTCCTCAAGAATACTTCTAGCTTCACGAGCATTGACACATCTGAGTAACATTTGATCTCTGCTTTTCTTGTATAAGACGTCACCATCTAACACATATCCGTCATCCATTCTTCTGATTGTTCTTTTATCATTATCATTCGCTTCAAATGGATAAGTTTGGAACTTGATGTATTGCAGAATATCAAAATACCAAGGATTACCATCCTCTTCCTCTATGCCGCAGCAATGAGCGTACGTTTCGTAACTTTGCATTCGGATCAGCATCATATCCTCCGGTCTATTTGCTTAGAATACCGAAGCCAGTGTAGCTAGGGCATCCGCCATCTGGTTGTCTTCTCTGGGGAGGTATGCAAAAGTTACTTCTTCAAACTCTTCAATCAGTTCTAACACCAACTTCCGGTATTCCATCAACTTTGTGTCTTTTGTCTCCCATTCTCCACATAGTTAATAAATAACTAGGGCTGAATCTCCATACACTTTCAAGGCTTTTATTTTTCTTTCTATTGCAGCCCTCAATCCCATAACACATGCTTCGTACTCCGCCATATTGTTCGTGCACAAAAACTCTAACTTGCTTGTGAGAGGATAATATATACCACCTGGGGAGATCAATACAGCTCCAATTCCACGTCCAGCGCATTAACTGCTCCATTGAAATACAAACTCCATTTCTTCACCTCATCATCTTCCTCCACATAAATGGTCATCACATCTTCATCAGGAAAATCAAAGTTCAAAGGCTCATAATCTTCTGAAGCTCTACTTGCGAGAAAATCAGCTATAGCACTCCCTTTAACTGCTTTCTGGCTTACGTATAAAATATCAAATTCAGACAATAACATTTGCCAACGTGCTAATCTCCCGGTCAATGCTGGTGCTTCCATCAGAAACTTTAATGGATCAAGCTTTGATATCAACCACGTGGTATGGTATAACATGTATTGTCTAAGCCGTCGAGTAACCCAAACAAGCGCACAACACAGCTTCTGGATAAACGGGTACCGTACTTCACATTCGGTAAACTTCTTACTCAAGTAATAAATTGCCCTTTCTTTCTTTCCAGTATCATCATGCTGCCCCAGCACACACCCCATGGAATTCTCGAACACCGTCAAGTAGAGGATCAATGGTCTTTCAGGAACAGGAGCCACCAACACCGGCGCATTTGACAAGTATTGTTTGATCTTGTCCAACGTTTCTTGACATGCATCGTCTCACTCACACGGATTATTCTTTCGCAGCAGTTTAAAGATTGGATCACATCTATCAGTTAACTGAGAAATAAACCGAGAGACATAATTCAACCTTCCAAGGAAACCTCGAACTTCTTTTTGGGTTTTTGGAGGTGGTAAATTCTGAATCGCTTTAACCTTATCTGGATCAATTTCGATACCTCGTCTGCTAACCACAAAACCAAGCAGCTTGCCAGATGTAACCCCAAAAGTACACTTAGTAGGGTTAAGTTTCAACTGATACTTTCGTAGCCTCTGAAACAACTTTCTCAAATTCTGAACGTGCCCATCTTCTGTTTGGGATTTGGCGATCATATCGTCTACGTAGACTTCGATTTCTTTATGCATCATATCATGAAATAATGTCACATAGCCCTCTGGTACGTTGCCCCAGCATTTTTCAACCCGAAAGGCATGACTTTGTAACAAAACGTGCCCCATAGTGTAGTAAAAGTCGTCTTCTCCATATCCTCCGGATTCATTTTGATTTGATTGTAACCCGAAAAACCGTCCATAAAAGAGAACCACGAATGCCCTGATGTGTTATCAACCAGAACATCTATATGAGGTAAAGGAAAGTTATCTTTCGGACTCGCTCTGTTCAGATCTCTGTAATCCACGCACATTCTTACTTTCCCGTCTTTCTTCGGTACTGGAACTATGTTTGCCACCCATTCTGGATACGCTGCCACCTGTAAGAATCCCGCATCAATCTGTTTCTGAACCTCTTCTTTGATTTTCAAAAGCATCTCTGGTTTCAACCGTCTGAGCTTCTGCTGTACTGGCTTGCATTCTGGTCTAATTGGCAACTTGTGCACCACAATGTCAGTATTCAAACCCGACATATCTTGGTAGGACCATGCAAAAACATCTTTGAACTCTCGCAACAAATCAATCAAATCTTGCTTTGCCCCAGTTGAGAACGTTGCCCCAATCTTAACTTCTCTTTTCAGTTCTTCAGACCCAGATTCAGAATCTCTATTTCTTCTTTGTAGGCATGATCTGTTTATCTTGTTTTTCCACTAACCTTAATAATTCTTTGGGAACCTCATAATCCACATTATCTTCACACTCATTAATATTTGTTAGACAAGAGATCTTTTCCAAATCTATTTCAGAATTAGGCACAGAGTCACTCATGTTATCATTGATTGGGAACCTGCGAAGAAAACTTATATATTTGGAAAGGAATAATAAATGAATGAATAAATGAAATAATAAATAATTAAATGAATGAATAAAAGAAAGAAAACGTTTGCCATTTGAGAATTAAAGAAAAAAAAAACATCATCGTTTGCAAGTGAAATATGTAAAAGCCCTTTACAGAAAATCCCTTATACTTGCGGGCAGAAGTAATAGGGTAGTTCTTGGCATTACTTTGTTTTAAATACTACAGGTAAATCCTCTGCAGTCCAATTTTTCAGAGTTTCGCCAGGGAGACATGGACGGATTCCTTCCAGAAAATTCATCCTTGGTCCTTCAGAAATTCCTCCCACCAACAAACCATCGAAAGCATCCCCAAAAGTCTCTTGCTCTTGTAGCCTGACAGCTTCTTGACGATTTTTCTCCGCTTGCTCAGTCACATTTACAAATCCATGAGATATAAAGTCGATCTTTGAACTCAATGAGATCGGCTTCTTAGCTGCAGCTTTCCCATACTTCTTCCAAAATGCCTCCATTGAAAAACCTAATCCAGCTCGGCCCTTCTTCATAACCACAGGTCTTGGACGTAAGCTTCCTTGCAATTTCCTTCCTAATCCCTTTCCAGTCTTGGCTCATTTACCGAGAGTTTGCTTAACAGTCATTTCTGTGCAGTTCGACAATCTTGGACATGGAAACCTCGCGCCTTCAGCAACAAACGCGGCATTGATAAACTCCAACGCCCTGAAAGAACACTCCAACGCATCCTCGCTCGCCTGGATGTACGGCGTATCAGTAGAAACTGAAGCGATAATGTCTTCCTCTGCCCCAACACACACGAGCTTCCCATCTATCACGAATTTCAACTTCTGATGCAGAGATGACGGCACTGCCTTGGCAGAATGAATCCAAGGCCTTCCAAGCAAACAGTTATAAGTGGGCTTGATATCCATGACAACAAAATCCACATTGTACACAGCCGACCCAATCAACAGTGGGACTTTTATCCTGCCCAACACGTCCCTCGTTGTTCCATCAAATGCTCTGACTACGTTCTGATAGCTCTTCATATGGGCACTGTCAATTCGTAACCTTTGCAAAAGTCACCAACGGTAATACATTCAATGCTGACCCATTATCAATCAGCACCCCCGGTACGACATGACCCTTACAGTGGGTCGTAATGTTTAAAGCTTTAATAGACCCCATTCCACCATCCGGGATCTCATCATCAGCAAATGTTATGTAATTGTCGGCAGTAATATGATTAACAATCCGATCCAGCTTGTTCACCGATATATCATTCGGGACGAACGTCTAGTTTAACACCTTCAATAAAGCATTACGGTGTCCTTCGGAACTCAATAACAAATCAAGAATGGAAATTCTTGATGGTTGTCTCCTCAACTGCTCAACAATACTGTATTCACTGTGCTTCAAGAATCTCAGAAACTCATGCGCTTGCTCCTCAGTAACGGGCTCGTTTATTTTTGGCACTGGATCTTCAAAAATCTTCTTCTTCTCAACATTCCTTGTTTTCTCTTCTTCTTTCTCTTGAACAGGCGAATAACATCTTCCACTCCTCGTGAAATGTCCTACCTCGTTCACCGGTTCCTCAGTCTCACCTTCATTCCCAATCACGGGCTCCTCAGGATGTATCTCCTTGGCAGGCTTTGAACTGCTCGGCACTGTTACGCTTGCAGTGTAGTTCCATGGGATCCTCTGTGTATCCTTGAACGAAAAAGATGCAGGAGGAGTAATCACTATGCGAGGGGTAGCCACTGGTTTTACTTCCCCTGATGAACTATCGCCTTTTGGTCGGACTGAAATAATCAACGGCTTATCTGTACTGTATTTTGGCGTGCTTCTTTCAGATGTGCATACATCCATCATTCTTCGTCCTTCGATCTGAACGAAAAATTCCACCTCCTTATTATCCATCATCCTCTGTAACAAACTCCTGAACTCAGAGCAACACTGAATCTCGTGTCCTTGCTCTTGATGAAATTCACAATACAATCCTGCCTCTATCGATCTCTTCAACATCGCTTCCTGACATAAAAGTCCATTATCGAACAATTGTTCAAACACCCATTTTAACGGTGATCTGATCTCCGATACACTCGTCTTTATCTGCTTCATCTGGTCCTCCTCAATCATATTTACACCTCGACCACTATGGTTTGGTAACGGATTCGCGGATATACTGGGTTCATCGAATTTTAACACACCAGTATTGATCAGATTTTGGACTATTCTCTTGAATGCGGTACAATTCTCGATGCTGTGTCCTTGAACATTGGAATGATATACACACTGGGCCCTCGGATCGTACCACGCCGGATATGGAGGCGAAAGTGGTATGATGTGATACGGACGTATCAAGTCCGCATCATATAGCTGAGTATACAGCTCGGCATATGTTATTGGGATAGGTGTAAAGCTTGGCCTCTCCCATTTCGAATCCTTCTTGCTTGAACTCTGTGAGCTACTGGCTCCTGCCCCCGGCTTAGAAATTGTCACATTTCTCGGCGCCGCGTACACAACGGCGTTGTTCACTTCGCTATCCTTCTTCCTGAAATTCCTCTTAGAGCTATCAGGTCCTTCTATCTTTCCACTCTTCATGGCTGCTTCCACAAGCTCTCCCGTAGCAACAATTTGGGAAAAGCTTTGCATCGAAGTATTGGTAAACAAACGATCGTACATCAAACCCTTCAATGTATCAACAAACATATTGGTCATTTCACTTTCAACCAGTGGGGGTTGTACTTGGGAAGCCAAATCCCTCCACCTATGGGCATATTGTCTGAACGTCTCATTCGACTTCTGTCCCATCTGTTGTAACATTACTCTAGTAGGTCCCATTTCTAACACATGCTTGTAATTCTCCAGAAAGGCACGATATAAGTCTTTCCATGTCTTTATATTTGCTCGGCTCAACTGTGTATACCATCGCAACGCCGAACCTGTTAAACTATCTTGGAAGCAATGAATCAACAACTTCTCATCTCTGTTGAAAGCAACCATCTTGCGGCAATACATAGTCATATGAGTATTCGGGCACGTCGTTCCATCATATTTCTCAAAATCTGGCATTTTAAATTTCGGTGGTAAAAATAAATCAGACACCAACCCTAGATCAAATGCATCAGTATCTAGATCGGTTGCCCCTTGTATCTTCTGTATTTTTGCTTCTAACGCCTTGAAATGATCAACGTATTTCTTCTCCATGTCTTGACGCACTTTGTCCACCTCGCTCATGAAGTTGAGATCCGGGACCTCTTCAACATTCGGAGTAGTAAAATCAGCAACTTCTACGGGATGACTTGCAGATGCTCCCGTTTGGTCAAATTGAACCTTTATAGGTACCGACTGCACTTCAGGTTGCCCTTTCACATGAGATGCAACATCCGTCTGACCCTCAGCTTCACTTGATCCACCAACCGGTGCTTTGTCCTTCTCTGATTCTTTCGGTCTTATCAAAGCTGTTAACTGACTGATAATATCTGCTTGTGCTTTAGCAATGGTGTCCTTCATGCTATTTTCTATTCCCTCTAGTCGATTCTGAAACTCCACGCAATCATCCTCTAACTTCTTTAATCTTTCTTCCATTGCTGACTTTTTAGCACGTGACCGTGTTGAATATGAATGCGGTATGATTGCGATTAAAGTATTCACTGCCACAGAACCTTTTATTATTAAAAATTATTATTTTTAAAATTAATGATGCAAATGATGCATAAATGCATGAATGTATGTATGTATGCAATAAGGCATTGTATTCGAAGAACAGTATCTTAAAAACATCCGTTTGTCTAAAAAGTTCATATACAAAGATAAATAATCAACGACTACAGAAAGCTGCTAGCTCTAATCCCCAGATTGGTCAACTCATGCAGCAAACGTACGATGACCTCCCCATGTTCTAGCTCAATGTCAGGTTGCTTTAGGAGTGTTGTAGCTTCCTTTGACAAAATCTGCACATAAGAGGCAATACTTCTGACTTGTTCTTTGAAGCTGACTAACTCGTTGTTTTGATATTGAATGGTGCTCTGCGCTGCTTCATACTTCGCTTTCCACGGCCCGATATCCTGGTATAAAGCTCCCTCGTAGCCCGTTAATTTCTCCCTTAACTCTTGCACTTTGTTTTCAAGCGAAACAACTTTCCGTTGTAAACCCTCTTTTTCCCTTTCAATCTGAACCTTGTCTTCATTGTGATACTTAGTAATCAACTCCTCCAGCTGTGTCACCTGGTTTGACAACTCGAAATTCCTTGCTTGCTCTTTCTCTAATTTCTCCTTTGCTTTATAATCCGCTTCCCGTCCTTCGCGACACTTTTGTTCATAGAGCTTCTTGTACTCTTCCTTTTCTTTTGCCAACCTGTTCAAGCGATCGGGCGAACTCGGAATCTTTTTACTCCCACTTCCCTTCTGATATTTTCTCCTATGCCCTTCATGCATCTCTTGTAGTTCTTTCAAATCTCGACTTAACTTCTCATTCTGAACTGTCAACTCTTTCTCTTTCCTCTCATGCGTTAATATCTGATACTTTGCCATGTTTAACTCTTGCGTAAGATCATAAACCGTCTTCTCATATCTTTGGTAATCCAGCTCTCGATCTTGCTTCAATTTCTCTATCACTGACGGTGCTTCTTGAGTAATTCTGCTTGACGATCCGACGATCCTGGGTACCTCCTGAAAAGTCTTATCATTTACTCTCTGTGTCCTCCAATCATCATACCTGGCCATGATTTCCAGATCTCGGTAAGGCTGAACTTTCCTGAATGTTTTCCACGCTTTCAAAATCGTTTCATTCTTTGACTTATACCCGTCAGTCTTGTGTGCGTATTCGAAACCTGCCATCCCGGCTGTAGCAGGTATGAACTGTCTAGATCCGAACTGTCTGGAAACTAGAAGTGGGCAATAAGCTGTTCCACCCCAAACTCCTGGCAATGGGACCCAATCTATTTCTCCACATCGATACAGAAACACAGTTCCTCTACTCAACCAACAGGCCTTCCAAACAACATCTGTATCCGTCAAATTTTGAAAGAGTTCTTCCCATTGTCTCTCGTCCTTCTTTTCTATGACACAATCCTTCAGATGCTCCGAAATAGGTGAATATAAAACAATATGCCTTAGCGCATGATAAGGTGCATTCCAACGATGACCTCTGAACCAGATCTCCAATAACTGTGCACAACCCCAGAATCTTCCTTCACCTGATTTCTTACATGCTGTTAAAGACCTGTATGTCTCCGCCAAGATAGCAGGGGCTGGATTCACGCCTTTACCTAACCTCTCGAATAACACGACAGTGGATGGGTCTATATGTTCTGGGGTCCTCGGAAATAACACTAATCCATAAATGCATAAAGCATATATCCTTCTTACCTTCGATGGCTCTTCGCGACTGTCCACTATTAACTCTTTCAAAACTTTCCAATTAACTCTCTGTTTATCCTCATTCATGTCCGTACTATCTCGACTAGCAAGCTTCTCATCCCAAAACTCCTTCGTCTTTCCTGTGATCTGAGTTAACTTCTTTTTAAAGCCTGAAGTACTATTCGGCTTAACATAAATCTTGTCTCTCTTGACCATAGGACTGTCAATCAAGACCTCGTATTCCTCCAATGTCGGTGTCATATCAACTCGTCCAAAAGTAAAGCAGTTATATGCTGGATTCCAGAATTGCGCCATTGCTCTGAGTAATTGTCTATCCACGGATACCTTTAATAGTAATGTTATGTCTCCGAATTCCTTTTTAAACTGCTCTCTCATATCATCAGTCCACTGATCCCATATTTTCCGGACTTCCTGAAGACATGGATTCTGAGTCGTGTTGATCTTCACATAACCTTTCATTGTTGACTCACTTCTCGGCGGTAAACTATCTCCTTTCTCATGTTGGACTGTCTCTGACCAACCCCAGACATCCGTATTATCATCTTCTACAATGATCACTTCAGACATTTTTGGATACTTTTAACTTCACTGTTTCTCGAATTTAATGCCAATGCAAATGATATGACAGGTAATAAAACAAAATAATAAAGCAAAGGAAAACAAAACAACATTCGTGTTAGTACAGTGAATACAAGATTTAAACAACATAATCACAAAAAAGAATTGTACTTAAAATAACCAGAGAACAGTTTATGTTGCGTAAAATTAACCAGAGAACAGTTAAACAGAGAAATCCTAATTTCGGCGGCATTTCGGCAGCATACCGCCTTATCTTATGGTCCCTGTCTGGCTCTAATAGAGGTAGGTTTCTACTCTATGCATATGGGTTTTGGTCTAGACTCTGGGTTCCCGAACTGTCGTTACCGTCTACTGCGACGATAAGACATCGATTCGGTAGTATAGGTCCCTTACAACGGAGGTGAAGACTTCACGACGCGTAAGGTTAGTATACCGGAAGCAGATAAAAATCCGAAACTCGGAGCTGGATAGCATCACGTCGGACAATATCTAACTCCCACTCAAGGGTAAAAGCTCGGGTCGAGAGCTGATGCATGAAAGACAGATATATCACACAAAATAAAAATATTATCCTTATCCGAACGATATTCATTTGACAATAATGAATTAGATTAATATCTATATTCAAAATACTGAAATGCCACGTGTAAGTAATTATTAGGCCTGACTCTAAAAAAAATGTCCCCAGCGGAGTCGCCAAGCTGTCGCGACCATTTTAAAACCGAAAGTGTGAAAAATAGCCTGGCGAATAATTTTGAAAAAAAATTGGGTTTTTTACCACTTTTAATTATTTTTTATGAAAAATTAGGGTTTTATTTGAAAACCTATTATTTTAATTTTAAAATAATTTGTAGTCGCCACCGGCCACTTTGGTAGGCCAGACACCATAAAACAAACTAGAGATTCATTTTGAAAATATTTGGATTCGGGAGTCGGTTACGCGTAAGGACGACCCTTACAAACGCCCAAGATTGATACCTTATTAATTACACGTGGCATTTTGGTATTTCGAATAATAATATTAATTTAATCTGTTATCGTCAAATAAATATCGCTCGGATAAGAATATCCTTTTGGGTAAAAAGGTACATTTCTTTTAAATACGAGCTTTGAGAAAGACGTCCTATAATAGGAAACCTTAACTCGTATTTAAAGAAATATAGATTCTGACCCAAAAAGGTTTTAAATGCATGATCGATTTATTATCTGGTTCATTTTAAGTTCTAACCTAAAAAGGCTCCATTGATTAAGTATTTAAACCCTATTAAATTATTAATTTCACCGGATGTATTATGATAACATCCGAATGCACGGACACTACCATTTTGACACCAAATAAAATTAATAATTACTATTGGTATTTCTAATTATTTACTTAATTAATTTTATTAAATTCTAACCCTAAATTATTTGCCATTTTCTATGTTTCGATGGCGCGCCAAATACGATACCAAAGTACACTATTGGCCAACATAATGTTGTTTCAAAACACTGACCACTTAATGTATCCGAGATATATGATTAGAACGTCATCATTTCTAAATTTTCTCTCCTATTTAATTAATTAATTAATTAAAGTGACTAATCCTAAAAAGGCTCTAATTAATTAATCTAAGTGTAAATTAAATGATATCCTAAACAAATATACTATATGATTTAAAAATATGCAAGCAAAAATAAACAAATTAAATAAAGCAATTAAAACGATAAAGATGACAAAAGAGCTACGTTACTTTTATTAAAAAGATATAGGAGCTCGAAAATAAACATCGGAAAATTAAATTGACAAAGGGACTTGTAAGGCATAAATAAAAAAAGACAAGGATTAAATTGACAAATGTTCAATTTTAGGGGTTGAATTAGACTTAATTAGATTCAATTTAAAATTAATCCTAAGCTTAGAAAATTTAATTAAATCCAATTAAGTATCTAATTAAATTAGATCTAAGTTTAAAATTAATTTTAATCCTAATTAACGTCTAAATTGATGAAATTTTGGGTTAACGGTTCGAATTGGGTTCAATTAGGGGTTAAATTGAGTGAATTTCAGAGTTTTAAGGGTTAATTAAGGGATTTGGGGACTAAAATGAATTACACCTCAAACCGCGGAGGACCACGGTAGTAATTTCCCCACCCGTCCAAATACGCGCGGATCTCGGGTCGACCCGAATCAAAAACACGCGGACCTTGGAGCGCAAAACGACAGCGTTTTGCTGTCAAGCAAAACCCGCTTAAACCGAGTTAACTCGGTCATTTGGTCTCCCCCTTTGACTCGGCCGACTCACCCACCTAAGAAATTCTCTCAACACAAACACCCTAAAACCCAGAAATTACCTTTGAAACGGATCAAACACCAATATTTTGGATGATGTTCATCAGTGTTCTTCATGAACACGATGAACACAGTCACCCAACCACCGCACCAAACACTGTTCTATCCAAAGCACCACCGCCGACCACCGCACCGACGAGTTTTCTGGCCACCGTCCCGGACATCCGACCACCACCAGTCTTCAACATTTTTATTCCGGTAACCGTTTTCGGCACCGGCGAACTCGCCAGAAACCTTAAAACCCCTTAAAACAACCCGGAAACCCATTTTCTTTAATCCAAACACTCACAAGCACTAAAACTCCTCTCTAACACTTGAATAACACCTAAACAACAACTAACTTCATCTGGATTTAAGAGAATTTTTCGAATTTAAACCAATTCTATCCAAACCAAATTCCAACCTCCATATCCGACTGTAATTAAAACTTAGACACCACTAACAACCATAATTCGAGCCGAGTAAGTACTTGGTCCTCCATTTTGATTCAAAATTAAATCGAAGAGATTTTTCAATTCATACTTAAGAAGTTCGAATCAAAACGCTACTCTAACAAATATGAAAATAATAAGAATGAAACCTTACCTCTCGAAGCGTTTTTGAATTTCCAGTAACCTCTTTCAATGATTTTCCAATTGTCGCTGCCACTTCTCGATTGAATTTCCAACGCCTTCCAAGTTTCCAGGACAGTCCCGGTCCCCTTCTTTTTTCTCTTGTTTTTTTCTCAATCCAATTCCCTCTCCTCCTCCTCTTTTTCAATGCCGTGTCCTCCCTCCTTTATTTTTAATTTTTTTTAATTCAAACCCCCCCCCCACAACTGCCAGTAACCAAACCAAAAACTAACTCCCATTATCCTTTTCTTTTTTATTTTTTTTATTTCATTTTTTTATTTTTATTATTTATTTTATTTAGGTCGGACAAAATTCATGTTCTACAACGTTTATTTATTTTCATAAGGATGGATAGATTTATTTATGTACACAATATTGACACTAAAATGATATCTTAATGATATAAAATTGTAATTATTTATAAAAAATCAATGAAATTAAAATTTCATGTTCAGAATTACACAAAATCAAAAAGTTCATATATAAACATTATATTATCTGGCAATAGATTATTTGTAAATGATATTTATCCCAAAAAAGTCATCAAATTTTATGGTAGGAATTGATTGGATTTATGAACAAAACAAATTTAAATATAATTCTTATAAATAGTATTATTAAAAAATAATTTTAACTGATATAATTGGTATAAATAATAAATAGTTTGTTATTGTTTAAATAAGTTTTAAATTTTAGTATCTAACAAATTTAAAAAATTTATATTAAAAATTCACATATTAAAATTAAATATATCATACAAATTAATTTAAAATAATTCAAATAAAATTTGAAAAAACAAATAATTTAAAACCTTAATATAACTATATAGGAAATATTATTTTTAAAAAAATAGGGAGACCGTGAGATTAGCCTTTTGAATCCCCAAAACTCAGAATCCCGAGTTTTGCCACCTTTCTTCCTCCAACGCAATCATCGCCTCCCACTTCTCCCGTCCCCTCAAACCCAAATAATCTCAGATCTAAAACAACTATCTTCTGTTCCCTTCTTGCTCCCAATCTCACCTTCCATAGCCCCCGACGAAATGGCCGCCACCCCTTCTTCCCGCGAGGAATTCGTTTACATGGCCAAACTCTCAGAGCAAGCCGAGCGATACGACGAAATGGTCGAGTTCATGGAGAAGGTCTCCGCATCCGCCGGCACCGAGGAACTCAGCGTCGAGGAACGGAACCTCCTTTCCGTCGCTTACAAGAACGTAATCGGCGCACGCCGTGCTTCATGGCGGATCGTCTCCTCCATTGAGCAGAAAGAGGAGAGCCGTGGTAATGAGGATCACGTCGCTTTCATCCGTGATTATCGGGCCAAGATCGAGTCCGAGCTTTCCTCCATCTGTGGAGGGATCTTGAAGCTGCTTGATTCCAGGCTTATCCCTTCTGCTGCCGCTAAAGACTCCAAGGTCTTTTATCTTAAGATGAAGGGCGATTATCATAGGTATTTAGCTGAGTTCAAGACTGGAGCCGAACGTAAGGAAGCTGCTGAGAGCACTCTCTCCGCTTACAAATCTGCTCAGGTTTCCAAAACCGTTGCCTCATTTTCTAAGAGATCCGCTTCAATCAATTCATTTTTTGTGTTTGTTTCTGTTTCATAGGACATTGCCAACGCCGAGTTGGCTCCAACTCACCCAATCCGACTCGGACTGGCACTCAATTTCTCTGTTTTCTACTACGAGATTCTCAACTCTCCCGATCGCGCTTGCAATCTCGCAAAACAGGTTGGATACAATTACCTTTCTTCTAAAATAAACATAATTTGCACATACATCTAGCGTTACTAACGTACTGCCTTTTGATCGCTACAGGCATTTGACGACGCAATCGCTGAGTTGGATACTCTAGGCGAGGAATCGTACAAAGACAGCACTCTCATCATGCAACTTCTCCGCGACAATCTCACTCTCTGGACCTCCGATTTGCAGGTAAATTAACTTCTAGGGAAAAAATACTGTATCTACAACGAAGTTTTTAAATAGTTCTTTCTTCTTCTTGTATTTATATTTTTGTATATCTAAATTTACCTGTACATTTTGTTGAGATTAGGATGACGGAGCTGATGATATTAAAGAAGGAACGAAGCAAGAGGATGAGCAAAAGCAGCCGGATTCTGCAAAGCAGTAGCAAGAATCTGCTCGGTTGGTCTTTCATTACGTTATTACCATATTTCATTTTTCCAATTTCATGGGGTTTCAAAAGAAACTGAAACTTCAACCTTTTTATATGTTGTTTTCGATCGGAGAAGATAACCTCCCATCCCATTCTTTACCCGCTTGTCAAAGTTGGTATATGACAAAACCTCGTTTTTCTCTCAAACCAAAAGGTTAGATTTTGTAATATTTGAAGTGAAATTGGTTTAAAAATAAAATGATATTTTTATTTTGTATTATTTTTTTAACAAGCTAATAGCGATTACAAGTAATATATCTCTATCTTTTGATATTGATCGCTCAATCACTCTGCTGGCATCGCTGATGCTCAAACCCGTGACCTCTAGGAACATCCTTTAGATTTAAATTATAATTGATTGTTAAACTAATGCTTAATGTATATAATTATAAGATGATGTATATTTTATAATATTTATATTGAGAATAAAATTATTTTATTTTGTAACATTAATTAATTAAAATATTATCTAAATTTAATTATTTTATTTTATAATATTATATTTATTTTATCTATTTAAAATTATTTTTCTATTATACTTTTTTTAGAAGTAATTCTAACCTAAGTAATAATGCCAAAATTAAATATTGGTTATATAATAGTTTCTTTAGTTTTTTTTTTTTTAAAAAAGATAATGCTGGCTTTTATTAAAATTGATTATCATAAGAAATAATAAAGTCAAGATAGAAAACATACACGTGAAAGAGGTTTATTTGAGGTTTACTAAAAGAGGTTTCTTTAGTTTCTTTAGTTTTTAATTGCACACTAATAACCTTATACGTAAAAGAGGTTTATTTGAGGGTTCGTCGACGCACCATGTAAAATAAGTAAGATCCACACTATTCATATTATAAATTCGTAATTTTAAAAAATTTAAATTATAAACATAAATTATTTTGTTTTAGTAGTTAAATAAATTATTGTTATTTTTAAAGGTCACAAGTTCAATCACGAATATTTACAGTTAAGTGATTAAAAATTACTGTAGTTGATTAACAAACATGATATATAATTTTTTGACTTTCGTTCACGTCGTAATTCGTTAATTTAATTAATTTATAACATTCGACTTTTGTTATTTATAACTTAAGAGACTTCAAATTCATATAACACTGAAATTCGGAGAAGGAAAAAAAAAGAAGGGTTTAAATTAAATATTTATGATATAAATAAAAATAAATATTAAGTTAAGTGATTAAAATATAAATTATTTGTTTTTTAATTAAACAACCAAAATGGGATTAATAGGAAATGTTGGACCAAGAATATAAGATAATGGAAAATTTTAGGTGTACATCTTTTATTCAATCCTGATTAAAAAAATAATCAAATAATACAATAAAAGAATCTCTCCCAAAAAATATACTGTTCTGCTTTCTTTTTTTCGAATATGACTATACTGCTTGTCTCTGTACTGACATGTTTGCATGTTCTATAAGTAATATTGTTTTATACCACTGTAGCACAACTTGAGGTTGCTGGGTCAAACAAAGCCGGGAGCAAGTATTTTCTTCCATTCACGCCACGTGCATTGTAGCTAGCTCCGGTCATAGTGTCCACCAGAAGGTCGCCGGCATAGCCAGGATAAGCCCCTTTTCCAAACATCCCAGGGCAAGCAGAGGCAGCCTCCAGTGGCGCCTGTTTTGGACCCTGATAATACCCATCTCCGAATGGGTTCGTGGCAGTCTCGGCTAGGAGGCTAGCTAGATTGATCACCATCCCATCGAGACCGACATCGTTGTTCGGTGCAACCAATGGTGAGACCTGTGGTCCATAGACGGGCTTGTGGAATGGCCAAGCGCATTTACCCGGGCATTGCGTCTCCGAGTTGCCAACCCAGATGTAGACAAACTTGGAATCGTTGCTTGAACCTGGACCATGGTTTCCGCACCTGCTCGAGCAGAATTCTTCGGCAGTAACATCAGCCGATGTCAAGACGACGTTAATGGCATCTTTCTTAGCACCCTTTGCTGCTAATTGCATGATTTGCTGATTCGTTAATGACTTCCCGAGAGAGTAATTCTCGTCAAGGATTTGTGTCCCCGATGAAAGAACAAGGGGTGAAGATTTCTTGGTGAGAATATAATACTTTTCAACAACTTTCCACCATGTGGCTACCGACGGACGAGGAATGGCCGGGCTGGAAGATGAAAGCGAAGCAATGAAATCGGATATAATGGCACGTTGATCAGGCTTGAACTTACCGTACCAAATGAGATTAACCGAGATTTTTCCAGATAAAAGAGGTCCATCATGGTATTGGAATGGAAAAGGCTGCTCCGACGACTCTGTAAGCGTCCTCGCTTCTGTATCCAAGAGATGTAGAGAGAGCAAGAAGATTAGGTAGAAAACAACGTTTGAAGTTTCAAAAGAAGCCATGAACCGATGACTGGAATGGTGAAACGAAGAATTAGAGGAAGAAGACGATATGATTTTGTGGGGCTTGTGCAATGTATTTATAGGTTTGGGAATTATAATTAACGAGAGGTGGGGAGTGCATGAGACATGGCATCTCGGCATGGCCAGTCAAATGTCGCGTTTAGCGATGCTCTTAACAGAATCGTGCTAGCAGATTAAGACAAAGGAGACGTGCTCAAGGAGAGATGAAGAGGACAACTTGGTTCAGGGAATAAAATGTTCTTATAACTCATAAATTATTTTTATTACATCGTTTATTTAATTATTTTTTACTTTATTTTTATTAAATGAAGATTAAACTTAATTTATAATAAAAATTAGTAAAAAATTATTTGATAAAAAATAAAAAAAAATTAAATAACTCATAATATAATTTCTCATAACTCAGGGTCAAGTGTTCTAATTTGCTTCTCTCAAGTTGTCCGATAAAATAGAGAAAATACTTATGCAGAGTACGTCAATTTTAATTTATTGAAATTCAATTAGTGCAGGATTTATGTGTCTAATCTTATTTTTATTGTTTATATTATAGAGTTAAAATTTAAAGTTTAAAATTTAAAATTTTAAGATAAAATTTAAAATTAATGTATTAAATTAAAAAAAAATCTCATACATTAATAATAAAAGGATATCGAATGCTGCGTAACGCAATTGAAAATGGACAGTCCAGTCCAGTCCCAATGTCCAATATAATTAAGCTAAAGTACATGAATCATGAATGACAGTGACCCCAACTCAACAGATTTGGCCTGGGTACCGATTGAGTAGATCAAAATTAGATTAGACCGGGGACAGTATTGGGTTAGTAAAACCCGATTAAATCCTAACCCTCCAGTTTATAATTCCTCTTTAAATCCTCGTGGCAACGTTTGGTTGGGTAATTAAATCCAATCCCTCCCTCTGAAAATAAATCCCATCCCAATCAGTTACATCGAACACTCTCCGCTTTTTCCTCATCGTGGTTCTTCTTTTTTCCCGCTTCCGATGGCAACCGCCACCGTCGACAACTGCAACACCCTCCTCCTCGAATCTATACCCATCGTGGACCTCCGTCTCCTCTCCCAACCCGAACTCCTTTCCCTATCTTTATGCACTTCTTCTCCTTCCCCTTCCCCTTCCAATGCCGAAACCGAATTGTTCAATCCAAAAATTGATCGTTCCGTTTTCAACGAGTCCGCTGGTAGTCGGAAACAGACTTTCTTCAGGCTCCGCTTCGCCGCGCCACGCAGCCACCTACAACACCAACATTCCTCTGCTTCGTCCGAACCTTTTCCCCCTCCTCTTCTAAACCTAAACCCTGAATCTCTTGACGAAGAAAGCTCTAACACACTCTCTCTGTTTAAATCACTTTTCAACATCGACGAGTCGCTAACTAATAACCCCGAAAGCGATGAACCGTACGACGACAAGGATCTTTTTCCAGTTCAAATCGAGTATCCGAATGGGAACTCGACTTTGCAGAATATTCCGGTTGGCATTGTTAGTTGTAGTAGTAGTAGTATAGGAAAAAGGAAGCGAGGGAGGCCGAGGAAGGACGGCAAAGATAATTGGCTGATTGAGGGCGAGAATTTACCAGTAGAGGAATATAAAGAAACGGAAACCTTAGATAAACCAAATGAGACACCGGATGCCGGTAATAGTAGCAGTTTCAACGAAGTGAAGAGGAGGAGAGGAAGGCCACGAAAGGAGGAGAGTCAAAGTAGAATGATCGGAAGCGAACAAAAGAAATTTGAGAGCGAAATTGAGAGAGCAGCTTTGGGGAAAGTGGAGGAGATTCTCGGAATTGAAGAAGAGTTGAGGAGGAGGACTGAGGGGATTGTGTCAGAAGTGCAACTGATGGAGTTTATGGGTGGTTTAGAAGGGCAATGGGCGACTAAAAACCAGAAGAAGAGAATTGTTGACGCTGCTGGGTTCGGGAATGTACTTCCACAAGGGTGGAAGCTTATGCTATTTGTGAAGAGGAGAGGCAGCCATTTTTGGTTAGCTTGTAGCCGATATATAAGGTTTTCCAGTCTTAACTTTATTTTAAAATTCTTGTTATTGGTCCTGCATATTCTGTAAAGGCTGTGTACTTTCTGCGAAATATATACACATAATTTCTTGTTAATGAGAATAGCCTTTGTTTAGTTGAACTTCTGTTCTTTTTTCTCTGTTGTAGAGAATAATTAACCTAGATTCTCTGCTATGAAAATATCCTTGTTTTAGCAAATTTCGGCGGATATTTTTGTATAAATATGTGAATTTTAATATTATTCTCTTGAATTTTTTCTGTTTAGACTTTGATTACTATATTATGTTCTTGTTGGTTTTAGTCCTCAGATTAGTTGTTGCAAGCATAATACCAAGTAGGAGAGATCTATAGCGCTTAGCTAGGAAAAGGAACTAGATAATAATCGGATTCAAGAATTTTGTTTCATATGATTTTCAGTTTTCAGTTCCCTTTTTGTTAACTTTGTTGTTTGTGTCATTCTTACACTCTTTCCCCCAATTTGTTACCTTCCAGCCCTAACGGGCAACAGTTTGTTTCCTGCAAGGAGGTTTCTTCATACTTGCTCGGCTTTGGTGGACTTAAAGATTCAAGCATGGAAGCTTCGAATCTCGCTGACAAGGACATTGATTTTGCTGTCAAACCCTCATCCGGAAATGTAAGTTCCTTTTTGTGTTTATATTTATCATTTACACTTCATCTCCACTTGATTATGCAGTTGATGACATGAATGTTAAATGCCATCCACAGTTGCCAATCACATATAGATCTTCTGAACTCGAGAAGCAAACTCCCGTGCAAAAAATGGGGACTCCAAGGGAAGTCCAGAGAGCTGAGATAATAAACTGCCACAAATGCCCCATGACTTTTAATTTGAAAGATGATTTTTTATACCACCTGTTATCATCTCACAAAGAATTGACAATGAGTTCTGGACATGGTACCTCAACTAACGAGGAGGTAAAAAATAAAGATGGAAAATATGAGTGCCAGTTTTGTCATGAACTATTTGAAGAAAGGAATTGCTACCATAGCCATCTTGGGATCCACATAGAAAACAATATGAAGAAAGTTGTAGGTTCTGTTGGAGAGCGAAACAGCAATCATCCCTTAAATTCCGCTGGCAACAATGGAATAGGGCCTGGTATTCACTGCAGTGAATCAAATGAAAATCATCTGGTCCAAACGCTTACTGATAATAATCATGAATGCAATTTATTGTCTCCTGATGAACAGGATAAGGTTAACAGGAATGGAAGAGTGTTAGCTGGGAAAGATTGTGATAAACAAAATAATTTCTATTCTGCTGCTGATAATAAAGGAGATGTTAATGCTGCTGCTGTAGCTGCTGATCTTAATGTTTGTTTGGGTTCTGAAGATGTCTTGTCTACTGCTGACAGAGAAGGGATTTCCCAACCTTCATGTAAGATAGATGCTGGATTTGCCCTTCCAGTGCAGGAGAAGAGAGAGTTTGCTTCAAGCACCAGTTTCCTTGCTCCAAATGTTAAGGGAAATATGTTTACTCATGAAAATATTGTGGATAGACAGTTTCCTAGCTTTTTGAAAGGGATCAAAGCTGATTTGAAGGATAAAGCTACAAGGGATGATCGGAAAACTTGTTGTGCTGATACTAGCATAGGCCTGGATAATGTCAGAATTGATGCTAAGCAGGAAAATTATAGTGAAGGTTATTCACTCATTCCTCCCGGCAACAAACAAAGAGTTAATCTCGTAGATCATTTGAAAGGGGCTTCTGTTGCAATAGATTCTGCACATGAAAGAGGTTCTTTAGGTGGTTTAACTTCGTCTAAAGATGATCAGACTTGTGCCATCAACAATAATTCGATTCTAGTCTCTGGCAGATTAGATTATCCGGAGTCCATTATGGTCAGTGAGTCTGCAAATGTTGACCCTACTGTTTGTTTTCAAAGCCATCTCCCAATGAAGAAACCCTCACGAGTGAAAAGTGAAACTTTCTTGCTCTCTTCAAATGGAAGGGAACAAATATTTCCTTCTGACAATAATGCTTTTAATGTCTTTAGCCGGACGGTAGAGATGTCTGAACTTGATGCAGCCCAAAATTCTAGAGGAATAATTCAAGGTGTGAACAGGCATGACAGTGGTGTGGATGCTAACATCCTGGATAGTGTCAAACATGGAAAGTCTAAAGATCACCAATTTGGCCCATCTTCGTATAAGAAAACATCTACCTGCACACCAGAGTATAAACAGGATAAAGGGTCTGAGAGCATTCTCTATCAACAATATGCTAATCAGCAAAACAGTAACTATGACAATGGTATGAACAAAGTTTCTTTCATTACTATGGAGGAGCCCGAACACAAAGGGGAAAGCTTTTCTTTTGGAAATGCTTATGCAAGGCCAGGCCCATTTGCTTTGACAGGCACTGTGCAGGGAAGTTGTTCCCCTCATTTTTCTGGTAATAGGGAAAAAATTGTTGGTAAAAGTAATATACCTGGTATTAGCAGTGGCGCTGTTCATGAACCAAAGCAAAATAAAGGTGCTTTTGAGAATTTCTTCGGTCTATCCAGTAGTGAACAAAAACACGTTGCAAATAATTTCAACATGGTTCATGCAGGCACAGCTCATAATGGATCTAGGTTACAGGGTTTTGAAAATGCAAGGAATAATGAAATAATGACTGGTTATTCCAATCATGCCCGGCCTATTGAGGATTCCATGACTGGGCTCACATGGAAAAGTAGTGAAGGAAATGTTCTGATGAATGGTTTGACTGATACTTCATCTCAGTTGTTGCCGTCATCTGGCTATTATCCTACATTTGACTGGATGTCACATAAGGTACAAATATGATCTCTCATTCTCTGCTATAAGTTATGATATAATGCAAAACACGAAACTGCTATTTTTCTCCGAAAAGCAGTACGTTATATGTGTCAAGTTTTGTATGTTATGTTTATTGCTAGTTCGTTTCAAGATGTGTATCTTTAATTTTAAGTTTTTAACCTAATGGTAGTTAAGGTCGGGGTTGATTGCAGATGTTCTCAGTAGAAAGCGAACAAATAAATAACTTATTTTTGCCCACTAATTGCAGGTTTTAAATAGATTAGTGTTAGTTTGCTTAAAGAAATTTGATAGTGCAATTTTCTTGCAATGGATAGGGCGAAAGTGAAATGTTTGACATTAGTGGAAAGTGCAACAGTGTATCGAGTTTTGAAGGCCTGCAATCAGATGGCATAGAACATATGGAATATAATTTTCTGACTGCTCAACCAGGTTCTTGTTCAGGAAATTCCAAGGTATCATTATATGATTTAGAGGCTATACTAAAAGTTAAATGAATTGGTGGCAGTTTGCTTATTGAGATTTGACTGAAATTTTGTTGCAATGGACAGAGTGGAAGTGATATGTTCAACACTAGTGGGAAGTGCAGCAATGAACCAGGTTTTGGAGGGCTGCGATCTGATAACTTGGAACATATGGAATATAGTTTTATGACTTCTCAACCGAGTTCTCATTCAGTAAACTCCAAGGTACCATCATACGATTCAGAGATGGCATTAAAGTTTGATTCCTCTGTTTGGCATGGAAAGGATGTTCTGCCACTGTTGCCTAAAGTAGCTGGCAGACATCAGGTTACCTTGTGTCCTTGGTGTGGCAATGAGTTTTATAACCAGGCCGTTGACATCAGGGCACAAAGAAGCACAACGGTTATGTGTGCCAACTGCCAGGCTAGGTTCTCTAGGAACCGTGATTTTATGTAGAGTAGCATTTTTACAAGCATACCTGACCAAGGTCTTTGATACAAGGTAACTTCCGCATCAAATGAAACAAATATTTGCTGGCTATAAGGCAAGTTTTCTTGATTGGACGGATTGATTGATCTATGTACTTTCTCTGAAGGATATTACAACTGCTAGAACCATTTTGATATAGTTTCTGATTCGAGATGATATAGTTCAAGTTGATTTTGGTTAAGTAATATAACTCAACATGATCAATGGAAACGATGCTATCCCCTATATATATTAGCATAATGCAATCTCTTTATTCCTACTAATAATATGCTTCTTCTGCAAGGGTTTTCTTGAAGGATGGAAAGAAGTGTGGATGAAAATTTTGTTAATCAGATCGTTAAAGGTTCATAAACACTTTCTTATTTTGTAGCTTTTACCTTCGTACCAATCACAGCCTTAAGCATTGTAAGAATAAACCTTGGCAGAGGCATCCTTCAATGGGATTCTATCTAGTTGATTCCATTCGAGGTTGTTTTGAAGCTTGGGCAAACTTGACACCAACTGCGGTGCCTAAAATATTAAAAGATGGTGCATTGTATACTTGTTTCTTATCGCTCCACTCAGATTTTCGACTTGCAAAAATTTCTCAGGAGTGCATCAAAATGAAATGAATGGCAGCCTCTTTTTTGTTTCTTAGCTGGTAGATAAACATGGGTACCCTAATGTCTTCTAAACTTTTGCAGACATCGTCTGAGACAAATTGGAAGGCTTGTGGATTGAAGGTTGATCAAATTATCGTCCTCCCAAATTGCACAACCCTGAGTTTGCAGTTCCGGTATGACTTTTGTTTTGCCTTTCCCTTGGTCCAAATCATCTAGTTCAAGTAAGCAGTGAGAAAGCATTACGCACTGACTTGGGCATCTGTTGTACTTTTTATGCATTTTAACTGTTTTGTGCAGCAATTACTCTTTTTTTACGATTGGGGGTCTTGGCTCGTTGTATTTGTATGTATATCACAAGCTAACCCCTATGCTAATCTAGACTAGGTTTGTAGCCTTGTAGGTTAGCAATTAGCGTTAGAAGAGACCTCAACCTAAATATACTTGATGATTTCTTGTAAGAGTAGTTATTATATTGTATTCAATATCAGGTAGCTTCTCGGTTTTTATACTCTGGTTATTATCAACATCGAATCAAGATATATTGCTTTTTACTTTTCTTTCATCCTCCACACAATTAAAGCTTGAAAGAAAATGAATGAACATATGTGTCTGAGACTACGATGCAGGAAAGTTTCTATTGTTTTTTTACACAAATTTACCAGTTGTTTTATTAGTATTTTTTGACTTAACATGTCAAAGATGTATGACTAAAATAATAATTTACCAAAAGTCCATAAACAACAATAGCATAATGACAAATCCAATTGAGAAAAAAAACCATTGCCGATCCAACAAAAGGATAAGAACGACAAAAAGCCAATGGAATCTGCATATTGATTTGATTATTTTCCAACCCATGACCAAATTCCAGGTTTTGTTAACTCAACTCTTTCGATTCTTCCGAATTAAAGTTCCCCAACAATAATTCATTATACCAAATTATCTCTAAATAAAGAAAGAAGTAGAAGAAGATTGGAACTTTATCTTCTCTGTTTACATATACATATATGTGTCAATCGGCAGACCATTGTCGGTAGTTGATGGGTACGAAGGCATGGCAAACGAGGTTGATGATATTGGTTTTATGGTGGAGGATAACGGCCGCCGTCTTCGTTCCCCTTAGGGTTCCGTTATGTCCCACGGTCTCCGTTTCCGACGCGATCTTTGACTTCCGTGACTCCTATTGTCCAATTACCTCTCCACATATTGAATCCATCGAGTTCCTTGGCGTTACCGAGGTACCTTCAGAATTCCGTCTTCCATTTCCTTCTTTTTTTCCCCTTTCTGTTTTTATTCATTTTATCCCTTTCTTTGAAAATTATCTCTCATTTTTGGCTGATTTGATGCTATATTCTGAATTAGGTCTTTGGAAATTATTAATATGAAGCCTTTTTATTTAGTTATATAAGCTGCCGAAAAGGATTTAGGGTTTTTCATTTTGGTTGCTTATAAATATGTGATCACAAAAAAGTCGTCAGTTTTACATTTTTGTATAATTCGCTGGATTAGTTCATTGATTATATCTTAAATTTCATTTCACAAAAAAAATCTTACTTTGATCTTGATGGAATTGTAGATATCTTAAATTTCTTTATTTGTTATCAGTTCATTCCATTGGATCTAAAGGAACTGACATTTTTCAAATAAATTCATATTAAAAAGTTCGATGAATTATATTTATACATTGTCTGTGCAAATTTTAGTACACTTTTTCTTTGTTTCGGTGAAGGGAGATGAGATTTCGTTGCAAAAGGCGCTTAGCATGGTTTACAAGAACAGTCATGAATATGTAGCTGTGCTTTTCTATGCATCTTGGTGCCCCTTTTCAAGGTCTTTTAGACCAAGCTTCAATATCCTTTCTTCTTCTTATCCTTCTATTCCTCATTTTGCCATAGAAGAAGCAGCTGTCCGGCCAAGGTTCGCATGAATATCTGTCATTTGATATATGCATGACAAGAGTATGTATATCTTGGTAAACTAAACTGTGGATTTTGATTTCTTCAGCATACTCTCAAAGTATGGAGTTCACGGGTTTCCTACTCTTTTCCTTTTAAATGCTACAATGCGAGCACGCTATCATGGAAACCGGTCTTTGGAATCTCTCAGTGCATTCTATGGCGACGTCACTGGTAAGGCCTTTGTTCTGTGATTCTTGATTTTTTTTTTTTTTTTGTGATATATATGCTTCATTGAGTTGAATTTAGTATATTTAATTGGAGATCGTTTCTGTCAATATGTTTCGACTAATGGCATACCTTTTATCTAGTTATTATTTATTTTTGGTTAAAAATTATTTCTGGTTCTAGCTGGTGTGTTGTGTGATTAACCTGTGTGGTGCTAAATTGACAATGCTCGTGTTTTTGTGTTTCGTGCATAAGATTATGAATTTTATAGAATCTGAGTGGTAAGAACTATTTGCTTTGCCATTTATCTTAGCTGGTACTTCCCCTCCTTTGTTTCTCCTAATGGATATTTTACATTGTTTTAGGCATTAAGAACTCTCTGGATGAAACATCACTGGACAAAATCAGACATTTGTCAAACCATGAGAAGCATAATAACACTGAGCAGGAAAGCTGCCCATTCCCGTGGGCACGATCTCCAGAGAATTTACTTCGACAAGAGACATATTTGGCTCTGGCCACCACTTTTGTGCTTTTAAGATTGCTTTACCTATTGTACCCAACTTTGCTTGTAATTGCACAGTTAACTTGGAGATGGTTGATCCGAAATGTGAAATTTGGGGCTTTGTTGGAACATCCTGTGGCGTATCTGAAACGATCGATTCAACTGTTTAGTTCCCTGAAAGAACCTTGCAAGAGAAGCAATTTGCAAGGCGCAATGAATGCTAGAGCATGGGCCTCTAAATCCCTTGCAACTGTTTCCATCGGCGATGCCAACACAAGCCGTGCCGTGTGCCTATAACCAGATACAACTTACTCTTTCGCTGGTGTGAGATACAATTACAGGTACGCATTTGTTTCCTATGGAAATGTTTGGCCACCTTTTCCTTGAAACAGGAACCCTTTTGTTTCTTGAATTCGCAATACCCCAGCTTTGGTGTTCATTTGAATTATGCCATGGTATATTGACCCTGTTGCCTCATGCCTGTACTAGTTACTTCTCTTTTGTTGATAGGATCTAGACTACATGTTTACACATAAAGTTGCTTCGCAACTTGGGAATAGGCTAGAGCTACTGCCGAGAACCGATATGTATTCGACTGTTATAGCTGACATCTGGCTTATTCAAAGCTTGTTGGCAAGTTTTTGTTACATAATGGTAGACCTAAATTCCATGTTCTATAGTAATTTTGTTTTGGAACTGCACAATCTTTACGACAGGATTAGTCTGAGTGTTAAATCTTGTATATACAAAAATATTTGTAAAAAAACTTATCATATGAGATAAAAATTAATTTAAATTAATTATAATAAAATTCTAAAAATCAAGGTACAACCCAAAATAAATATCATATACCTATGTTCCATGAAAAAAAATAAATACTTATCAGCAAAATGTGTGTGGACCCCCGTAGATCACAATCAGTTGTGCTCCGAGTCACCATCACTTCCCTCCATCTGATCTCAATATTCAATCCGACGGCCAATATTTCAGCAAAGGACTTCAGATTAACCGCTCTGATTCCGCCTTCACCTGCACCAAAAGTTCAACTTTTTCCCCCAAAATTTCAAATGTTCCCACAAAGAACTCAATTTGGACCGTCGATTCTCCCCGCACAGAGAACATCATCCAACGGTCAGATAACGAAGTACGACATTCCTAAATGTCAGTTTACCTTCTCTTTTCTCCCACAGCTCTGCCAAAACTGCAAAATCTAAAGAACGAAGATTTAGACTCATAGAAAGTAAGAAAAAGGCGATGGAGAAGGAAAGAGGGCAGCAAGTTTACTTGGCAAAACTAGCTGAGCAAGCTGAAAGATATGACGGTATATTTTTTAATTATTTTTTTAAAGTTCAATTTTGAGATTATTTGAATTTCTTTTCATGCTTTCTGAGATCTATCAATTTATTCATGATTTTTATTATTTTCTCTTTTTCAATGCACGAATTAATGATAGATTTTAAAATCCTGTATTTTCTCTGATTACTTTGTAATTTTTTTTTGTGTTTTCCATTTTTAGGTGAATGATCTGAAGTATGGACTGTAGTATATGATTTAGTTCCGATTTGATGATAATGTACTGAAAATATGTAATGAAGTTGAGGTTTGAAAGTGAATCTGTTTATTTTTCTTTGTCCAAGTTCAAACTTGGTGGAATAACACAAGTTGATTTTACTCTTGTGAAATGTGTTATGTTTTTCCATAGAGAGATAGAGAAAAGGAGATGCTTTGTGTTGAACTTTGAGGAAAAATAATTTTAGCTCTAGTGGTTATGATCCAATTCCTAGTAGCCTCAATTCCCATAAAAAACGGAGGGTGAGAAGCAATAGTTGGAACATTGTTGGGATTTATCCACTAGTACGGTAGAAATTCTTTTACATATTCGAAATCTGTTTTGAATTGTGAAGATCTTTTTATTGTAGAGATGGTTGAGGCCATGAAGAGTGTTGCTAAGTTGGATGTTGAGTTGACTGTGGAGGACCGGAATCTGTTATCAATGGGATATAAGAATGTGATTGGAGCAAGAAGGGCATCATGGCGGATACTGTCTTCAATTGAGCAGAAGGAGGAGTCGAAGGGTAATGAACAAAATGTGAAGAGGATAAAGGAGTACAGGCAAAAGGTTGAAGATGAGCTTGCAAAGATCTGCTATGATATATTATCTGTCATTGATAAGCACCTCATCCCATCTTCCTCGACAGGGGAATCATTGGTTTTCTACTATAAGATGTGTGGATTATCGCTTTCCTCTGTGTTGTTTTAGGTAGTATTTGTGGATATTTTCTTATTTGTTGCCTTCCCTTTACCAGGAAAGGAGATTATTTTCGTTATTTGGCAGAATTTAAATCAGGAGATGATCGTAAAGAAGCTGCTGATCAGTCGCGAAAGGCTTATGAGGTGTGTGAAAGTATCCCCATAACATTGTTCTTTTTTGATATACCTTCTTTTTTTTTCTACCTTATCACCCCCCTTCTATTTTGATTTCATATTTATTGTTTATATTGTAGGCTGCTACCTCCACTGCAATCACTGATTTGCCTCCAACTCACCCAATTAGACTTGGCCTGGCTTTGAACTTTTCTGTTTTCTACTATGAGATTGTAAATTCTCCTGAGAGGTTAGGATGTGTCTCTCTCGCTCTTATCCGACACATCACTTCAAAATTTTCTTTCATTGGGGCAAATGATCGCAATGCAAATGTTTCCTTTCATATAGTGCCAATTTCAGAAATACTTTCCTTGATTGCTATTGTTTGCTGTTTACTTTTTCTAATAATTATAACCGGAGCATACAACTAGTCATACGAGTTTCCCTTTAGTATCTAGCTTCCATCTAATGTAAGCAATCCCTGAGCAGGGCTTGCCATCTGGCTAAACAAGCATTTGATGAAGCTATCACAGAGCTCGATAGTCTTAATGAAGAATCTTACAAGGATAGCACCCTTATTATGCAGCTTCTCCGGGATAATCTCACTTTATGGACCTCGGATCTGCCAGAAGGAGGTAAATGCACTGCAAATGTCTTCCATTTCGTCTGTCAATATATATGTTTGTGCACATTTCTATTGTTATGATTTACACTTCATCTGACTGAATCTCATACATGATTAGCGATTTCTATTGTCAACTTCCACTGATACATTCCTTTCTTGCAAATTTATTATTCGACTGTCCAGATGAGCTATCAAAAGCAGAAGAGAGGTAAGCAAATGTTAAAATTTGAAAATATTGATCAACTGCTGACTTGACTTTATCTCTGGCATATTAGATGCTTGTAGTGCTGCAAATCTGAATTGGTTTCTCACTCTTTCTTTTTTCTTTTTGATAAAGCACTCTTTCCTTTCACTTCCAACAAATAAACTTCTCTTTTCCCCAACATTGTTCCTTATCTCTGCAGAATTAATCAACCAGAAGAGTTTTCTTTAAACATTGGGTGTGTCGAGGTATGAGATTGCTTGCTTCCAACTCGTCATAGCATTAGTACCAGGATTTGTCACGTGGCTTGCATTGATTTGTCCATCAGATGTTTTCAGACTGTTACTCGACTATCTGTCCTATTTAAACATGATTAAATCTGATGTTTTAGTCTTATGACATCTATTTTTCATCTGCGTTCCAACAGTTTTCCAAACTGTGGGATCATTTGATATCATGGAGCAGCAGGGTTGAGGTTATCACTTATCAGGTTAAGTTGAGTTAGAAAAACAGACCAATCAGTTTAAAAACAAACCCTGTTGCTTATCTTGTCGGGGAGAAATAAAGTATTATTCAAACTATGGGCGACTGAAATAATGACATGTTTGGGAATTGGGATACGAAAAAAGAACCCTATCACTTTATGCTACCAAACATGTTCTCTCCCTACTATTAAGTTTAATTTAATTTAATTGATATTATTATCGATATAATATATTGAAGGATGTTGATTGAACATATATATAAATGATTTTTGAACGTAAAGATTTTAATTTCTTTTTTAGTATAATACATATTTATTTTATGGTTTATATTTAAAATTAGTGAACATTTTTTTTAATATTATCGACTTAAAATTTTAAAGTAGACTTCTTTTCTTAAGAGAATCATGTGCCTTACGATTTTAACCGATTTATATTAATAAATATTTCAAAATTTTAAATATATTATTATTATTTTTTATTGTATTTTATTATTTTAAATTAATATATATATTTCTATCATATTACATATTTTCAAAGTACTATATTGCTTTTTTATATCAAAATTTTGGGATGAATTAAAATATAAATGTGATTTTTCCCGTCTCAACTCTTAATTATAAAGTTATAGGTTTAATTTCTATCAATTGAAATGTAATTATGTTTTATGGTTAACTATTTATCTATTAGTAAA
The DNA here is from genome assembly GCA_035048815.1 of Abelmoschus esculentus. NCBI lineage: Eukaryota > Viridiplantae > Streptophyta > Magnoliopsida > Malvales > Malvaceae > Abelmoschus > Abelmoschus esculentus. Next base: position 3,622,353 of record JAUCBN010000039.1, read on the forward strand.
AAAATATGGTGGATACTTTGACTTAAATCAAGAAAAATAATAGGTAACTTTTAAGTGTACAAATAAATTTTTAAAAAAAAAACTTAGATAAATTACATCAAATGTTACTGAATTATAGTCTTTCACTAAATAATACCACCAAACTTTAAAAAATAAAATCTAACTCAAGAGGTTAATGGAACGGTTGTTGTTCCTAGAGCTTATGGGTTCGAGTACCAGTAATTACAACAAATTAATTGAACGATCAATGTCAAATGATTGAGATTATCTTCTAGAATAGATATTACTATAATCACTATTAGTTAGATAAAAAAAAGTTAAGCTTTAAAATTGTCGTAATAAAATATTTTTTTTATTTAGCAATGACATTAAAGGATATTGATAGATTTATATTTTTAAATAAATAATTAATTGTAATTTTTAAAATTTTGGTGATATTTTCGAGTTGTGAGACATAATTTAGTGACATTTATTATAGTTTACTAAAAAAATTTAAATTCAATTAATAGAGATTAGTTTAAGTGGGAAGTAGTTTGGTTCTATTTAAAATGTGTATGTAAAAAAATATTAAAAAACTCGGTCATTAAAATTAAATGTGTGATATGAATCTATCCAAATTAATTAGGACAAGATTTTAGAAACCAAAAGGAGAATAAAGAAAATATTTAAATTCAAAAGTTACCGTAGATATAACGTGGAAGGCCAAAACAACATTTTATCCGTAAGGAATAGATTTACAGATAAATCGAGGTGGGAATGAGTGCCGAGCACATGGTGTGGGTGGGAATTTAGAAAAGAGAATAAATCAACAGGACGGAGAGGGAGGTACAATAGATTCAAAAATCCACACACACGCGCGTCCGTCAGTTCGTTCGTTCAGATCCAGCTTCCTTCCACTTTCAATCTCTCAAAGCTCGTAAAATCTTCTGTTCGGTAGTTTTGAGTGTGGAATTAGAGGGAAAAAACACACAAACGGAAATGGAGAGAAGCACTCCGGTGAGGAAACCACACACTTCCACCGCCGATCTTCTCACTTGGTCAGAAACTCCTCAACCTGATTCATCCGCACCTCGCTCCACCCGCCCTCACCAGGTTCTTTGTTTTTATATATAGAAATTTCTTTTCTGCCATGTTATTTATGTTTTTTTTTTTTTTTACTTAATGGCAGCCGTCGGATGGGATCAGAAAAGTGGTGTTTGGAGGTCAAGTGACCGATGAAGAAGTTGAAAGCTTAAACAAACGGTGAGATCTATCGGATCTCCGTTGGAGGAGATCTAACTGTACCAACTGTTACAGTGTTACTATTTCTAATGTACCTAACCAATAATGTTTCCATGAATCTGATACAAAGTTCATAGTTCACATCTATGATTTTAATATACATCTTCATAGTTTTCATCATTTTTTTTGACCAAAATTTGCTTGTTTGTTGGCTTTCTTAAGTAAAACTCGGTAATGCTGTTCGAAATTTGTTATAATACTATTTCCTTCGTTTCTGTCTTTATTGTTAAGGCCTTTAGGGGATTTGACGATCTGTTAGGACTAGTCACTATATCCTTAAGCTTGTAGTGGAATGAAAAACGGAATCTGTGCCTTGACCGGTTTTGCATCTTCTTCATTCCTATTCATTTGGGTTGTTGCTGCTTTTTCACCTGCTGCAATTTCCAGGAAGCCTTGTTCTGGATATAAAATGAAGGAGATGACTGGCAGTGGGATTTTTGCAGCCAATGGAGAAAATGATGAATCAGAACAAGGCAGTGCTAATTCTGCTTCAAACAGCAAAACTGGACTACGAATGTATCAGGTATGCATTCGATTCTTCTGTTGCAAAATCTGTTTATAATATGTATATATATTGTAATTCATACCAACGTTTAGACTTTTGATCATAATACATTTGTATCAAGTAATGTTTCCTTAAATGATTTTGATGTTTGGCTCTACCAGCAAGCACTAGCTGGAATTAGTCACATCTCATTTGCCGAGGAAGAGAGTATTTACCCCAAAAAGCCGACTACTCTTCCCGAGGTGGCGAAGCAGCGTGAGCTAAGTGGAACCCTAGAGACCGAGGATGTAATGTTGAAGAAGCAACTTTGTGATGCAAAGTGTAAGGACCTCAGTGGACATGACATCTTTGCACCTCCACCTGAAATTTTACCGAGGCCAACAACGGTACGTGCATTGGCATTGAAGGACAATTTTGACATGGGAGAACCTGATACAAGTAATGTAAGTACATGTAAAAACTCTGAAGTCCTGAACTTGGTGAATTTTCTTAGTGCACCAATAGGTGGTTGATTATGTACTATGGTGTGCCATTATTTGTGTGGATTACTCGGGTAACGAATTGCTGTTAAGATCATTAAGAGTCGATATAATTAGGCTTGAAATAAGTAGCAGATTTACATTTATGACTTTCTATACTGCACAGAGACTGGGAAGCATAGCTTCCATAGTTCCTATTTGAGGTTTCCTTTTCTGAAGTCATTGAACACTTAAGTTTGTGATTAAATAATTGCCTTTTGCATCAGTAATTAATTTCGAATACCTAACTGGTTTAATTTGGGTGTTATTTTGTAGCCTGCTGGAAGTAGCAGCATGTCAAGTGAGGAGGCTGTGGTTAAGGCATCGAAGAAAATTCATAATCAGAAATTTGCCGAGCTTTCAGGAAATGACATATTCAAGGACGATGTTCCTCCAGGTTCTGCCGAGAAACCTCTCAGTGCCGCAAAACTACGGGAGATGAGTGGCAGTAACATCTTTGCTGATGGGAAGGTGGAGTCTCGAGACTACTACGGTGGCGTACGCAAACCCCCCGGTGGTGAAAGCAGCATTGCTCTGGTTTAACTTCTTAGCTCCCTAACTCTGTCGTATTGCTTCTGCTGTGCCTGATGCTTTATCTTTAGTGGGGCTTTCCATTATGAGTTTTGGGGTTATGTTTTAGGGTTAACATGAGCTGTGGATTTATGCTAATTGCTCTCTTTGTCCGTAATCTTTGTGTTTTTAGTCCCATGTTGAAGGCCTTGGGGTGTTTTAGATTCTAATTGTGTTGCTTAGAGTTAATGCCGCATTGTTAAGTGTCACTAATTTTAAAGAATAAATAGAAATAGAAAATTAAAAAAAAAATCAAAATCTGAAAAACGAGAACCCTATAAAACTAGCCTAGACTCAACACTAAAAAAATGCTAGAAGGGATGGATTAAAGGATGATTGCACTCATTCAAATCATCATATAATTTATTTATTTTATTAATAATGTAAAGTTTATACTTCAATTTTTTTTATAATTTCACATATTTAAATTTTTAATATAACTTCTTATTTATATACAATGACCTGAAATCTTGTATATGCTATTAGAAACAAGAAACAAGAATATGTGTTATAAAAATAAATAAAAAATTATCTATAATTTCCATTAGAAAATGAGAATATATTTTAAAATATAAAAATACTTTTTTAAAACTTTGTAATAGAGTTTGGAATATAACGTAAATTTTGAAGGGTCTAACTAAATATTTTGAAATTTTAAGAGATTTAGTGAAAACTTTTAAAATTTATGAGAGTCATTTAATTAAAAATATTTAATTTATTTTGCAACATAATTTGTTTTTTTTTTTTAAATTTTGTAACTGTTGAATTAAATTTTAAAATTTTGAGACAATGGCCGTACATCTGATATCTTTGTTTTGTATTAAAATGAATTTAATTTTGGTTAGGATATCATTGATTTGTATTAAAAAATTTAAAATTTATTCTTTGCTTTAACCAAAGCAGAAAGTACATATTTGTGTGGTGGAACAAGGGACAAAAGTTAGAGTAGGGGTGAGCATTCGGTTAATTCGGTCAGTGGTCGAACCGAATTAATCGAATTTTTTAAATCTTAATCGTTAATCGAACCGAATTTTCGTTAACCGAATTAATCGAACCGAAATTATTTCGGTTAATTAGTCGAATTAACTGAAATTTATTATAAATTTTGGTTAAATTACATAATAAGTCCCTAAATTAAGCTAAAATAATTTTTTAGTCACTAAACTTTTATTTTATACTAATTTAATACAAAATTTAGTGACCATTTTATAATATAAAAAAATTTAATGAACATTTTATAATATTTTAAAAGTTAAATGACTAAAAATAAATGTATATAATATATATAATATTAAATATATATAATTTCGGTTAATTCAGTTAATTAACTGATTTCGAACTGAATTAACCGATAACCAAATTATCAAAAAAAAATTAACCGTTAACCGAATTTATCAAAAATTAACCGAAATAATTTTAGTTCAATCGGTTAACCGAATTAGCCGAACCGAATGCACACCCTAAGCTAGAGCCCAGAGGATGTTCCTCCAGCAATAATTAAGGTTTCTCCGGTGATGTAAGAAGCATCATCCGAAGCCAGGAATGCGGTTGCAGCCACGATTTCATCAACCGTGCCGCGATTTAGGGTTTAGAAGGTAAGTTTAGAATTTATAAGTTATAAATGTTAGGATTATGATTTGATGGTTAAAATATAGAATTTAGTATTTTAGAATTAGAGATTTAAAGTTTAATTTTTAAAATATAATTAGATATGCTTATGGACTATATTTTACCGTAAATGTATATAATATTAATCTTAATATAAATTGTATTTGGAATATGTTAGAAACTTTTAAAAGTTTCTTTAAATCATTATATCACATTACGGAAAATATATAACAAATTTAGACATGAAACAAATATATATATATATATATAATCAACTCGTAAGAATAAATTATGTAAATATAAAATAAAATGGTGTTTATAGTGAGTAATTTGGTCGATCGAGCTAATATACTCGTCCAAAATTTAAAGGGTCTAATTAAATTTTTTAAAAATTTAAGAGGCTTAGTGAGAATTTTTAAAATTTATGAGAGACATTTAATTAAAGCATGAGTAATGAATTGTTGAATTTTGTGTGTTAGAAGAGGGGCTTACATGACACAAGCTTTGGAATCGGAGGAGGATGGTGAAGGACTAAATTGAAATAATTTCGAAATATCAAGGATTAATTTTTATTAGAATTAAATTATAACAATGTGTAAAATACAAATAAATGATTTGTCCTGCTGTGGACGCCGTTTATTCTTTGCTTTAACGCAATCAGCAAGTAAATATTTACGTGGTGGTGGAACAAGGAAGCTAGAGCCTAGAGGATGTTCCTCCGGCAATAATTAAGGTTTCTCCGGTGATGTAAGAAGCATCATCTGAAGCCAGGAATGCGGTTGCAGCCGCGATTTCATCGACCGTGCCGAGCCTTTTCAGCAATGTCATTTCCTCGTACGTCTTCTTCTGCAAATCAGATTCAGTAACATACAAATCACAACTCAAATTACCAATTCATTCACAAGATATTAACACTACTAGCAGTAGCAATGCTTCTACTTACTGCAGCTTCATTTGCCGTTACGTGTGAAGCAAAACGAGTCGGTATGAAACTAGGTGCAACGCAATTCACTCTAACATTCGGGGCCATCTCGGCTGCCAGAGCCTAACAAAACAAATCAACAAACACGAACAAATTACGCAGCCAGTCCAGTCGTGAACTTGCATACATACATACATACAAAGTACATACATGTATAAGAATTAAGAACATAAGTAACTTGGACACAAAGCAACCTTGGTCAGACCAAGAAGGGCTGTCTTAGTAACCCCATACATAGCCATAGTAGGCAGAGGTTGAAAACCGGCGAGCGACGAAATGAAAATGACCGATGAACCTTTCTGCAGATACGGAGCTGCATCCTGCATTGCATTGCACAAAGAAACAGATTGGTATTTGGCAAGACATCAAACTATTCCAAATATGCAATCTTCTTTGTGACCACACTTGATTACCTGCATAAGAAGTACTGATGCTTTAACGTTTGTTTCCCATAGCTTGTCAAGGACAGATTCTTCTGTTTGCAACAATGGTTTTTTGAACGGATTTACAGCAGCATTCGATATGAACACATCGATTTTTCCATATTTCTGAAACCAAAACATGAACAAATATTGTTCAGCTTCCTTCCGTCTTCAACTGTTGGTATTAGAATTGAAGATTTTCATAGACTAATTAACCTCAATGGTCTTGTTTATCAGATTCTTCCTTTGCTGCGCATTGGATACATGGCAAACCACCCCCAGGGCTTCTATTCCTTTAGCTTTAAGTTTCTCAACTGCCTCATCCACGTTTTCCTGCAAATACAGCTCCAAACATGGTTAGTTCCATTGACTATTTAACGAATCGATACGTAATGGATTCGGATCGTTATATACCAGCTTACGAGATGAGACGATGACCGAAGCACCTTCTGCGGCAAGGCGTTCGACGATGGCAAAACCGATGCCTTGAGTCGAAGCCGTGACGAGTGCAACTTTCCCTTCAAATCTTCTTGCTGATACCTTCTCCATTTCCTGTATTGATTCAAAACAATGCCCAACTCTTCTCTCTATATTCTGGTTTATCACCTGCTGTTACAACTTACACATACCATTTATAGGATCAAAGTCCATTTGCATATCCTTTAGGTCATTGTTTAATATTAAAAAATTCTTTGTTCATAAATATAAAAAAAAAAATGTCATAATGGACCGCACGATATATATTTAATATTTCAAGGTATTTTCCTAGCATTTGGAAACTTTGTTTTGTTTCCGTCCTAGCTGTTTAATTTAATTTTAAAGCATTGTTAATGAAGAAAAGATAATTAACCTATAAATTAGAACTAACCAAATCAAAGAAAAAAGACAGAAAAGACCAAAAGAATTAACTCCCGAGCCATATGAAGTAGGAAACTCTCAAGTACGGTTCTAAAGAAAAGAATTAAACCGTCTATTTCGATAGGATAGAACAGATCATTCGATAGGGAATTCAGAAATAGCAGATGCTTGGTTCGATCTCATCGTTGAGTATTGGAAATAGGCTATAACGCTTACTCCCGATAATTATATTAAAACGCAAAATTAGTTAAAGATTACAAGACTTTTTTATATTTAAAATTTATTTTGAAAATAAACATGTTTATGTTTTTTCTAAACCGAAATATTATATAAATTAAACAATTAAATTAGATGTCTTAGCTGTATCAAACTCTAACGAACATGTTTCTGTCTACTCTAAATGTACCCACCCAATCTCGTGTGAAAATCTTTGTGATTTCCAAACATGTTTTTTTTTCAAAGTTCTGGAAAATGTTGAAGATACCATAACAAATAAAAACAATTATAGAAATTAAATATTCATACATGTGAGTCTGGGTCAAGTCTTTGTCTAAAATTCTTGTCAAACTTATAATACTTTTGATAAACAAAATACTAACGTGAATGCAATCAAAGACTTATAAATAAACTTAAGTGTTCTCTGATAAAAGGTGGCCCAACCAAACAAGACCTAATTTGGGCTGGAAAAAGGATATATTCTTTTAGTTTAGGCTGACTTATAATTTTAAAAAATATTATATTTAAATTTTGCTATATGAATATATGTCTGCCAAAAAAAAATATTAATATGAAAAATATGTTAGGCAGTAGGAGTGAAAAAAAAAATTTGATTTATTTAGAAGGTTAGTTTAGAAGTTAGAGCTTACAAATATAGGATTAGTTTGACGGTTAAAATTTAAAATTAATGTATACATACATTAATGTATAGTCTATTGTTTATATAGTATATTGTACATACATATTTATATATATAGTATTATACATTTCATATTTTCATATATAATATAATTCTTTTTCATATATAATATTATTTTATTTTCAAAAACAATATTATTATATATAATATTATTCTATTTTTAAAAATAATATCATTATATATATATATTATAATTTCTATATATATAATATAAATTCCTTATATAGTATAAATTCTATATATAATATTATTCTATTTTTAATATAAATTCTATATATAGTATTATTTTATTTTTAATATAAATTCTATATATAAAATATATTTTATATATAGTCTAAATTTCATATTTTTATTTTTGAAATGTATTAAATTATATTTTATAATTATAAATTATAATGTATTAAAGTATATTAAAATTAAAATTTTCACTGAATTTAACTATTATTAATTTATAATTTTTATAATTTAGTCTTTACAAGTTATAACTTTATTTTTATTTCGATTTGACTATTATTTATTTTTCTAATTTAGTTTAGTGTTTTTAATAAGATAATATTTTATTTTATTTTATTAATGTTTATCTTTTTTTAATTTAAAATTTTATTCTTTGACTTTCTAGTCCAATATTTATTTTTTTATTAATTTTTAATTTTGTAATTTAGCCCAACTTTTAAGATATGAATCATTATATGATATTTTTGTTTAGTCTAGTTCGTGATATTTATTTTTAATGGGATTTATGCTAGTGAAAGACGTTAGATACTAAATAATTAATTCGAAATAAATGATCAACCATTTAATCAAAAATATATCGTTTATTTGCTTATTTGTACCAAATCAAACTTAATAATTTTAATTAATATGAATTTAAAACTCAAATTAATTCGATCTGAAATAAAATCGACTTGAAATAAACCCGACTTGAAATGCAACCGAATTGAAATGAACCCGACCTGAAATGAAACTGTCAATTATTCGATTTCGACCAAAACCATTTGAACCCAACCTGAAATGGACCCAACTTGAAATGGACGTACACCCGACCGAAATCGAGTCAAAACATCAAATCAACCTGAAATGACTTGTATTCGATTTTACCCAACATGATAATACCCGACCTGAAACTCATCCGATTAACTGTTTTACATCTCTAACGATTTGCATGGATAGGTTTCATTTACTACATGTGACGTGAAAGGAATAATAGATTGCATGGTAAAAGACCTAATTCAATGAAATCCATTCTTAAGATTATTAAGTTCGATATACGATGAAAGTTTTTTTAGATACGATGTTTAGATTTTGATACTCTATATAGATTTTTCGTTGTTAAGTAAGTATAACAAGTTTGCATTGTTAGTTGATATTGTTGAATTTATTTGTATTTTTTTTTTTGATGAAATAAAATTTTATTTATTAAAAAATAAAAATAAACCGAACTAATATACTCACCAATACCGATTTAATTTTGTACCCTCAAGAGCTCAGACCTCCGTCCTTCATCAACCAACCACATTCTATTGAAATTGAATTTTTAATCATTGATATTAAAATTTTAATTTATAAATCAATTAATTTGAATTAAATTTCTTAAAAATTTAATATGATAACCTTTTTAATATTTTTTATTTATAATATTAAAATTAAACTTTTAACTTTATCTAATAATCTAATCTCGTTTCCGTCAACTACCTGATTATCGGTGAAATTGTTTTTTTTTTTCTATTATGCAGGGATTTGATAGGTCAACCGTAGTATATTCTACCGTTAAGTTGTCCGACTTCAACAATATTTTAGTATAAAAAACAAAGCAAAAGAGACAATTAGTAGAGAATATGAAGCTCTTTGTCGTAACATACTCGCTTTAAAGATTCGTTGAATGATCAATTTAGATTAAAATATTAAATTTTATAAAATTAATCGTATCAAAATAGAGCTATAAATGTATTAGTTAAATTCAATCATAAAAGATTTGTATAAGATAATTTATATCACTATATCACTTATTATATATGATCTAATTAAGGAAGGATTTTAATCTCTTCTCTGCACAATCCAAAAAAAGCCAAGAGACAGCCTGTTTGCTGCTGTTTCCCGTGGACAGGGGGCCGAACCCAGCCAGCAAAAAATCGACAAAAATCATCAGGATTCCTTCCTAGTTCCCACTTCCCACTGCCGCTTAATCCATTCTATTCTCATTCTTTCTCCCTTAAATTACAGACTTTTATTAAATTCTCCTCAACTTCTCACTTTCTCTTCGACAAAGCTACCCATCTGTCCCTCTCAGACATAGGAAAAAGCAAAAAAAAGGGAGCAAACCACCAACAAAAGAGAAAACATGTCAACAGTTGTTACCAGTAATTTCAGACCCTCGTTTTTCCTGAGTCAACTCAATAGAAACCCGAACCGTTTCTTGCTTAGACCCTTCACTGTTCCAGTCTTCACAAGAAGTTCAACGCCAAAACTTCGCTTTTCTTCCACTGCCTTTGTTGAAACCAAGCCTACGGTAAGTATTCTCCTTTTATGCCAAAGTTATTTGATTCATTGTTCTTTTTTATAATTGTTTATTCTGTTTTTTGCTTGGTAAATATTTCAGGGACCTGATGTGGAGGGGAAAGAGGAAAGTGGGGGTGGTAACATTTTAGCTTGTCCTATTTGTTATGATCCATTAATCCGGATCGGTGACTCCCCTTTGTGCGTGTGAGTTCATGCTAGATTTCCCTTTGCAAATGATATGTTTTTTTTTTTTTTTTCAATTTCAAGTTGTGTATGAATTGATTTATATGTTTTTGAATGGAGCAGCGGATCGACATCAGGGTCTAAATTGCATTGTAACACTTGCAAAAAGGCTTATTTCGGTAACGAAACGCATCTTGATCTTGTTGCTTCTAGCGGTTCCGAGCAGTATGATGAACCCATGCCACTGGCTACTGAAATTTTCAGGTCTGTCTCTGTTGATTAATCTAGTGAGTCTTTGTTGGGGCCACATCTGTTTACAAGTTGGGAATGTTGGGGTTCTTTTCTATGATTATAGAAATTGTAATAGCCATGAAGTAGTGATAACAAAAAAAAGTTATTGTTCTGTTTTTAAAGTGTACCCTGTGGACCATTTTCAATGTTGTTCTCATGCTGAATCTGATGCCTGATATTAATGTCTATGTGCTACTTAACTTACTTATCTACTGTCTATTGGTCGTTTTCTTAAGCAGGACACCAACGGTTTCATTTCTCTATGAGAGGGGTTGGCGTCAAAACTTTATATTTGGTGGCTTTCCAGAGAAAGAGGTAAGATGGAAGTTTATATTTTTATGTCCATCGGTAAGAATTATGATGTTATGTCGGAATGTTTTCCGAAACATCATTTTGGCATCCGAAGTTTGAATCTTGACATTGTGTGGATGTCCCCTTTTCAATGAAGTTTGTTCATCTGGAATCTGTATTAAAGGAACTCTCTTTGAGGATAACAGTATTTGAAATGCTAACATTCATAAAACATCAATATCTAATTATCCTACAGTTGATGCAGTTGAAATCGAATAACATTTACGGTATTTTTTTTTTCTTTCAAATCATACTGTTGTTGTTTCATATACTTTGCTAGCAAGTTGTAGTCACTAAGTAACTAATGATTTTCATTGCAGTTTGAAATGGCTAAGGATTACTTAAAGCCAGTGCTTGGTGGAAATATTGTTGATGCTAGTTGCGGTAGTGGGATGTTCTCCAGACTTTTCGCCAAGAGTGGATTATTTTCTTCGGTCATCGCTCTGGACTATTCAGACAACATGCTGCGACAATGCTATGAATTCATCGAGAAGGAGGAAGACTTCCCAAAAGAGTAGTTAATTTCAGCCATAGATATAGCTCATGCCTCATTGAGCTTTAAACATTTATAACTTTAAAATCGGAGATTTTACCACTGATCTTCATTCTTTATGTTTTTTCATAGGAAAGTGACTTTGGTCCGAGCTGATATCTCTAGACTTCCTTTCAAGTCAAGTTCAGTCGATGCTTTGCATGCCGGTGCTGCTTTGCACTGTTGGTCTTCACCAACAACAGCTGTAAGAATAGAAAAAGCCATATTAAACCTTGGGTTAATAATGTATTACAGAACTAGCTTCTGAAACTGTATGGATTTGCACAAAAATCTGAGATGTTATTCCTTTCTTCTTGCCACATCTAAGTCTTTTTTTTCTTTAAGTTTTACCTTTTAAGCCTACGTTTTAAAGTGATTTTGTGATCATCTTTGTAGGTAGCTGAAATCAGTCGAGTTCTTCGACCTGGAGGTGTTTTCGTTGCTACCACCTACATTCTTGACGGGCCACTTGCATTTGTACCCTTTATGCGGACGATCCGCCAGGTATCTTAATTGTGTCAACTTTGTTAAATGCATTGACCATTTCACATTTTTAGATATAAGTCCATGATTTATTGAATGCTTTCTTGCATCACAAGAAAGAAATCTGTTCATATTGTTTTTATTGTTGATAGTGGTGTAATTCTTGGATGTAGAATATAATGGGAATAGCAGGTGGGCATATCTTCCTTTCCGATCTCGAACTCGAAGATCTTTGCCGAACTTGTGGACTCGTTGATTATACATGCACCAGAAACGCTCGTTTTGTGATGATCTCAGCCAGAAAATGCAGCTAGCTAACTATCCATATTTCCAGGTACAGGTACAGGTACTATTGCCAAAACTGTATACCCTATATATACAGTGTGTTCTGCAAAGTTTACATTTTCTCATGTTTTAGTGACTTTGTTTATCCAGTATGAATAAAATGTAGAGCATATCTTCAGTGATGCTCGTTCGAATGTGATCAATTTCATTTCTTCGAATATTGTCATATCAAATACGGACGTATGTAAATTTTTATACGTAATAAAATTATACAAGAATTTGAAAATCCAACAGTACTACTATTTTCTTACACCCTTAGTAATAAGTAAAACAACAAGAAAATTTATAAAATATATAAAAGTTTAAAATTTTTAGAGGATACGATTGTTATTAATACCTTTGATATGTTAATATCTTATATGTATGTAAGTGTAAGTGTGTGGCCATTAGACATTCTTTTCTTTTTTATAACGAATCAGTGTAATATCTGATATGTTAATTGATTAAAGAATAAAGTATCTATTAAAAGATATAATAAATAAATTTAAAATTTTAAAAAAAAAATCTCTGGCAATTATACTTATTTATTTAGTTTGGAAATTTTCAAGTTATGGGGTATAATTATAACCAACACATAGGGATTCTGGTGGCACATTTTATCTTTGTCATGATCCATTGAAGGAAAGGAAAGACATCTATTGTTAGTGGGGAACATGTGGGGTTTATGACAATCACTTTAGAGCTGCTGTGAGTGAGACATACATAATGTCTCCATTTTTGCGAGAATCGTCATCCTAGGTGTAGGAATAGTTTGAGAGTCATTGAAATCGATTTTGATAAAATTTTAGATAATTGAAGATTCAAAATCTGTATTTTTGTGCAGGGTATCAATACGCATGATAGGTGTTTCGATACTTTAGAGAGTAAATTAAAACATGAAAGGTAGGTATTTTAGAATGCTTAACTCGTGTTTTTATACCAAAAATTCCAGTGACAAATCATTTCGATACTTAACGCATGATAGTGTATCGAAACACCATATAGGTGTATCGATACGGATGGGCTCCTTGGTCTTAAGTCAACATCTTGGCGTATCGATACACATAGGAAGCGTATCGATACTAAGGGCGTTTCAATATGTCTGGGCAATTTGCCCAAGTTTTTAAGGGTTAAGTTAGAGGGTTCCATAATTTATGTTATGGGTCCCTAAGAGTTAAATAAGTTATAAAATGATTAGTAAAATCGAGAAATTAACCTTTTAATCATGACTAGGTGAGAGTTGACTAAAAACATAAAAATTGGTACGATTTTGATGTGGTGGAAATCAAATGGTTACTGTTGATATAAAATACATGATATGGTAAGCTAGGGACCTTGCTTAATGCTGATGGGTCACCTAGAGTTATATATTATATTATGTGGTGGGTCCGGACACCCCTTTATTATATATGATTAAAGTGTTGTAACACTTAAAGACTTTTCGAACGTAGAATCCCAATACTTAGTGGACGCGGGCCAGTTCGAAGATGCTTGATGAACCATTCCAAGCATGGATGTAGGATCCCGATATTTAGTGGACGCGGGCTTCGTCTTAGAGTATAGGATCCCAATGCTTAATAGACGCGGGCTCTGCTCATAATGTATGATCCCGATGCTTATATATATATATATATATATATATATATATATACAAGATATGTGGACTTGAGATTTGTGGATTTCGCTTGATATTCTTATGTCATGGATCGATAATTGTACATGCATAATATCTTGTGTTTAGGCGGACATGGTAGCGCCATCGTATTCATGTCATATCATTCTTTCATGCCTCATATGCTTAATTATGTTATGTTTGATGTGAATCGGTTGGTAGAGTACCCACTGAGCTTCTATAACTCAACGTTTCGAAATGTGTTTTTGTGCGTAGGCTAAGGAAGCTTGTTCGGAGGAGTATCATTGTGGTGGGTTCAACATCGACATTGTTGTCAGAGTACTGTTACTAGATGTAGTGGGTTATGTACTTGTAGGACCCTATATGTAATTGTAACTCTTTTTTATTATTTGAGTTGAATGCTTTAAATCGGTTTATAATATATTGGACCTCCAACTACTTGAATTGGATTTTATGAATTGATGTTGGACTTGAAATTGGATTTATTTCGTTGAGCTTTTAAAATAAATTTTAAAATACTGATTTTGGATCGAAGACTCAATATAACATCGGGTCGAGGGTATTACAAGATTAATCACAATCTTTTTTTTTTATATAACTAAATGTTGAGTTTCAATCCATTGCAATATCTTGCATTGTTATTTAAAAAATTGTAGGATTATGTTTGATGAGGATTTAAATTAGTTTCATGTTTTTTAATGAAAAATGAGTCGTTAAAGATTTATGACTTAAATTTTCAGGAGATTGAGGGGACTTACAATGGTTTTTTAAGAATAATTTGAATGAGTTCAACTTTTTAAAAGTCTAAAGTCTCAATTTCTTTTAATCAAACCTTCAAATCATATATTTTTTTTATCGTTTGATATCCCCACATACATAATTTACTGTTGGTCACCTAAAGATTGTATACAGTGTACCTCATCATTCAATATTCTTCACCCTCTAATTGTCACTTAAAAGCCCAATCAGTTCTTTTCTCTTCATTATTAGACTATCATTGATGAGACAATTGTTGGCTCATTCACCAGTTTTTATCGATGAGAACGATGAGAGTTTCATTCGTGAGAAGCTAATAAAGGCAAGATGATTGAATCGGTGGTGAAAGGCAATGAATTTAAGTTTTGAGTTTGTTATTTTAGAAAAAAAAAATTATATATAAAATTAAATATTTTTTTAAAAAAATAAAAAAATACCAAAAAAATATACTATGTGTTGAGTTTTTATTGGATCAAATTTTTTTAATATTTATCATGAAAAAAAAAATGAGTTACGAGATAAAACGTTAAATATCAAAATGACTAAAAAATATTAAGCACCAAACCGAAAGAAATAGTATAAATTAGCCACTTTTTAAGTGTTACTCCATTTCAATAATATCCTCATGAATTATCGTGGTATAAATTCGGGCAGGTCCTGCCATTTCCCCCCCAATGTTTACTATGTTTGAGGTCTTTTCTGTGGTGTAGGTGAATAGTCCTGACTAGAAAGATGGGGATTAAACAAGCTAAGGGACTATGAATAATTATTTTAAACAAGAGCTGATGAAACGGAGAATCCCTACGCTCTTACTCTGTTTTTGACCTGTAAACAAGGGAAGCAGATCAGGGCACTACAAATTAGCGCCAGCCTAGCGTAGCAGTAGGGGCGGAAATGTAAATTTCCCAAACACAGCCACAGGCACAGGGCACACAAAATGCCAGGAAATTGGTGGACAATGTGATACAGTCTCGTTAGTCATGAGGGGGAGGAATTCAAGTCCAATTCAGAATATTTCATTTGGTAAGAATATTAAATCACATTTAACGCATGAGAACATCATAAGTATTGACCACAAACTTGTCCTTCACTTTTGGCATGTTTTTGAAGTGTGAACAAGAGTAGGAACATCCCCTCCCCATCCCCTAGGTAAACAGTGTAGTGACAGAGCACGTCTCACATGGGTCTTTCCCCTCCCATAGGTCCCGAGATCGAAACCGAATCCCATTGCTTGTAGTCTCTAGTGGGCTACCTCAGTGCAATATACCTGACTAGTGAGTAGGATGCCACGCCCACGCAGTTCCAACCGCTTTCCCTTTTTAGCAAACACCATTGACTTCTGCTTTGAGTGTGGTCACGGCTAGACCCTTGGCAGCCTCAGATAATTATTATTAATACAGATGTTGGTGACATCTTTGTTTCATAAGAGCGGAATATATTTTATGATCAATTATTTATTTTTTAAAAGAATATTTATGATGAAGGATTATTCATCTTGGAGGTAGACATTTAAAAATAGGAAAAACATTCGAAGGATTATTCATTACGGTGTCATAATCTTACTGAAGATAACTTGTCGTTAGGGATTTAACGATGGTGACTAAAATTGAAAACTTTTATTAACAATGGTGATTAAATTTATAGAACCATAAAAATTGGATTGACTCAAGGATTTTTTTAATGATTAGAATTAATCTCTCTAAAAGTTGAGTAACCAATTAAGTAGTTTAACTTAATAATATATGGGTTATGAATTATGATCCACTTACACAAACGTAAAAGTTCTAAATTATATGTAGTATATTTTTTGAATTGTTGTATATAAGAAATAGATAACTGAGATTAACTCCTTACTTTTTTGTAAGTGATAATCTTCACATATTTTATCATTAATTTCAGTTATCCGTTTTACCTATCTAACAATCTAAAAAATATATAACTTAAAATTTTTTATATTGCGTGTACCGGAACTTATAGAACTTATCCTATAGAGAGAGACCTTAAGGATCATCCTCATATCCTCTCCTCAATTTTATCTAGGAATGGGCACGGAACCCTAACTCGATGGGTTCCGACCTGATTCAATTGGGTCGGATTTTTTAAAGAAATATTTGGGTTCAGGTCGGGTTCGGGTGGAAAAAATCCGACCCGATCCGACTACTAGTGTAATTTTTCATATATATTTTAGGGATATTTGCAATAATGATCCCTCTTTATATATATTATATAAGTAGGTCACTAAAATTAATTTTTTTACAATTATATCCCTAAATTTTATTTTTTTACAATTATGTCCTTAAAATTTAATTTTTTTAATCATTCGGGTCTGGTCAGGTCAGATTTTTTCACCCTAAACCCGAGTCGAGTGACGTATAGAATGTATAAATTTTCAAGTCGGGTGCGGGTGGGCCGAAAATCCGACTCGACCCAATATTGCGCATCTCTAATTTTATCCTTTTTCACTTATAATCAAAATAAGTGTCCAACTACCTGTTTTATTTTTGTTTGTTAACCCAAATGGTGTCTGTAATTGCAGCATTTGTGAGTCTAATTCACGATGGGTCCGTTGTTTATATTCTTCTTCTCCAACTCCTGGTCTGGTCTTCAAACTCAACATAATGACGTCAGGTTGCTCTGTACTTTCATCACTGCTTACGTACTCTTTTTAACTTACAAAGATAAAAAACACAGTCCTGGTCAGTAAATGGATGGATGTTTGACAGAGAGAAGATGCTTCAACACCCTCGGCCTCAGTCTCATACCTAAAAACCTTGACAGGTGAGTTTTTTATATTAAAAATGTTCTTCATTTTTTAACATGTTAGCCTTAGCCTGGCCTTGGAAAATAAAAAATAGAGAACTGTTGATGTTTATAGTATTTGTTGGAAAACCAAAACCCTATTCTTGTGTGTGCTGGTTCACCATGATTACAAAACAGAAAAGATCACATGTCGTTAACAACATTTTTCACTATCAAACACATCATCCCACTTCCCCTGGTGTCATCATCATCAACATCATCATCTCTTTTTGTTGATAGTGTTATTATTTGCACACTCCTGTTCTTACCAGATCACTAATTCTCAGGGTTAATCATTCCACCAAGCTTTCAATATGATTATAAAAGAGATTTTAAATTTAACCGCAAAACCTTTTTCACATTCACCTACGATCAGGGACGGAGCTAAGATTTAATATTAGAAGGGGCAAAAGTTTATTAAACCTTTAAATTTAAAAATTGGGAGGAACAAAAACTCTATTTAATTAATATTTAAACTAAAAAAGACTAAAAATGTAATTATATGTTACCCCTCCCACTCTCTACACAACTCCGTCCCTACCTACGACCATATATAAGGAATGTACATCTCTTGGCGTTTTAATAAATACATTAGATCTATTAATAATAAATTGGTCTAATAAGATATGACGTTAAAACTAGAATTTGAGGACTAAATTATTTTTTTAAAATTAAAGGTTTAAACTGATTTTTTCAAAAGAATAAATAATTTAATTTGTACCTTTTCCCGCCAAAATTTTAGGGTTACTCATAAACTTTAGAGGGATAAATTATTTCTTTTAATTGAATGTCTAGACTTTGAATTTTCAAAATTGAGGGGTATATCCCCATAGGTTTCCAACACAGTATGGTGCTATATTCTTTAAACAAATTTAGAAATTTAAATTTTGACATTATAAATAAAACAATTATATTAAAAAATTATTTTATAATAAATATTTATAATATTTAATTTAAATTAATTAACTAATAAATTAATTATTACTAAGAATCTAATTCATCAACAAGATCACAGGCGAGTTATTACTATAAACACATATATAATTAATATCACAAATATCATCGCCATATGCATAGATTTATGACAACCGTCTGTTAATTCGTGTCGTATTATGATCTAATTAACAAAAATCATTTATTTTATTAAATATTTATTTCATATTTTTGGCATATAATTTTTTATTCATATTTATTATAAACTATATTAAAAGTTATTTTTATTAAAAAATAATATAAATATTTTTTATTAGATAAAATTATATAAAGTAATAAAAATGACATATAATATAATTTTTTCGTCTCATGGTATATTATTAGGTTAAATTTAAAGTTGAGTTACAATATAATACAAATTTCCTTGTAAATACGTAACCCTGCAATTTTGATCGTTAATTAAGTATGTTTTAACGTGAAGGGAAGCTGCCTTAACAACTACTACTACTACTAATTATAGATCTTAATCACACTTAAAATCAAAATGTACAATAAATGAGTCCTAATTATTGAACTACTGGGCAGGGGCAGCTATGTTTTAACTTGTAGTTTATGATTGCGGCAGGTAAGGCGTGGATTCCTTCAATCTTGCCGTCCATTGCTCCGCACCATCTTCCTATAGTTCTTGGGTCAAGGAATAGAGAGATATCTACTCCCTCACCTCAGTAATTGATCTCAATTGGGGCCATAGATTTGTCAATCTATAGTAATCACTTTATTTCACAACTTTTCATGACATGTCATTTTAAGATTATGCCACATAGTACAACATCGTAATATTATGACACTAGTTAGAGAAATTATATTATGAGTTATTTATATCACATCATCCATAAAACTAATCAATAAAATATGTTTATTTATTAATTTTTTATTTTATTTTTAAGTGATTTTTCATCAATATTCACTATAAATTAAAATTAAAAATATTTTTTTATCAAATAAAGACTCATTTATAAAAAAATGAGATAATAAAATTAATAAAATAAATATATTTAATTAATTGATTACATGAATGCCGTGATAAAAATAACTTACGAGAATAACTCATAAATAACGGATTTTTATTTTTAAATTATTAACATTACAAATAAAATAAATAAATTATAAAAAAAATCCATTGTCTTTATTTATTTATTTATTTTCTTGTAATTATTATAAGTTGACTAGGTTAAAAATTAAAGCCTGTTTTCAGTGCCAGGTAAGGTCCTTGTTTCTGTCTCTTTTCACTTTAGTCACATAACAAGCTTAAGCAGTTCCCAAGAGATTTTGAAACACTTGGGGCACTGGTAGACAAGGACCACCGCACATTGGGGGGGACTGAAGTTTAGGAATTTAAGGAATAGAAAAAGGCTCGTTTATTTTATTAACACAACCGACCTAAGTAATTTATCCCACTAGACAAGGTACGAGGAAAGAGGTTTCTTTGTTGTTGTTTCTTTAAAAAAATAAATTTTAATATTTGATTTGTTAATAGGTTAATTTGAACAAATATAATCTTTTTAATTTAAACATAATACATAGATGTTACACTTGAGTTCAGATTTTTTTAATTAATCTTAAAATAAATATTATTTGCCTAGAATAATATCTATTTATATATTTTTTAATATATATTTTAAAAATAAAATGATTTAAATCCATTTTTTTTAAAATATTATTTAATTTAATTTTCACTAAAAACTCAACATCTAAATACATGATAAACTAAATTAGATGATATTATGTATATCTTAGTAAGTGTTTAATCCCAATAAAGAGCAGTATCATAATCTGTTTGACAAAATATGAGTATTATCTATTTTCTAAATAATATATTTATTATAAATAAAATCTAAATCTTTTAAACGAATATTATCTATTTTTTATTAAAATAATTTAATATTTACATACATAATAATTAATCAAATTAGATGGTGTTATGTATATTTTAGTAAGCTTTTAATCCCAATAAAGAGAAATATCGTAATGTGTCTGACAGAATATGAGTATCATAATGGAATTAAAACTAATTATTATAAACCCTTCTTGTTCTTCTTCTGCATGACAATATTTCTGCAAATTAAGTTTAGTAGGTGATCGGTAATTCCTACTCTGCAGGACAAATCCATGAATCGACTGTACCTTCAGCTCTTGATGAAACGTTCTCCAATCCCTTGTCATGGTGGTGGAAAGCTGACGAGGAAGACGAGTAGTTCAATTTGCAGCTGTTAACTCTTGGTGAATTATGGTCATTATTGCCACCATAATTCCCATCCAAAGGCCTCAAATGATCTGGATTGCCGGCGTTCAATCCAGCACCGTGATCACTCCAGTTGCTCTCGCTTCTTGAACGCTCCGCTTCAGGCGTTAAATGAAAACCCAGTTCATCAATGGAAGGAATGGCCGAGCTTCCCTGGGACTTGACACCGAAACCAGGAAAACCAAGAGACGGGTGGAGAGGAGGAGGCAAGTCTGGGAAGGACTGAAACGATAGGGTTTGGCTCTGGTTCTGCAAGTTTGACATGTTCTGAGGATGCTTTAGTAAGCCTAATTCGGAAGGAATTTGATAGTTACTGGAAGTAGGATTGAAAGCATTAACCATGGTGGTATTGCTTGTACTGGAAGCTGCAAGTAAAGGATTGTTTAACGATGGAGTCTGGACCCTTTTAGCCGAGGGACGTAAAGGGTAGAGAGAACCAGATCCGAAAAGGTCAAGCCTTCGGGAATAGGATAAATCTGAAAACGGTGGTGCTGGGATTCCAGTGAATTCTTGCACCATTGCTCTAAAATTCGTTGTGTCGGTGGTGAGAACTGTAGTTGGTGCTCTCCTTGATGCCCTTGTCCTCTTCTTGGGGTTCTTCGAAACACTTGTTGTCTGATCAGATTGTGTTGAAGTTCTTACACCATTGTCTTGAGCTTGCATCGACGATGAGCTCGGGAATGAACCTTGATGAAGCCCTTGTGAGCCTAGGATAGACTGGTGGTTCGATAGGTTACCGAGGTCGGCGCTGTTGGGTTCAGATCTTAGGCCGCTCAGCCCAGACTTAACCCCATCAAAACTCAGCAGTGAATTGTTCGGTGGAGATAGAGAGAAAGGGTTGTTGAGATAATTTCCAGAAGGAACAAAGAAAGTGGACGGCTGTTGATCTTGGTGGTGGACGATGAGTAAAGGATTAAAATTGCCCGAAGTGTTGAAAAAATCTGGGACTGACTCAGGCCTAGAGACTGAGTCATACTCGTCATCACCACCACCACCACCGCTTGAAGACTGCATGCTACTACTGTTACCAGAATCCATGGCCGCCAAAAGCTTCGATTCCAAAAGCTTCCACTTTCAGCTGATATCGAACATGATCTTCCCTCTTGTTGTTTCACTCAAAGAAGAAAACCAACTTTCTAAATTCGTTTCCAGACACGAAAAGCAACGTTTTCTTCTTGTCCATAAACGATGATCTGAAGTAGGTTTGGGAGCAGGAAAAGAGAGAAGTGAAAGGAGAAGAAAGGTTATTTAAGCTTTGTGTTTCTTTTAGGAAAGAAAAGATGGGAGAGAAAGGGTCTGTGCTGAAACAAATGTTTTCCACTAAGAAGATCTTTAGAAGATAGTGCGGGGTGGGGCAGCCATTGGAGAGGAGAAAGGAGGTGGCGGTGGCGGGCAACGGGTCAAACTCAGAGTGAAAGGGATGGAGAGAGAGGGGTTGGCTTAATAATAATATATGCTCATTGCAACATTAATGTTAATGTAAGAAAAGTATGTATCACATTAAATTTTAATTTTAAATTGTATAGCAACTAGCATATTACCAACTATATATATAAAAAATTAAATTGGGATTTTAAGAGATAATTTTAATGAAATAATATGATATTTACTTTAGATGATTTAAGTTTTAATAATTTTTTACAAAGATGTTTAAATTTTATTTTAAATTAAAATTTATAAATATTATTATAAAATTCTAATAAAATATTAAAACCAGTTTTTTAAATATTAAATGCTAAAAATATTTAATTTTTATAAAATAATATATATAGTTAGATTAACTTGCACAACATAAAAGTTTAAAGTTTTATTTGATTTTTAGATCGTTAAATGAGTAAAATGAATGACTAATATTAATTTTTTATTTTTTTCCAGTGATAATCTTTACATATCACACTTTTAATCTCAGTCATTCATTTTACCAATTTTATCTTTATATATACATTTTTCGTATATACTAATTTTATTGAGTCTTAGTTTAGTTAACATTATTGTTATTCGTTATTTTATCATTGATATGAGTTTAAATCCAATTAATCGTGTATTAGCTTTTGATTTACGATTAAGTTAGTTTGGTAATTTAAACATCATATTAAAAATAAAATTATCCTTTTTATATAGTTTTTTTAGCTATCGAGTTTAGGGTTGATCCCATATTGATTTTTTCGATCCAAGCCTAATCCATGTTTTGATCTAAAAATTTTCACCTTCACCCTCACCCTCACCCTCACCCAAACCAATTATCATTTTTATGACGCTCTACCCAACCTAAACACAATTCAAATTTTAAAGTAAAATTTCATATTCAACTCGACCCATCCTGATATAAGTAAAATATAAAAGACTCAATATTCTAAAAATGCAAATACAATTTTAAAAATATTCTCTGTATATATTTAAACCCAACAGAGTAACTACTTAAAATTCTCACTTGTGTACACATTACTACTTTAAAAGATTTTTGCTTTTGTTTTTGTTTGAATTAATGAACATATAATCGTTTCAATCGAGCCACCAATATTCTTTTCCAACTAAAAATGGAACTAAAAACAGAGGTCATAATTCAACCATGTTTTTATTACAACCTAGCCGACATGTGGAGGTGGTGTTGTGTAAGCCAGCGGGAATGTAAGACTCCAATCTCAACCGGCACAAAGGAATGGCCTTGTTTCACGGCTGGTGGAAAATTTTGAAGACCAAAAGTCTAAATCCCACCCACAGATCTGTTGGCTTATTGGGTTGGTTTTTGTTGACTAGTTCTTAAAATTGCTTGTCACTTCCCCTGACTATGCTGTACGGTAGTCATGGGCTTACACTATTAAGTCTAAGAAACCTTCCGAGGCATTGAGGAAGAAGGATAGTAGAACATCCTTAGATGCTGCAAGAATTTAAGTGGTTTCATGGATTTGATTCTGAGCCATTGAAGAAGATGGGCAATGAGGCATACAAGCAGGGAAGGTTTGAACTTTGAAGAGGCACTGACCTTTTACGATATAGCAATTTGTCTCAATCCGAACAAGGCGACATACCATTGTAATAAGAGTGCTGCCTTGTTATGTTTAGGCCATGTCATCGAAAGCTATTCAGCTTGATTCTACTTATTGTAGAGCTCATCAACGTTTGGCAACAATTTATCTCTGGTAACATTCCTTAGCTCATGCAAAGCACAACTTTATATAATCATCATTGGAAAGAAAATCTGAAATTACTACTGCTTGCAGTTTTCTATATGATTATCTGAATTTACCATGCAGATTGGGAGAAGCAAAACAAGCATCTACATAGATGCTGGAAATCATGCCGACTCCAATGACATTGCTAAAATTCAGGCTCTCGACCACTGCCTTAAAAGATGCGCAGATGCTCGAAAATCGAATGAATTGAATACTCTACTTAAGGAGACTCAGTGTGCTATAACCTCTGGAGTTGATTCTGCACCTGTGGTTAGTGTTTTTCTGAAGCTCCACAGGCATCAAGAAGCCCATACATCCCACAGCAAAGGACTGAGTTTCTCTGTTGAATCTTGCATCAATTTCTTCGGTATGGCCATTAGTGCTTATCTTTTACTGATCAAAGCACTGGTCTACATGGTGTCTGGCAGGTTAGTAGAAAGAAATCTCTATATATTTGGAATACAGAATACACCAGAATCGAAAACTTAACTCTGGACTTGATCTGATTACAATAGGCTAGATGATGCTGTAACAGCAGCTCAGCATGCTGCCAGACTTGATCCTGGAAACAAAGAAATAACCCTAGTAGTAAAGCAGACACGAGAAGTATCGTCGGCTTGATTGCGTGGTAACTTGCTCTTCAAGGCATTGAAATTCTCGGAGGCTTGCATCGTATATAGTGAAGGACTAGAGCATGATCCATACAATTCAGTTCTACTATGCAACAGAGCAGCCTGTAGATCTAAACTAGGCCAATTCGAAAAGGCCATCGAGGATTGCACCGTCGTGCCTAAGGTGCAGCCTTCTTACAGCAAGGCAAGGCTAAGGAGAGCTGATTGTCATTGTAATGGCAAGGTAAACCATTTTTACATGTTAGAGTTTAAGGCCTTTTTCTGAGGAAGAGATGGGAATTGAATAAAATGCTAGACATCAATTTGACCCGAAACAAACGTTAGATGTTAGTTTGATCCGAAACAATGAAACAAGTGTATAGCTTGCAGATCTAAGGAAGTTGAGAGTGAAGAATGCCTGCAATTCAATATCAAAAGGAACTGAAACAATAACTCAAAAAAGCTGTACCAACTATGTGATAAAAATACGAACTTTTAAATCATTCACATCAAAATCCATAAGGAAAAAGATACAGTGTGGAAAGTTGAAAATTAAAACACAGAAAACTTTATTCTTTATGAAGTGAACAAGAAGAAAACCCACTGGATAATCATTATCAACGATTCAACTCTTCCAACTTCGACTTCGGGACAATGAGTCTTTCATTCCACCAACAACCCATGTTTCTTTGGCAATGTCCGTTGAAATTTTGTAGAAATCACGACCGTACTCGTATCCCATCAACACCAGCCTCTCTTTTGTCTTTCTGGTCTTGTCTTCCATTAATGAATTCAACTTCTTTGTTTTGTTTTCGTCTTCCTCATTCTCTTCTTGCCTAGCCTTACCAGGAGCAGACCTACAGCGCATAAGCAAGAGTGCATTCGGAGGTGGAGTTGCTGCTTGATCATCAGCCACAAGATCGTGGAACATCGTCTCTTTTTCTTTCTTTTCTTCCTTATTGTGATTCTCTTGCAGCACCATGAGCCATTTGGAAAAGATGGCTCCTGATGTCTCGTCACCATCTTCATGGTTGAGATTTTCTTGGTATTCGTCATCTTCGTCTTCGTCATCAGAAATGATGTCAGATCGGGGGAAAGACCCGAAGCATCGAAAATCAAAACGAATACCGCGCAAACACGTTAAGAATTGCACGATTTCTTTCTTAAAACCAAGCGACTCCGCCCAACTTGGCCTCCTTTTTCGATGCCTGCTGTTGTGAATCTTTTCAATCTCTTCCATAACTGATTGCCAACTGTTGCATGAACTTGTTTTAGACCTGACTTTGATCTGGCCTGCACAGGTGACTTTTGGGGAGGTTGGCTCCTTCATGTCGGTTCCTATTTGCTTGTTTTTAGCCCAAAGCAAAGGGCTAGAATGGCTGCTGGATCCACTAGCCTTTCCGGTGCTTGATTTCTTAAGTAGACGATGGTGGTAATGGTTGCTGTATTCTGCTGGTCTCGTGGGGCTACGAATTGGCTTCGGCATCAGCGTTATCCGGGATCGAGACGGTAGACATACTAGCAAATCTGCTGAAGTTGCTCCTCTTGTTTGTCGTGGTTTCATGGCAGATTTCTTTGTTCTGGTGTTTCTTTTTAGAAGCATGGGCACTTATGAACCTGTGTTGCGTGGTCTTTTTAATGTCTCTGAGGTGTGCTGAGGCATATTCGTACTGTTTTATTAAACAAAAAAGAGGGGAGGGGATCGACAGCTTTCTTTGCTTTGGTTTTGCATAAAATTGCATATTTTAATTTATTTTTATTAGTATAATTAATTTAGATCAAATTTTATAAAAAAAATATTATATAGATAATATTTTTAACTTAATTTTTCTATCTTCAATTTCATTTAAACTTCTAACTTTATTAAAGAACTTAATATTTTAACTCGTTAAATTAATCGATTGATTGATATTATTTTTTAATTATTTTTTTAAGTGTGTGACCATGGTTTTAATGGAAAGTTAAGAACACCATAATGATGGTAGCAATGCACTTGAGAGCATGTGAGAAACACTGGTCCCCTTTAGGGCTCCATCTACTAACAACTTGCATTAGGATTGCATTCTCTTTGCTTTTGTTTGTTATTTCCATGAAATATAGTTAGCCTACTCTCCTCAATGATTCATGGGGATGACAATGGGGTAGGGTGAATTTTTCGCTTAACTCGATTCTAATCTGATCTATTTATAATTTAATTAAATTTTGATTTAATCTTGAATTAAATATTAATTAATTTGTTTCATATTCATCTAGAAAGTTAAGGTTATATTTGATTCGATCTGATATATCATAAAATTTTAAAAATTTTAAAAATAATTAAAAATAATTAAAAAAAAATCCCAAAAAATTAAAGGATAAATCATAACAGAGATTACTTAATTATGATTACACATAAAAATTTTTAATAATTAAGTGATCACTGAATTGATACATTTAAATTTTGTAAGTACTATTTTAAATTAAAAACATATTTTTAAAATATGTTACAGAAAAAATATGGTTTGTTAATTAAAAGTGTCCGTTATTAGTGTCAAATAATATTTTAAAAAATAAATGAAGTGATATTTAAACGAATTTTTGAAAATTTTACATCTAAAATTAAAAGTGAAAAAAATCAAAAAGTTTTTATTAAAAAAATTGATATCAAAAATTACTTTCTTAACTTAAAAAAACTGAGTTGAAAAACACTGGAAATTACCCTAAAATAATGTAAATTATTAATAACCTTATGAGATTTTTGTATTGTTGAAAACTCAACGTAAGGCGTGAGTTTATTTTCCTTTCTTTTGAAGACTTTGAGTATCTTCAAATTTAAGATTAAAGATTTCAAAAATCTTAATAAATAGAATATCATGAAAAAATTATTCTATGGATCGGTTCTACTACGTCATCCATAGTATTTATCCACTAAAAATTAGCCAATTAATTTTATATTTTTCATATCATTTTTTTTCTAATTAATCTCTATGTAATCACTCACTACTTATTTATAGGGTAATAAAAAATTAAAGATTCACTCTTGGAAAAAAATGATATGGAAAATATAAAATTAGTTGACTAATTTTTAGTGGTTAGAGACCATGAATAACGTAGTAGAACCGATCCATAAAATAATTTCTCGAATATCATAGATTACCGGTACCTTTCAATATAAGCATCAATAAGCAGCTCTTAACCGATTCAATTAATCTAGATATGGCCCAAAATTACTATTCGATCAAAATTATTCGAGTCACTAATTTGAATGAAAATCGATAAATTATTTTTAAATATAAAGAGTACAGAGACTCAATTACACAAAATCAAAGTATTATAACTAATACTTTAACTTTAATACAATACCTTTTTTTAATATTTAAGCTAATATTTTGCAATTTAACTATAGTGTAAAAGATATAAAAACAGTCACCATGTAGTAAAACAACCTTATAAATCAATGAGCTGCTGGTAAGATCCTGCGGATGATGTTGTACAGTTCTGGTTTATTGGCACTTGATGTCTTGGATAGTTCTTGTCAGCAAGTTTAGTACCATGTCGCATCTCATTTCTGCAGACTTCTTCTTCTTGATCAATTTCATCAACTGCACTTTTCCACTCAGTTTGGAATGGCAGCTCAGCGACAAAAATCCAGATTCAATATCACGTTGTAAGCTTGAATTATTGAGTATATTGTTTGAGTTCAGTTCCACAGTAACATTCGTCTTCTTTGTGGATCTTGCCTTGCTTCTTCCTTTAGCAACGAATGCATTTCCAACTCCAACACCCCCGTAGTCGAATGAAATGGTGGTGTTTTGGAATTTGAAGTGGCCGAAATTTGTGTTCTTTACGGCCACTTGGGCGTTGAGTTTAATGTTGAAAGAAGGAGGGTTGGTGGCTGCAGCAGTGAGATCCTCGACGGTGATAGAACGGACCCTGAACTTTGGATTTTTGATACGCATCACTGTAAGTGAAAACACCAAGATGACAATGGTCTGGAAAATGGCGAAAGCTAATGCGTAAACAAGCAATTTTATGCGTTTCTTTCGCTTAAGCTCCTTGGATGCCTCTGCTGCAGACTCCATTTCTGTCTTTCTTTGTTGGTAACTTTGCTCCGCCATTGCTGTATTCTAAAAGGAAAAGGCTGTTGTTCGTTCTCTCTTTTGCCTCTTGGAGTTTGATCGATGGAATTTTAAAGAGAATTAACTGAGGATTGAGTTATTAGTATGAACTCCATGTGTATATATATAATTACAGTACATAACTTGAAGTTGGTGTCGTTAGTGTAACAAAGTACAAAACAGTGGGAAAAGTTAGAAAGTTGAATCCAAACCAAACCATAACCCACCAAAGACCAGTTCAAACTGCAAACCCTCCACTGTCTTTAGCTGTGTAATAATTAGTAATATACTAACCTCGTTGACCAAGCATGAAATGCTTCTTTTTGGTCACCCCAAATATTCCATACTTTGAAGCTTCGAAAGGGATTATGAAAATTTTATAAGATTCTACAAGGCTAATTAGTTTAGTAGTGTTGAAAATTTTTCATAAGCCCTTTGGAAACTTCAAAGTAAGGAATATGTGGTTACGTTTGGATTCAGCTTTCTAACTTTTCCCACTGTTTTGTACTATGTTACACCAACGACATGATCTTCAACTTATGTACTGCAATTATATATATATATATATATATATATATATATATATATATATATATATATATATATATACATGGAGTTCATACTAATACTTCAATCCTCAGCTAATTCGCTTTAAATTTCCATTGAACAACTCCAGGAGCCGAAAGAAAGAAAAAAACTAGCCTTTTCCTTTTAGAATACATCAATGGCGGAGCAAAGTTACCAACAGAGAAAGACAGAAATGGAGTCTGCTGCAGAGGCACCCAAGGAGCTTAAGCGAAAGAAACGCATGAAATTGCTTGTTTACGCTTCAGCTTTCGCCATTTTCCAGACCATTGTCATCTTGGTGTTTTCACTTACAGTGATGCGTATCAAAAATCCAAAGTTCAGGGTCCGTTCTATCACCGTCGAGGATCTCACTGCTGCAGCCACCAACCCTCCTTCTTTCAACATTAAACTCAACGCCCAAGTGGCCGTAAAGAACACAAATTTCGGCCACTTCAAATTCCAAAACACCACCATTTCATTCGACTACGGGGGTGTTGGAGTTGGAAATGCATTCGTTGCTAAAGGAAGAAGCAAGGCAAGATCCACAAAGAAGACGAATGTTACTGTGGAACTGAACTCAAACAATATACTCAATAATTCAAGCTTACAACGTGATATTGAATCTGGATTTTTGTCGCTGAGCTGCCATTCCAAACTGAGTGGAAAAGTGCAGTTGATGAAATTGATCAAGAAGAAGAAGTCTGCAGAAATGAGATGCGACATGGTACTAAACTTGCTGACCAAAGCTGTCCAAGATATCAAGTGCCAATAAACTAGAGCTGTGCAACATCAACCGCAGCAGTATCTTCTTATCAGCGGCTTACATATCATATAATTCATATCCATTTGCTATTGATTAGGAAAATCTGAAAACACAACGAAGAAACATCTTTTTTTTTACTTGATTTATAATTTTAATAGTTTTTTCTAATGTCAACGGGTCAGGATCAAAGTAGAGTAAAATTAAAAGTTTAATGGTAATATTAAAGTAATTGGAAGTCTGTTTACGAAGTTGAATAGCTCATCAAAGCTCAGTGACTATTTGTGAATTTTACCCATTTATAAATCAAAACGTTAGTGATTGAAACGTAAGTTTTTAAACTTCAGTGGTGAAAAGAAAACAATACTTAAACATTAGCAACCATTTACGCAGTTTATCAAAAAAAATATGTTGTGACCCAAAACCACTAGGCATATCCGTGGGCATAAAACCCGAACATCCTGTAGATAGCTTCGTGCCATAAACCCCCAAATATGCTGCTCTTTGTAGGTCGTGAAATCGAAAAACCCAGATTTATCAGCGATACCGGTGTCAAAGGAAGACGAAAGCTGGTGTTACAGGCAAGTGTATCGATCTTCAGACATGTTTGAAACTCTGTAAATTCTGTTAGTTATGCTAAAAGAAGATCTACGAATTTAAGCCTGTAAACCCTAAAAAAAGAAGGGAAATGGCACCCCTTATTATCAGATCTCTAATGTCATTGCCTCTCAATAAATCATCCCGTTTTTGGAAACCCGTTTCTTGTTATTCCATCTCTGGTGTTTTCTTCTCATCTTCTGCCTCACAGGAATCAAAATCCTCCTTTTCTTTAGCTGATCATTTCATTGAAAAACACAACTTTTCCCATGAAATTGCCTTCAAAACTGCATCTTCTTTAATCTCTGTGAAGGATCCCCATAACTGTGATAAGGTAATTTCATTCTTAAAAGAAAGCGGTTTCTCAAAATCCCATATTGAAGAAGCGCTTAAAAAGAATCCTAAACTTCTATCTTCTAGTCTTGAGAAAACCATTAAACCCAAGTTCAAGATCTTCCGGGAATTTGAATTTTCAACAGATGATGTTGCTGATATTCTAGCTGGCGATCCATGGATTTTGAGTAGAAGCTTGGATGATAAAATAGCACCTTCGATTTCGTATTTAAAGAGTGTTCTAGGATCTAATGCCGATGTTGTTAAGATACTAAAAAGTTTGTCTTGGTTTCTGGCTTTTGATTTGGAAAAGACTATGATGCCTAATATAGAGTACTTCAGGAGTTGCGGGCTTAGTTTGTCACAAATTGTTTCGTATTTGTTAACCTATCCAAGATTATTCTTGCATAAACCCGAGAGCATTAATCAGTTCGTTAAAAAGGCGGGTGACATGGGAGTTGATAGTAAGTCGAATATGTTTATTGTTGCTATTAGGACGTTGAGTTCGATGACTGAAGAGAAATGGGAACAGAAGTTGAAGCTTTTTAGAAACTTGGGTTTCTCTGAAGATGATATCATGTCTACTTTTAGGATGATACCACAGGTGTTTTCTGTATCGGAAAGGAAGATCAAGAAAATCGCTGACTTTTTGCTTACCAGAAACAATGCAGGTATTTCGCTTATAATAAGCCACCCGTTGCTGCTTACTTACAGCCTTGAGCATCGCCTGAAGCCCCGCCTACTGGTTATTGAGATTCTGGAAAATAAGAATCTGATAAGAAGTAAAGCTAGCCTGATTACAGTTTTTAAGATGTCTGAAACGAGATTCAGACAGAAATATGTTTGTCCTTATTTAAATGAACTTGAGAGTGTATCCATGGGTATTGTGGACCATAATTGTTGATTTCCATGTCATATCTTTGCAATAGACTATAGATCCTGGTTTAATTTTCAGACTGTTTTCTTTCTTGAAATGCCTGCTTGTATAGCTAAAGTCTTATGTTTGAACTTTGAATAACTCCCATTCTGTCTCAGTATTTGCACTCAGATGGCTTTACGGCAAGTGCGTCCCTACTAGTTATTTTTAAATTTGTTTTTCTTTGCACTGAATTTCTATCCTGATATACCATTGTGTTGTATGTAAATGGTCGTTCTGCTGCCGGAGATTGACTGCTATCTGAATGTCATTTTAGATAGACCTATTGCAGGCTCTGTTAATCATGTTTTTTTTTATCATTTGCATATTCATGTGTGTGTTTCAATGCGTTAAAGATTGTTTCAAATAAGAAAGCGTAGAAGAGAGTCATGTGTTCAATGTTCATGGTAGTGGAACATGGATCTGATGTGATTATATGCTTTGAAACTTCATGGTAGTGGAACACTTGGGTCTTATTGGATTATGTATTTGTATGCTACTGCTGGCTCTCCCACCTGATATGCGACCGAATTGTTTCTTCGTGCCATTGCCTTTTGTCCGTAAAAATGCTTTTTTTAGACCTGCAACCATGTCAAAAGACTATGAAGACCTTGGACTGGAACTGTTGATGCATTTTTGATAAATTATATAATTGTGCTCATTGAAATACTTAAGCTTTGTTCGGTATAGTTTTTCAAATGTTGGTTCAAGTGAGAATGTCCGTTTGGGGAGAAGCTGAAAATTTCAGCTTTTCTGAAATGCTCATTTGGGACCAAATCAGGCCATTTGAAGTGCTCATCTTGATCGTTCGGCATTGCTTCTTCGTTTGGAAAAGCTGTGCCGAATGGCCCTTAGCCTGTGACTAGTGGCAAACTCAGATATCTTTTTTTTCTCATTGAATATACAGTTAAAGTTTTGATTATATACAAATTCAGACAGACATTTCATCTGTTTTGATTTATGTTTCAAAGTCTAATTACTGATCTAATTTCTTAGAAACATGCATTTAGCACATCTAAGAGCTAGTTTAGTATTGCTTTTGAAAGTGTAGTGGAAAAGTTCTTTTGTAATTTTTGGTTTGAGATATGTGTTCAGTATTGTTGCCAAAAAGTATTTTTGAGAAATTAAATGATTATTTTAAACATGATGTTATAATTTAAAAAATATATATTTAAATGATAATCAAATTCTTTTTTATTATAATATTAACTTAAATTATAATAAAATATAAAAATATTAATAAATGAATACATAAATTATTTTTGAAAAATGTTTTTTTTAGAAATTTGATATGAATTTATATAATTTTTAAACTAAAAATATAATTTATGTTAAATATAATTATGTATTTATAAAAATTAAATTATAATAAAATATAGTAAATGAAGGTTAAAATTATAATCTGACTCTTAAAAATACTTTTCCAACTGCAAAAGCTAAAAATTTTAGCTTTTACGTTTGAATTGAAAAACATTTTTCAAATATAATTTTTTTCTCTAAAAATTAATTGTTTAGCATTACCTAATATTTTATATCCAACACAAACAAATAAAAGAAAGACGGCGGCTAGACCCAATAGGCTAGGAACCCAAATCATCCGTCCCTTTCTCATGTCTTCATTTATGCCCCTACTTTAAATTAGAGGGTTTAGGGTTTAGGGTCTTAGGTTAGGGGTTTTAGTTAGGATTTTGGGAATTAGGGGTAAAGTGTATTTTTAGGGCGTAGGGTTTAAAATTTAATTTTTTTAAAAATACAAAGAAAAAAAAAGGGAGGCACAGAAAAACAATGATTTTTGTTCGCAGGACAGTACTAAAAAATGTTGTCTAAATCTGCTGTTCTCCGCCAATGCTGCTGGTCAACTACAAGGGTTTCTTCAAATAAATAGTTACATAGGCTTTTCTAAGCAATGGTAATATTGGGCTTGGATTATATTAAATCTAAATGTTGAAACTTAATTAAAATTTCTTAAAAAATATATAAAATAATTAATTTATTTAATAATTCATTATATTTGTTAACATCTGACAAAAAAACATTAATATCTATAAAAACATTCATTACTAGTGTATAAAATTTATAAATCATCGGTATATTAAACATAAATTAATTAAAAGTAATTATTTTTTAATGAAGTGTAGGCCCCATTTTTCTCTCCCATGTTATTTTCTTTTTAAAGTTTAAATAGAAACATCTCGATGTTCATTTTCCAACTATCAGATGCCCTATGTTTTTAAATATTTTATTAAAGTAATAAAGATACATAAACTTGTTTGAAGTTGGAAACCTTTTCAAGACACCAAATCAGATCAATCATATAATATATGTAAGATATATAATGGTGGAAACCAGGGTCTGGTCTGAACAAGTTAAAAAAAATGCCAGCCAATATTATTAATTCTATAATTAAAATATGTTGGTGCAAAAGTTGTAGGAGGAAATTTTCTAAAGAGATAATGTTTAATGGGTCAAGTACTAATTTGGGTAATGAAAATCGTGTTAGAATTTTTTAGAACATTATTCGTATTGATTACATATTTCGAATAGATATAAAACTTATTTCATATAATTTTAATAACTAAAATTTTTGGGTCGGTTAATGTCGGTCCATCAACAAAAATATTAATTTAATTGATTTTTTATATATAAATCGATGATAGAAGACATTGTTCCTTAAAGGACCATGTTTCATATAAGGTCACATTAACCTATTCTATTTATTAAACGACCCTTCAAATATTATCGCTTGATTGGTCATTGTGGTCCTTTCCTCTCAGGGAATGGGACAATCATATTATAACGATAATTATTTTTTAATTGTTTTTATATTGATATTTTTATCGTGCAAGTGTAATTATATATTGCTCAAAGCTACCTAATTTAATAATAAGACGCAATTAGATACCCTAAAATTTGCTCCCTCTAGAAAGGTCAGTTGGAAATCACTAGGTCAGGCTGCCCTCCAAGGGGGGACCATCCCTCCTAGGCAACACGTCTATCAAACCATCCGCCATCGTTGAGACACGTCTAGCAATGGAAAATTGGTTATTTAAGTATCTAGCAAAGCCTGCATGCATGCTAGGGACATTTTCTAGGGAGAAATCGAATCTCAAAACCAGAGATCAATTTATCATTTTTAATTAATATATAAAAAAAGAGAGAAGAAGAAGAAGAATCCAGTGTTTTCTTATATGTTTTTAATTAAAAAAGTTATGGGAATGGCTGTTCCACATCATGGGTAGGGTTTTTATAATACATGCTTAGGAGTTATTTAATATTGTAAAGCATATGCGATTTGTGGGGAGATTTAAAGATTAAAAAAATAAAAGGTTGAAGTTATATTAAAATAATTTTCCTCCAAAAATAAAGCATATACAAGATTTAACCGTGATTTCAGTAGAAAATAAGAAATAATCAATATATGAGATCTAATTTAAGTATTTGTATGTATAATATATGTGTTGTGAAATAGTTAAAAAAGTACGAACGTATATTATTATCATATAATTATATTCGTATATTCGAATAAATCTTAACATGTTTTATTTTCACGACACATATTAAGGTAAATGATGTGAGTGGAAGTGAAGTGATCTGTTTGTCCTCCAATAATTGGAGGTTTAGAAAACCTATTTTAATTGAGTTTATGCACCCAATCATGGGAGAGATTATTAGGTCAACTTTTCATCAGCTCATCTATGGTTCAAGTAATCAGGATCGTTGATTTTTAAATAACTGTTTAATAACTATCCTCCCACTAATTACATGTAAGAAAGAGGTGATGATTTACTTAAAAAAATTTAAAATGAACAATCTTGATTGTTTGGGATCACAGATGACGTGATAAATAAGGATCACCTAATAATTTTTTCAATCATGGTTTTGGTACTTACCTCTCTTTACACGTATGAAAGAGCTTTGGGAATTTCATGTGTTTCAAGCATCTGGTTGATGTCCATGTCCTCTTCGAAGCCAAAGCAGTTCAAGTGGGTTCCAACTCCATTCCAACAATGGATTCACCTGTAGTAACCTGGTAGTGGTGGACATCCTTTTCACCACCTAACCTTAGAGACAATGTAGGACATTATAATGGGATTGAGTTAAGAATCGAGATCGAAAAATAATATATAATTAATCATAAAAGTAAGAGGAATAAAGTTTATATAAAATAAAAATTTAGGGTTTAAGGTTATTGTTCAGTAAAAGAAATTGGAGGCACAACTATTAAGGTATAATGTACCTCTGTGGATGATTATAATATATATATATATATATGAGATTATTCATTTAGAGTTAAATGATTTTATATATTATTTTAGGTCCCGTATATGTTAAGGCTGAAACTTTCGGATGAAAATTGTTTACCTCTTAATTATGTCTCTGTTGGTGCCTCTACTTTAAATTAGTGGATTTAGGGTTTAAGGTTAGAGGTTGTGGTTAGGGTTTAGAGAATTATGGGTATGATGTATATTTTAGGGTGTAGGGTTTAGAATTTAGAAAATAAGGATTAGGGTTTAAAATTTAATTTTTCAAGACTTTTAAATAAGAGATATGGAAAGAGACATAATAAAAAATAAAAAATTTCTACCCGAAGCTTTCTGATTAGTTTTGTTTTTAAGGATCAATTATATGGTTCATAACCAAATTAGCCTAAGTTTTGGCCTTTGAAGGGAAAAAATACTCTATATTTTTTAAATAAAAGCAGTTAATCTTATTGAAAAGATCAGAAAATATTTAAAATTTTAATGAGGGCTTACGACTCTCGTGATAAATAAAGTGTATAATTTGAATATTTTCGTATAGTATTGACATAAGAAATTAGTCATTTTAAATAATACAAGAACCTTGTATAAAAAAAAGTTAAAAACTAAATTAAAATATTCAAACGAAATATAGATACGAACAAATCTGATTGTGTTGACAAACAAACAACAAAAGAGATTAAGCTACTGAAAAACTATCAAAAACTACAAATCAGAGTTGAGAGTCGTGAAAAACTATCTAAGAACATAAACTACATATCCAAATTCAATATGAAGGTTCCGGAACATAAAACATCAAAATGGTAACAAATAAGTATAATCTAATCAGTCAAATACAACCATAAAAATAAATAATAGTCAATCTACCAACTCAAAAGACCAAAAACGTATCATAAAAATAAAAATATGTATCATAAAGACAAAATTACTCTTATTAAAAAGAAAAACAAACATAAAAAATAAAAATAAAAAACAAAAAAAAATCAATAATCCGATAACTAATTTTAAAACTAATATCGGCTCCGACCAAATCAAAGATAAAATCTGTTTGCTTTTATCTTTTTCCTTTTAAAATAATTCTAATTTGTCGTCGAGACGAGGGTTTAGGATTGTATAATATTTCTTCGATCCCAGACCATGCACATTAACATTATCATATGCTGGTTTAGGGTTAAAACACATAATCTTTAAGATCCCATTCATTTTCTTAACTAATTCGTATTCATATTATTATTTTTTAATTATTAAATTACAATTCAACTATTATTATAATTATTAACTGATCATTTAGATTATACAATATGATTAATCTATGATAGACACCTATAAAAAACATGCGGTATATAGTCATAGTCAATAAGAAAAATATATCCTTCCTCTATTCCGATAAAAATGTTATTTTAACTTTATTTTATCATTTTTTTGATATTTTATCATTTTAGATTTATTTAATCTATCTATATTATACCAAAAAAAAAAAAAAATCGGACACCAACCCATTTGAAAATGACAAATAAACCATTTTTGAAGTATTTAATATTATTATAAGTATTTTGTCATGTCATATTTTTATATAATTTCAAATAAAAAAAGTTAAAAAATACTATTACTTAACAAAAATTTAACGGAATTTGTACAAATTCCTATCAATTCCAAAAACTTGTTTTTTAGAATAAAATTTTGATAGATTTATTTTTAAAATTAATGGCTAAATTTATAGTAAATGTTTGAAGGGTCAACTTAAAATTTTTAAAAAGTTAAAAGACAAATAAAAATTAAAAAATTGAGGATTTAACTAAAATTTTTAATAATTTTAAGATATTTAATAAAAATTAAAAATTTTGAGAGAATTAAATTTAGTTATTAATCAAAATTTGAAAGAAATTAAATTTAATGGTTAAAAAATGGTGAAGGGTTAAAAATTTGACCAAAAACTAATTCTGAGGATTTAATTATAATACAGAGAATAATCATGTTTATCATTTCTATGGTCAAAACATATCTTAAAGTATCCCATAAACAAATGGCGATGAAAATACTACCAGAGTATAAAAAAGTAAAGGCTTCGAATAAATGATATTAATAAAAAAATAAATAATATTTATCTTAAAAAATACGGATTTAATTATTTTATTTATAAATTATATATATTTTATCAAAAAAATTAAAAATCTGTATAAATAGATAATATTTTATAATTACTCTCGAACAATTAGAAATACATAAATTATTCTCTTTTTTCCCTCTAATTTTAATCAGTTATAGCCTCAGTAATTGGTAGTTAATTACAATTATAAACTCTCTCTATAGGAGAAAAATACATGATTAATTAACTGACTAATATTCATTCCACCCTCTAATCAGATACGTGTGGGTGGTCTTCGAATATCTTGTCTATGTCTGTCTAAGTACAATATTTTGCATGTTATGCTGCTCTTCATCCACCTTGTGAATATTTTTTCCAGTCCACCAAACGCCTTAAAAACTCTTTTACCTGTGCAAATTTAATAAGAAAAAAAATGTCTGACAGTCCAAAAATAGTAGTAAAAATCAACAAAAATGGCGTCAAAATTAATAATGGAAAATTGCATGGTGAGATTAGAAAGCTTGCCTCTGATGGTTCTTGGAGAGAATATGAAGCAGTTGTTTCTTTAGGTGCTTGGGAAACAAGAATCCCAAACCCTTGTCCTCTATCACGTAAAACCTTAAAGGCATCTTCGTCAGTTCGATCATCGCCGATGTAAATTGGTAAGACATCATCTGAATTGGCATATCCTGGATATTTTAAATGGAACATTTATTTTGATATTTAGCTTTTTAATTATAAAGTAAATGGAAAGAATGGAGAAATTGAAGGAATTATAAGAACCTAGTGTCTCCAACAAGAATTCAAGGGCTCTCCCTTTGTCCCATTTGATGGTGGGACGAATCTCCAATACCTACTTGAATCGAATCATAAAGATTATAAAGTTGATTTCAAAGGGGAAAAAAAGAAAAAATGATGAAACAAGGCAAGAAAAGTTTCATTTTCCAGGAAAAAAATGTGAAAAAGAAAGAGAAAGAAACTGGAAAGAAATGTACCTTCCTCCCTTGAGTTAATTTAAGCTTAGGGTATTGGTTGAGTACTGTTCTAACTTGTTCAGCCAAGGCAGCCCAATTCTGCCAGAAAATCCACAGGCAAACAAAATCAGTTGACAGATTTCCAGCATAATAGAACAGGAAACGACAAGAGTGGTTTCGGTTTCGTACCTCTTCATCGACACATCGAAAGTGTACGGACACACAAAACTTGTTGTTTTCCACCTTGGCTCCCCCAATCGATCTTGTCTTCTCTACCAAAGCTTTATATACCTGAAAATGACAACTTTTTTCTGTTTTAGTTGTATACGCATTGTTTGTTCTTTGTTTAATTCATACGAATTACTAACCTCATCGATCATGGGTAAGAATTCACTGGCGGGTTGGAAAAGAACACCATTGTTATTACCCTGAGGAACCGGACAAGAAAACGAAGGAAAATATTACAGAACAGTAGAACAGATGGAATTGGAAAAAGTAGACTGTTTTATACTTACTTTCTTGTATTTGCAACTTTTAGATGGTCCCTTGATGTCCATGCCATGGCTACCCGCATAATAAAGACCAGATAATTTTACAAAGCTGTAAACCTGATGAAAATGAAATCCCACCGTGAGAATCAATTCAAACATGTCGTACGTTTTTCCCCTGGTGGAAAAATAAAATGTACCTTGTCTCGGCATCTTCCCGTTACGATTGCTGTCGGAAAATATCTAGCAACATCTCTTACAGCTGCTCTCATCTGATTACAGACAATGGGTTTAGTTATGGTATTTTGTTTTAGTATCTCGGACTCAAGAGATAGCTGATGAACAGTAATGGCTACCTCTCTGGACATGAAAGCTCGATCTGGGTCTTCGACGATCGGGGAAAGCGTGCCGTCGTAGTCGAGAAACATCACTATCCTTTTCCCTTTCGAAGCTGCCATTATTTGCTCGAACATGCTTAAAGCCGAGGGATGTTGAGCCTGTTGCAGGAACATAGAATCAAAAGGGTCACCGATTGTTAATCTAAAAGGACAATATAACATCAACCAGTCGAAATAGGAACCCACAATCCAGGAAGTTTTGTCTTCGGTTGAATCAGTGGACCTGACACGGGTCGGAGAAGAAGCTCTCATCGAATCCACCCAGGCACTGATTTTAGCCCCTCCTTTCTCAGTTTCGAATCTCCTTTTCAATAACATCTTAAACTCTGTAGGCGAAAACGACTTGGCCACCGGCAGAGACGACGGAGGCAATAAGCTCCTTAAAGTTAAACCACGAGATTTCACGTCAAGAACCGACACATTTTGTTGGTTTGTCATTGTTTTTCGTTTCTTGCTTATCCTCTGTACAAAAACCCAGAACCAAAGCTTTAAACACAGATAACCGGAAACAGTTGAAAAAATAAACAAAATTTCAATGGCAGGCCTCGATACCTGAGCAGAGTAGTGAAGGAAACAGAGACGATGACAATGTCAATGTAAGATCTTAAGACAGTACAGAAGAACAGCAAAGGGCTTAGAGTTTAGAGACAGAAAGCTTGAACAAAGACACTCAAACAAGGCACGAGAAATAAACTGGGTTTTTGCGTCAATTTATAAACATGGTGTCACGGCAAACAGCCATAACTTTCCAGGCCACCTGTACTTTTCACACCTTCCTCTCTCTTTGAATTGAGGGACCACTGCCCTGATTCAATGGAATATTTCTCAGGCCTTATTGTAAAAAAATAAATAAAGGTTTTCTTTTTTTAATTTACAGTAACGTGGTTTGTTGACAAAATGGTTCAAATTGAACTTAAATCTAATAATTATTAAAGGTTTGCAATAACATAGACAAATCAACCAGCAGAATTTAAGGATTAAAGTGTTGTGTTCCAATTCAAGGGTACTATTAATCGTTGGCTTAATACATAAATAAGTACGGATTATGAATAAAAATCTTTCAATTTTTATGTTATTTTTTAATTTTTTGTATATAAAAAATTAAATTTAGGGTTAAGTTTTAAGAAATTATTGATAGAATATTTTTTAAATGTTTAAGATTTATGATTTGAAATTTAAGATTAGAGTTTAAAATTTTGAGGTACATAAAGAAAGGCCGAAAAAAATTATACTTGAAAAAATTTAAGATTAAGATTTAGATACCGATAATGATAAAAAAAACTACTTGTTTTAAGTTAAAATTTTATATAATGAGAAAATATTCATTGGTTTAAAGCCTAGTTAAAAGGGTCCGTGCCATTTCAATTGATTTGTAAGCATTGGGAAAAGAGTAAAAATCTTCTATTTGTTTATCGTGATTTTTTTTTATGTTTCCTATAAAAAAAATTTAAAAATTAAATTCTAAAATATAACACTTATTTTCTATGTTTTAAATTCTATACCCTAAAATATATAATATTTTTAATTTTTTAATTATAATTTTGAATCTTAAACCTTAAAGTCACTAATGTATCAATATGAATACAATTAAGAACGTACGATCTGCATCTTAAGAAAAGACCCATTTTAGGTATTGGTGAAGGGCCCACTTAGGGGAAGAGTCTGACGTTGTTATTTATGAAGTTCGATGTTTTTCACGTTTGACATAACAATGGAGGATTTGGAGAGCAACATGTTTTTTTTTTCAAAGTTATTACTTTTAGGACAAGGTTTTTTTTTTTTAATTTGTTTTCAACTGTTCCCAGCAATGTGTGAATTCGACAAGACCATTATTTGAATTGTAGTGTTAGTATATTTTTATTTATATATTTACCAATAATTTCATGATTATAAAAAGTAATGAGCATTATTTTGGTCCTAACCTAACAAATTAAACCTGCATTCGTCTTAATTTTGGTGCTTAGTACGCATGCGTGCATATGATTAGACCAGTTGACATAAAAGTTCAGTAAAATGACAGCAAGGAAAACTCAGAGTTTGTCAAGTCGAAGGAAAGGGAAATTAGTACTCCTATGTGGTAAGAAAAAAAATGTAAAAAAAAATAGTAGCAAAGTAATGCTGAATTTTAAGAATTCAATTTTAAATATATACAAAAAAATATATTGTTAAAATAAATTAAAAGGAAATAAAATTTAAATCTCCCACCCATGCCATGACAATCACCATAAAAGTGAAGCCATGTTTGTGGGTAGTTATTAATATTTAACGAATTAAAGATATGATATATTTTTTAAAATTTATATTTAAAATTTAATATTTTAATATTTAAATATCAAAAAAGAACGTATAAATTTTATACATGGATTATGGGGCACCTTGCGAACCACAACAACACTGAAGTTAATAGCAAGTACAAATATAAAAGCAATGGAACTTTTTTGAGGTCTCTTTTTATAATAAAAATCATATATCGATCGATAATAAATATTTTTCTTTTGCTTTTAATATATTTATTATTCTTTTTCGATCGTTTGGTTATTTTTTTATTTTATATTTTTATAGAAAAATTTAACGATATTATAATTGATCAAGATAATACTTATTTGATGTTATCTAGTTGATTTTTTTCGTTAGACCTTTATGATGGATTTAAATACATGTTTATATTTATTGTTACTTGTTTACAATTGAACTATGGTAACAACCGTTTGTGAACGTATCATAAGAAATATATGTAATTTTTAATATATCATAAGAAATATATGTAATTTTTAATATTAATGTTGATGACTTTATTCTTCGATCAAAGATTTCTAGTATTATTTATAATTTATATTTATCTTTTATTCGTGTCTATTAGTTCAATTTTTAATTTACTATTTTTATTATAAACTCTTATAGATATTTTTCATTTTAATAAAATTTATTATTTCTATAAAAAATAATATATTTATTATTTGATAAGGGACGGAGAATATTTCTATTTATCTAATTAATAAAATGAGAAACGTGATAAATACACAAAATTATCAAATGTAATTGAAGAAAATGAATTTAAAAATATATTATGAGTAAGTCTCACCACGTGTCCATAGGACCAACTACTAAAAATCACCCAACTCATCAATTTTTTCATGTTATATATTTTTCTCAAGTGAATCTTCACTTAAAATATCAGTTTTTATAATGAATTAACAGTAAATATGAATGAAAATTCACTTACAAAATATGACATAAAAAATATGAGATAGATAGTTTTTAGTGGTTGGTCTCATGGATAACGTAGTTGAACTTACCATAATATAATTTCTCTGGAAACTGTCATCTATTTTCCTCCACCACCGCCCCTTGTCAAAAGCAGCAATGGATTTTTGTCCCATAATTCTGACATTTTTATTATTAAGTCCTTTGTCTACATTACGTTTTAGTGACTCAGCTTTTTCTTTTTTATATAAAAAATGGTCGGCAATGAAACCTCAATTATTCATTAATATTTTCTTAATAATTTACCAAACCATTCCATTTCATGAAGGTTTAGGATGTTTTAGTGTTTGAAACAGACATTTACAACTTTTGGTCTGTCACTTCTATTAAATAAATTAAATTAAATTTCACATTTGTATTAAAGTTTAATATAAAAATAAGTGTCTAAGTTATATATATTTATAACTTTAAGTATTTAATGTTTTCATTTATTATTATCAGGTGTGTGACCGTTAATTGTCGTTAAAAGTTAAAATATGATCCATAACGGGTTATAAATTTTATTCTTTTAATTATATTTTAAAATTTAAACTTAGAATTTTTTAAAATACTAAGAAAACCTCTAATCAAATCCCGCTCGTATTTATTGACCACGTTACCGACGATAGAATAGAATATCTTTCTCTCTTTGAAAGACACACATTGTTTATCGTTCATCGAAAATCTTTCATATAAACCTTTTGAAGATTTTGACTTTCGTTCGGCGTTTTATATAACATCGATTGATTTTTAACGATAAGATGATAGGGTAAAAGGTTGTGGTGGTCTGATGAACTAATATAGTGAATGGTGGCATGGTCATTGATAGTGTGATTGGCTTAAATCAATATTTAGATTTTGGGTGTTAGAGAATTTGATTTTAGGGTTATTTTATGAATTTTAAGAAATTTAGTAATTCTAAAAAAATTAAGTAAAAAAATAAAACATAAAATACATTTTTTAAATAACGATAGTTAATGCACAAATTCAAGAAAATAAAATACTAATTTGTATTTTTATAAAAAAAAATAGTTTACACACTTCAAATTAATATATATATATAGTTTAAAGACTTATTTATATACTAAACCTTATTTTTTTAAAATGTTTGAATCAGATTTGAATTCGATTTTTTTAATATAAAAATTAATTATATTTGTATTTGTTTATAATTCTATTTCCGGTTATCAGTTTCTGAATCTGTTCCAACTTCCCACGTCCCAGCAATAGCTGTTCGACAAACAGAAAGCTGGATGAAGTTTCCGATCCATTTCACAGAATTTTCCTTTTCATCTCTTTTACATTAATAACATATGTTTTTATAAATAAACAAATATAAATGATTCTAAAGAATAAATTAAGATCGAACAACATCGCCCACAAGATGCAAAGAAGAACGATCCAGAAAGTCCAACACAGAATATAAGCGAAACCGACACCCACGTAGTCTTTCAGATATATGTAATATTTGATTTGTTACTCAATTAATTTAAATTAAATATTGTAAAAAATTTATCATGTATATAATTTTTAAATTTAGTTCGTTCGTAATAGTAAAATTTAAACATATT
Source organism: Abelmoschus esculentus (assembly GCA_035048815.1). Lineage (NCBI taxonomy): Eukaryota > Viridiplantae > Streptophyta > Magnoliopsida > Malvales > Malvaceae > Abelmoschus > Abelmoschus esculentus. The sequence goes on from JAUCBN010000039.1 coordinate 3,667,169, forward strand.
ATTTAAGGGGTCGTATAATACATATAAGTCGTTTTCTTTAAACAAAACCAAACCAAGTTAGCTTCATTATACAGTAACCCAAGTTTTCTGTCATGCTTTAACATTGCATGCATGAGTCACGTTGGCTCACAGTAGATAGAAAAATAAATAGTAAATTATATAAATTATTATTTAACTTTATTCTTAAATTTAAGTTTAGTTATTAAATTTTTAAATATTAAACCGTTGAATAAAATAATTTTTTCATCGGCAGAGAAACAACATACTTAAAATGGGATCCATTTAACGATGAAAAAAGAAAAATCAACGAAAGAGAAACTAGAAAGTGCTTAGTTGATTCGTGAATTTCATAGTACTTTCCGACAAATGAAGGTTAAATTCAGATCGAAGGTGTCAAAACGAAGTGACTGATAAAATTTAAGATTTTAGTGATCGAAAATATTTAATATTTAAATTTTAACGATGATTTAAGTAATTTACGGAAAAAAAATATATGGATTCTTTTTTATGCTTTGAAATCCCATACTAGTCAACAACGTCAGTGCTAATGAATGTCGTTGAGAGAGATTTCCAGGTTTCCTTGTCAAAAGAGGAGAGTTAGGCACAAGCAAAGTTCGATTTCTGGAAGTGAGAGATGAACAAAGTTTGGCCCTAAGAAGGTCAAAAAAGAGAGAATTAGGCAACCAAAGTTAGAATTTTTAATACTAAAAGAGAGATCGGTGCCCAAGGAAAACAAATTTAATCAAACACACACATTAGGAATAATTAACTTTTCTGATTCTGATAATTAACATTAAGATCGTTTTTCATTTGTGATTTCTAGATACTTAGTCGTCGTGTTTCTCTAGTATTATTCGAATTAAAATAATTATATTCGTATCTAGGACTCACTTGCAAATCTGATAATTTTGTGGTAAAAGATTCGCGGGGTTAAATGGTTTGACAAGAGAATCTCGATTCAAGAATGCTCCCAAAGACTAATGAGCGAGTTTAATTTGTATGGGTGAGCAAAACTCGACTCGACTCAAAAAAATCAAATAATTCAATTCGAAATTTCATAAACTTGACTCGACTCGAAAAAATTTTAAATAAAGTTTGAGTTATAAAATGGAAATTCGAATAACTCAAAATTTTTAGTAATTAAAGGATTATTTTTTAAGTTTGAGACAAATCTCTCAATTTTTTATGATATATATACATTGATATATAAAAATATAAAGAAATATTGTTACATATGAAAAAATATATATATGCGTATCTTATATGATTAGAGAAAGTCGTTTAAATTATAATCAAATCATACTATAACATGATAAATAATTATAATTAAATATTTATAGGAACTCAAAAACTCGACTCGACTCTAACCGAAAAAATTTCAAATAAAGTTTGAATTGTAAAATATAATTCGTCAACTCGAATAACTCGAAATTTTTAACTTGACTCGACTCGATCGAATATACACTCCTAGTAACTTGTATTAACGTTTCAACCATTCTCAAGAATATAATAAAGATGAAAAGTTGGACCATATATTTTTGGTCTTCAAAATTTTAGAATTTTTTTTATTAAATAAAAATATTATATTTTTATATCGAAATTCAAAATCATATAAAAAACGATAATATAAATATCTTTAATCACTATACTAAGTAGTAAATCTCTTAATAATTATATTTGAAAATAAGTTTTTTTTAACACTTTCTACTAAGAGAAGGGGAAGAAGAATTTTATTTTAAATGTCTATTAAACCGATAACTTAAGAGAAAATATCAAAACCACATATTCTAAAAATTATTAATAAAAATTAATTAATTTATTTTTCATATTTTTAGCTTTAGAATTTTATTTTTTTATCAAATTAATTCAACTAATGAAAAAGTACGTCAAATTGAAATTAAATATTTTATCATTTTTATCAATTTTCTCATTTTCACAGGTTTTAATAATATAAATATGTTATTTTATATTTTCTTATAAATGTTTAATATTTTTATTATTTTAAATATATTTTAAAGTTTTTACTCAAAAAAGAAAAAAATATTTGATATCAACTACGCCAACATTTGACAAAAGGACATAATAGACAACCTCGGCTTAACAAGTTTGTTACTTTTTTGATTTAATTTAGGGTAAACTACATAAATGGTCCCTTGATTATACTTTATTTATCTTTTGTATCTTTTGAGTATAAAATGTTATAAATTGGTTCATTGACTAACTTTTTTTATACAAAATGATATTATGCCGTTAAAAATTTGACGAGAAAATGTTGTGGACGTTAACATACTGACTTGGATAACCATGTAACATCCCTAATCTCTATAATCCAAATCAGTATGTTAACGTCCACAACAGTTTTCCGTCAAATTTTTAACAGCACAGGATCACTTTGTATAAAAAATTAGTCAATGAACCAATTCGTAACATTTGATAGTCAGTGGATATAAAATATAATTAAAGTATAGTTAATGGACCATTTATGTAATTTACCATTTAATTTAATACAAAATTAAAAGTTTGAGGGTTCAAGGAAAAAAAGCTTAAGAATTAAATTGACCGTTTTCGACAAATTCATAGGCAAAAAATATAATTAAATTTAAATTTTATTATCATTTTCAGTGTATAATATCTAAACTATTTTTAATATTATTTCATCTCTAAATATTAAAACTGAAACGTCGGTAAAAAATTTAATTATCATTATCAATGATTAATTTTCCGAATTTATAATAGAGTTTTAACTTGTATACTCATTTTTAGTCTATTCCTTCATTACCCTTATTGTACATATATATTTTATGGGTAAATCTCTCTTTATTATTTTACAAATAAATAATGATTCATATATTTAAATAATAATAATAATAATAAACTAAATATTAACTTATATTTTATAAGTAAATTACATAAGTGGTTGTATCTTTTAGGTTTGGGTTTCTGTTTTAGGCACGAGTGGTAGGGCCACCCCAAGAGAATAACCTTGATAATGGCTATAAATTTGCCACGTATATCCTATGTGGGTCTCGGGGTCGTTCAATTCTATGTTGCCCTGTTTGGTGGTATGCCAAGATTTGAATGTTAGTTCGATTGATATTAACCGTTATTATAATATATAAAAGGATTTGAGTTTAAATACATTTAATTAAGGGTGAATAAACTTCGATTCGACTCGAAAAATCGAATAATTTGATTTGATTCGAGGTGAAAATACTCGACTCGTTTTGACTTGACTCGAAATTTTATAGATTCGACTCGAAAAATATTTAAATAAAGTTCGAGTTGTAAAATGGAAATTCGAATAATTCGAAACTTTTAGTAATTAAAAGATTAATTTTTAAGTTTGAGACGAGTCTATTAATTTTTTATGATATATACATTGATATATAAAAGTATAAAAAATAGCACTACATATGAAAATATATATATTTTATGATTAAAGAAAGTCGTTTAAATTGAAATCAAATTATATTATAACATGATAAATAATTATAATTAAATATTTATAGGAACTCGAAAACTCGACTCGATTCAACTCGACTCGATTCAACTCGACTCGAATTTCGTAAACTCGACTCAAACCGAAAAAATTTCAAATAAAGTTTGAGTTGTAAAATTTGACTCGTCAACTCAAATAACTCGAAAATTTTTAACTCAACTTGACTCGATCGAATACTCCCCTACATTTAATCACGTATTATTCTTAATTTATAAATAAAAAATTAAATATTTTAGATATTATATCCGAAGTTATTTTAAAATAATAATACATTAAACGTGCTTTTTTATATATAATTTTAGGGGGGTGGTACCCCTGGTTTTCAAACTCCTAAAATTTCAACACCAGTGATCCATTGGCGGCAGCTGTCACTTGAAAACTACACGTTTCAACTTTCAAAACACATTCTTGTTCTATATCTTATTACTTGTTTTTAAAGTATTTTTAAAGTATTTTAATTTTTTAATTACATTTTTAAAAACATAAAAATTAAATTTTTTAAAAAGATGTCCAAATTCTCGGAAAAAAATAAATTCCTAAACCCCAATACCTGACTCCCTTAATACGATCACTTATATCGTCATTGATCATGTTCTCAGCGATAAAATGGAATGTCCTTCACTCGCCCAAACATCATTCATCATCATTCAGTTTCCATGCGTTGCGGATCGTTCGAATGCATATTTTTGTATATTTTAATATTTGATAGATGTTTTGTACAATTTTGATAGATTTTTGATGAAGAGAGAGGTAGAGTAAATGATCGATGTGGTCTGATAACGGATGTGGAGGGCGACAGTGTGGTCGTCAACTACGAAATCGACTCAAATCACGATTTGAGTTTTTAGGAAATAGAGATTTCAAATTTAGTGGTTATTTTGTGAGTTTTTAAATTTAAGGTTTTTAAAAAATAAAAAATATATATTTTTTAAAAAGTTAAAAAACAGTTAACACAAGACACTTAAAATTACAACCATTAAAACTTTAAACAACTTTTTTTTAAAAATATATTTTTGATACCTAAAATTAAAAATTAATTATACTTTAAGCACATATTTTTTGTTTAAGCTTTTGTAGATAATAATATTCATCAACTATTACGATCGATATATATCAGAATAAATTATTATAAGTATATGAATCGAATAAGTCTACTAGAATGTAATTTTTCTTTGGAATCTTATTTGTAAATATTTAAATTAGTTAAAAGTAAGAATCATAGTTTTTTTTTTTTAGGTATTAGAGAATAAGCTTATATGAAATGATTAAAAAGTTGAATGAATGAAGATTTGGGAGGACTTTAATTGCAGATCACCTCCGACTTAAACATGATTACCCTCACACTAGAAAATGGATGTTAACATCCATAAGTATATAAAATTAATAAAAATATATATCAACCAAATATTTATGACTATTTTTTTTTTAAAAAAATAACACATTATTGTTTCAATGGTACCAATTTAAATGTACAAATAACGAAATAAAAATTAAATGATAAAAGAGTGTCAAATTATTTCGTTGAAAAATAATTATAACCAATATTTAATTTTAAATAAATTACTGAATAAATTTATAATATAAATTAACACATAATCTTTTCTTTTTATAAATTTGAGAGAGAAACATAATTAACACCTAATCTTTTAATATTTAATTTTCATCGCTTTTTTTAATATAATATATAAATAAGGACTTTGAACAAAACAAATGATTTTTGAACCAGGGATAAAACTACATGGGAGGAGCAGTCGGCCCCCGAAGATTTTTTTTTATTTTTGTTCTATTAATTTTTTAAATAACTGGTTTATTTATGAATTTGTTTCTCTCACTTTTAAATATTTATGTTTTATCCTCGAACCTTAAATCATAACTTTGTTCTTGTTCCGAGCAAAATCTCCCCCAAGCCAAATTGTTGAGATGGGCGGTGAGTCTTCAAAGGAGGTTCGTAGGTAAACGGTCTCTATTCTAATACGAAAAATTATTAGATGACCTTATGTACCACGTCATTCATGAGTTCAATCAATCGGATTCGTTTGTCTTGTCTTTTTTTAATGTGAATCATCACATCTTTCCTACGTGTAATCGGAAAGTATATAATTATTAAGTTTTTATTTATAATAAACAGACCGAATTAATTAGACTACGGATGACGTAGACAAAATTTATCTAATAGCTTCTCATTCTAGCACCCCTTCTAAGCATAGTAATTATTATATTCCCTAATTATAAAAAAATAAATATTATATTCCCTCAACGAATCAAAGCATGTTTTCCATGACTGAAATCTTTGGCCGGCTTGCATAATCCCATATTATCAATATCGACCGGAATCGATATTGTGATATTCGGAGTTGCAAGTGGGAGGAAATCTAAGAATTTCCACCCAACTTCTTTGCAGGATCCATGGGGAAGTGGATTAGATTTGGTTAACTTTCTATGAATATGAAAAAGCTCTACAATATTTTCATTTCGGTCCTCGTCGTACCGATGGTTTAATAGTATTTCCGATGAATAATTGATCGATCGATATATCTAAAAGTCGAGAATATTAATAATAAAATTATTAATTTAATTCTAAAACTCGTTAAACAATCGATAAATGAATATAAAAAATAGACATGCAAGAAAAATGTGAGTCAAGAGGTTTTAAAATTTATGTTTCGAAAGACATATTAATTGCTCAAGTACTTAGTGATGTTCATGTTATCTTATTGTATGTAGGTTAAATTCCGACATTTATTATGAGAATGTAATATTTTTTTAATTAAAAGAAAGTTTATGTTTAAAAACCTGCTCAACATTTAAGTCAATCAAGTTTTTGTTTTGAAACCTCTATTTAATCAATATTGATTAGTTTAGTACTGGTTTTAGTATTTTATTTACTGTAAAATTATAAAAATAATATTTTTGATAATAAACAATTGACATAAATAATATCGAATAAACTATGGTAATATTAAAAATAATATTATTAATTTTTTATAATGAATGATATTATTTACTATATTTAGTCTTTATAATGAATATTTCTCAAAAAAATTCAAAAAAAATGAATATTTCTTAAAAAAAAATATTTACACATAATTATTCTAACACTAGAAAATGATTTCTAAAGGTCTTGGGCATTGACTATTTAATCCTGTTTTTATACATGGTCTTGGGCTTTGGCTTTTACTTGCCAATTATTTGGGCTTATGCCATAACATAAGGATTTGAAGAAACATACGAAATCGGCAGTACTAGAAAAAGACTGCTTGAATCCGAGATAACGGGTGAGTCTGCGGTACGACAGGTCTAGAAATTTTAAAAAATATAAATTTTAATATTTATTTAAAATTTTAAAATATTATTTTTTTTATAAATTTTAAAATTTATCGTTTTTTAAATAGGGACGGAGCTGTGTGGGCGTGTGGAGGGGCAATCGCCCCCAACCTCCGAAGAATTTTTTTACTTTTGTCTCTCTATTTAAATTTTTTTAAAATTTATTTTTTATGAATTTGTCCCCTAAACTTAAATCTTGACTCCGTCCTTGTTTTTAAATATACTCGCACAAGATGGAGTATTTTTGGTCTCTATTTCTTCAAAAAGAAATATATTGATCAAATTCGGTTTTAATTTGACGCCTTCAATAATTTTAGAGATATAACAAAACTTAATTTGTTCAATATATTCTTTAAGATCCTAACTCTAAACCTTAAATCCCTAAACCCAAATCCTGATTCCGTCCTTGTTTTTAAATATACTCGCACGAGATGGAGTGAGGTCTCTATATTCTATTTTCGAAACTTTGCTCATTGTTTGATGTCTTTTCTAGTTGTCTGTTTGGTAAAACAATTATTGATTGGCTCTCAGAAAAAGCCATTATTGAAGTTTAAGCTCATTTAAAACTTCCAAGTTGCACTTGCACCAAGGTGTGCTGGTCCAAGCAACCAAGGTTCTACGATGCTTTTATCTGAGTAATTCATTCCACTGTAGACAATGAATAGACAAAAACCGACAGTTTTTAAACATGTTCAAAAGTATTAGAATAGTAATAATTCCATGTCATTAGCTATGTTTATCTAGACTGATATATCAAAATCAGATCCAGATAGCATACAGACACCAATTGAAAAGATTTTTGCATAAAAATTGTGAACTACAGCCATGTTTGTTGTCATGGGAGCTAAGAGACAAATATCACCATGGAACAAGGAAGCTAAGAGACAAATATCACCATATAACAAGGGAATCTCGACAGTGGTCCCTTAAATCTGGACCAATATTGTAATCTGATGCAGTGAAATAGTGACCTTGTTGGTTCTATAAAACATTTCATTTTTTTTCAACTTTACTGCCTGAAGAAATCACAAAGATGACGGTCAAAAAATCCTCCCTCCTGGCCCTTGTTTACATTAGCTTCTCACTGCTGCTTATCTTGGCAGACTCAACTCGGCCTCCATTTGCCTGTGACTCGTCTCATCCACAAACCAAATCTTACCCGTTCTGTAACACTACACTATCCATCAACCAGAGAGTCCAAGATATAATCTCCAGGCTCACACTAGACGAGAAGATATCCCAGCTCGTTATCGATGCTCCAGCCATTCCAAGACTCGGCATCCCTGACTACGAATGGTGGTCTGAAGCCTTACATGGTATTGCCTATTTCTCCAATTATAACACAGGCATGCGCTTCAAAACAATTCATGCTGCCACCAGTTTTCCTCAGGTCATTCTCACCGCTGCTTCTTTCGATGCTCATCTTTGGTACCGCATTGGTCAGGCAAGTATTTAACTCAAAACACAGGACACTTTTTCTTTTTTCTACTTATTAATCTTTAGTTCATGCGTGTATGATTGACTGCAGGCAGTTGGAAAGGAGGCTAGAGCAATATACAATGCTGGAGAAGCAACCGGGATGACATTTTGGGCACCGAATATTAATATATTCAGGGACCCGAGGTGGGGAAGAGGGCAAGAGACACCGGGTGAGGATCCTTTTGTTACAGGGAAATATGCAGTCTCATTCGTGAGAGGGATACAAGGGGACAGTTTTGAAGGAGGGAAACTAGGTGAACATCTTCAAGCTTCAGCTTGCTGTAAGCATTTCACAGCTTATGATGTGGATAACTGGAAAGGAGTCAACCGATTTGTCTTCGATGCAAAAGTAAACTTAAACATCAAAGCTTAACATTATCTATTTGCTTGAGTTTGATTGATTGGAAGATCCCATTTGTAATAATTAATGTTATGGTACTCTCCTTGTTCTGGATTTCAGGTTAGTCAACAGGATTTAGCAGATACATACAATCCTCCTTTTCGAAGTTGCATACAGGAAGGGAAAGCCAGTGGCATAATGTGTGCTTATAATCGTGTTAATGGAGTCCCCAACTGTGCAGATTACAATCTCTTGTCTAAAACAGCAAGAGGACAATGGGGTTTCAACGGGTAATAAAGGAAAAACTAGTCCTTTCAATGTTAATAACATCATACTGATAAGTATGTGTTTTCTTGCTTAAATTATAATCAGGTATATAACATCAGACTGTGATGCAGTCGCCATCATTCATGAGAAACAAAGATATGCTAAGTCACCAGAGGATGCTGTAGCTGATGTTCTTAAAGCTGGTATGATTTACGAGAGTAGATTCATTGCCATTAACTCGGTATTTTGAACACACATGTGCTGATTTTTGATAATCAAAAGTTCTAACAATGGTTCTGGTGGTTGATGTATATGCTAGTGGCATTGTTTGAACATTTTGGATCCATGAATTTACAGGAATGGATGTCAACTGTGGTACCTATTTGAAGAACTACACCAAATCCGCTGTCAAAAAGAGAAAATTGCCAGTATCTGAAATAGATAGAGCCCTCCACAACCTTTTCTCTGTTAGAATGAGGTTAGGGCTTTTCAATGGCAATCCAGTTAACCAGCCTTTTGGTACAATTGGACGAGATCAAATATGTTCCCAAGAGCATCAAAATCTTGCCCTAGAGGCTGCTCGTAACGGTATTGTTCTTCTAAAGAACATGAACAAACTGCTCCCATTTTCGAAAGCAAAAACCACCTCCCTTGCAGTAATAGGCCCTAATGCCAATGCTTCAGAAACACTACTTGGAAATTATAAGGGACCTCCTTGCAAAATTGTAACACCTCTGCAAGGGCTGCAAAACTATGTTAATGACATCAAGTATCACCCAGGTTGTAATGCAGTTAACTGCTCTTACGCTTGGACTGATCAAGCAGTGAAAGTAGCAAAAGGAGCAGAATATGTGGTGATGGTGATGGGATTGGATCAAACACAAGAGAGGGAAGAATTTGATCGTGTGGATTTGGTTCTTTCGCCAAAGCAGCAAAACTTGATCACGAGCATCGCAAGAGCTGCTAAGAATCCGGTTGTTTTGGTGCTTCTTTCTGGAGGTCCAATAGACATAACCTTTGCTAAAAATGGTAAACACATTGGAAGTATTCTATGGGCTGGTTATCCCGGTGAAGCTGGAGGTCAGGCATTAGCAGAAGTCATATTTGGTGACCATAATCCAGGTGAACTCTCATTCATAAGCTTGTATACTAGCTGCAGTCGGAAGACATTCTTATACTGATGACAAATTTATATGCAGGAGGGAGGTTACCAGTTACTTGGTATCCGCAGAGTTACGTTAAAGTACCGATGACAGACATGAGAATGCGTCCCGAACCATCTTCGGGCTATCCTGGACGAACTTATAGATTCTACAAAGGACCAAAAGTTTATGAATTCGGCTATGGTCTCAGCTACTCAAACTATTCTTATGAATTTCTCCACGTAGCAAAAAACAAGGTCTACTTAAACAATCAGTTGAAGTCTCCAAAGGCTGAGCTTGAGAATTCAGATGCTCTCAAATACATACCAGTTTCAGAATTAGGAACAGAAGTTTGTGATAAGAGAATCCCAGTCATAGTTAGAGTTCAAAACCATGGGGATTTGGCAGGTAAGCATCCCCTTTTGCTATTTATCAGGCGAGAAAAGGCCGGTAATGTGAGACCGGTGAAACAACTGGTTGGATTCCAGAGTGTTGGCCTGATTGCTGGTGAAAGAGCTGATGTTGAATTTGAGTTGAGCCCTTGTGAGCATCTTAGCTCAGCCAATGAAGAGGGTTTGATGGTCATTGAAGAAGGATCTCATTTCTTAAGCATCGGAGAGAAAGAAACAGAGATTACCGTCATCCTAGGATACAAAGGACCAGCTCCCTAAACCAAAGGAAATTTTACAGAATGAACCATCTATAAAAAACTGCATTGTCTACTTTGAAAATCATCTTCTTTTGCAAATTATGAGCAATACATTTTCTGTCCCTACAATACTATTTCTTCATCTTCAAACACAATAACTTATTTCCAACAAAAGTATTGCAGTAAAAAAATAAGAGGGTAGCAACCTTAGAAATCTGCTGTCTCCAAGTCATGGATATGTCGATCTGATTTTCGAAAATTCATTAAATATATAGCAAAACTACATAGATCCAAGACGAAACACATCCCTTGTACATGCTTTTGCAGCTGTCCCTGTGCTAAGCAACTTCCTAATCCTCATCACACATTAGTGTATCTTTTAGGATTTTGTGTCTTAGATATTGGACCTCTGTGATTTGTACCTGATAGACTTATGGCCTCTCACATTCAGTACGTGGGGCATTTTCCCCATGCCAGCCTTTTACGACTTTTCTTTTCTTAAGTTATTCCTAATGCTTACATGTCCCTGTACTTTTCGTTTTTTTATATGTTATAGATACATGTCTGATATGAATATATTAAAAAACGAATTTTACCAAAGACGTAGGTTTAGGGTGTTCAAACGGTCGGACCGAACTTCCAAAATTTTATTAACCGAAATTTTTTTCGTATTAACCATTAACCGAACCGAAAAAAGTTCGAAAATTTTTAACCGAACCGAAAAAAGTTCAATTAATTCGATCGATTAAATCGGTTAACCGAATTTTAAATTTTTTTGGATAAATTACACAAATGGTCACTAAACTATGTTAAAATAATTTTTTAAGCATGGAACTTTCAAAAATTATAAAAAAAACATTAGAGTTATCGAATTGTTACATTGATTCATCGTACATTATAAATTATTGATAAATATTAAAAAATTTAATTATTATTTTGTGCTAATTTTATAAAGTTTAATGACTATTTTATAATTTTTACAAGTTTAATGACCAAAAAATAAATATATAAAAATTTCGGTTAATTAATCAATTTTGAATCAAATTAACCGATAACTGAAGTTTTAAAAAATTATTAACCGTTAACTAATCCAATCTAAAATTAACCGATCGATTAACCGAAAAAAATTTTAATTCAATCGGTTAATTCAATTAATCGAAATTTTGAACATCCGGGTTGATCCAACTCTTCCCCTTTATTATTAGTGGTACCTAGACAATCATAGTAAGCACCGACTTAGACAATTTAAGCATTGATTGAAGGCTTAAATGAAATTAAAAGTTCATATATTCACATCCAACAATCTGATTTAGGAAGCATCCGACACTGCACACTGTAATTGATTTATATAAATAGATTAATTATATTACGTGGCGAACAAGTTATTCAATTCGATTTTTATTTAGGTTATTTTGGTTTGATTATATTTGATTTAAATTCGATTTAATTTAGGTCTGAATCAGTTTTAGTTCATATCTAGTATGATTTTGATTATAGTATCATGTCAGGATATCAGATTGATTGATTTTGAGTTGAGTCAATATCAAACGAATAAAAGATTAATTAATTTTAGTCGAATTACCTTAAATTACCTTTGGCTCGAATATAAAATCGATTCAAATTCATTTTTAATTCTGTTAAATTACCATTAAACACAATCTGAAAAGGTCCCCTAGATGAGTAGATCTGGACCCATATTGGCTATTTTCAAATCACTACAATCAAAATCAGATCAGATAAAGGTGGACTGAATTAATGTTGGATTATTACAGATTACATATAAAGTGATTCCACATGCTATAATTTCTTTTAATAAAAGAAAAAGTTATACTAAACATGAGAAGGGGAATTATGGGTCAGTTTAATGTTATTTTAATTTAAAAAATATGATAAAAATTATATTAAAAGGTTTATTTAGATTATTTGATTTAAGATTTAAATATTTATAATTAATGTTAAAAATTATTTTTAAATACATAAAGTATTTATTTTAAATATTATTTTTAAAAGTTTTAATATTAAAATAAATATTTAAATTATCTCTTTTTTCTTTTTAGGTAGCAAATTTTTTTATTCCGTTTAGGTGTTCAAACTTTTTTGCTCCTTTAATGTCATCTAACACACTTATTTTGAAAAAAAAAATAATAATTTAAACATCTGGATAAAAAAAATTAGGCAGATAATATAGAAAATAAAATAAAATAATTTGAACACTTATTTTGATATTAAATTTTTTGAAATATAAAAATTAGTGATATGAATAATTTTTATATAAATTTTCAAAATTACACACTAATATTGTAATATATCGTCTTATTGTTGTTTTCATCTAAAAAAAATATAATTTTAACATTCAATTATATATATTTTATTTTTAATGAAAACTTAAAATAAAAAATCATCTTTTATAATTTGTCAGATTTAAAATTTAAAAAAAATATAAAATACATTATTCATTAGGATTCGATAATTATACTATTACTGTATTTTAAAAATATTCACATCGTCCTAATTTAGATATATATTTTTAAGGTGAGTATATATAAAATAAATAAAATTTTATATAAATAAAAATCATAAATATTAAAAAAAAAACTACTCTATCCTTTTTGTCAAAAACATTATTTTTTTTTACTTTCCCCTAATCTTACCCAAGATTCGACTGTGACAGAAAAAACAGACCATGAAGTGAAACAATGACCCTTGTCGGTTCTATAAAATATTGCCATTCTTCTCTACTCGGCTGCCAAAAAAACTCACAAAGATGGAGCTCAGAAAACCCTCTCTCCTAGTCCTAGCCATTGTTCACATTTGCTCACTGCTGCTTCTCTTAGCAGACTCTACTCGGCCTCCATTCTCCTGCGATTCATCTGACCCACAGATCAAATCTTACCCGTTTTGCAACACTACACTCTCCACCAACCAAAGAGTCAAAGATCTTATCTCCAGGCTCACACTCGATGAGAAGATATCCCAGCTTGTTAACACAGCTCCAGCCATTCCAAGACTCGGCATCCCCGACTACGAATGGTGGTCTGAAGCCTTACATGGTATTGCCTATTTATCCACTGTACGTACAGGCATGCGTTTCAACGAAACAATTCAATCCGCCACCAGTTTTCCTCAGGTCATTCTCACCGCCGCTTCCTTCGATGTTCATCTTTGGTACCGCATTGGCCAGGCAAGTATCTAAGTCGGGAAACACAAAGACCCCTTTCTTTTTGTTTTTGTTTTACTGATTAATACTTCAGTTCATTGCTTACAGGCTGTCGGAAAGGAGGCTAGAGCAATATACAATGCCGGACAAGCGACGGGGATGACGTTTTGGGCACCGAATATTAATATTTTTAGAGACCCGAGGTGGGGAAGAGGGCAAGAAACGCCGGGCGAGGATCCTTTTGTTACAGGGAAATATGCAGTCTCATTCGTGAGAGGAATACAAGGGGACAGTTTTGAAGGAGGGAAACTTGGTGAGCATCTTCAAGCTTCAGCTTGTTGTAAGCATTTCACAGCTTATGATTTGGATAACTGGAAAGGAGTGAACCGATTTGTCTTCAATGCAAAGGTAAACGTAAACTCTGCACTCTGCTTGGGTTGAATTGATTTGGAAGATCCCATTTATATTGATGATTTATCTGCTACTTTCCTGCTTTCTGGATTTCAGGTTAGTCAACAGGATTTAGCAGATACATATATGCCTCCATTTCGAAGTTGCATACAGGAAGGGAAAGCCAGTGGCATAATGTGTGCTTATAATCGTGTTAATGGAGTCCCCAACTGTGCAGATTACAATCTCTTGTCTAAAACAGCAAGAGGACAATGGGGTTTCAACGGGTAATAAAGGAAAAACTAGTCCTTTCAATGTTAATAACATCATACTGATAAGTATGTGTTTTCTTGCTTAAATTATAATCAGGTATATAACATCAGACTGTGATGCAGTCGCCATCATTCATGAGAAACAAAGATATGCTAAGTTACCAGAGGATGCTGTAGCTGATGTTCTTAAAGCTGGTATGAGAGTAGCTTTGTTTCCATTAACTCTGTATTTTGAACACACATGTGCTGATTTTTGGTAATCAAAAGTTCTAACAATGGTTCTGGTGGTTAATGTATATGCTAATGGCATTATTTGAACATTTTCGATCCATGAATTTACAGGAATGGATGTCAACTGCGGTGCCTATTTGAAGAACTACACCAAATCCGCTGTCAAAAAGAGAAAATTGCCTGTATCTGAAATAGATAGAGCCCTCCACAACCTTTTCTCTGTTAGAATGAGGTTGGGGCTTTTCAATGGCAATCCAGTTAACCAGCCTTTCGGTAAAATTGGTTCAAACCAAGTCTGTTCCCAAGAACATCAGAATCTAGCCCTCGAGGCTGCTCGCAACGGCATTGTCCTTCTAAAGAACACCGAAAAACTCCTCCCGCTTTCCAAAGTGAAAACTATTTCCCTTGCGGTAATAGGCCCGAATGCCAATGCTTCAAGAACTCTACTTGGCAACTATGCAGGCCCTCCTTGCAAAACTGTTACACCTCTGCAAGGGTTGCAAAACTATATCAAAGACATCAGGTATCACCCAGGTTGTAATGCAGTTAACTGCTCTTATGCTATGACTGATCAAGCTGTGGAAGTAGCAAAAAATGCAGAATATGTGGTGATGGTGATGGGATTGGATCAAACCCAATAGAGGGAAGAACTCGATCGTGTAGACTTGGTTCTCTCGCCGAACCAGCAGAACTTGATCTCCACTGTTGCGAGAGCTGCCATGAATCCGGTTGTTTTGGTGCTTCTTTCTGGAGGTCCAGTAGACATAAACTTTGCCAAATATGATAAACACATCGGAAGTATTCTATGGGCTGGTTATCCCGGTGAAGCTGGAGGTCTTGCATTAGCAGAAATCATATTTGGTGAACATAATCCAGGTGAACTCTCATTCAGAGCATGTATGCTAACAGAAGTCAGAAGACATTCTTAAACTAATGATAAATTTAACAAAGTTGTATGTTTCATATATGTTTCTATGCAGGAGGGAGGTTACCTGTTACTTGGTATCCACAGAGTTTCATTAATGTACCAATGACAGACATGAGAATGCGTCCCAAACCATCTTTGGGCTATCCTGGACGAACGTACAGATTCTACAAAGGACCAAAAGTTTATGAATTCGGCTATGGTCTCAGCTACTCGAACTATTCTTATGAATTTCTCCCATTAGCACAAAACAAGGTCTACTTAAACAACCAGTTAAAGTCTCCAAAGGTTGAGCTTGAGAACTCAGATGCTCTCAAATACAAACCAGTTTCAGAGTTGGGAACTGAAGTTTGTGATAAGAGAATCCCAGTCACAGTTAGAGCTCAAAACCACGGGGATTTGGCAGGTAAGCATACCCTTTTGCTATTTGTCAGGCGAGAAAAAGCCGGTAATGTGAGACCAGTGAAACAACTGGTTGGATTCCAGAGTGTTAGCCTGAATGCTGGTGAAAGAGCTGATGTTGAATTTGAGTTGATCCCTTGTGAGCATCTTAGCACAGCCAATGAAAATGGTTTGATGGTCATTGAAGAAGGGTCTCATTTCTTAAGCATCGGAGAGAAAGAATCAGAGATCACAGTCATCGTATAATACAAAGGAGTAACTTCCCAGAACAGAAGAAATTTTACAGAATGAACCATTGTAGTCTATCTGTAATACTTCTATCCAATAAAAAAAGCTTTGAACGTTAATGAACAAAGGACGACGGAGTCTACTTATCATATGAACTCTTTTCTTTTCAGACTTGACCTTGGTTAATAAAACAATGAATCTAAACGTTATTTGTTTTATAAATAATAAAGAATATAAAATCTGGAAATAGATTTTTGGACGGAAATTCGAGTCTGAAAGGATAAAGTTTCTTGGCATGGATTGATCCGGTTCCCATTGCATATACCTGGGAATAGCCTTGTTGCTTGGATAGTGCCGGTATCATGCGTGGTTGTGAAGCTGAAACTAGAAGCTACTTGTTCTTTGGATGTCGAGGCACTAGGCCTAGGGAAGTTAAGTTAGGAAGCTGGTGCTGAAGCTTTGTGGTATTAGCAAGGATGTTTGATGGTAAAATTACCCGATCTTAACCCGACCTGATTTGGTATCACCCAATTCGATCGTTTTTTATTATAAATTTCAGAGATAGAATAGAACATGGTAAGTACTGAAAAGTATTGTGTCAGAACGGGTATGTTCAGGTATAAGATAAAAATTTCTACGTATCAACATATTCTTAATTTTATTTATTTATTATTATATTTATAAAAGTACGAGGGGGTGTTAAGCTATCTTTTAGTTTGTGTTGATCGTAAATTTTTGTTAGATATTTTTAGAGTTTTAACTTACCTGAATACAACCGTTAGTGATTCAAATTTATTCTTTTAAATGTGTATTTTAATTTAATTAATTTTATTTTATTTTTATATAGTTTTAAAGTTACTTACGACCTATATTTTATGACCGGTTTAATCAGATATAATATTTATCGTCGATATTTTTTTTAAATTTTCAGATTGAAACGAGTAGGATAAATTAATATTTATACTCGAGGCGGGATGATATTAGGTTTAAAAATTTATAGTTCAGGGTGGATTTGGGGTGGGAAAAAGCCCGTCTCTGGATGTTTTATCTTGGGATAATGAACTGGATTGAACAATAAGTTTTTTAAGGCCCGATCTCTTTTTGTTAGGGATGACAATGTGATTTGGATCAGTCGGTTCTCGACCTGATACGGTAAGGATTGATTTTTATTAAAAAAAGTTTGGGTCGGGTAATTGAAAAAAATAAAATTGGATTTAGGTTTAAAATAAAAAATTAATTCCGCCTGATCTAATATATTTTTACATGGAGTATATTTGTTATATTTATTATATATAATATATAATATTTTTATTAATTTTTTCAATTCTAAATTTTAAATTATACCCTTAAATTATAAATTCTAAACTTTTAATCTCAACCATAAATTTTAAGAGCGTAAATCGTCAGTCTCTTTCTCATGCCTTCATTCGTCCTTTCGTTTCAAATTAGAAGGTTTAGGGTTTAGAGTTCAAGGTTAGGGGTTGTGATTAAGGTTCAGGGAATTAGGGGTATGGTGTTTTTTAGGGTGTAAGGTGTAGAAAATAAGGGTCAGAGTTTAAAGTTTAATATTTTTAGAAAATATCAATAAGAAACATAGATTGAGGTATGATAGGTGAAAATTTTAAACCTTACATCGTTGCAGACGATTTCTATTCCTAATTGATTTAGTAAACAAATTGAAATGTTTTTTATACGTCCATGCGATTCGCCTATCAGTTTGCTACTCTTTTCTATTTTTGCAATTCATTCTTGGAAGAGAAGACAAGTGGTGTAATACTTTTGGTGGATTGCTCCTCACAAGTAGTTCCATAATCATCGTCCATTTCAATCCATATATCTATATATATGTATAGCTGAGTAACTTAATTAACCAGTAGCAACCGCATTCTTCTTTTTTCTTTTTAATTCTTGTGCATGAAATCTAATACAATAAGTATAATGCTTGTTTCACTAGTGATATTTGTGTTTCTCTGCTTCCATGCATCAATCACAGAAGGGGAGCAGGCAATATATAAAGATCCAAAACAGCCGGTTGAGGCAAGGATTAAAGACCTTCTGGGGAAAATGACACTAGAAGAAAAAGTGGGACAAATGACACAGATCGAACGTGCAAACGCCTCCGCTGACGTCATGAAGACTTACTTCATCGGCAGCGTCTTGAGCGGCGGAGGAAGTGCACCCAAGGTAAATGCAACTGCAAAAGACTGGATAGACATGGTGAACGGGATCCAAAAGGCTGCTCTTTCCACTCGTCTCGGGATACCGATGATCTACGGGATCGATGCTGTTCATGGCCATAACAATGTTGTGAATGCAACCATTTTCCCGCATAATGTTGGCCTCGGAGCAAGCAGGGATAAATACCTTGTTAGGGAGATTGGGACCGCGACGGCATTCGAAGTCCGAGCAACCGGCATTCCTTACGTTTTCGCACCGTGCATCGCAGTGAGTGTATTTACACTAGTTTCGTTACATATCATTTGCGGTTCCTCTTTAAATTTACATGTTTAACTTTAAATATACATGTAGGTTTGCAGAGATCCAAGATGGGGTCGATGCTACGAGAGCTATAGTGAGGACCATACGGTTGTGCAAACGATGACAACCAGCATCGAAGGTTTACAAGGAGTACCCCCAGGTGACATGAAGGGCATGCCATTTGTCAATGGACCGTACGTCATAACTGATCTAACCAACTTGAATTCTTATTACATATATAAACTATTTGATTTCCCCATCCTCTTGGTGTTATGATGCAGAACAAAGGTGGCAGGTAGTTCCAAACACTACGTCGGGGACGGCGGCACCGTCAATGGTATTAACGAGAACAACACCATCGTCAGCGACTCAGCCTTGTACGGCATACACATGCCTGCTTACGTTGATTCTATTGCTAAGGGTATTTCCACCATCATGGCTTCATACTCAAGTGTTAACGGAGTTAAGATGCACGCTAATAAAAAACTGCTTACCGATCACCTTAAGGGAAAACTTGGTTTCAAGGGTTTTGTCATCTCGGATTGGCAAGGAATCGACAGGATCACCAATCCACCTCATTCCAACTACACTTTTTCAATTCAAACTTCAATAATGGCTGGTGTTGACATGGTCAGTTCTACTTATAAATTACATATCGTTGAAGTTGACAACTTAGAAACTATGAGATACTATCAAGCACGAGTATTTCAATTTAATGTCACACTTCCTGTTTCCGTATTCGTTCCTGTATTTGTTTTTGTATTGGTGCAACATAGCTTAGATTTGAAGTAATGATTGATGATTTTTTCCAGATTATGGTTCCCTATGAATACAAAGAATTCATCAATGGCTTGCTTGGTTTGGTGAAGAAGAATGTGATTCCCCTGAGCCGAATTGATGATGCCGTGACAAGAATACTGCGTGTCAAGTTTGCCATGGGACTCTTTGAAAATCCCTTGGGAGATTATAGTCGAATTAACGAGATTGGTTGCAAGGTTAGTTCTTGCCAAAAAAAAAAAAACTATAAATTTTTAGTTAATTTTCTTTTCTTGTTTTTAAAAGTGGGCTGCTTTTGTCGAAACTTCAGAAGCATAGAGAATTGGCGAGGCAAGCTGTGAGGAAATCGCTTGTGTTATTGAAGAATGGGAAGCCAGGGAATCCACCGCTTTTGCCTCTCCCGAAGACTACCGGCAAGATTCTTGTTACCGGAACCCATGCCAACAACTTGGGGTATCAATGCGGTGGTTGGACCATTGAGTGGCAAGGCGTCAGTGGGAACAACTGGACGGCGGGCACAACCATCTTGGACGCCATTAAGAAAACCGTCGACAAGAACACCAGAGTGGTGTACAAGATGAACCCTAACGAAGAGTACGCTGAGAAGACAAATCTCGACTTTGCCATCGTGGTGGTGGGTGAGATTCCTTACGCAGAGACGAGAGGTGACAGCAAAAACTTGACCATCCCGGATCCTGGTCCGCAAATCATCGAGACCGCTTGTAAGGATACCAAATGCGTTGTTGTGGTCATTTCAGGGCGTCCCGTTGTGCTCGAGCCGTATCTTGACAAAATGGACGCTCTGGTGGCGGCTTGGCTCCCCGGTACTGAAGGACAAGGTGTGGCGGATGTTCTTTTTGGTGACTGGGGATTCACCGGCAAACTACCTCGTACGTGGTTTAAGAGCGTAGATCAACTTCCGATGAATCAAGGTGACCCCAAATATGATCCACTTTTTCCCTTTGGTTTTGGACTTGTGACACAGCCAAAAGCACAAGACGTCAAACATGACTTGTAGACATGAGACATCCACTTTTCCTTGCCTTAAAATCGGCCACTCATAAATGTTTTGTACTTGGGTTTTTACATTTAATAAATCTATAAGTATGTTCTAACGAGTACACCGAATTAGATTTTGAAGAAAAGTACAACAAACATAACACACTCAAATTATAAAAAAAAAAAAAAAAAAGTTTAAGATTAAATTATATGTTATATAATTTATGTGATATAAGAAGTACACTTATAATAATATATTTTTATTGTAAATCAAGTAACATGAAACGAAGACAACCATTACCGTTCTCATGCAAAAGGACAAATCTAGAGACAATCCTATATACATCAAAGTGACATAAGGACCCACGAGGTTGCCCATGTGCTCGAATCTTACTACAAACCCTTGAAGAAAAATTCAAATGCCTATATTGCAATGGAACCAAGTAAAACTTTTTACAGACCCCTCATAATTTTATTACTGTTTTTACATGATGGAGCAAGCATCAGGGTTTTCATCACTGAACATGTTGAGATAGCGGTCGTCCACGGTGGTCTCAGTCACGGTGGCCGTGTCTGGAACCTTCCTTACATGGTTGGGTGGTGCTTTCTTGTCATAAGCTTGAGCTACGTAAGGATTCGCCACCATAGTGTAGGGCACATAAGGCCACAACTCCACCTTCTTCTTGGTCGACTGAGCGGCAGCCAGCACTTTCTTCGCCTCCACGTAACCCGTCACGGTGGCCTTTTGTAGCTTCAAGTCCACGTCCACAGACTTTGCCCCTACCAAAATCAAAATAACAGAAAATATTAAGAAAAAGAAACAGAAAATAAAACGTTAGAGTTGATGAATGATCTATGAAAGGATTACCCTTTACGCCTGAGAGCACCTTTTTGACCTTACGTGCACAACCTTCACAATCCATCCTTATTTTTATAGCTACGGTTTGGATTTGCTTCTTCTTCTTCTTCTTGACGCTGCTAAGCAAATCCGAGATGTATTCCAAGGTGCCTTCCACTCCCATCTGTGTGTTTCAATATGAAGAAGCTCTTAGCTAGCCAAGTGACTGATAAAGAGTTGCAGAGGAGAAATGGCAAAGCTTTGAAGGATTTAAATTGGATATTGATCCAAATAAGTAAAGTAATGTATGTATATATATACTGTAGGATGGGTTGAAGACAATGACTGCTCCTCCACACTTTGTTAGACATAAAATAAATGAAACAAAGAAGAAACGTAAAGTCTAGTCTCTAGAGAGCAGGGAAGAGGATATTCTTGGTCTGCAGGGTGAACAAAATTAGTACCCTACTTTCTTTCTTTCCTTTTTTTACAATTTTTTATTTTTAATATTAAAAAATAAATTTTAGATTATAAAAATTATAATCTTAAACACAAATTTATTGCTTTTATAATCTTTTCCAAAGAATTTAATGATTAAAAAAAATTAGATCTACGTGAATATTTCCAAAGAATTGGAGTTTGAATTAATGTTTTAAAATTATCGTTAAAATTGTGAAAGCGAAGCAGGTGAAGTGACTCGTGGAAGGACACATCTACAAGTTTTTAAAATAAATATTTATAATTCTAAATTAACTAGATTTGGATGGCATCAGCAGCTGCCACGTGAGAGTAGATCTAGAAAGACACGTGGAAGTAGAAGTTTCTGGTTTCCACGTGTCTTAGAAGTTTAGTGAGTGGATGGCGTTCGATTTGAAGGCATTGCAATTGTCCCACTTATAAAATTTGGTGGGTCCGTAGAGTGGGTTTGATTGGGCGGTGGGACTGCGACTGTACGTATCATAAATATATGAAAAATACATACACTTATACTTCTTGACAAAATCGTCGTCGTCGCCGTCACCATCTCTATCTCCGTCCCTGTTGACACCGTGATCTAGCGGAGATTAGCATGTATTTTCCAAGTTATCTCCACCGGCTTATAAGTTTAGGTGAACTGCCAGAATATTTAATCAATCTTTGGTTTTTCTGTTGAATGAATGGATGCGTGGGAACTCGTCTTAGTAATAAAATACTATAAAGAAATCAATGTTTTTTTAGATTCCTTGGAGTAATATAAATAGAATAGAATAAATAAATATGGAATGCAATAATAAATTATATTTTTGCATTTACATTATAAAAATAATAAATTATAGTCAAAATTTTATATTTTTATAATGTAAAAAATATTTTTTATGCAAAAATATAATTTAAAAATATAAAATTTTGACTATAATCTATAATATTTAAAAGTTACTTGATTATAGATTTTTGAAATGGTATATTTTATATTTTTATTAATAATAAATTTTAAATAATAATAAATCAAAAAAAAAATCTTGTGTCAAATATTATTTTTATAAAATAATAAGAATTTATGTAATTAAATAATTTTTATTCAATTTTATATAAATTCTTATAAAAATAATAAAAAATTATATAAAATAACATTTTAGTCTCATATTTCGCCGTGAAATTTCCCGACATTATGACCCACGTTGCAACATCATATATGAGTCATACAATTGTAGAACATGTCAATAATTTGATCATGAAACAGATTTGTTGCATTAGGTGTTGGGTATGGAGTTATTTTGGTTGTGAAAGACAAGGTTGTGAGAAGAGGGTTGTAATTATGCACACAAAATATTTGTCTGATTTATAAAAGTCTTTTTCGACAACACAAGGCTATTGAAATGTCAAAAATATGTGGACGAAAAACAAACAGTGGGATCAAGTTCGAAACTAACTAAATTAATGAGAAAAATAAATAAATTTTAATATTAGGAATATAAAATCAAATCGTGTTATAAATAAAATAACGAAGAACAATAAAAAGAATAAAAAGCAGAATAATTTATATTTTACATCACTAAACTTAGCATTCACTTTCATTTATATCATAAGCTTTTAATTTAATCAAATTATATCATTCAACTTCCATTATTTATAAATTAAGTCACTTAATTGATATCATTAAATATCTCTAATGAAAAAAATTAAAATTGATATTTTTATTTAATATATTTTTCATATATCATCAATAAATGATATTTAATTAGTAATTTAATTTTTTAAAAATTTATAAGAAATTTTGTTATTTTTTTAAACTTATTTAAACGAAATAGAAAATTTTCATATAAAATTATTAAAATTGTCAATTAAACATTATTTAATAGTGATATGTGAAAAATATATTAAGTAATAGTACTAATTTATGTTGTTGTTGATTTTTTTTTAAAATTATTTAATTGTGTTAGCATAAATGATTTAATTTATTAATAATAAAAGTTGAATGATGTAATTTGATTAAATTGAAGGTTTGTGATGTAAATGAAAGTAGATGTTAAGTTCAGTGACTTGAAATGTAAATTACTCTTTCGTTTGAAAATAAATATTTATGTTCGTAATATGATAAATAGGGTTCGAATAAAATAAAATATAACCTAATTTTTATTAACAACGGATAAAGAGGGTGTTTTAACCCATTATAAATATTCGACTTATATAACTCAAAACCTATAACTAATTTGCTAACAATTGAAAAGGTTTAATAAACTAATCTAACAACTCAACTAATTCTAATAATATACTAACAATTAATTAGTTATTAGTCTAACAAAGGGAGATTACATTTGAGTTGGGCTAAGCGCTAATCATTTTAATTAACCCAATTAAAATTGTTAAAATATAAATATTTTTTTGAATTATTTATAATTATAATTAAAAGTTTTTTAAGATTATTTTTATTATTTTTTATAAATTAAGATCAAATTATTTATTTTGTTACTTATTAATTAAGATCGTATGTGGATTATTATTTTCTCGATCCAAAAAATTAAATATCCTATTTGAAAATTACATCCCCTAACAATAATACTAAACAAATAAATTTTGGAGAAAAAATGGATTTAAAAAGGAAAATTCTACGACGGGCGTTAAACACCGTTAATGATGAACACCGCTAAATATTATTAAACTAATTAATAAAGTTTAAAAAATTTAAGGACTCAACTTATAATTATAAATTATTTAAAATAATTTTTTTATTAAACTACTTTATATATATATTATTTTATTTTTTAAATAATTGAATAAAATACTAATTTTAAATAATTTTAAAAAATAAAAAATCCTAAACTCTAAACCTACAACCAAAATTCAAAACCTAAATCACTAAACATTAAACTATAAACCCTAAAAGATAAAATCTCAAAACCCTAAATCTAAAATCTAAAATCAAAACCCCTAAAAATACTAAGCCATAAACACTAAATCTAAACCCTAAAATTCTAAACTCTAAAAAACCAAAACCCCTATATCCAAATCTTAAACTAATTTTGGGTTTCAATTTAGGGTTTATATTTTTAGGGTTTCAAATTTTCTATTTTAGAGTTTAGGTTATGGTTATATTTTTAGATTTTATTGTTTACAGTTTAGGGTTTAGGGTTTTGAATTTTAAGATTTAATGTTTAGTATTTTTAGCTTGAGTTTAGTGTTTTAGGTTTTGGATTTAATATTTTTTTATTTTTAAATTAAAAATAATTTAAATAATTTATTAAAAAAATTAAAATATAATATATATAATTTGTTTAAAATTTTATTTTAAATTATTTAAAATTATATGTTTTAGTCCTTAAAATTTTTAATTTTTATTAATTAATTTAATAGTGTTCAGCGGTGTTTATCGTTTGAGGTGTTCAGTAATATTCCGACGCACGTGGTAGACTCATCCATTTAAAAATCACTTTTTTCAACTTTAACAAAAGCTTAAAAAACAACTTTCGAGTTTGAAAATTGTAATTTTTAACTAATTCTAACCATAATTTGTAATTTACCAATTATAAACTCATAACTACTTTTTAAAAAATAACGTAATTGTAATAAATAAATAAATTATTTGTAGGTTTGAAAATTTTATATCTAATAAGGATAAAACCAAAATCGAATATCAGGAACGAATGAATTATTAAACTTAAAAATATAAGGATTTGTTAAAAAATTAAAGAAAATAAATAGTTTATTAAGAAAAATTTTAATTATTGGACAAATATCCCCTTTATACTCTCATTGTGTTTCCTCATTCCTGGTATCAATCAAATAAAAATAAATTTAGAAATACTTTTGTTCTTTTTTATGTTTCTTTTTGTGTCTCTATTTTAAATTATATGGTTTAGGATTTAAGGTTAGGGATTGTGATTAGAGTTTAAGGAATTAAGGGTAAAGTGTATTTATAGGGTTTAGGATATAAAAAATAAGGGTTAGAGTTTAAAATTCAATTTTTTAGAAAATTTTAATAGGAGGCATGAAAGGAAGTATAATAAAGAGACAGATAATTTTTACTCGTTAGTAGAACCCATCAAATGGGTGCAAATCGTCTACTTCTTTCTCATACCTCCATTTTAAATTAGAGGATTTAAGGTTTAGGGTTTAAGGAATTATGGTGTAGAGGATATTTTTTAGTGGTAGAATTTAGGGTTTAAAATATAAAAATAAGGGATAGGGTTTGAAATATAATTTTTAAAAAAATTTGAATGAGGTACGGAAGGATATATGGGGGATTTTTACTTCCATCAAATGATCTAAGTGGAAACATAAATATTTTTATCTTAAGAATCAAGGGATAGGCACTAAACACCGAGGTAAACCAAACCAAAGATGCCATATTTTAAGCATTAATTACATTCCAAGTTCCATGCAAAAAAGATAACTTAATTTCAAAGGAATATTAAGCAGTTTTTACGTAATATGTTCGAAGCATCGGAAGTTGTCTACAAAATAATAATATACATATCATTTATGCTGGTTCACACTGTAACTAGCACAATCAAAAAGCAAAAGATTCCAGTACTTACAAACGGAGAACACCCCGGGAATCAGATGCATTCGGTTGGTAGGCTTGACATGATACCACCCGATGCAGAAGTGGCTTCGAGTCGCTAATACGGCGAAGTTCATGATCATGCATGTAATGCGAGTTACCATTCAAGGTTCTTGGCAACTCTACCATTTGTCTGTCAAGACCAGACCTTGGTCTTCCTAGAACATAATCTCTGGCATCATGATCAGACCGGAATTTATCAGGATATTCCACACCAAAACTATTCTTTCCGTATGTTCGGACCAAACTGTTTAGATTTCTATCACCGAAACTGGAACACAATCTTTCAGGATACTCCACACCGTACCTATTCCTTTGATATGTTGGGACTAAACTGTAATAACCCATTTATTAATACAATCTAAATATTAAATTCAATCCAAGTAATTACAAGACCAAATATATTACCCTACACCCACTAAAACAATAAATTGAAGCCCAACATCAATACCCCAATTCTAATAACCCTAACCAAAATAAACTAAACACTATCAATTTTAATAGCAACCAACCGCCTTCACTACTGTAGCCCCTGTGCGTGGCCGCCACGCGCTGCGGTTTACCGACTGTCACGTGTCCCAATTTTGCTGGACAAGAAGACCGACCACCGCCCATCGCCCTTGTCAATCAGACCTGCAAAATATTAAAAGAAAAGTTTCAGATCTGAAAAGAGGATGAATATCAGATATTTTTGCATATTTTATTGTAAAAGATGGGTATTAAAAACCCATAGACTTGAATGTAATCGGTTGACAGAGAATCGAATGAAAAAAAGTACAAGAAATTTGAAGCAAAAATCCACAAACATTATCAAATACTAGATCCAAATCGGAACAAAAAGAAAAAGAGTGCAAAAAATGGGAAACCGAAAAGAAAGGTAAAAAATTTTACTTACGTTCGAATCTTCATTCGTAGATCTACGCCTCTAGGCTCTTTTTTTCGAAAATCCGACTTCAGATCTGTGTTCCTCACGTCCGAGAGCATCAGAAAGGTGTTTCCTTTTCGATCTCCGGTGACCGGCGCAGCGGCCGGCGGCGATGAGCGACGGTCTGACGCCAAGGTTCCAGAGGGCTCAAGAGCTCTCACATATACTCTGATTTTGGTTTGAATAAACAATGAGGAAGATGGATGATCATGTTAATAAAATAGGTATTTATTATACCACCAAAACGACGCAGTTTAATACTTCAGACCCATGAATCGACCCGCACCGGGTCCAAGATCCGCACCGTCCACTGCAGAATGGGCTAATTGCGCATGCAGACCTTGTATCCTTGCAATTTTACCTTCCAGTTTTAATTTTCTTATAATTTAGCCCTCGTTGGCATATTATTTTGGTTCTCCTGCATACCATTTCTCAAGTTTTCGTCATTGCTTTACGATTTTAATTACTAATGTTTATTATATTATTATTTATTATAATTACATAAAGTTTGCTTCTGTTTTCTTCTTTATTTATTAAACTTATTATTATTATTATATTATTTCTACTATAGTATTAGTAGTAATATAATATGTTTTTTTTTTCGCACCAAAATTTCCGTTATAATCAGTAGTAGTATTTTCATAATATATTTATAATACTACTTTAATTGTTAATGTTATTAATTATTATTAAACTATTTCCTAAATTAAAAAGGGATCATATTTTTAAATTATATCGGATTTGTATTTTCGTTCATATAAAATATTTTGTAACCGACAGGTGCCGATTTTGGGCGTTGTGGGGGTGCTCACCCTTCCCCACGCGTAATAGACTCCCGAATCCAGCTCTGATTCGTAGACGTATTTTTGGTATTCCAATCGCACCGGTAAAAACGATTGGTGGCGACTCCCCGGACGAATTCCGGTGATTACATAAACCATTTAAGTTAGTATCGGAGACCCTGGTGCACTGGTTCCCATTAGGGATGGTAGGTGGCAACGCAAAAATTATTGGGATGTGATTCACAATGTGATTCCTCTGAGGATAGTTGAAATCAGAAGTTGCCTGTGGCTGCATCGGCAATGGAACGGCGAGATTGTGCTGAGAATTTTTACGCATCGAACCAAGTCCATTAGGAACCTTATTAGCTCGAGGGTGAAAGCTGAATTTGAAGGTACTGCTTTCACCAAGATGAAAGGGTACATCACAATCTGAACCACCCCCTCTCTTATTTTGATAACCTGGGTAGTCTTCTATGTAAAAACCAACACGCTGAATCAATGCCAGAGAGCTTTTGTTAGCTAATTTCTCGAGATTCCACAGGCAATACGGACTGCCAGTTTTATGGTTTACATGAATTTCGCCATTAACTCGAAGCATGCCACTCGCACTCCGAAAGAAACCCCGTACAAGTTTCTTATGCAACCTGTATGAGTACAATGAAATTGTGAAAAACACAGTGTGGAAGCCAAAGGGAAAACTAAAAACTTCCATATAATCTCTTGATTCTTGAATACAAACATCAAGGTCTAATCTAAGAGAAACAAGATTATGAAGCAAAAAACACTTTACATTCATGGTCTAACTCCTTCCAAATCTAAAAGGACTTCTCATTGTTCTTGAAAAAACAGTGTCAAACATTTGGGGTTCAACATACTTCTAACACATAGCACTACCATATTCATCGCTTGAAAAACGGAACTAATTAATGTAAATTTGCTCTAACTTATAGAAAACTTAGATAGAACTAAAAAGGATAGCAAAGACATTGATGATATGAACAAGTCAAAAGACTGCCATGCATGAGCACATATCCTAAGACACTAAATACACATATAGGAACATTGCAAAGAAGAAATTTACTGAATCATATGGAGATTATCTTCCTTTCCATAAAAGCCAGCATGTGGAAAGTTGAAGACGATTCGATCGAACTTTCTGTTGGCCAAGTCAGTATGATGATCCATTTTGGTTGCATCTACTCCATGTAGCAAGGTTGCCCCTAGCATGCTAAGATTCACCAAATTTGACACTGCATTCTTGTACTTCCTCTTCAAATCATCTATTTAACCACAACATCAATAAATGACATAGCAATACATACATACATACATATATACATATTAAACATGGATTACCAATAAAAGAAGATGATGCCTTCATATTATCAACATAATACTCTTACCATTACTCAAACCCATTTTTGATTCTTCAAAAAGAGGTACAAAAAAGCATGACCAAATTTTGGGTTTTGGTATGAATGATCAAATTGTAATAACACACTACATAAAGAGCAAGTTGTTTGTTTGTTGTACCATAGGAGTCCAAAGAAGAAGCACAAATGTTGGAGGCAGAAGCGAAAGCATTGGCCAAACTCAAAGAGAAGGAGAAATCGCCTTCCCCAACTAACAGTATTTGGTGGTTTGATGAGTAGTGAGTGATCCATCTCTCGTCTTCTTCATCTGTTTCTCCATTTTCAGCACCGCGCATTTCGATTATCGCCTCTGTGGCTGCCATCGTACTACAAAGACCACTGCTTTTTTCACTCTTTTCACTCACCCTGTCAGCTGGACGGTCGTGTTTGTTTGTTTTGAACAGTACTGCATAGGATAAGAAAGGAAAGGGAAAGTGTAGAGTAAATTTTGATTCACTTGAGGGTAAAAATCCTCTGCATCTCAATTGAACCCAGATCATCATATGTGCTTCCTCCTGTGCATGGGACCAAAGTTAGATTCGCCAAAATTTGACTTCATTTAAATCATAATTTTATAAATTAAATTCTATTCAAAAATAAAAATTGAATAAACTAAAATTGGTAATAATTATTAAATATTGTTTTAGTTCATCACAATTCTACTGATATATACAACGTATATAAAAAATAGATCAAATAAATGTATATGTATATTTTACATATGAGATGAGATTAATTCATAAGACTTAAAAAGTTTTACATTAATTTATGATTATTAAAATTTGAATGAGTAAAACGAATAAATGAAATAATCTTATTTAATTTTACATGACGTAAAATTTATTTAATTTTATATTAATTTTAGATCGTTAGATGATAATAATAAATGATTAAAATTATTTTTTTTATTCTTTTAAATAATAATCTCATCCATTCATTCATTTCACTCATCCAATGGTCATGAATTAGTATAAAATTCTTTTAATTTTATATTTTTATATAGTATAACTTGATCTTATTCTTATAAATATTATTTTGCAATATTCAAGTAACAAAATTCTTTGAACTAAACGAATGATCCAATAAAAATTTAATAATTTTTTATAAGATTTAAGTGAATATTAAGATTGTAAATTTTGTTCTTGCAGTGAGAAACGCTCGTTCACCAACATCAACCTAAACTAAATGTTCACCAACATCAACCTAAACTAAATGTTCATTCATCTATCAATTGCACGAACCATTTATTCTCATTAGCTAAAAAAACAGTTGTTGTTCTTAAGAGTTATATATTATAGCTAAATCAAAAAAAAAAAATTATCTGTCGATTTTATTCCTCAAATAACTGTTTTAAAACAACCAATAAATTTAACGTTACAAAAACCCATTTGCTTCTTAAATCTAGGTTTGAGACTTCAATGAAAAACAAAATCTGAGTCCTAAAAACAACAAATATAAAGATTTGGTAATCCGCATGTTCATCGTGTATGACATGAAAAAAATTTCCAGAAGTCGTACGAATAATTGTAAAGGAAATGAATGTATATCATCAAATACCAACAATCCCATGGAGTAAAAATGTGTACATTTTGTCCATTCAAATTCATATAACAACCACATCAGTTATCGTGCATCTTATTTTCAGAAGATCAAAGACTCACACAACACAAATCATGCAGCAGATGTTCATCGTTTTTGACTCCAATCAGTCATAGACTGGCTACTGGAGATGATGCCATTCTCGTTCAAGTATTCAACAAATTCATCTATGAGATACGGCCATGCGCCTTCAGCGTCATAATTGGATAGGGATGGGTCTATTGTCTGCAACACAAGACGACATTAAAAGAATAACCAATGCAATTGGTACACAAATGGTTCGGTTTACATGCAGTAACATGACAATGGAATTCAGCACACATCAATATTTCAAAACATCAGTTGCATATTCATATCCAAACTTTAACGTACCATGTCGATCATGAAACAATATTCTGTATGATCAACTGTAACAACGACTAGTAAAACATTTTAATGAACTTAGAACAATCTTGAAAAGGAAAGAGCCTAAGCTCATAACGGAGAAAAAAAAAAAAAAGAAAAATGGGTTAGCAACAAAAGGATCCAACTATTTCTTCCTCTTTTTTTCAAGTATGAATCCAGCAATTCCTCCTGATCCTAGACAACCAAAGAAATAAAGTGGTAGCAAACAGCTCAACAACTTCAGAGTTAAAAAAAGAGTTGTCTAAGTGCTCTCCTATCTTCGCATTGTATTATTGACTATATCGTAATCATTCAGGGGAAAAATTAATTCATTGGGTTGACAAAGTCTTTTTCAGGGATATGGGATTTAAACCCAATTCGACATGACTTTTCTATTGAATTCATGTAAGTAATAGTCTAATACCCACCACTCCACCAAGAAGCTAAAATGATGAGAATCTGTATAGATCAATTGATCGAGACTTGAGAGGTAAGCTCTATTTTTCTTTTATTTTCCCCTGGCTACCCCAGAAGGTTAAATGCATCCAATTGTTACAATATACATTTTTAGTATTATCCCCATTTTGAAGATTTTGAATACGGGCAAGCCGGTCTCTTAGATCCTTCCACGCGACATTGGGAATTCAATTTTGAGTAACAGAGCCATGTGTGACACAGTGGAGTTAGGGCAACATAATCTGGCAGTTACGCTAAGTTTTCTAATAATTTGCTGTTGACGACAAAATAAAGCTGATTCTAATGTATATGGAAGCAGGAATATCTAAGAAACAATGACATTGAAGCTTTTATAACTTACCCTAGCAAACTCCAAAAGTTGAGACCACGTGTCCCTAGAGATTGCTTTGTTATGGCGAGCCTGGTTTGAATGGCATCATAACATAAAATCCAATTAGAAAACAACTAAAAGTAGAGATTGATGAAGAAGAATGCAAGAAGCCTCGTCAAATTTTATAATATCCGGAAAACCAAGATATGCAGAAGGGATCGGACATGCAATTTTATGGAGCTTGTTATCAATGCAAAAATTGCTTCTTTTATGAAGGAAACAATGAAAAGGTGAAAAGGCACACCAAGTTCTAATTTTTTCAGCTAAAATTTCATGGTAAAGATATTCCTAGAAAAACGGCTATCTAGGAGATCGACTTAAGTATAAGAATAGACCTTTGAAATTATGAATTATCACCTTTTGCAGAAGAAATGTCGCATCATAATTGTTCGGAATTAAATTTAAATCTAAATAATGAAAAATATTATACCTTAGAATTATTGCCTAGAGGCTAAAGTTTAATTTATTGCAGGTCAACCACAAATTATTACTCCCAAATTAGTGATTATGACTATGAAGGAAAGAGCACAATATGTTTCCAAGGTACCTGTAAGAACTGGCACCAATGATCCACCAATGGCCACTGCTTCTCAGCAAACAGCAATTGCCACATACCAATTGCAGTATCCAATGCCAAAGACTTCTGACCCTGAGACAGACAATAAAGTATTAGTACATGCATGCAGGTTAAGTACCCATTACTATCAGGGAAATGCATCTTTTCAGCACAATGATATTCTAGTTGATTCTGAAAGCATATCAATTCATCAAGTTCAAAGTACGACTTGTTTTTTAAATACATGACAGAGAAACAAAACGAAGTTGAAGGCCAAAACATTGACTCTCGTAACATAAATATATAAAAAAAAAAACATTCCAAAAAAATCTGCATGCAAACAAATTTTACCAAAACCATTCACTCAATTAGTGGAAATCCTCTCTGCCTAGAGAAAAATTACTATTAAGGATGATTGGCATGAAAAGATGGTATACCTTTTCTTTTGCCCAGCCAAATGCGAAGTTATATATCTCACTGAACTTTTCTGCAGTCAAAAGAAGCAAGGATGAAAACACGTGTGCATCACCAACAACACAATATGTTTACTTTTAGTCATGGCATAATAATAAACCAAACCTATTTTACAAGCTAATTGTATGCATACATATGTGTGTGACAAGCTAAAATATATTTTTTAATTTTACACTGAAATTATACTCTATAAAGAATTGATCGTACGTTCATCTTTAAGTTCAGAACGCATGAATGATATCCTCTCACGAAACTTCTCCAAAGAATCTATCCTGCCAAGAAAAAGTATTTCTTTCGGCATTATCTTCATAGTAGGTCAAATGACCATGAATACCATTCCACATTAGAAAATTTTGAAAAAATATATATATAAATGGTTACCCTAGTGCCTGCAATCCAGTGAAGAACTCTTGCTTGGAATATTCACACATGGTAGAAGCCTTCATGTGCCATGAAAGAACTAACTGCAATTTACTACATTATTAGCATAGCTGTCCACAAAATATTGAAATCAGAGAGGAACTTGTAACTATAAATTAACATCTTGCCAAAGCTTCTACAAGGTTATAACTTTCGAGTGTTAGTATAACATATATTCTCAAGTTCTCAAAACCTATAATAATTTCATCCGTCATTACCACATAAGAGAGAAAAATCTGTGCTAGCCAGAAGTGGAGGGCAAAAATTCAGAACCCTATAATTCTTCCACCTCATTAGTTTTTGTTAAAGTTAAAACCCTGCTCTCACAAACTCGAAATAGCAAACCATTTAACTCCAAACAGGTACCCTTAAAAGATAATTTAGAAAGAGTTTTATCACCATTTGTCAAGACTACTACAACTATGTACGTAAATCTGGAAACCAGTAGTAGCCACAATGAGAAAAAAGCAAATACCAAGGTCAACGCAAACATGCAGTGTAAAAGATAAGCGGCAAAGAGATAAAAGTAGCCAACAGCCTCTGTCAAATTCCAAGACCTTTTGTTAAGACTTCGGAACCTTGGCAAAATGTAAGCTAAAGCAGATAATATACATGCAGAAACATGATAGATTTTCTTCATATGAAATTATGAGTGCCTTTTATTACAACTGATTGTGCCTCAGGAAGCAGACATACCGTAACAATATCTTGAGGATCCACCTGTCAGAAAAAAAAGGTTCCCACATCATCCAAATTTTGAAATAACCATAATTTTATCTATATATGAAATAATAGAAAAGCAAACAAAATGGATCAAAATGCCACATCAAAGCTTAATTGATAATAAAGGTTACCTGAAGGTCATTACATAGAAGAGTAATACCATCAACAAGTATCATATCTGTGTAGGGATCTGAACAAAACATTTAAGTTTTCTTATGAAAGGAATCAAATAGGGAAATACATACCGCCAAGGTATTAATAAATGGAAAGCAAGAAGTAAATAGTGCTTCATAGATTTCACAAAATCAAAATATTAAAATATATCAATATCTCCAATAAACAAGAGAATTCATCAGCATTATCTGTTAACCTTGCATCTAGACGAAAAATACGGCAAAACTCTATCTGCACATTTATAGTATTATCCAATTTTTTAATGGCACTAAAGAAAGGCAAGTAGAAAGTACAGAGTACAAATTGGGAAAAGGAAAAAAGGGATTAAGGAACGCTTGCCTTTATATCTATTATAAAGCTCTTCCAAATGTTTAGTATCAGGATAACTTTTAATATGTGGCTGGCTGTAGAAAAAATCAAAAGCTCCTTCCAGATGCCAATCACTGGCCTTCAAAGCTTGAAGAGCCGCTTTTTCACTGCAATTAAATAAAGAAATGAATGAACAATAGAAATGAAAGTGAGAGCATCACTAATGCATTATTACAAACTACAAACTACAGTATGTTTAATCTAACTTTTCAACTAATAAACAACAAGATGAGGGGAAAAAGCACACCCATGGTATTTACAAATGCTATGAAAAGTACATTAAATTGAAAAAAAAATATGGAATTAGACAATATGACAGGATTCTAAAGCAATCAGAAAAAGTTCATGTTTTAGAAAGGAACATGACAGAAAATTTACATTAAAATAACAATAGAGAAATGAATCAGACACGTCTTAAAAATATCTAATAAGGATTCAATGGTATTTTGAAAATTTAAGATCATATATATGGTCTTTTATAAGTTGCTGCAAAGCTTGATTAATTAAGAAGCATACATAGTAGTATCTCCTCCACAAAAGTAGAATATATTTTATCTAGTTTTTCCAACTAATAATCAACAAGAATAAAGGGATATTCCACACCCTTGGTACTTACAATAGGCAAGAAAAAGAGTTTAAATTGAAAAGGAATGTGTAATACTAGATTATAAGGTAGGATTCCTAAATTCCTAATCAACATAAAACAGTTCAAGTTTTAGAAAGGAAAGTACAGAAAATATATATTTATATTAAAAAGTGGGTAGAGTGAATAAGCATAGAGTTAACATGTTTTGAAGATGAGGTGCTTTATAGAAAGATGGTATATGGAGTTGGCTGTAATTTAGAACAAAAGAACTCTATAAAACTGATTATACAACTAGAAACAAAAGATATCATGTTTGAAAGCATGCACATTTATATGTACATAAACATAAAAATCAATGAAGGGGTAAAAGGTAGTTTCAAGTTCAAGTAAACCAATGGGTACATTAAGGGAACATAAAAATTAGAAAAGTTATCTTTCTTAATGAACATAGTCAAATGGTATTAGCATAGCAGCATAATAATACACTAATGAGAAAGTTATTTAAATTCATTAAGAAAGTCGGTATTTTGTTCAATAAGGAAGCAATCAATACCAATGTCATTAAAAAGCAAAAAAAAAAGTGGTGTGAGAGCATCATCCCATTGATTGAGCCTATTACAGCCCACCAAGACAAAAACAGAAACAACATTTTTGCCCATTAGCAAAGAGAACACTTCTAAAACCATTGTCCCATATGATGATATCGACTCTGCTGATCACTATTTCAAATGAACAATATTTGTGGAAACTAAGGACACATATTTGAATTAAGAAATGTCTTTCAATGTTTTAGTGAAACTTTGAGATCAATCAACTCCTTAGGCTAAAAAATAAAGAAAGTAACAGTTAATAAGATATAAGCATATGGGCTGAAGCCAAGTCATATATTGGAAAGAAAAAGTGAAGAAAAAGGTAAAGCAACCATCCTTCACTTGCAACAGTCAGTAAATCCAACAAAAGGCACCCCAAGGCTGATTATGAACTATGAAGGCTCAAATAGGAACTTCTATAGTCATTAGTATATAATATCAAGTTTCTAAGTTCTCCATACTACTGATCCTTCTCTTTAGTGTTTAGTCATAAACCATTTTTCAGTCACTATTCAAGCAACCTCCACGTTAACAATAGTTTTGAACATAAACCACCAAAGAACATGAGGTTACCTCGCACCAGTTATTGTCATAAATTGTTGCACTTTGTCGCGGTGACTTCGGCCCAATTTGTGCTGTCAAAAAAACATACACATGAAATAAGCTATAAATTTTCACACACGCTAAGTGGATGTGGCTCATGTGGCTGAGACATTTAAATATAACAAATGGTTTATGCATAAAGTCCATCGTAATTTCTCGTATAATGAAGAGAATTTAATAGATTTAACTTAAGAAAATAGGGATAAAGGTTGGCAACGAGTTGTATGTCTCCAAATTAGGGCTAAACATTTAAATTAATAGAGTCAAAATTGAAACCAACTCAGCTATAGGCATTAAATTTAGCATAGACAGAGAATAAAAACTGAAGCAAACCCATGCAGAACAATGGAAATAATTTAGTACAAATCAACATAATCTAGAAAAACAGAACACTGATCGATGGTTTCTCTTCCGCCGGCCGTTTACGTTGTTTCTTCTTCAAATTCAGCAAAAACCCAATCCTTTTTTTTTCAGCTAGTTCCCTCGATTATTGTTTTCCAGAACTCAAAATCCTACGTTTTTTTTTTTTTTTCAAACCTGAGCACAGATAAATCTATATCTATAATATCCTAGAAGTAGAACTTCCAGATTATAAAAAAAACATCCGGATTTCCTTGTGTAAAGCAATTGAGGGATCTATATAAGATTAAGAAGCAGCAATTAAACATAAACCAACACACCCAAAATCTTTCTGTAAAAAGAAACGAAAGATAAAAGGAGGAGAGAACTAACCATTTTTGATATTGTTGTGGGATATGAAACCCTAAAATCGTCGTTAATAGAACTTGGATATTGCTCTACAGAGTAAGAGATAAAGAGGAAATGAGATTTCAGTTTTGGGATTAATCTCTGTGTTGAGTGTAGAGGGACCAGTTCTCTGCGAGTTTTTTTACCCTTGAGAAATGGACTGGGTTTGAAACAGGAAGAATATCTTTGGGTAAACTAAGATAGAGGGTCGCTTTTGTTCAATTTTCTTCTATTTTAGCCACTAAAGTTTGAATTATTATAATTTGATCTATATTTTTAATTAATTACATTTTGATCACTAAA
This sequence comes from Abelmoschus esculentus, assembly GCA_035048815.1. Classification (NCBI taxonomy): domain Eukaryota; kingdom Viridiplantae; phylum Streptophyta; class Magnoliopsida; order Malvales; family Malvaceae; genus Abelmoschus; species Abelmoschus esculentus. Next base: position 3,705,101 of record JAUCBN010000039.1, read on the forward strand.
ATATAACGATTTAAGTGGCTACTATTGTTTTACTGATCTATCTCAAATAATTTATTCTTGTTGATCATGTCCTATAGGGATCATGGAATCAATATCAAGTCTCGTTTGAGAAGGTTCATAATTGAAAGGTTTCAAAATAATATTTAAAACAAGAAATTTAATTAATTAAAATTTAGAAGTTAAAATTTTACCTCGTTTTACTTAAAATAGTGCTTGCATAAAAAATATTCAAATATAACAACTTATCTTACTTTGAGGTATATGTCAATCGCTTTACAAAACGATTTTTATCGCACGATCGAGTATTTGTTGATAATACATCGATGAATAATTTAAATTTAATTAATTTTTTATTAATAAAGATTCTTTATTTTCAGAATAGATTATATCATTGTAAATTCAAATACATGTATAATACTTCCAAGCTTACAAATTAAGGGAAATGGATTTTATAGCCATAATCAATCCGGATGCATTAGCTCAGGTTTTAATTAGATGATATATTCCACATATAATCAACTTATATTGAGATTTAATCAATTAATATGCAGCTCCATCAGGATACAAATTGCCAACTAATCAAATCAAAATTAGGTATATCATATAAAATAAAAGAAACTAGGCATCAGCTGATCGCGTGGCCTAATGGATAAGGCGCTCGCCTCCGGAGCGGGAGATTGTGGGTTCGAGTCCCATCGCGATCGATAATTTTCATTTTCTGACAAAAGGAATTCCACTAAGCTATATTTTGAGCTGACTTGTCCCGCAGTGAGTGTAACAACTATGTCATCGTCCTGCAAATGTTTGAGAACTATGCCTATCAAATTTAACAATTTTTTTTAATGTATAATATAATTTATTCCTGTAATTTTTCAATATTTCAGTCACTTTGTTTATCGACTCTTTCATTTATATTGTCTAGATTTTTTGTTTTTATGAAATATTTGTTTCCAGCCTTTAATATTGAGGTCTTAAAGTTTTCAATATCTAAAATTTCACATGAAACAAAATTTTAATAAATTCAGTCAAGAATCGATAGTAAGAAGATAAAGTATAAATAATTATAAAAATAGAGAGAGACAAAGTTCAAATAAAATAAAAATTAAGTCAAAATAAATAATTTTTATAGAGTATCACCTTGTTCTTGAAGCAGCCGGAAATTTTCGGATTAAATTCAACGTGGATGGTGGCTAATAGCCTAATCGTTAATTATTAATCAATATAACTATTTATTTTATAAGTTAATTAAATTATTTGTTAAATTTAAACAATTAAGGTTATAGATTATTCTGTAATTGAATTATTCTTTAACTATTAATCACTATAATTATTAATCATTTAAAGAATAACGGTTAACTATTTTTTAACGGTTAGATTATAGTTAATAACTATTATAATAATTAATCAATCATTTAAACTATAACGGTACAGTTAATTTATTATGAATATCATGTGCCCATAGCAGTGTTGATGGCGTGACATCTTGCGACGGAGTGTTGTAAAACCATACATGTTTTTGGGAGTTTGTTTTCACGAAGTTTGTGGAGTGCTTATTTTAAGGTCCGTTCAGCGATGTTTACTAAAATGGGTATTTTTGTTAAACATCCGTTTGGACAGAAAAGTTAACATTTTCAATTATGAAAAAACGCTGGTTTGAGTCTCAAATCCAGCAAAAAATTAAAAAAAAAAAAAATACACGTACCTTGTACCCATTCGGTGCTGCTTTAGTGGTTAAAACTTCAACGTCCGTTTGAACAGCGTCGCTGGTCGGGCCTAATCTATTCCACACATTGGAGGCTGGCATCCGATATAAAGAGGTGGCATCCGAATCAGAGGTAAAACAAGTAGACCAAAAACTTGCTGCCCTGCTGGAAGAACGAAAGGGAATATTCAGAAGTTCCAAGAGAAAGAAAGTGGAGTTGGAAGCATTGGAAAAGAAATGAGCAGAATTTGAGACCAAATGCTGCATCTTATCAATGATTTTCTATCCTACAAACATCATCGACAAGAATCTTTACCGATAATGTTTTAACTTGAAAGAATATCATACAGATAATGTTTGAAATGATATATCATAGTATGTTGATATGATAATATCATACAAATAATATTTTGTCTTAAAAGAATATCACATTAGTTAAAAAAATTATAATTATATAAATTATAAAATTATTTTTTTAATGATGTGTGATTCTGTCAAATCATTTTAATATATTTATTATTAATTGATTAATATTTTTATCTATAAAAAATATTTTAACTTAAAATAAATATTTACGATTAAATAACTTTAAAATTTGAATTAAAATAACTATTTAATAAATCTTTAATAACATTTTTAATATTATGTCTATATTACTCTATTGATGATAATTTTTTACAACAAATGGGGCCTGTGAACTGTTTTATATATAATTTGGGGTTCAATCATTAAGCAGCTAGCATTTGGCATTTGGGGTTATATAAGGCATGTTGGAACGATCAACGAATGGGTGGGTCAAGATGTGTTTAAAGATCTAGGGGTGTTGCATCCCTTCTTCGGGTCCATTATTAATATATTATTATAAATATTTATTGACTATTTTTTATTAAAACTAATATTTAATTTAATCCAACTTTTAATTTAAAGATATATTTACCGTTAATTAGTTATAGTGTTATAGTAGTATCTATTCTAAAGAATATTCTTAATTATTAAATATTGATCGCTCAAACATTGTGCTAGTACTATTGGTGCTCGAACTCATGACCTCTAAAAACAACAACCCTTTTCTTAACTATTCAGACAAGATAGTTCGTACATATATTTACTTATTTAGATAATAAACAATTATCTATTTAACAATTAAATTACTATCATGTGTCTATATAATAATTTAATAATTAATTTAATTATTGAAAATTAACTATCATGTTACTCATAAATTAAAAAATTATTCTTAGTACGAATTATTTTGTCTCAATGGTTAAAAGAACATTTGTTGTTTTTGAAAATCATGGGCTCGAACATTAATATTATAGTACAATGATTGAGCAATTAATGTCTAATGATTGAAAATATATTTTAAAACAAATATTATGTAACCATTATAATTAATTTTAAGATATATTTTTAATATAATTTGTAATCGAGATAAATTTTACTAGTGATAATCGGTAGGAAAATTCTACAACAGGCGTCGAACACTGCTGAACATCGCTAATGATGAACAATGTTGAACATTATTAAACTAATTAATAAAAATTAAAAATTTTAAGGACTCAACATATAATTATAAATTATTTAAAATATTTTTATTAAATTATTTTATATATATTATTTTATGTTTTTTAAATAATTGAATAAAATAATAATTTAAATTAATTTTAACAAATAAAAAAATCCTAAACTCTAAACCCTAAACCTAGAATCCAAAACCTAAATCACTAAACATTAAACTCTAGACCCTAAAATATAAAATCTCAAAACCTTAAATGTAAAACCCAAAATCAAAACCCCTAAAAATATTAAACCATAAACACTAAATCTAAACCCTAAAATCTAAATCACTAAACATTAAAATCTAAACCCTAATAAAATCTCAAAACCCTAAATCTAAAACCTAAAATCAAAACCCCTAAAAATAATAAACCATAAACACTAAATCTAAACCCTAAAATAACCAAAACCCCTAAATCTTAAACTAATTTTGGGTTTCAAGTTTAGGGTTTATACTTTTTAGAGTTTCAAATTTTTTATTTTAGGGTTTAGGTTATAGTTATATTTGTGTTGTTTAGGATTTTATGGTTTATGGTTTTATTGTTTTAGAGTTTATGATTTAGGTTTTTGGATTTTAGGATTTAATATTTAGTATTTTTAGCTTGAGTTTAGGGTTTTAGATTTTGGATTTAATATTTTTTATTTTTAAATTAAAAATAATTTAAATAAATTATTTTAAAAATTAAAATATAATATATATAATTTGTTTAAAATTATATGTTTAATTATTAAAATTTTTAATTTTTATTAATTAATTTAATAGTACTCAACGGTGTTCATCGTTATTGGTGTTCAGCAATGTTAGACGCACGTGATAGACTCATTCTAATCGGTATTATTTTTAGGAGGAAAAAAAATAAATATAAGTACCACAAAATATTAGTTTTTTATTGAGATTAAATTTTAATTTCTTTTGGTTTCTAGAAATGTACTATTTGTGGGGAGTCTATAAAAGAGTTGAGTGGCTGTCTGTTACGTTTACCAACTACAAAACTCACCGTCAAATCCTATTCCACCACGTGGGACCCCAACGGACGACGACCATAAAATCTCCTTTGGACAGCCAAAAGGTTGCTACAATTTTGGAGCGGGAAATGACGTCATTATGTGCTAAAGGGTGACGCAAATTGAAGTTGGGGAAAACGTAGTATTTTTTTAAAGATTTTAACATTTTAGTTCAAAATGGTGTATGAATGTGGCCTTTTGTTTCAATTGGATACTTTTTTTTTAAAATCAAATTAAATATTTAAAATTGATTATTTATTTATTTAAATATATGTAAGTAATATATAACTTAAATTATCAAATTGAAACAAAATGGTGTATGAATGTCGCCTTTTTAGGTTAGAGATTTAAATTTTAATGTTATACGATTTAAATTAATATATCTCTATAAAGTTAGAGATTCAAATTTTAAATAAGGTTGAAAGATCAAATTTTAAATAAATAAAGTTATCTTGTAATAGATCTCTTTAATATTTGACTTAAATTAATCAGTCAATAAATTAAATATAAGTAATTATATAAAAAAAATAGAGTAGGTTGAAGGGGGTGTATTGGGATGGACATTTTATTCGGTCTAATCGTGTTTTGACCCGACTTGGCCTGATCGGGTCGATTTTTTGATAAAAAAATCAGGTTTTGGTCGGGTTTGGATTTAGGATGTAAAATATTCCACCAGACCCGAGCCGAGACTAAATATATGATTTTTTCATAAATTTTTAGGGGTATTTATAATAATAGTCCTCTATCTATATATTTTTTATAATTAGATCATTAAAATTAATTTTTATTTATAATTTACTTAAAAATATATTTTTTACAATCAAGTCCTCAAAAATTACTTTTACAATTTATTCCCTAAAATTATTTTTTCTATAGGTCGAATTGGGTCAAAATCAAGTTTAAAGTATTTATTTTCAGATAAGATCAAAATCGAATTTAGAGTATTTATAATCGGGGTCAAATTCGGATGAGTTAAAAATCTGACACGTTGTATGCCCATCTCTAGTTGCGTCCAATAAAAAAAGTTTTATGCGCAGAGTATTTTTTTCCCAAGTTGTAGCGTTTTTCTTTTGCTTACTTATGCTGGGTCAACACTGGAAGTTAACGTTTGACTAGCGATTCTTGGAAATATTCCTTTCCCCTTCTCTCTCTGCTTATGAACTATTATTAATTTGTGGGTTGTTTTTTATTCTTTGTTTGCTTCCAATGAGTGGTTGAAGGTGCCTTTTGCCCAGAAGCAACAGAGTTTTGACTGTTCATTTGGTTTTGTTTCTAAAGGAATTTGATATCTGGAAGTTCTGTTGATCCATAAGGATAGTAAAGTTTCTCTCAATATTTAATATTCATTCTGGGTTTATGAGAAACTTGAAACTTTTTAGAGATTCATTTCTTTTGGTCTGATTTAGTACATGAACTTTGTTCCATTTCTTCCATAGTTGTGATTTTTGCATATATTGAGTTGGTTTTTGTTGTGTTTTCGTTTCAGGCATTTGTTTAGCTGCGTCGTCTTCCTCCCATGGAGATTGATTCATAGATAGAGGTAAGAAAACCATTTGAATATTGTCGAAAATCGCAGACTCTGTCCTTGACATAAGATTTAGTAAGCTACTTGCTGGCTTTTGGTTCTGTTCCAGTTTGCTTGATAGAATATGAGCTCACCATCGACCGAACTTACGAGAAGGATGGCGATATATGAGCAATTCAACCACATAAGCAGGTGGGGTGACACCTTCAATGTCGACAATAGTCCGAACACCGGATCGTCCACAATTGTGCCTGTGGATGGAAGGCTAAACAACAAGGTGAAGTTGCATTACTGTTCTATTCCTTGGTTGGTTAAACATTTGCTTCGGTTTCAGGCTGTAACTAAACTGTGCTGAATCTGCTGATTTAAATCATAGGCTGAATATATATCTAGTGAGCAAGTTGAACCTTCCATAAGTGATCAAGAAACAAACAAGCCCGCCGATAAGGTAACGAATTCGTCTCATTTGCTCTCCCTCTTTCTCCCCTGCACACACACCTACTTGTTTCAATTGTATGTATCTTTTATTTAAAGAAACATGATGTGTGGCTGTGTGCAGATACAGAGACGTCTGGCACAGAACCGTGAAGCTGCTCGTAAAAGCCGGTTGCGGAAAAAGGTATACGAAAAATGCATTCCATATTAAACTATTTGCTTGTGGAAGTTATTTCAATGTTTCAACATATACAAAGTACTTACGAACCGATTTTATCTTATAGGCCTATGTTCAACAACTAGAATCAAGTCGTTTGAAACTAGCTCAACTGGAGCAAGAGCTTGAAAGAGCTAGACAGCAGGTATATGTAAAAGCAATGTCCCTTTTAATGATGTTTCTAAATGCAGTATATGTAACCGATTTGTTAATGCCTTAATGCAGGGTATATGCAAAAATGGTGCATCGGGTGCTAGTGGTTTCGGATTGCCTGCAACTGTAAACTCAGGTTTGTGATCTAAGTGGTAAACAATTATATGTAAAGGTTTCCCTCCCTATGGATATCACATTTTTTCACATGTAAATGTTCATTGTATACATCTTTCTTTCTTGTTTAGAATAGCCTCATGTGAATTTGCCAGGGATTACTGCATTTGAGATGGAATACTCGCACTGGGTCGAAGAGCAAAATAGACAGATTTGTGAACTTAGAACCGCACTCACGGCACACGTTACCGATATAGAGCTTCGTATACTGGTGGAAAATGGCTTGAACCACTACTGCAATCTGTTCCGCATGAAAGCAGATGCTGCAAAGGCAGATGTCTTCTATTTGATCTCGGGCATTTGGAGAACTTCAGCCGAGCGTTTTTTCCACTGGATCGGAGGATTCCGCCCGTCGGAGATCTTAAACGTAATGCTCAGTCTCAATCAACTCTTTTTTTTTTCCCTTCAAAACACTGCTTAACTGTTGTGGTCAATATGAATATGTAGGAAACATTTTCTTGTGAGCAGCATGTCCAAATCCTAATGAACTACCTACTGATGTCAATAACTTCTTATGATAATCAAAAAGTACAGGGCCGATGCATCGATACTTATGACTTTTCTATTCGTAAATTACGGATCTCCAATTCGATTTGTTCAGGTTGTGGAGCCACAGATTGAGCCATTGACTGATCAACAACATTTGGAGGTCTGTAATCTTAGACAATCATCTCAGCAAGCTGAAGATGCACTTTCCCAAGGAGTAGATAAACTGCAGCAGAGTTTGGCCGAGGACGTAGCATCCGATTTGTGTTCGGGAAACTACAGAGCTCAGATGGTTGCTGCAATAGATAAGTTGGAAGGCCTAGAGAACTTTGTAAGCCAGGTATGACATTACTTCTTCATCCTCAATTTTTATACAAATGCCAGGGTGTATATTGCCCTAAGAATGTACACCTTGTTTACCGGATTTTGCATGTTCTGTTGCCTAAAACAGGCAGACCACCTTCGCCAGCAGACATTGCAACATATGGTTCGAATCCTGACAACCCGTCAAGCGGCTCGAGGATTTCTTGCCATGGGGGAACACTTTCATCGTCTACGTGCTCTGAGCTCACTTTGGGCCGCTCGTCCTCGAGAATCTGCCTAGCTTAGAGAAGCATCAGTATGTGTAGGCTGTATTCACCAGAAATTTGTTCCTCAACTGGTAAGGAAATGGATTTTTGGAGATATTCTTTTATAAAGTATGCAATGCACTACAATATGTATGTATGTATGTATGTATGTATGTATGTATACACTATAGTTATAGTTGTTCAACGAAGCTTCTTGGGCTTAAAACTTTGTAAATATGAATCCTTGTGCTGCATATCAAAAAGAATTTTGGGTGATTGAAGTTAGGTGTTGTATAGCTTACCATATTCTTGGATGTTGGAGGATTATATATTTATATTAGCAAGCTTGTCCTTATTTTATATTTAAATAATTAGTAAATATTTATTTATTAAAAAATATATTTATTATTTTTAGAACTTTTGTTGAAGCTTTTAGTTTTTTAGGCATAAAATCAAAAAATATGAATAGTTATTTAAATTTTTATTTTTTAAAACTAATTAATTTAACCTCTAATGTTTTCTCTCTATTGATGAAAAATATTAATCAAACTTACGTATTACATCTAAAAAAGAAGAAAATAACAAAATATACGTATATTATAATAAAATGAAAATATTTATTCAGTTTTGCTTTTTGCTTTTATGTATTATGTATAAAATAATTAATTTTTTCTTTGTTTTCATTTATAATAATTCATTTTTAAATTATTTTTATGGTTAAATTTTGTCACATCTAAAAAGTGAGTGAAAATATTTATATAAAAAGTTATATATTATATAATTAAATTAAAAATGATCGCAGATAAAGTGATAAATAATATAAATTTTATCTCGTACGGGCTTCAAATTATTAATTGTTTATCATATATAAAATTTCAAAAGAAATTATATAAAAGTATGAAAAATACATTAATATCACTATAATAATATTAATTATAGTATCAAACAAAAATGTAATTTTGATTTGTGATTTTAATGATGACATCATGGAATTTAAAAAATATATTTTTAGAAATATTGAATTTTAAAAATTATTTTTTAAAATATTATACTTTGAATGATAATATTAAAGTCGGATTTATTGGAATTCAATATTAAATAATAATTTATTTTTTAAAATTAAAAAATTAATGCCGGAAGCATGAGACTCCGATTTTGAATAGTAAAAACTCTAAAAAACACTAAAGTTGGTGAAAAAAATTCCAATTTAAATAATATTTTTTTATTTTTTAATCCAACCACTGTCTATAATCGAATTTTTATGAGTCCAACTTTAAATTAATGTTTAAAGTATAATTTTTAAGATGTAATTTCTAAAAATCAATATTTTAAAAAATATTTTTTTACATTATTTTTAAGAAATTTTCCATCATTATACTCATAACTCAATCATTAGTATAATAATAAAATTATATTTTTACATTAATCTTTTTTTTTCTCAATATGATTTTTTTTTCTTTACTTTCGATTTGAACTAAAAACTAAGTTGAGATGTGTGCTTGGATAAATAAAATTTCAGAAAACAAAATTAAACTTTAAAATTAAATATCAAAACATATATTTAATTTTATTTTAATCTTAATTGAAAGCGATGAATAGGCGTCCACAAACGGGAAAAAGAATTAAAATATATTCTTTAAATAAAATTAGGAGAAACACAAAAATTATTTAATTTAATTAATTTAATTTAATTTCAGTTAGTCAGATTCAAATTTTCGTTATCAGAACCTCTTCACTTACTTCACGTCTTCTTTCCCTTTTTTTTTTCTTTTGCAGTTTGCCATGCAAAATCCCCAAATCCATATACAAGAAAACCCTAAATTCTTAATTTTCTAAAATCTAATTCTCTTTATTTTATTGCCAATTATTCAAGCTCGTAACCAATAGCAAAACGAAGGGAAAAGGAAATGAGCAATTTGAGGACAGTTTGTAAACCGAACATGGTCTTTTCTTCGTTGATGTGCAGTAGTAGGCTCCTCCACCTCCATCATGCTCGATCCAGAACTAGGGTTTCCTTTCGAAACTCTGATTTCAGGTCGTCTTTGTTCTCTCCGTGGTTCCGTTTGTCCAGAAATTGGAGCAGGAAGGAACCTTGGTTTCGGATCGATCAAAGGAGAACTGCCGTTAGGGCATCGAATTGGTCCGACCAAAAATCTCCCTATGAAACTCTTGGTACGCGTTATTAGCTCGATGAGAAAAGCACTGTTCTTTTTATAGTTTGGTTATATTCCAGAAAAACGAAATACTTGAATAATTTGTGTTCTCTTTTTTTTCCTGGGTTTGCTAATTGATAAATTATATGTAGTAACAATTTTTGAACTTTGATTTCTGAACAACAGAGTTAGAACGGGATGCTGATGAAGAACAGGTAAAAACTGCATACAGACGTTTGGCCAAATTTTACCATCCTGATGGTATGTGTCGTTTTTTAAGTTTCGTAGGCTAAATATGTGTGTATGGTTTCAATATTAGGTCATTTGTTTTTAAGTATTAGCCCTTTAGGTGGTAATGGCAGATTTTATTCTTGGGAATTATTCGGGGTATCCTTCATGGTATGATGTTTCCAAGTGAAACACATATAGCTGCATTAAATAAGAACTCAGAATCTCAAACCGTTGAGAGTAGAGTGTAATGGTGTTATGTTAGTGTTAAATGTAACCAGTTCACGAATCCTGGATGCTATGCCGAAAGTATATGTTTTTATCTAGTTCACAGGAAATTTGTGGCCACTTCACCAGTTCTTAAAAACGATGGATTCTATTCTTATTAACCGGTCGTTTTTCGTTTTGAAGTCTATGATGGTAAAGGCGCTCTTGAAGAAGGTGAAACTGCTGAAGAAAGATTCATTAAGATTCAAGCTGCTTACGAATTGCTCATAGATGTGGAGCGGCGGAGGCAATATGATATGGATAACCGTGTCAACCCAATGAAGGTAAGATACACATTTTTTTATTGAATTGAACTTTGCTTGGGAACTGGGTCTGTTTAAATGTGCATTTTCTAAGTGATTTGTCATTGCTCTTTTTTTTCTGTTGTTGAAATTGTAGATTCAAACTGTGCAGTGAGAGATCTAAAACTCTCAATCCAAATTTATTTCCTAATTTTAACTTTTATAATCTTGCTGTTTACCTTGTAGAAGTATATGATTTATTAACTTGGTCCTTAAAATTCTTAATTAAGCAACTTGAGAGTTGAGACTCACTTCCTAGTCCTACTAATTTGTTGCCAAAACCGAGGTAATTATTTTCTGTTTTTTTTTTTAATTTGTTTAGTATGGTGAAATTCCAGTTACACTGAATATTTTTGTGTTAAGTGTTCACAGTTCGGATTATTGTGCCCTTATTTTACTCTGTGTCCTAGATCATATAAGAGTGTCATTTCCTAAGTTTCTCGTTTCATCCAGGCATCTGAAGCATGGATGGAGTGGCTTATAAAAAAGCGAAAAGCTTGGGATCAGCGTGGAGATATGGCTGTTGCAGCTTGGGCCGAGCAGCAGCAGCGAGAGCTGAATCTTCGTGTCCGCCGTCTTTCTCGTTCTAAGGTAACTACCTATTTCTGATTTTTCTCTAACAGTGTACATGCACCAGGGTGGACTTTCGAAACGTTGCCATCGTATGCATGGTAAGTTTTAGTGCCGTACAAAGTAGAGCAGTAGATTCTAATTAAAGTACACATGGTCTAGAATTGAAGAAATAGATTTCCATTTCTAGAATTTGATCTTTGAGCTTCAAACTAATTCTGGGTTGTGACTCAATCTGTAAGACTCTTGATATTACTGTTTTCCGTTACCTGTACAGTATACACAGCTGACTTCTCATCCTTATTTTATATTTCAGACAAACAAATAGCGAGTCTTTCCCATGTACTAGATTCGTATCCTAAATTTTGTATTTGGTTGGAATTTCAGATAGATCCTGATGAAGAGAGAAAAATCTTGGCAAAAGTGAAAAAGGCATCAATGGAACAGTTCAACAACACTCTTAAGCGGCATACCCTTGTGCTAAAGAAAAGGGACTTGATGCGAAAGAAAGCCGAAGAGGAAAAGAAAAAGGTCATAAGACAGCTTCTAGCTGCAGAAGGCCTTGAGCTTGATACAGATGATGAATCTAAGTAGAAAATGTTGTATATATATGACCTCTTTATACAGCACCTCCTTTGATCCCTGACGTATATACATACAATGCTTCTGTGCTTGAATGAAAGGCAAAAAATCGAAACTGTATATAAAATTGTTCCAAGTTTAAGAAAGAAAATGTTGTTCCTGGTTAATGTTTCCCGTCTTCCCCACTATTTTGAATGCAGACTAATATATGCGCTGTGGCGAATGTATTCAACAGAATGTGCTGGTGCATACGGTGGCTAAAGGGGTCATGGGGTAGAGCTAGAAGCTGCACATAGGTTCAGGTTGGACATTTGAATAAAAGACATTCTAAATTTATCGTCTTTTTAGTTGCTGCTTTGAGGGCTAAGAAACTAGGGCGTCTACATTATTTCAAAGGACAAAAGACATGGAAAAGGGAAGAACTGAAAATTCACAAATTTGCAAATTGCATTATTGTTCCATTACAGAAGTTTTGGCAAACTCGACTTTAACGACTGTGATGGAAATGAAAATAATTTGTTACAGACTTTGTAACAGTAAAGAAAAACTGCGTTAATCGAGAATTTCAAAAGATAAAAGTGTGGTTTAGAAAGCTATGTTGTATGTATCAAATGATGTCCTACTCGCTTAGAGATCTTGTGCTAGCATCTTTAATGTAAGTTGAGTGTCTCTTCACAAGGAGTTCAACCAGTGGATCCTCCACTTCGGACTCTGGTCGATTCTTATCCCGATGAACTGAAATATTTCCATTTTCTGTTACTACTATAACCTCCTCTTTCCGGGTCAATAGCTCATTGGCTACTACTGAATGCATTTTGTACTTTTTAAGAGCCATATTGGCCTTCTCCAGGAGAATTTTTGAATCCGTTTCAAGCTGTTGACAAAAAAAACACACACACAGATAAAACAGAATCATTAATTCATGATATGTGATACTAGAGCAATCTTTTCAATAACCGCTTTTAATCGGTCCTAGCTTCTAAAGCAGACAATAAAGCATGTGCACCGCCGTGTCTGACCTTGAAGGATATGCAGAAAGCCATGGGAGTCCATTCCGTCCTCAGCACTGAGAGCATCTTCGGAACTTGCATAAGCCGCATGTCCAAAGGGCCAGATGCTGACTGAATCTTGTGCTCTGCCTGTGCAATTAATCAGTCTTTACACCAAAGAAATACAGAGATGCATAAAAGATTATTCAAATGACAATTATATTTCGATCTAGAAAAGGAAGGTGATCTTAGAATATCAAGTCATTACCATGCTCTTCCAAGGAACATAAAAGTCGGAAACGGCAGCGGCAAGATAAAACATCGCATGATGCTCAAGGGTTTTCATTGATAATGCAATGATCCTTAACATCTGCTCTTGCAAAGAAGAACCATTGCAGTTATGAGAGATGATTGATGTATATGATGAATTTATGATATTTTCGATGTAATAACAAGGAGTATACTTAAAAGCTGCTATCTAATTACCATGAGAACTATATGATTACCAAATATGAAGAAAACTGAAAAAGTACAGTGCCCAACATTTTCTCCTAAAATACAATTCAGAGATCTCACTCTATTTTATGAAATATGGCTGGCCTCTGCCAAAGTTATCATTTTGCTTTCCCAGAAGCAAAGATGAGAGACCATTGAGTAAGAGTTAAAGCTATTTTAACCAAAATGGTAGCTTAACCATAAAAAAAGCACATCATAAAGGCTAAAGCTATCGCTATGCTTTGCCAAAAGCAAAGATAAGAGAATTGATTTAAAGCTATTTTAACCAAAATGGTAGTTCACCCATGAAAAAAGATATAGCAACCCACAAGTTTTAAATATATTTAACCCTGTAATTTGAGCATTACTCACTAAATACACATTATGAGTTTACAAAGGTAGAAATCAACATTGGCAATAGGTCATTAATATGAACCTCAAGGAGTCCATGAAAGCTTATCGAAGTCAACCTGAAGATACTCAAATATGGATGTAAAGGGTAGCTTCAGAAGCAGACCACCTGCTACTGCCTGCAACAAAATGCAAAAAATGCCAACTGTTAAAGCAATGTTGATTTGGTTTGCAATCATGAACTAAATGAGCCAAAAGCTTAGCTCAAAGATCAACACTAGAGGAATGATTAATTAGTAATATCGACATCCCATACAGCATGATGATTCATAATGGCCCCCTTTACTGCTTCAAAATGTGATGGCCGCACTGAAATATAAGACATAACCCAATGACCTCAGTAGGAGATACCAACACATTATACCATTTATTGCAGGTCAATGTCTCGACATGTATATAAATAACCTATCCACAGATATAATGCATTTACGAGAAACATTCCATTAAAAATGTATAATTTGTGTAAAGGATAATCTCCAAACCTTGAAAATCGGAATCATCAGCGAGTTCGAAACATTCCAGCAAAGGATCCTCAGGAAGAGAGCTGCAATATGGTTGGAAGGTTCCTCTATGCACAGAAGTCGGAGAATCAATACAAAAATCCACTAAGCATGAGCACAAAATAACCAAAACATGAATAAACATTCAACAGAAACGAAATTCACCTCCGGTACAAAAATATGACCTTGTATCCAGCCTTAATAAAATACCTGCAAAAGAAAATCCAATCAGTTTAAAAACAGCCCAACCTTCAATCAAATATCTCGAACTTAATCAAAATCTTTACGTTACTCACTCTGTAGAAGCCGCTCCTCTATGCCCTGAACTAAAATTATCAATATACCGTACACACCGCTGCTCCAGAGGAACCGTAGTTCCGCCTGATGTCACGCACACAACCCTCCTTCCTTTTCCTTGTGAGAATTACAAAATGGCATACAAATGAGTATAATCAAACGGAATTAAAATACGTGTACAGAATTGATTTGCACCACACGGCTCTGCACCTGAAGATGGAGAATCAAAATGTATGAATTGATTCAATTTATCCGTAAATTTGGATGAATCTTTGAGCGGCGGAGCAGACTCAAAGAACGAGTTGATCTCTTCGTGAAGAGTTGCGGAATCCATTTCAAGTCCCTCTGAGATTAAAAATGCAGAAACAGGGTAACGGAAAATAAATCCTAGCTGATTGAACGTAAAACAAAATCCATAATTTCAATCCATTTAATACCAAAAAAAGAGTGACAAATGAATTGTTAGGGAAACTTACCTTAAAAGTAAGAAAATACTAATGGTGGTGGAGAGAGGGAAGAGAGTATGCAATAAGTGGCGATGTGGATGCGTATAAATAGGAGAATCACAGATTCAACAAAACTACTGTTAAATCCTTCTTAATATAACGTAAAGGATAATTTGTAAAAAAGAATAAAATAATAGAAGTATTCCTAAGTTAACAACTTTATGGGTAGCCTTACTTTCTTCCGTGCTGTGATGACTTAGATTAGATCTAGTTCATTCATAAATACATATATTTAAGTTGTTTTTTTATTTTATATAAATTTAATTTTGTAATTATTTTATTGTATAAAATTCAAAATATTTATTTACTTATATTTTACTAGTTTTATAATTTTCGCATGTTTTACGTTGAATATTGAATATTTTTATATAATGTGGTAATGAATGATCATGGTGAAAAAGTTTAAGGTTCAAATTTAATTTTTTTTATAAAAAAATTAAAGGTTTAAAATAATTTTCTTTAAAATTAAGAGCTTAATTTATTTATTTTAAAAAAATTGAGGTCTAATTAATAATTTTAAAAGATTTTATAAAATTAAAAAACTATGGAATGGGTTTTAGTAAAAGAATGTTCTAAACTTTTTAAACTTCATAAAAAATTCTAAAATTTTAAATGGTCAAGTTAATTTTTCCAAACGTTTGAGGGTCAAAATAAATTTTTTAAAATATCAATGGCCTATTGACGAATATTTAAAATCTTGAGAGGCCGTGGGCGTAGGCCGCGTAGCCACCTCAAGTCGGCCGTTGCGACGTGGGTCACTACCTACTTTTTCACGTTCCCTGATTTAAATCTTATCGATCGATTGGTTTAGTGTTTAAGAATATTTAGTGATAGAAATATATAAGAGGGAGAGTTGAAAAAGGCCGAAGAAATTTTTTTATCTTCACTATATATTTAAATTTTAATTTTTATGGATAAATTGTAATGAAGATCACTTAATTATGAGTATAGATATATTTGGGTCATTTAATTATTAAAAGTTATATTTGGGTCACTCATTTATAGTAAGGTTACATTTGGGTCACCAAATTATTAAAGGTTATATTTAGACCACTCAATTATAGGTAAGGTTACATTTGAGTCACTCTTTATATTTGAAAAAAAGTTTATCAATTCGTGTATTACATTAATTAATGATTCCAAATAAAGTACTTTAATGTTAACAAGGTTATACAAGTGATTTAAAAGAAAAAACGATCAAATTCATGTACTTTTTCAAATATGATGGGTGACCCGAATGTAACCTTACTTATAATTGAGTAACTCAAATGTAACCTTTAATAACTAGGTGACTCAAATATAATATTACCTACAAATGAGTGACCCAAATGTAACTTTCAATAATTAAGTGACTCAAATCAAATGTAACTATACTCATAATTAAGTGATCTTTGTTGTAGTTTAATTTTTTTATTTATCCTCTTATTTTTAAATATTTATATTTTAAATTTTAATCTTAAATCATGTCTCTTTCTTGTTTGTATATTTTAAATACTAATATAAAAATATAATATTAATTGAATTTAAAAATAATATTATTTTTGTGAAATAGTTGAGGCCACCTTTATGTGATGATTGTAAATTAGGAACTATAACCACTAGATATTTGAATTTAAATTTGTAAATTCATTTAAAATTTGAATTCCTATATGATACACGGTTAATTATTGTAGGTATAGACTAAAATATATTAAAAATAATATTACTTTTGTGAAATAACTGAGACCACTTCTTTTATTTATAAAACCTTTATGGATGGCAATTGTGTTTAAAGATAATGTAAAAATGTGTTAATGTAACACCCCGACCCGGATGTCACATTGAGCCTTCGGCCGAAAACCTGTATCTTAAATTTTTTTTCGAAAGCCCAATAAATAAAATCCAATTCAAGTCTAAAATAATATAAAATAATCGGAGCTCCAAAATATTACAAATCATTTAAAACATTTGACTCGAATAAATAACAGAATTACAAGATACATAGGGTTCAACTAAGTACTAGCCCACTAATCTATAAATGTACCTTGACATAGGTCGATGCTGAAATCCAAACCTCGATGGTGTTCCACGAACCGGCTTCCGCTAACCTACGCACGAAAACACATTTCGAACGCTGAGCTACTAAAGCTTAGTGGGTATGCCGAACTCGGCCAACATCATGCATATCATAAGCAGTAAATCATAACGTATAAACATCGTGCATGAAATGATGATCTAGCATGCTTGCCTACCACATGGCATAATCAAGGTATAATGACGCACACAACATATACATGACAAACAACAACACAAGGTAGTGAGGCCCGCGTCCACACAGCATCGGGATCCTACACTACGAGCAGGGCCCGCGTCCACACAGCATCAGGATCCTACATCCGGGATTTGAGGCCCGCGTCCACACAGCATCGGGATCCTCCAAATCCCATACTCAGAATGTCACATCGAGTATTATCGAATGAGGCCCGCGTCCACACAGCATCGGGATCCTACATTCGGAATGGTCTTCAAAATCATCACCCGGAATATTACATCGGATGGCCTTCAACGTGTTACAACACTTTTGGATATCCGGATTTCCATCAAACAAGGACTCACACACATAAACGATCCACCTAGGATCCTCACATCAAAACATATCAAGACTTAACGTAATTTAGTCATTCAAGGTTTAATACATTAATCTTGTGTTACCCATTCATTTCATTAATTATAAGATGCATTATAGTCTTTAATCCCATTATCGAACCTCAGACCAAGCTTATCTTATCAAGTTTTCGCAAAAGTATCGATACCCTTATATGGGGTATCGAACCACCCTGCCTCGATACCTACCCGAAGAAGGCATCGAACCATGGGTATCGATACCAGTATCGATACCTTTTGACCATTTTCAAAGTCAACAAAAGGAGACCCTCCAGCATCGATACCAGCATCGATGCCATTATGCCACTGGAGGTCCCGGTATCGAACCATGGTTCGATACACCTGACCACTTAGCCTATTTCCACTCATGGGTATCAATACCGGTAGCCCGTGTATCGATACCCCTGCACGAAATGCAGGTCTGCACTTAAGAATTTCTAAGGATTCTTCTCAAACATTAATCTATTCGGTTCTAAAGTGTTCCTACTCATTTTTAGAAAGGTTTCAAGTGTTTTAACATTATTTTCAAGCCATCAAACACACAATTACGAAATTCATCATTAAAGACCCAAAAGCTCAAACCAAGCATTCATACATGAATTTCTATATGTTATGCACTCTACCATGAAATGCAAGATAATTAGAAGAGTTGGGAGTACCAACCTCTTGCAAACACAACAAAAACGACCTTCCTTCTTCCTCCCCAAGCTTTCTCCTTGCCTTGCCTTTGAGATGGGGCTTCTTCTTCTTCTTCACCAAACCAAACAACTCTTACCTTAGATTGTAGATCTCCTCGAGCCTTAGAACTCTCATACAACCACAAAAACGAAAAACCAACTTAAACTCTCAAAGATCTCACCTTTTACCTTTCTTTTTCTCTTGCAACAATGGGGAAGAAAGATGAAAGAAAAAGAGAAGACAATGAGGTCATTCTACAGAGAATTAACCTCTACACCCCCCCATCTTCACCCCAAGTGCAATTACCAAAAAGTCCTCACCACAAGGCCTAACTTAAAACCCAACTAAAGCCCAACAACCTAAGGCCCACAAGGCTTAAACTACCCAAACCCGGGGCCCAAAACCGTAGCCCAAACTCTCGGGTTAACCCGACACTCAAATCCGAAATTCGGGTCGTTACAGTTAATATTTTAAACGAATATAATAAAATTTTAAATTATTTATAAAAATACTTTATTTTTGAATCAATTATAACGATTATAAGTAATATTTATTATAAAATATAATCTTAATTATTGAATACTCAACCCTTAATCACCATATTATAAAATACTTAATAAATTAAAAAATATATATAAATCATATAAATTTTTATTTTTTAAAAGCAACGACTATACTTCTCAATCCATCCCTCAATCCATCTTTGCATGTATATATTTTTTCGTTTATGATGCTGGTAATGTTTAAAAATATTGTAAAATGTGTTAATATTTTAAAAGAATACAATAAATTTTAAATTATTTTGTAAAAATGTCTTACTTTTATTTAAAATCAATTTATTGTTAGTATTAACTTTTATTTCAAGTGGTTAAAAGAATGATTGTTGATTTTTTGAGGTCACGGGTTCAAGCACTAATAATGTCAGTGAAGTGATTGAGTTGATATATATTAAAGTTTTTAACTTTCTATAAAAAATTCGATATATACCAAAATTCTTATATTTTATAACTATATACTAAAATTCTTATAACTTTTACAAAACACGATATAACTATTCTTTAACCGTATTTTTAAAACCGTCATTCATTATAACTTCCAAGTTTATAGCCCAACAAAATCAAGTCCAGCCCAGAATTGGGACGAGGTTGAAAAGGTCTTCTCCTTCACCAAATTCCTGGATTCCACGCTTTGTCTACCTTCCTTCTCGTCCATGGACTCTTCGTCTTCGTACTCGAATTATCTAAATTTTATACTATTCCGTCCGGTTCTCGCTATCCTCTTCGTTATCTCCTTCATAGTACTCTGTAATTTCATCTTTTTTCTCTCTTAAATGCGATCTCTTTTATTCGTAATCTGAAGGATTTCGTAATTTCGTTTGTTGATCATTATCGTTTTCATTTTCTTGAATTTGTTCTCAAAACTGTAGGGTGGTTGTTGGCATGGAAGTTAGTTCTGGTACACGTGCCACTGGTTCAAGAGATTTTCGGTTTGAAGAAAAAACGGGCTAAATCTAAGCCGCCGCCTCGGCGATTTTCCAGATATTATAACAGCATCAACGCTCATGATTCGTCTCCTCAATAGGTGATTCCCTTATTTTTCTTCCGGTGAATGTCAATTAATTATTTCTCTTATCAATTGGGTTTGATTCTTTGGAATTTGATTTGTGTTTTAATTAGTTAATAAAGCACATAATTTGTGTAGTTGATGTTAATTATGTGAAATTGACATGATCAGTTGAACCTTTTTGAACCCCTAATTCTGGAAATTGTGAGAAATTTTCTTATGCAAATCCTTCATAGTTTGTTAGTTAAAAGAAACTCATATAATGATTGGAATTGCTTTCGTTTGCAATATTTTTTTTTGTCAAAATGGACTGTGGTTCAGTCAATTCTTCTTTCTTATATGTCCTTAGTTCACACTGTCATTTCTAACCTGCATGGATCAGAATCTTCCCTTTGTAAGAGATGAAATTGACTTTTTTGCATGAATTGTTTTGAGAAACACAATGTTTTAACACTATTCTTCTTCAATCTGAGTGCACCTTCAGCAGATGATACCAGCCCCAGAGCTCTGTAAGTCAATTCTGGCAGTGTAACATAATGAAAGAAACAAAAGACATTTCAGAGCTACAGAAGACCGAAATTCTCAATTTGTTGATGCTTTGCAGGATGCTAAGTAGTTAATAGGATGATGTAAATAGGGGAATTGACATTCAAGAATGTTGTTTTTGCCTTTTGAAATAGACAGACAATGGTTGTAAAGAGTTCGGTTATTGAAAATATATAATGATTATTAAAATGTTTACCCTCTTGTTCCATTTGACATGAAGTTATGACATCAACTCTAGCAGTGGTTTTTGTACACTTAGCTAATTAGCTTTTGCTGCGCAAATCAGCATGTGGCAACCAGAATTTGGTATGGAACCTTATTAGTCATGGGCTTGAATATGTTTAGTTAGTCTGCTTCTCCCTCAGTTGTTGATTAACTTGGGAGCTCTCTGACTAGGAAAACCGCCACAGCTAGTGTAATCAATGGTGAGCATTTTGATTGCCATGTCTAAATTGTAAGTGCTTTTTGCAAGCATGTGTTAATCAATGTCAAATGTGGTATAACTGAAACATGGAGTAGGCTCTCAGGCCTGTCGTAGTCTCATTTGGAACCGAAGTTGAAGAAGATGCTACTGTGCTTATGATGGATGCAAATATTTTGGCTAAGAGAAAGAAACTGCAGATAAAAGCAGTAAGGGGAATATAGGTACTAGGAGGTTCTGCT
Source organism: Abelmoschus esculentus (assembly GCA_035048815.1). Lineage (NCBI taxonomy): Eukaryota > Viridiplantae > Streptophyta > Magnoliopsida > Malvales > Malvaceae > Abelmoschus > Abelmoschus esculentus. Next base: position 3,726,317 of record JAUCBN010000039.1, read on the forward strand.
TGGACTTTAGGGTGTCTAAAATACCTTGTTGCTGCCGTCCGCGTTACATTACTGATCTTGTGAAATAACATCATTGATCATGCATTCCAGTTGCTGCAGGTTGCCCAGAGGATTTTCCACTGCCTACAGTTTCTTTCTTACATCCTTGCCCTTAAAAGGAAACCCATGACAAGATTATTGCGATGATAATCTATTGAATTCAGGACTCCTCATATATCATTGCTTCATGTAGAGGTAGCAGACAGGTGCAAACCAAGCGAATCAACAACAAAAATTGATAATATCCGGTGATAAGGTAATCTTTGTTTGCTATGGAAGTCTTCAAGTTAGATTTATGAATGGTAAGTTCTCTGAAGTGAACACCCTGTCACGTCCAATGTTTCGAAGATATTCGGGCTAAGCACATAAAGCTTGAAACTTGATCAAACCATTGGGAAAAACTTCACCAGAGGCAGAAACCACATTGTACCAAAATGTTGCATATTTCAAAACCTCTGTCTGAACCCTAGGCTCTAGTTATGGCCATTAAACTGAGCTAAGTTTCTCATGTCTTTAAGGCTCGGTTTTTGGTTGCTTGCCTTCTAGCAACTCAAATACACTTTTTTAAGCAAACTCAATGGTAAACATGATAACTTTCAGGTAGAAATTCAGTTTATAACCGTGCTTATAAACCCAAACTAAAAAGTACTAATTTTAAGCTTCTAGGTTTAGAAATCCGTTAGAAATAAAATATCTAAATTAACCCTTATTAATATTTAAAAAGTTATATTTTAAATTTTTATAATGTCAAAAATAAACATTTTATCTTTTGAAAAATATTTTCTAACGGCAATAACAAACATTAAAAATCTTAAACCTTATTTTTTAAAATCATTTTTCCAACTATTTTTTTAAAAGCAATGTCAAATTAACCTTACTTTGTTATCATAAAACTACTCTGTGCATGTGATGTTCCTATTAAAAGTTAAACAATAATCGGCTTCAAATTCAAGCTGCCATCTTTCAGCAAGTTTTCCTATGCAATGTGGATGGATCTATAATGATAATTAAAAGTGGGAATTTTGGAATATAATTTAATCACTTCTAATCAACAGCAAAAATGCATTTCATCATAGGAAATGAAAAAACTCGACCGATAAGAAGCCCATTGAAAAGTCTTAAAACAACTCATAAAAATAAGGAGCAAAGCAAAGAAAAAAGAATGGGCGATAAGAATTTAAGATGCAGAAAACAAACAGCAAACCGAATTCAAATATAAAATCAGACGGAAATGAAGTCTTAAGAAGAACAAGATACTGAAGAAAACCAGACTCATAACAGAGAGCATGTAGGATCTCGCTCACTGTACTTTATTTGACCAACAGAGAAACATGCTTGAAATAAAAGAAACCATTAAGCAGTCATGCATACGACAAATGCAACCATGACAAGAGCTTCATAATCACTCCTCTTCCGACTCAGACTCGGCATTCTGGAGCCACTCAATGAAGGGCTTGACATTCTTCCATATCGGAGAACTCTTATTACTACCAACAATACCTTTCTCGTACCACTCTACGATGAACTCCTCTTCCAAGATGTCATCATCATACAACACCTTAATAACTAAAGCCACCTCCTTCGCTGCATCGGTGCTAGCCTTGCCACAAAATGATTCGATAGAATGTAGGAGCATCATCTGCCATCCCTCTTCTTTGGTGGCAGCAGCTGCGACTGCTGCTGCAAGGTAGTTCTTCTTTTTAGTTACTTCCTTTGCAAACCCCTTCCCGGCATCATCAAACAGTGCAGTGAAAAGGGCATCCGTGATTTCTTGGGAGGAGGCTCCAGAGAGTGAACCTAGGAAGGATTTTAGCTGAGTAGGAGAAGATCCCTTCTTGAGATGTTCCTTTATCTCATCAACAAGTTTCTCATGGGCACTAACAACTTTTTCAGGTGCTTTAGTGTCGCGTTCTGGAGATTTCACAGACTTTTTCTTCTCTTCAGTGGTAGTTAGCATCACCATGTCTGCAGTAACAGCACTCAACTGCTCCTGGATACGTTGCTTAGCAGCCTCCAGTGAGGTATCTGTTTGCCACTGGACATCATCATCGTCATCACTTGCCACCTCATTCTCATCAGCCTGGCTTTGTTCAGGGGAGTTATCCTCATCAGAATGCTTGCCTTTCTTCTTTGTTACTGCAACTTTGGGAGCAGCAGCCTTCGAAGAAGTAGTAGAGGATCCCTTCTTTTTAGCCTCTTTTTTAATCTTCTTCAGCTCTTCATCAGCAGCCTCACCCTCCTTGAGTCTTTCCTTTTCAGCCCTCCTCATTGCTTTCTTGTCTTTCGAAGACTTCTTTGCCTCTGGTGGGTTTTTAAGAATGAAAGTTGTAAGTTTGTCTCGCATGTCTACATCAGAAAGAAATCCACATGCAGCACATTTCAGGGTAATCATCTGGGTCTTGGTAATAATTATCTCGGTTTCAGGGTTCCCACAACCATAGCATTGAACATACTTCTTAATAAAGTTCTCAAGAAGCCCTGCCAGCTTGGCAGTGTCATGGGCCCCATTTACATGTGATGTTCCAGTCTTCTCATCAAACTTAGATTGGGCTCCCAGTTCACAACCAAAATACTTGGTAGTGTAAGATGCAGGTCTAGCCAAAGCCTTTGCAATCTCAACCATATTAACTACATTAGTCTTGATGCCATTTCCTCTCCCTTCAATCTTAGTTATCATTTTGGGCATCTTATACCTATAAAAGGCATCATCACTGTTCGAAGCACCAATATTTTGCAAAGCCATCTTGATCAAACTGTAGAAGAGTGTTAATCGGAAAGGACAGATCAGATACTGGTGTTTTGAATTGTGATGCAAAAATTTTCAGCAGACACTGCCCTTGCACTTGGAAGAGGTTGCATAAAATGGCAGTTGCGACTCTGTGTGTTATCACCCTCAATATGCATGCAGATAGCTTCAGACGAGGAGCTTATATTCTTTTTTCTAGGAGTGGGACAATACTCTCCAAGCAATACAACTGATGAAAAAAAGAGAGAGGCCCGTTCAGACATAAAAGAAGATTCAAACGTAACACTCTCCACTTTGAAAAGCAGCAAACACAGCAGATTAAGCTGCCAAATTCCTGAGAGAATACAAGAATCAATCCAAGAAAACGTTTGAAAAATAGTATACAATAACCAGCAGACAAATAATCAACATCAGGAAAATAACACTTAGAACTCGTCAGCAAGAAAACTGCTACATCCAAAAAAATGAGAATGGAGTTAAAAACTGAAACATAAGAATACAATTTACAATATTACAAATATACATGAAGAAATATACAAACTAAACATATGTCAAATATCAAATTCCAATAAAGTATCAGAATTAACAAATATCCATTTCTAAAAGCCTACAGATTCCAACAATACCCTAGATATGGAGATATTACAAAACCAAAGATCAAATTCTTTATTCGTATATTCTCCATACAAACCAGATAATCAAACCGTGAAAAAATTGTTAAATTAAAGGCGATTTCAAAGAAGTGAATCTAGACAGATCAAATAGGAAAAAAAATCTTGATTCAGAACATCCTAAACATAAGATAATCATTTAAGATTATTACCAGGTGAATTAAATAAAGAATTATTATCAACTACAATATCCGTATTACATAAATCTAACCATTCTATTCAAAGTTGAACAATGGAAAACTAAACACGAAAAAGAACCAATATATGATTTAATATCATCTGCATTGCAATCATCTAAACACGGAAGAAATCAATCAAGATTACAGGCAATTAGGAAAAAAATTCAAAATATGATCAGATAACAAATCCAAATCCAAAAACAAACTCATAAGCTAGAAAAAAATTGAAACAGATCTACATCGATTCAACAAAAGAAAACGTAAATCTAGGAATCGGATGAGGACATGAAAGATCAAAACAAATAGGAAATATAATGAACTACATGGTAAAGATTCATAAAAGAAATAGAATTGGATACGGAAATACCTTGGTTGAGATGAGAGAAAAGGGATTGCTTAGGAAGATAGGCGAACGGAGAAGGGAATGTAGGGATTTGGTGGTGGAGAAAAAAGAAGAAAAGGACGCAGCTTTATACACGCCAAATTACGGGGAACAATGTGGCTAGCTAGGGCAAACTCACAAATTTCGAATTTAATTATTAATCAAACCGATTTATTATATTACATTATTACCCCTTAATTCCATTTTCTATTTTTCCCAAGTAATAAAAATATTTAAGTAATTTTTAATTTATTTAATTTTAAAAATGGTTCGACTAATTTCTATTGAATTTAAATATTCATTATAAAAATATATTTTAATTTATTTTTTATTTATAATATTAACATCTGAAACTTTAATTTTACTCAAAAAAAAACTTACAACTTTATATTAAATTCGATTAAGAATAATTATGAAATTAAAAATAAAAATATTATTTAAAGTTTTTATTAAAATTTTGGCATATTATTTTGAGCGGATGAATTCACATTATTGGTATATATATATATTTAATAAAACATGCGATATGCAAGATTTTTTATATTAAATAATTATATTTAAATTAAATTTTTTTTATTAAATAATACTTCTTTAAAACAAGCGGTATGCAACATTTTTTGAAATAACAAATTTTAATTATCTAAAATTTTGGTAGCCATACGCCCTTATAGTGTATTTAATGAATTTTTAAATATCTAAAAAATTATATATATATATATTAATAATACTTATTTAAATATCTGAAAAACTAGACGTCTTCTTCAACCTTCAACTCTCATCACCCTTTTCTCTTCATTTTTTAATACCGCTTTTGAAGACAAACAAACAAGCAAATCCTCTGTTCCAGACCAGCCGTTAAAGATGTCAACCTCCCCAAATGGGAAGATCCATCTGATCCTCTGTCTCCAAAGATCGGTTGCATGGGACAGGTGAAGAGGAGAAACAGGGTTGTCGGATGTCCTGTTTCTCACAAATTCAGTATCACAAGCAAGAAGAATGGTGGCTGCTCTAATGATGGCATCAAGTATTTCAAGCTCAAGAAGCTGTTTTCCGGGAAGAATCTAACTGGCAGCCCTGCCCCTGCCCCCACCATCGGTTGCAGAAGAAAGCAAGGGCTTGTAAATAGAACAAGCCGGTCCAAGAATGGTGACGAAAAGGATGTATCTTTTGTGATCAACATTGAGAATATGGACCCACCGTTGCCTGTGATTAAGAGAGTTCCGAAACAGGGTGAAAAGGTGGATGTTGATACACTTTGGGAGAGGAGATCGCGTGGGTTTGCATTGAAATGTTCTTTCACTTCTATACCCATATTAACAACCCGATGCATGATATGTCAAAACTCTTCCCATCCCGAGTGGCACGATGCATGATGATGCGCCTCATCATATGGCATCGACCAATCCAAACATCTCACCACCGGTTCTGCCACTCAATTCCCTTGCCTTCATGAATATACCTCAGGTTCCGCACCAAAAACAGTTATAGAAGGCAAGTAAATCACCCCGGGTATTGACAAGGCCTAACCATTGTGTTCCAATCGTCCATCAGAGCAAGCACCCTGTGGGAGCTGTTTCTCCTTAGGAAGACGTTCGACAGGAACATAACAATATCCTTTCGGTAACCGTGAATTCTTCATTGATGCTTCATCCAATGTCATTACCAACTCCTTTTCAAATGTTTCAATAGGCTGAGATTCACAACAAGGCAAGCATCAGCCATCCCTGTGTGTGTAAGTGCCAGTGTGAAAGAGAATATAAGTATAATATTACACCTTTCTGGATTTTGAGTTCCATTCTGCATTAACCAAAGCATTACAAGATGCAAGAGAATATCTATGAAGGATTTGCTTCCCAGAAAATGGCACTCTCTCTGTTAGCTTCCGAACAAAAAGGCCATGGGAAGTGGAACTGTCATCAGGTCTTTGATAATTGTCCACAGGCATAGGAACCTTCTTCGTTTGGTGCTGCACTGAAAGAGTACTGTCCACAGTAACATCATCTGATTGCATTGCTTCGCTGCAAGATTTGTTATCATCTGTATGGCCTTCGAGAGATGTTGTTGCAGATTCTGAGCTAACATCCGGATGAAAAAAAGGACTACAAATAAGCACACGAGTGGTGTGCTCTCTTTTACAAGCAAGTATTTCATGTGAGAAAAGAACCAACTTCCGCTTGATGATTCTTTCACAAAGAAGGCGTAATCTCTCCAGCTCAACCTGTAAAGAACCCATGTAAAAAAACACACAATCCAGAAAACAGCATGCATTATAAAAACAAAATTATTACATGGCACTTATCTAAGCAACCCAAAAGTTGGCATAGAAGTCCTTACCCGAATTTGCTTCAAGTTTTTCAACTTCTCAATTCCATATTTTTTAGTTTCAGCCTACACATGTTATTGACCAGATAAACAATACAGAGAAAATAGCACACACGAAAAAATCAGAAATTATTTAAAAGAAACCAAGGGTTCCAAACCTTTGCTCTCTGTTCCACATTGTGCAGTTCACAATAAGCTTTGTGATGCAATTTGCCACCACCAAGCTTCACATTTATACAGAAGCCAGCACTTCTAGCACAGGAGGGATGGAAAGTGCTCTGACAGTGACCATGACTACACAGCGAAGAATAAAACTGCATCTGCTTAGCAACAATTTCTAGTCAACAATTTCAGTATCAAAAACATTTTTGTACAAGAAAGAAAAGAAATCATATATCTCACCCTAATACATGCACGGTGCACCATGCTTGGAACCGCATATACAACAAATGTCAACACCCTTGAAGACATCTCCTGATATTCCATTCAACTTATATTTGAATAATATCTATAAAATTCTCTCCAAGTAGAAGTTATCTAATGCTTTACACGCATACATACCATTCCTTCGACAGGATTAACCTGTCCCCTTCTGAATGTTGATTCAAGAACCCACTACAAAAATATTAGGAAAAACCACTTCATTTCATTTTATTTCATTGAAAAGATGGAATGTTAACACAACAAGAATGAGAAAATTACCTCAGCACAGAAAGCATGTACCCACTGGCCATCCACAGATTTCCTAAAGGCTCCAGTACTACCACCACATAAGCCACAATCAACAGCAGGATAAGGTTTCTCCCAAATGTTTAGAGATGGAGCTCCAGAGGATCTAGATGAGAACAGTTCACATAATTCACAGCGCCAAGGACCTGTAGATTCTTTAACATTGTGATAGCAATCCATGTGAACTGCAACCTGTGAGCAGAAGGGCTAAATCAAAATCCCAAACAAATGAAAGTAAAATTACTTATTAAAGAAAGAAAAACGATAGTTTTAGACCACAATACCTTGCACCCAGAACAGACTAAAATAGAATTCAGTACTGTCTCAGATCGCCTGCAGATGTCGCACAACCTAGGATGTCCTCTAGAAAAATCTGTAACTGATTGAACAATATCAGAGTACTTTTCAGATGAAATCCTTGGGACAGCATTCCTAGAAAGTGCATCTTTTGCACTTGTCTGAGAGTTAATGCCAGATCTTCCAACAGCAGCATTCAACTTCAATACATTCTGCAAAGAGAATATAGCAAGATTTTATCCTTACTTAGAAGAAAGAGAAAAATTATATAAAAAAAGGATCCATATGAATAACCTCTTGATGACTAGAATCTTCCAAGCCATCTTTTCTTGATGATGAAATCCTAGAGGAAGCAGCTACAGCAGCAATTGCAGCGACCAACACTGCCTGTATCAACCTCCTGTGGTAGACTTTTAGCAACACTAGAAACTAAATTATCTGCAAGCAGAAAATCACACAAAAATGCAGGTTATAGTTTACATACACATACACAGAAAGAACCCTAGAGTAGAAAAGATGAATACCAGTAACATGGTTCCTTGCAACTGCATTGTCCAGTAATCAATGCTGATAATATATGATTTCCCCTTCTACCTCATCCTCTGGAGAAAATTTGAGGGCTCCTGACATCCTAACCATAACCGGCGACACAAAATCATCAAATTGACAACTTTTTTCATTGCAGAATGAATGTTCACTTTGGTGATTGCAGCAAACACTAGCATTTGAAGGTGCTACCAGGTGAGAGAGGTTTCCCACCCTTGCACCTGCAAAGTGCAACTTATTAGACCTGCCTAAAAGTCTAAAACAACAAGCAGAAAGGAAGAGAAAAAATTGCAGTCTAAACAATGAGATGAAACTTGCCATCGAACTCCTTTAATGTGTCCTTTCTGCCTTCATACTGTGAATAAGTGAATAAAGATAGTTTTTGAGTAAACTTTGATCAGTTTATTTCTGTCCATTAAAACTGAGTTTAGACTTTTAGTTAAATTAGGAGTCCTAGAGACATTAAACTTCTAACTCTAAACTCTTAAATAGTCGACTCTAAATATAATTAGATACTAGAATCTAATTAAAACACATCTTACTTAAGATAAACTCTTGGAAAACTAACTATAAATCTCGGATAAACTAACACCCCCTCAAGCTGGTGAGTATAACACAACAAAATGATATAAAAAAAAAAAGAGAAGCAGAATGATATCAAAAAGGAAGCAACAAACATACCATTACTGCACTGAAGACATGCACCGTACTTCACCTTGCATACATTACAAACTAATTTCTTTCGAGTGTCATTCATTCCTCCAACATTAGTAATTGGTTCCATCTTCGTCAAGTTTTCTATATAAATCTCAGGCATCCATAGTGCACAAAACAGGTGAGCAAACTTAACAGATGCATCATTTCCATCATTCTTTTGGATAGGCTTTAATGCACCACCCTGTTTTGGACAAAGAACACAAGGTTTCGCCGTATCATTGCCATTATTTGCCTGCTTACACCAACAACAGAGCCAAGAACTATCTACATCATTTTGCGCCCCGTAGCACTTTTGATGAACAGCAACTTTGCAAGAACTACAAACAATTAATCTGTTTGATTCTATTCTGGTAACACCCGTGCAACAAAAGTGGCATAAATATGAATTCCCATCACATGGACATCGGCTTTCCTACGCTAACTCTATCTCACTAGCTCCTTCCACAAACTTCGTCTTCCTTCCTTTATCACCAATTTTTAATTTCCTAAATACTCCCCTTTTCCCCATTTCGTCTTCAATTCATTCAAATCTAGGTATGCTTCATTCCGATTTCACTTTCCATCTTTAACCTACATTCATATCTGATAATCACTTTCCGTTCTTTTCTTTCAATTTTGATTATATATGCTTTTGGAAGATGTTGCATTTTTTAAAAATATTCAGTTTTCTGATCGCGCTTTACAAATTTTAAATGTTTTACCAATGGATTTTAAACCATGATTGCCATCTCTTCTCTTTTATATGTGTATAATTTGATCAGCTCCTTCCACATATACTAACATAAAAAAGGTGAATCCTGACCTACTGCCTTCTTACCCCCCCCCCCCCCCCCCCCTAAGAAGGCTGGCAAAGGCACCCGACAGAAAAATTGTTCTAAAGCTGCAGAGTAGAAGGATTGGGAATCTACAAAATGTTCTGTTTGTCTAGAGTTCCCTCACAATGCTGTTCTCCTCCTTTGTTCCTCTTATGACAAGGGTTGCCGCCCTTACATGTGTGCTACTAGCCGACGCTTTTCCAATTGCCTTGAACAATACAAGAAAGCCTACACCACAGTAACTTCAGTGGATGGTGGCTGGGTAGATAATTCAGGTCTTGTTTCAGGTGTGGGAGAGCCAGTTGAAAAGAGGGAAGTACCGGAGCTTCTATTCCCACTCTGTCGGGGACAAGTGAAGGGGTGGATGGTCGTAGATCCTGTACGGAAATATCTAAATAGGAAAAAAAAATCCTGCATGAAAGACAAGTGTTCCTTTGTTGGAACTTACAAAGAGCTCAAGAAACATGTTAAGGAAAAACACCCATTGGTACGACCTCGACAAGTGGACCCTGTACTTGAAGAAAAATGGAAAAAGCTTGAGAATGAGAGAGCGCGGGATGATGTAATCAGTACAATCATGTCATCAACGCCAGGGGCTGTGGTGTTGGGGGATTATGTGCTTGAGCCTGGCTCTCATGGTTTCCTTGACCTAGACTCATCTGTTCGGTTGCATAGCAGATTCATGGATTATGACCTATTCGAGGATGGAGGTTTTGGGATGCACCGTGCTTTTCGTGCAGTTTCCCCAGTGGCTCGATCTAGGCCATCTCTGTTGTTTGGGTCAGTAAGACTAAGGCGAATCCCCTGGATCCGAGGGAGTAATGGAAGCCGATGACTCTGTGTTACCTATATAAGGACTGGACGTTTACTTAACAGCACTTCAGAATCTGTATATGTATTTTCAACTGCGGTCACATGGTGAAATTTATTGTAACCTGATGTGGTGCGGCAGGTAAATGAACAAATTGTAGGAGAGTAGGTCATTGTTAAGGTATTTTGGTCGTAGGTTCGTTCGTTCCATCGCAGGTAATTTGCAATCGAATATCATTTAGTCGCATGCCTAGAGCACTTGGGGGGTAGGGTTCATTTGGCAACGTTGCAACAAAAAAAGCAAATGAAAACATTCATTCTATTATCATGACTAGTTTCTTTGGTTTTGGAAGTTGATCGGCAACGTTTCTGATGTTGCAGTTGTACTCGATGCTCATCTTTTCTAGCTCCTATAATCATTTTTTTACAATTTGTCAGCTCATCCCAGAGCCTGTGGAATCCATTGGCAGCCCTACAGTTTGACGATCAGAGCATCATCTTAATTGTGCATCAACCTTTTCTTTCGTCGCCAAACAAAAGATAATGCTCTCAACATCCTCTTCAGTTTGGTCTGTGAAACATAATTTTTTTAATAATCTCTGAATTATATTATGACTCGAAGATGAACATAAACAAACAAATATGCAATGAATTTACCCAAAATTTTATTCTCCCAAGGCCAAGTATCTTTTTCTTCCCTCTGTTGTAACGTTCAGTATCATCCTCCGAAGGATTGCATTGATACTTCCATCGCCGCTTCGTCTTCCGAAAAATCCCTAGAAATGAAATCCCTATTCTTCTTGGTGTTATCGGCCACTTCCATTTCTGTTCATCGTATCATTTTCCAGTTATCTAAACTATGAACAGACAATTCTAGAAATTCACTTGATTGATAAAAGTGAAGGAAAAAAAAAAAACTTGCCTTGCGTTTGTGCCTTGAACACCTTGCTGTCCATTGAATATGTTCGTCGTGATCGGCCAATCTCAGTTCATGAGTATAAGCTAAGAGCCGAGCCCGGCGATCATAACATTGATTCTTTTTAGGCTTTTTTGAAACAGTTTTTGACTTGAATTTCTTGAGGGGATTGGATTTTGAGGTTGGTTGGATGATGGTGGGAGATGATGATTCTACGTATACCGTTATGATAACTCCATTGGTGTTTGGCATCTCGTTTCTACTCATCTGCTTCTTCATTTAATCCCTCTTTCCTTCTTGTTTTCTCAGGGATTTGGTTGGTGTCTCCAAAGAGAAAGTTGGCTGGAAATTTTAACGCTAGTTGGCATCGGCATTCTTTTAATGGACATTTTCCTTTCACTGCGTCTTTAAGTTATTTAGAGCAGTGATAGATTTTTCCCTTTTTTGGACCCAACCCAACATTTGATTAAAGGCTAATCATTGTCTGAAATGGATGCTTATGGTTGAGCCTTATTTCCTAAGGAAACCCAAATTAAAACCCACTAAACAATCATCTTCTTGTTGTAGATGTTGAAAAAGTTGGTTCAAAACAATGGATTGGCAAAGAACCACATTGGTCTGAAATGATTCTAAAACACCATACAAAAATATTCAACAACTTCATATATAATAATGAGAATATTGCACTTTTTCAAGTGTATTGCTTTTTGACCATTGGAAAAATATTTGGATGTTTTTTTGAATCAAAGCGTCCATAAATGCTTCAACAAAACTTGTAACTTTTATAACGAAAGGTGATAACGAGTCGAGCTGAAGCTGAGTCTAGTTAGGTTTATCTTAATTTAGAAACAGTTATATTGGGTTTAGTTTAGGTTCGAGGTTTAGTAAACTTAAAATTTTAGGCTCAAGAAAAGTATAGTTATATAGGGCTTGATTCATGCTTGAAGCTCGTCGGGCTCGATTCAACTCGGTTGAAAATAAACAATTTTACTGTAATTTTTTTGTAAAAGTAATACATCTTTAAAAGCACTTTCATAATTGATATCGAAATAAAATTCAACCGGAAAAGGAAGAAAGAGTGTACAAAAAATATATTAATTCAAATAACCAAAAAATATTCTTACAATACAAACACATAATACCCAATTTACTTTAGTTAATTTATTTTAATTAATTTCCCTTAATTTATTTTATTATTTTTATTTTATTAAATAAATTACTTTTAGTATATATAATTATTTTGAACTTATTTACGATCTTTTCGTACCGAATTGAACTCACTCAAACTGAACTTTAATCGAGCTCGAGTAACTCGCAAATTGATCAAACTCATTATCAACCTTAAACGAAACTATTATTAACTTTTACAAAAAAATATCTAATATAAGATGTGTAATGTCACAATTTTTATACCCAATACCCTCGTCTTTTCCATGGATGGCATTTTATTGTTTGCAACATACATATGCCTGACAAATAGTGTATGTGAATATGAACAACTGAAACAATTTTACCACTTAGAATTTTTTGAATAAACGCACGAGTCTTGTAGCTCAAGTAGTTAACGGAGTAATTATTGTTCTTAAAGCTTACGGATTTGAACATCAATAATTACAGTAAAGTGATTGAACGATTAATATTAAATAGTTGAGATTATCTTTTTAGAAGTAATTACTATTAACTAAATCAAAAAAATCTTGAATCGACTGTTAACTGCGCATACTTATTAAAAAAAAAAGTCTCTAGGACTAGGGGAGTATAGATGTGTGGCTCTGTGCTGCCAACTTGACCACCAATCCTATGTCGTACGAGTAGGAGTATATTTATTTTCACAGGGAACGATACCCACTGGATTATCCTCCGAATCTCCTTACTTTAATCGTCCTTTTCCGATTTCCAGTACCATGGATGTCACACACAGAATGTGTAGAGCAGAGTTGTTTTCCAATAAATATAAATTAAATCCCCTCAATCTATGGACATCAAGCAAGGTTGACAAAAAACTATTTTGTCTGATGGCGGCAGACTGCGAAAAAAACAGAAACAAAGGTGGCTCAAGGTGAGGCAAAGAGCCAACGACTCTACAAAAATTTAACCCATCAAGGAACAAGTAGCCGCGAACAAAGTGGTGCCTGGTGGGACTCTAGCTACACACAGGAGTAGACGGAAGAAATATAGAATAATTTATGAAATTTAGTTTGAATGTTAAAATTTATTTATTTTTTAAATTAAATTATCTTAATTAAAAAGTTAAAGTACGATGTTAGAAGGTGTTTGTAACGATCAATTGAATTCTTAATATTTTAGTTTAAATTCAAAAGTATTTATTTGTGAATAAAATTATTATTCAATTAAAAAAATGATTTGATAAAATAACATATCAGCATAAAAAATAATTTTATATTTTTTATAATTTTATGTTTTAATTGATGTGTTATTATATTAAGTTGGTATTTTTGTCTATATGATATTGTTATATTAACATTTATTGTCATGCATATTTGATACATCATTTTAAGCTATTTACTGTTTATTAGTTAATATTTTTTATTTTTTTAAAAAAATGTTTTTGTATAAAAATATTAAAAATTAAAATATTTAAAAAATAATATGAACTAAATGACTATCCAATTAAATATTAATATTTTAATTTTATTTTTTGTCGTCTACCCATCTTCTCTTTCCTCTGTCCATCCTCGTGGCTATGTTTCTCTTCATTACTCTTTACTTGGTTGTTGTCTCTCCTGTGCGCCACTTCTCAATGTGACTTTGTCCCTTTATTCATTATATCATCTCCTAATTATTCCTGATTCATTTAGTATTATCTTTTACCATCTGCATTAACTTAAAACCTATGAGATTTTCTATTAATATTACGGTAAAAAAATAATTATCAATATAATGATAATAAAAAATTATTTTTTATAATATTATACTTTTTATAATACCATTTAAGTAGGCAATACTTGACTCCGACTTTAAATAATAACTTTTTATAAGTATCTCTAAAGCCGGGTATAAGAAAATCCGACTTTAAGCTATTCTTGATGTCTTAATAAGGGTATTTTAGAAAATATATTATTTAAAGTCGGAACCAGGTGCTACCGACTTTACTTATTGTCATAGATTAGAAACTAAAGTCGATTGTATCATATTTTGAGAAAAAAAATTATATAATATTTAAGTCAAAACTCCCTTTTAAGTGTTTTTATCTAAAAAAACTATTAATTGTTCATTGTGTTAAATCAATTACATGATAATATTGGTGAGTTTGATTCATTATCATTTATTATTATTTTCTATCTTGTTTCAAAGTCATTAAAAATTAAATTAACTTGTAACAAAAACCTGGGTAATATAAAAATTAGTATAAGAACCTAAATGTAACATTTTATTTTTGACTCCAAAAAATAATAAAATTTTAATTCATTATCTTACATTTTTATTATCTAAACGACACTTAAATGACTGATAAATTATTAATTCAGTCACAAAATAACTAACAAAATTTTAACTTTTAAAGATCGATATCGATATCAAATTCGAACTTTATAAAACCCATCCTCACTCTACTTAATATTAGCATGAAAGTTTTAAAATCCTAATAATATAAAAAATGTCTTAGATATTAATTAATTTATTCTTCCGGGTGACGTCGATTTTGCAAAATATCTACAAATGTTTATATGTAAAATATTGTGGTTTATATCTTTCAACTTGATGCTTTATTTTTTAAAATCTTAGTTTAATATTTATTTCAAGTTGCTAATAAAATAAGCAAAAGTGTTGATCTGAAAGCAACTTATTGGTAATTAATTCTATGGTCTTTGCTTAGAATTATTATGTGTCATTTTTATTATGTCATTCATGGACTAATTAATTAAAAATATTTATTTAATTATTTTTTTATTTTCATCATTTTTATCAAGTGAACCTTTACTAATATTTACTGTAAATTAAGTTTAAAAACAGTTTTTACCAATTGAAGATTCATTTGGTAAAAATAAATATGTAGAAAAAATAATTAAATGAATGTTTTTTATTAGTTAGTCTCATAGATGATATGGTGAGAATGACCATAATATAATTTCTGGTTTACGGAGCCTTGTTTAGAGTTGAATCTAGAGTTAAAAAGAGTGTAAGAAATCTTTCGAGTTTGGGAAAAATCAATTAAGACACTGGTTTTTTATTTAATTAAAATTTTGAATTAATAAATTAAATTAATTAAATATTTTAATTAATTTTATTCATTAAATCTTTATAAATTATTATTTTAATATTATTGACACATTATATATTATATTTCTGTTATATGATATTTATAAATTTTTATAAAAAATACATATATATTTTTTTATATTTTTATGAAAATTTTTAGAATTTTTAGGAATTAAAAAAAAAAGTAACAACACTATAATACAATGTATTGTACTAATTGATCCAAAAACCCTACTAAATTCAATAGTCAATATTAATCAAATGAATTACCGACATAAATGCAGGTAAAAAAATACCGACTCTAAAACATCGTACAACGATGCCTTGTTTGTTAATCGGACAATGGCAACATGCCGTGTAACAATTGATACCACTAAATAGTAATCAATAATCATGTCTTTAAGCTTTATAATTATTTTTTTAGAATTCTTTCGTATAAATGTCATAAAAATATTAAATTGGTTTAATTTTTTTTTAAATTTTTTTAATAATACTAACTTGATTTAAAAATTCATAATGGGCTCGTGTCCACTCTAGACTAAAGGTGGATCCGTCACCGGTTGATGGTCGGTTGGTCAGAGTTATTCACCTGTTCTCGTCCTCTCCTCTTAAAATTCAGGTTCAAAACCCACTGAAAATATTTCTTTTCCTAGAGTCTCCCGTCTTAGTAAAAATAGAAAATAGAATTAAAAAAAATTAATAAAGGTTGCATGTACATTTTGACAATTTGAGGTTGTGTGAATGACCCAAAAATTGTTTCTTCCCCTAAATAATACAGTTCTTGTTTAATTCGATTTTGTTCGATTAAAGTAAACCCACTTGATTAAGTAAAAGGTCTGGTCTGTTTGTTTGTCCTATTGAATTTTCACTCTACGTATATATATGACTAAATTAACACATATTATTGCTTATAAGAAAGGATTAGTGATGTAACAAGGATCCTTGACCGTACAACTAGTAAGCTGATTAAAGTAAACACCATAAACATATGGAAACTAGGCTAATTAAATCCATATGCTCTTCAGCTCACATTCTTCAATAATCAATCAAATGGCTTATTTAAAACATTTACTATTTGTTGTAATTTTTTTCCAAAGCTTCCTATGATTTTACGATGATAATATAGGTATATCTGCGTTGCATTTAAGTTTCGTTCAGCTACACGTTTAGAAAGGGATTTTTGCGTAATGTCCGTTTTCTCAGCAAAAATTAGAAAAAAGTACAGTAAGAAAACGTCTGTTTACAATACAAAATCCTCCAAATTACAGTGACAACACGATTCTAGAAAACCCGTTCAACAACGTTTCAACTGCCAACCCCAAAACGCCCATTCCAAACGGGTAGCTGAACGAAGCCTTAGTTTTGATGAGAATCTTTCGATAAAAATTTTCTGTATATACAAGATCTTGAACTTGAAGTCTGTTTTAATGAAATCAAATTGTTTATCACTTAAATTAAACTGTAATTAATTATTTTAATTCCAAAAGTAGATATTTTTTATTTCATCGTTCAATGCTTTATCGTCAACTAAACTACAAGTCTACAACTTTAGAATATGGAATTCAATGAAGACAACGAGAGCTAAAGTTGAATGGATTCTTCCCCCCTTGCTTTGTTTTGAATTTAGTTAATATGTTTTAAAGATATTTTTAAATTTATAACGTTTTGAATGGATTCTATAGGCGTATTTATACCATTTGTTCATGAAACGTATCAAAAAGTGTTCATGTTTTTTCTAAAACCTTTTAAAATATATTTAACATTTTAAATATATTTTAATTAACTCAAAAATATTTTATAATTATAAAACAATTAACAACACATTTCTGAGGTTTTAAGACTTTAAAATATATTTTTCAATTTCGTTAGACTTTAAATTATTTTTAATAATTTTAAATTTAAAAAAAAATCATTGAATTGTACCAAAATAAATTTTCCATCGATATTATTTTAGTTGGATTTATAAATAAGAAATATAAAATTAAAAGAGTAATTGTTTATATTAAGTAGAAAGATAATTATATTTTAAAATAAATATTAAGATAAGAAATTACATAAAATAGAGAATATAAACATATGTAATAACTTGATCAATTAATATATTTCATGTAATTATTTTTAATAAAATTTAATTTTAATTTTAATTTTTATTTCACCTATAGGGAATAGAGCTGAGCATCCGATCGAGTCGAGTTAAAAATTTTTGAGTTATTCGAGTTGACACGTCCTATTTTATCATTCACTTTATTTGAATTTTTTTCGATTCGATTCGAGTTTTTTTACAAATTTAATTATAATTATTTATAATATTATCATTCAATGGCTAAATAATAAAATCTCAAAACTTTAGGGACTTAATAGTAATTTTTTTAAAGTTTTATGCCCAAGGGAATATTAATTTTATTAATAGGTTTTATTCTTAATCTCATGCTCGTCTCAAAAAATAAATTTTAATAAAAATCGCGACTAAACCAAAGTTCAATTGAAAAAGTTATGAAATAGTGATCAAAATATAAAATTTCAAAATTAAATTTCGTTTTTTCGAATATTCAAACTTCCAAATTTCAAAATCGACTCAAACTCAAAATTCACTCGAGTTAACTCGAATAACTCAAAATTAAAAAAAAAATCATTTTTAGTCGATTCGAATTTTACCCACCTAATAGGGAAAGAGAATAACTCTAAAAAAATATTTTTAGTGAATCTAAAATCTGGAGACTAAAAATATAGGGTAAACTACACGGATAGTCACCATATTATGGGGTTGATATCGATCTGACCACAATGCTTTAAAAAGAATCAAATACACCGGTAAATTATTAATTTGGTATTAAAATAGCCATCTGCCGTTAAGGGAGTAACGGACTGATGACGTGACAGTTAAATATAAAATGGAATAATTATACATTTAGTCCTGTTATTCATACAATAAAATAGTATAATTATTTAATTAGGTGGTGAAAAAACACCAAACATCCTTCTAAAGGGGTTTTGAACTTAGGTAAGAGTGCATGAAATTCAAATGGCTTAACCATTGAGCTAGGTATATTACATTGATATGAAACACTATTATTTATATATATTTATTATTTCTAATATTTGTTCCTTTATATTTAATTATTTTTAATTTAATTAAAAATAATAATTAAATTATTAAAAGATTCAAATTAATAAAAATTTATTTATAAACTCTAAACCCTATATTCATTAAAATGAATTTTTAAACCTTAAACCCTAAATTCTAAACTCTAAATTCATAAAAATATTTTTTTAAATCTTAAATTCGAATAAAATCATAAATATGTGAATATTTGAATATAAAAATATTCGAATAAAATATTTAGCTTTTAAATATCCAAATAAAATTATTTGGATATTCAAATAAAAATATTCAAATAAAAAATTCGTATGTTCAAATAAAAATATTTGTATAATAAATATTTGAATAAAATCATTTATAAATCCAAATATTCAAATATTTATGATTTTTATTCGAATATTTATTATACGAATATTTTTATTTGTATATTTATTATTCGAATATTTTTATTTGAATATACGAATTTTTTATTCGAATATTTAAAATTCAAATATTTTTAAATCAAAATATTAAAATATTTATTATTCTATTCGAATATTTATTCTACGGATATTTTTATTTGAATATCCAAATAATTTTATTCGGATATTTAAAAGCTAAATATTTTATTCGAATATTTTTAAGGTTTAAGTTTTAAGGATTTAAGATTTAAGATTTTAGGTTTAGAGTTTATAAATAAATTTTTATTAATTTGAATCTTTTAATTTATTATATAGTAATTTAATTATTATTTTTAATTAAGCCATTTGAATTCTATGCTCTCTTACTCGGGTTTAAACCCCTTTAGAAGCATGTTTGAATTCCATGCTCTCTTACTTAGGTTCAAATCCCCTTAAAAGCATGTTTAGTGTTTTTTCTTTTCTCCTTTGATCAATTGGTGACACGTGTCACCACCTAATTAAATAATTATATTATTTTATTATAATAAAATTATGACTAAATTATAAAAATGTATGAATAACATAGATTAAATATGTAATTATTCTATTTTATATTTAACTGCCACGTCATCAGTCCGTTACTCTCTTAATGACAGATGGCTATTTTAATACCAAATTAATAGTTTACCGGTATATTTGATTCTTTTTAAAGCATTATGACCAGATCGATACTAACTTTATAATATGGTGACTATCCGTGTAGTTTACCCAAAAATATATAATAAAAAAATAAACAATTTGAAGAACCAAACAAATATGCTTGATCTGTATAATTATCTTTTTAAACTTTTACAAAATATCCATTTTTACTATCATATATCGTGGTGTATTAATTTTAGTAATTTCTTTAATATGTAAATACATTGTAGTTGTACTACATTGGTTGAGGGACCATTTTCTTATTGTGGGGGACCATTTCACTTTGCCAACCTTATGCCCAGAAAGCCCCTCCACGACCCTATATAAACACTTCATCCCTTCCCCACTGACTTCAATTTCTTTCACTCAAACACAGCCCTATAACACCAGGAGAGAGAGAGAGAGAGAGAGAGAGAGAGAGAAAAGCTCTTGTCTACTTCTCTTTTTTGAGAATCTGTTCAATCATGGCGGCTTCCGTCGATAATCGACAGTTCAGGCGCCTTGAACCGGCTTTGAATGGTGCTTTCACCCCCTTGAAGCCTGGTCCAAGTGCCCCGACCCTTCGTCCTGTTAAACACGTTTTTATCGATCATGATTACGATGACTCTTCCAGTGATGACGAAGGAAATGAGTTCAACAGCTACAAAGATTTGATCGTCAAGTCAAATAGCGAGCTTGAACCTTCCGTCTTGGACTCTCGAGATGAAGCCACCGCCGATAACTGGATCGAGCGAAATGTTTCCATGGTTCGTCTCACTGGGAAACACCCTTTTAACTCCGAACCTCCCTTGAACCGACTTATGCACCACGGCTTCATCACCCCAGTTCCTCTCCACTACGTACGTAACCATGGTTCCGTTCCCAAAGCCTCCTGGGACGACTGGAACATAGAAATCACCGGCTTAGTCAAAAAGCCGATGAAGTTAACGATGGACCAACTTGTTAACGAGTTCAAAAGCCGTGAGTTCCCCGTCACCCTGGTTTGTGCCGGGAACAGACGTAAAGAACAAAACATGGTGAAAAAAACGATAGGTTTCAACTGGGGAGCTGCCGGGGTTTCAACTTCGGTGTGGAGGGGTGTACCATTGCGTGACGTGCTCAAACGATGTGGGATCTTTAGCAAGAAACACGGCGCCCTGAATGTCTGTTTCGAAGGGGCGGAGGATTTACCAGGAGGCGGTGGTTCCAAGTACGGAACCAGCATCAAGAAAGAGTTCGCCATGGACCCTTCTCGGGATATCATCTTAGCGTACAAGCAAAACGGGAAAATCTTGACTCCCGATCATGGATTCCCGGTTCGGATGATCATCCCAGGGTTCATAGGCGGACGAATGGTGAAATGGTTGAAGAGAATCATCGTCACCACCCAAGAATCCCAGAATTATTATCACTTCAAAGATAATAGAGTACTTCCTTCTCATGTTGACGCCGAGCTAGCCAACGAAGAAGGTAAATATATATACACATATATACATATAAACAAGTCCTATTTCATTTTAATTACTTTGTGCATGGGGAATTCTGAAACATTGTGACGTCATGTTTGAAGCTTGGTGGTATAAGCCGGAATACATCATCAATGAGCTAAACATCAACTCTGCGATAACGACGCCTTGCCATGAAGAAATCTTGCCAATCAACTCGTGGACCACTCAAAGGCCATATACTTTGAGAGGCTACGCATATTCCGGTGAGTTTCTTCAAACTTCGTTTTCAAAGGGAATCTTATTCTTTTTATTAAATTTCAATACAAATCAAATAATGTAAATCTGGGTTTTACATTCATTTTGTTCTTATTTTGAAACCTGTAAAAACGAAATCAGATCCCGACAAAGTTTGCTTTTAACTTAGACGGTGAGCATCACAGATTTTAGGACAAATATTGAACATGTTCTCAATATAAAAATAAACTAAAAAAGCCACTTTTGTTGGAGTAAAACCTTTTTGTCTTTAGGCTCCAGTTACAATGTTACATCACTCATGCCCCTTGGAATTTCGTTGAGTTTGGAATATAGACATATAGTGATATTATCTCCTTATCATTTAGGGAAAAGTGCTGCCCAAATTTTAACAAGGCCTGTAAATTTTCCAAGAGACAAATAAGGCATTACAAGACAAACAAAAGATTAAAAAGTGTTTAAGGTTAATGGGGAAAAAGGGGGTAAAAAACATTTTGGCATAAAGTTTGATTGAAACTTGTGAGCTGGGGAATACAAGTGGTGGCCGGTGGACAATGGAATTAGTCTTTTTCCTGGTTTGGGAAGAGTCGTGGAAATGATGCTACTTAGGTGGTTGAGTTATATTTGTAATTAATTGAACTTTAAGTGCATTTACTTATTTGATTTTGTGTGAATTGATAACAGGAGGAGGGAAGAAGGTGACACGTGTCGAGGTTACAATGGATGGTGGAGAAACGTGGCAAGTATGTACCCTGGACCACACTGAGAAACCAAACAAATATGGGAAATACTGGTGCTGGTGCTTCTGGTCCCTGGAGGTCGAGGTTCTTGACCTGCTAGGAGCCAAGGAAATTGCGGTTCGAGCCTGGGACGAGACACTCAACACGCAACCCGAGAAGCTCATTTGGAATGTCATGGTATGCTTGCTTGCTTGCTTTTTAAGTATTGTATTTGGTTAAGGGGAAAATTCAATGCAAGTTTCACTAATGGTTTTAAATTTTAATGATGTTTGTAACAGGGAATGATGAACAACTGTTGGTTCCGTGTAAAAACAAACGTTTGCAAGCCACACAAGGGAGAAATCGGGATCGTTTTCGAGCACCCGACGTTGCCGGGCAACCAATCCGGTGGATGGATGGCTAAGGAACGCCACCTTGAAAAATCAGCCGAAGCTAACACCACTTTAAAGAAGAGTGTTTCATCTCCTTTCATGAACACTGCCTCCAAAACATTCTCAATGTCGGAAGTTAAGAAACACAACTCCGCTGACTCGGCCTGGATCGTTGTCCATGGTCACATCTACGATTGCACTCGGTTCCTCAAAGATCACCCTGGTGGCGCTGATAGTATTCTGATCAACGCGGGAACCGATTGCACCGAAGAATTCGACGCAATTCATTCTGATAAAGCCAAGAAACTACTGGAAGATTATCGGATCGGTGAGTTGCTCACATCCGGTTATGGCTCCGATTCATCGACATCATCGCCAAATACGTCCGTGCACGGCGCATCGAACATGATGAGCATTTTAGCACCCATTAAAGAAGTTGCGCCCACAAGACCCGTGGCCCTAGTTCCACGTGAGAAAATCCCATGCAAACTCGTCGAAAAAACATCAATCTCCCATGACGTTCGCTTGTTTAGATTCGCTTTACCATCGGAAGATCAAGTGCTAGGATTACCGGTTGGGAAGCACATATTTTTGTGTGCCACCATAGATGATAAGCTTTGCATGAGAGCCTATACCCCGACAAGCACCATCGAAGAAATAGGCCACTTTGATCTAGTGGTCAAGGTTTATTTCAAAGGGGTGCACCCCAAATTCCCCAATGGAGGACTCATGTCACAGTATTTGGACTCTATACCAATAGGGTCACTTTTAGACGTAAAGGGTCCTTTGGGTCACATTGAATACACAGGTCGAGGAAACTTCACGGTTCATGGCAAACCCAAGTTTGCCAAGAAGCTGGCAATGCTGGCTGGTGGGACAGGAATCACCCCAATCTATCAAGTCATCCAAGCAATCTTAAAGGACCCGGAGGACGAGACGGAGATGTATGTGGTGTACGCGAATCGAACCGAAGACGACATTTTACTTAAAGACGAGCTGGACAGTTGGGCAAAGAAGCATGACCGATTGAAAGTGTGGTATGTGGTCCAAGAATCAATAAAGGAAGGATGGGAATACAGCTTGGGTTTCATCACTGAAAGCATCTTGAGAGAGCATATCCCGGAGGGCTCGAACGACACTCTTGCGTTGGCTTGTGGACCGCCGCCGATGATTCAGTTCGCAGTGCAACCTAATTTGGAGAAGATGAACTATAATGTCAAGGATTCTTTGTTGGTTTTCTAGAGAAATTATAAAAAAAGAGGATGAGTATGAAATAAGGAAGTTTGTGTATGTACATATATAATTATATTTATCCCCTGCGTTATTCCTTTTTAGTTTCTTTATATATATAAAATTGATTTACTTAATATTTTTTTGGTGTTATTTTATTTTATTTTTCTCCAAACTAGAGTGTAGCAAAATTCCTGTTTAGCCTTTACAGTGTAGACAAAGATGTACATATGGCTTATATGATAAATAAAGGGACGCATTCACTTCAAAAGATAGAATTTTTCCCTTTTTGATCTCATTCTGTCGAGAAATCATATTATGAAACTTTTTTATCTTGTAATCTATGGATTCAACTAATCAGATTTTTCTATCTCATAATTTTTTAAGGTGAATCATCACCTCTTTCCTATTTGTAATAAGTGAGTGGGTAGTTATCAAATAATTACCTAAAAATAAACAATCTGATTGTATGAACCACGGATAATATGATGAATAATATTCATGATATAATCTCTCATTCCTGTCTATTTGTTGATAAATTGTTGAATTTTTTAGCCAATCAGCTGTCTCCTTTAGATTTCCTGAAGTTAAACTTTCAACAATGAACGCACAGGATATTAATTACTTTGTATGATTGAGATTTTTGTGGTCATAAAATGAGGAAAAGACGAAATATATGAAAGAAAATTCCATACCCTAAATAAATAAAAAAACTTTTATAGAAAAACTTTATGAAAATTTAAAATTATATAAGATAAAATAATATACTATCTTTTTAATTAAATAAAATGATTTTTTGTCTCTACATTTTAAGTCCCTAAATCGACGAGAATTATTTTGATTTTGTTTTTATATTATTTTCTAAAAAAATTTATGTTTTAGGCATTAATTTTCCATCACTAATAAAAAATAAATTTTTATTATAAAAATAAGTTGATAATACATTAAAAGATTGTGTGATAAAAAGTCATATCAATATTAGATTATTTCTGTCACTTAGTATTCAAATTAATAAATAAATAAAAATATTTTAGAAAAATATAATCCACATATTTTTTACTTCAAAATAATTGGTCGCCATTGTTACTTTTTCTTTTTGAAAAGTTTTTTTTAGTTTATTCAAAGTATTATAAATTTAAATTTATATAGATTTTGACGCATTTGTGTATTTACGATGTATTCATATTTTTTTATTATGTCATGCATAAAATATGTTTGATTTGTATTGTGTCATACCCCTTTTATATTTTATATAATTTATTTTAGATATATTTTTAAAAATTATTTATAATGTTTAACTGAATAATTGTTTTAATTTTTATTTTTTAAAGTAATTTAATCTTTAATCTTTTATTTTTTGAAATCAATAATTTTTTCAATCGATTTTACCGTCGATTGTCACACCCCAACTATTATATCCGTCGCTTGACCACCACAATCATTCTCGCAATTATCCATCGTCGGTAAACGACAATAAGTATGTTGATTAGCTTTCAAACATCGAACGAAGTCAAATTCAAAAAGAGAACAATTAGTACACTTATCGACAATTATCAACGATGGATGGTTAGAGAAAATAATCATAATAGTCCGATGACAAATATGTTGATATTCAATGAGGCAATAAACGATGACAACAACGTCAAGTTAAAAATTTTAAAGTTTAAATTAGAGATTTTAGACAATTTTATAAAAATTTAGAATTATTAATTTAAAAAAATAAAATTTAAATTTTATTTAAAAAATAAAATATATCACATTTTAATTAATTATTTTTTTTATAGTTAAACACTTTAAATAATCAAAATAAAACTTCAAACATTTTTTTAAAAATAAAAATAATTTAAACACAAAAAATAAACCACATATATAATTTTAACATATATTTTACTATTAAACAAAATAATTAATATAAATGTGAAATTCAAAACTCTACTCTTCTGCACCACAAGGACAGACATTTTAAAAGGCCATTGAGATGAGACAAAAAACCTACAGTACACCAGCTGGACCAAACAATAATAGAAAAACACAAGCCACAATGGAGCATGGGTCCGAATGAGCCGCAACCGCCGCGTACACGAGACCTGCATGGCCGTTGCCCTTACCGTGAGCCAAATCGAAAACAACCTTTGCTGCTTGGAACGTCCAAGGGTCACCTTCAGCACACTTCACGCAATCGACTTCACACTGGCCCCTTAACCCCTCAGTTTTATATTCATTAAGATCTTTAATCTCGGCTTCCTCTTGTTTTAATATCACTAGACTCGATTAATTAAGCTTCAAATCATTAATTAATTACCAACTTGGATCCATTTGTACGTTTCGCGTAGAAATTATTATATGATCCGGACTCACAATTATATAACTTTCGATCGTCTATTTACATGATATAAAAATTGAAGATTCATTAAAAAATAATATAAAAAATAAATTGTAATTAATTTTTAATAAAAAAATATAAATAACGTGATAAATCAGGATCATATAATAATTTTTCGTTTCTTACCTGAGTTTGAGTGTTATGGTCAAATACCATGTTAAACAATAGGATTCTATATTAATATCACACCAACTCCCATTGTGTATATCCTTTCTCTTTTTTAATGGTCATCCCATTTATTTACATTATTTTTTAACTCTTAGATCTCTAACATTTCTTCCTAATCTCAATTTAGCATGTTGTTTCTCGAGAATCTTTCGATTATTATTTATTTGTTTTGTTAAGAATATATTCTCGAATCTTGATCGTCAGATATAATTTAAATTTTAAATATTATCGTATTTTAAGAACTATTGTATATGAATCGACTAAATTGTTTTAAACTAGGTTTAATTAATTGAATTTAAACAAAACAAAAGCTTCCAATGTCCAACCATTGTTTACAAACTTAGGTAGCTGGTATGTTGAAAAACAAACAAACGTGTTTTTTTTAGTTCTTTAGTTTTGCTTGTCGTGTTGATGCAATGTTTGAATAATGAAACATCAAGTTCTAGTGGAACACGAACAATTTATTCATAAAAAGTGGTTTGACTAGCAGAGAAGAATTCACTTTAATGACATAAGCTAACGATAATAGATTAAAATTTAGTATTTATGATTTAAATTTAGAGTTAAAGTTTAAGATTTTAATTTAGAAAATTGAATGCATAAAATATTTTTAAAGTTTTAAAGTTTATAAAAAGACAAGATTTTTTTGGTTACCCATCGATTTACAGGGAGCTTCGTTTTAATTAATCTGGACTGATCCGCATCGTATACCTGATTTTAATGAATAAGTCTTCCAATAAAGATTTTTTACATACAAAATAACTCGAACCCAAAACTTATTTAAGATATATCAAATTGATTACATTATGGACAATTTTGGGCACCATGGAACAAAAACCATAGGCTTTATATTCATTATGGACAATTTGATTACATGCATAGGCCATAGCACAATATAAAAAAAAAATCAAATACGAATATAATATAGGCATTAACTTCGTTGTGAAAATAATATATTTTATTAAATATCTCATTTATATTTTATAATAATATTTTTGGTTTATCGTAACAACAACTTGAGTTAGAAATATCAAAATTAAAATAAAAAATTAGCCACTTGGTTCATCCAACGTCATAGATAATTAAATTTTGATTTGTTTCTTGTTTGGGAATTAATTTAATTGGGTCGTAAGTCTGGTACAAGATTGAAAAGTCTGCACTTCCAAACACTTTGGGTGGTACCAACGTTTCAATATTAATTATATTATGTTTATTTATCTATCAGTTGTTTTCTATTAGATGCTTTGCTGTCTAGTGGCCTTTAGTTAATTAACCACTAGAAAAATAATTAAATTAAGTTGGATTGCTTTTAATTTTATAATAATTATTGTATTAAATAACACAAATCATCAAAGGAAACTTTTTGTTGAAATATTCAAGAACGTTAAATAGCTGAAATTAGATTAATTAATCCGATAAATTTATTTAAATTTTAAATTTTAATCATTATTTTTTTTATAATCACAGTTATTCAATTAATTGGTTTATTAATTCAAATCATGTATTATATAGACTAACTTAAATAGTTGTTATTAAGATCTTAGACTCATTATATGATCGATCCTTTAACATGATTTATTTCATTAATATCATGATTTGAGTTTTAAATATTGTTTAGACTGATTTGTTTAGATATATACATATGCAAAATAGGAATTCTGTATATAATGTTCCGAGCTCAAGAAGCTAAATTTATTTTAAATTAAATTAATATCAACTAAAAGAATATTTAAACAATAAGTTTAAACTTAATGATTTATTTTAAATTAAGATTAAATTTATTGAATGTGTGAATATAGACAATTAAATGTGTTATTATACAATTTTTCGTAACTGTCACGTCACTCATTTATTGACACTTAATAAAATTAGCGTTTGAGTGACTATAGTCTATAAATTTATACAACGTACATAAGTGATTATAATAGTTAATTTTAAAAATCGATTTATAAAAAATATATATTTATTAAACATAAGTGATCATTCCAGTAATTTATCCATGGTTAACCAGCATTCCTCAGTCGACAAACAACAGTACGAGGCATATTCCCAACAACCTCCACATCCTTGCATCACGTTCAGTTTCAGCCTTGGGCTTGACTTTACAGCAAGTTTTGGAGAAGGTGATGTTAAAATCTTGATATTTTTGCTTGTCTTGGTCACTGATATCTTTGGCCATGAACATGGACGATCGTCATCAAAAGGTCTGGCTGTGAATTGTGATATAAACCCTCATTTAAATCCCTGTCTGAAAACATCTCCAAACCAGACATATATTTGTCTCCTTAGCTGTGCTTGATAGAGACAATGGATGGGAAAAAAAAGATTTTGAGAAAGATTTGTGCAGAGACAGAAATTATACGTAAATTTATGGTGGAAAATGGGGAAAAGGAGTAAGGGGACAGCATTGGCTAGAAAAAACAAGAATTAAGTTGGATTTATTATTCTAAAAAAATTGTAAGCAATGTGATTCCACTTTTTAATAAAAAGATCTTAACTATTTAAGTATATGATAGGTAAGGATATACAAATTAAAATATCTAATTTAAATATTTAAAATTTTAAATCATTAAAATAATAATTCATATACAATCTAAAATTTTAAATATCCAAATATCATGACTTAATTTGCCTAAATTTAATCTTCCCATGAGTTTAGTCCCAATTGGTCCCTAAACTATCTTGTCTGAGCTGTGGACACTTAGCTATAATTTGGGCCTATAGAAAGTTTCCCGTGAAACGTAGGTGTGATAGGGCTATTTCCTACTGGATCTAGGGATAAAAGCCATTGTTGTTTGGATATTAAGATAATTTGAATGATCTGTATTCGTTTCAATTATTCCATTTCATACAGGATTATTTAATTTGGATGATCCGAAAACAAAATCTTAAGAATCAAATTATTTAGATCGGATAATCTTACATAGCCAATGATTTATAGAATAAAATAATTATAAACCAACAAATAATTCTAATAAAGATCGAATAAATTTTTTCTTAAAAGATCGAGTTGATTTATATTATATCTCTAAGATAATATACTCTACAGAGTGAACAAAATTTGACTCAACACAAAAAAAATTAAATAATTTAAAAAAATACCTGACTCGAAATATATAACTCAACTCAAACTTTTTAACTCCACTCTATCAAATACTCCTATAACTACATCACCAAGGATGCTCGCATGCAACGTGTAACTAGAGACTCAATCCCATCCAAGAGTTTGATGTTTGATGCAATGGAAAATTAATAATACAATGAAACAGCATTACAAACACATCCTAATGTTTCAATATTCAGACACAAACTCCAGTTACAACAGCGATGCAAAACTGAGAATAGAATACAAACCCCTACAACTAATTTCAACCCCAAGTCGCCTGTCACCATAAAATGAAGGAAACTCTCTTCGCCGGGTGAAAACAGAAGATTGTTTCAATTTCACCCAAGATTATACATCTCGGGAGAGAATTAAAACAAAAGCCGTCTTCACATTACAAGATAAAAAACTTAATAGGGATTCAAACCTTTTTTTATCTTCCTCTTCGTCATTATCATCATCTTCTTCTCGTCATTTGCGGCTACACGGATTCTCCGACCAACAAGGCACGGCCTTGCGCGATTGAATCCATCCCGTGCAGGAGAATAGACCACTGGCAGGTATTCATTTGAACGGCATGCAAAGTATGAGTACTGAAAATTTTCCTTCAAAACATCTTTTCCCTAGAAAATTTCAACCAATAAAGATGAAAAAGAAGAGAATGGATGGTGAAAAATAAAGGGAGCGAAGGGGTTCCTGTAAAATGAAGATTTTTACCTGGTATTTCGCTATGCCTATTTCACAGATTTTCTTCCTTCCGTTTCCGCAGCCCCATTCTAGGCCGTTGAAGGCTCGTTGGAACCTCCACGCTGCAACATGAGACGTGAAATTTACAAATGCGTAACCCAGATTTAAGCCAAACCTGAACAAAATATTCGACAGTGAGATGGAACGAGAAGGTAAAAATTTTTAAGCTTTAGAATACTCAAATAATGAAACAAATATCGTAAAGATTACATAAAATCCATTGGTAGGTATAGGAAATCATATTCGGATTTGCAGAAATTAGAGCCAGGCTGAGCTTTCAAATTTTCATTCCGACAGTGATCATCGAGCAAGCGCTGCAGATGATGCCTTCTGTTTCATAAATCAGAAAGAGACAGACATGTATCAATGGTGAAACAGAGCTCTCATGCATGATTAAAAGTGTTGTGTGCATGCATACACATGCAGTTTCATTCATGATGATACATGCATGTTGGAACTAATGCCATACATCGATGGACGTAAAAGAGATTAAAAAGAGAAACATCGGTTCCGTACAGGAAACAGGCTACACAAGGGACAAATAGAACTAAGGAACCAATGGGGGAAAACTGACATCTCTTCCAGCTTTTGCACAAGAGGTCAAAAAAGTCTAAAAGATGCATAATGAACAGAAAGAAAACTCAACTCCGGTGACGGAGGTGACCGTTTAAGCAAAGATACAAAATAATAAAGAAAAACACCCAGAAAATGAAAGATAAACAAGAACCACTCAAACGAAACAATACACGAAAGAAACTGGATTAGAGAAAGATGAAGTACTGAAAGTGATTGGGGATGTTTTTGATCATCAGAGAAGTCTTTCCATCAAATTTCTTCTGTTCCTCAGCGGTCACAGTAGGCAATAAAGGAACACCAGTTTTGGACTTCTTAACATCTTTTTTCACCCATATCATGGGATTATCTCTCGGTTGCCTCAACCTAGGTGGAAGAGAAACCCTACTCTTCTTCTTTCTCCTGTCATTTGGGACATCGAATACTTTACACCATGGACGCGGCTGCAGTCCTGGGTTATATACACTCCATGGAGAACAATAAACAAAGCTTGGTAAATAAGCTTGGTAGAACTGAGGCGGGTAAAGTGTATGCTTCGAACAGTGGGGTTCGTAGCTTAAAGCTGACGGGTTTAAAGGTTTAGAGACTGAAACTTGTTGCGAAGACGAAGAAGCAGACATGATCGAAGAAAGGGTTTTGAAAAAGGTGATAAAACATGTGGAAGACCTTATACTGGGGAGGATACATCATACATATATCGAGATTTTGGAGTGGAAAGTAGGTTTCACCATTTAGGATCTGGAGAATCGTTGTGATGATGAAGGTGGGAATTGGAGATTTCTTGTAATGTCTATCCCATTAAATGCTTGCCCCCCGTTTTATGGCAATGCATAGTGTGAGCTATGGCGGCGAGAGAGAGGGTCAGGAACACGAATCATATTCTGTCAGAAGTATTTTTAAAATTTGATTTGAATTAGATATGAGTTTTATTTAATGTGATATATTTTTATCTGTTAATCGAATTTTAATGTTATAAAAAAAAATGTCTAATAGAATATGAATTAGATGATAAATTAAATTATAATAACGTTAATTATGAATTCTTTACGATTATGTTATTAAAATAAATTTTGATAGATATATTTAAGGTAAATTTAAGAGATGATGAGAGATTTTTTTTTAATTTTTATGTGTAATACTGAAACATATTTTAAAAAATAATAATAAACCAATAAAATAAGGCAAAAGAAATATTATTTTAATTTTAATATGTTCAAAAAATGTCATACTAAGCTTATAGGTAATAATGAATGTCATGTAATGATAAGTGGTGATGTGATGGTGAAATAAGTAGAAATATTTTTATATATAGATTAATTAGATTAGCTATATTTATGGGAGAATTTATTAAAATATTATGATATTTTTTTTTACAAATATGACATAAAATTAAATTATTTGTAAAATAATATTATTTGAATAGTAAAAATATAAATATAAAATTATATATTATTTTTTAATAATAAATTAAATTTTTTAATAAAATTTTGTGTTGATAGGATTATATATAATCTTTAAAGATAAATATTTTTATAAATAAATTAACCTGTGATATATTTATGGAAAAATATTATACTATTTTAATAAATTTTCCATATCTATAATATATAAATATTAAATTAAAATAAGTTAGAATATTATTATATTGAATTGTGATTTTTTAACTATAAAATTCTCTGTCTATACAAATCTAACTATTTATGAGATTGTGTGGTACTAAACATGATATGGTACATCGGTACTGAGTGTCAAAAACAAGATATGATAGATATTGACTTGATGGATTGATAAGTTGTAAGTTGGTGGTATAATTAGAGTTTTTTAACGAGTTAAATAATTTGTAAATATTTAAATTTGATTTGATCAAAATTCAATAAATATTTAATCTAAATTAATTTGATTTAAATTCAAATTCAATTTGAAATTTTAACGAGTTGAAGCAAATAAAATCTAACTTAACTCGATAAATTTATAAGCAGCTTGTTAATTTTTAAAATATTTTTAATAATTATTTTAAACTTTTTTCATTCAAAAATAAATCTAAATAATAATTAATAAATTATTACTTTAATTTTAACATGTTAGTTTAATGTATTTGTATATTGTAAATTTAAATTTTAAAAGTATTTTATATATTGTTTTAATATTTTTTATTAAATTTATTAATTTATGTTAATATTAAGTAGTATTATTTTTTTTTGTCCGGAAATGTTTCCATTTTCCCTGTAACAGACCACCTATCGAAATGCAGAGTGTCATGTTTTTCTTTGCTTCCATAGTTAGGGTTATTTTTGGGGTCAAACCATGCAGACAAAGCCTACGATATCTACCTACACCTCTGCTCTTGGCTTTGTTTACTATAAGAAGAAACTGGGGTTGGTTAGGTTACGTTCAAATCTATACTTGAAAACTGTAATAGTTTGTTTCATTTGGATGGAAGTGGGTTTGTTTCTCTTACGAATACGAAATTCAGAATATTAAACAAGTTAATTAGATTGGATTAAAAATATTTGAACATTTTTTTTTAAATAATAGCCTGGTTTCATTAAAAATCTGGGAAATGTACTCCAGACATAAAGAAAAATTTTGAGGCTATGTCCACAACTTGTACATAGAAAAATAAAACATTAAAGAATCTAAACAACCTGAAAAAAAAAACACAATTTTTTCTATTGAATACGACTTTCTACTTCCCTAAAACCCAATCAACGCTATCAAAATCTCACTATATAAATCCAACTAGACGTGTATCTAGTAATGTAAAAGAAGGGATACACAACATCAATCTAGTATATATGCTCTGTTAATGGTTTATTTATGTTGATTAGGGTTGTAAATGAGACGAGATGGATCGTAAATTATATGAGTTTGACTCGATCAAAGTTCGATTTGAGTTCTTAAAGAGCCGAAATGAATTACTTAATACCCTACTTGAAAAATTGTGAGATGCTTGAAAATATAATACCTTATACACCGATTAATTAAGATTTAATTTTGGATTTTGGTATTAATTTAGGGTTTAAAGCATAGTTTGAGATTTAAGATTAGGTTAGGTTAATATTGACTTATAGACTTTAGGGAACAAGGGTAATCAAATTAGCTTAGTTCTAGCTCTAGTTCTAATTTTTATTTTCAAGTTTGAATTGAGCTTCATAACTTTGAGCTTATGAGTTTTTAAATTGTGTTCGAACTTTAACGGAGCTTGATTATTTTAAGTTCGCGAGCTTTCAAGCTAAGCTAAGCTTAAACCTGAGCATTTCGAGTTGAGTTGAGTCTAACGATATTCAAACTCGACTAGGCTAATTACACCCCTAATATTGATAAACTGCAGCAAAAATGATATAATCATTCTAGATCATAGATCTTCCTTGATCAAGACCGTACATCATGATAGTTATTAAACAAACACAAAACTATCATAAAAATAATTGTGAATCATGTCACACAGACATTAAAAATCATACATAAAAGACAATTAAACAAATACAACAAAATGTGTGAAAAATAAGATTCCAAGACAAACATATTTTTATTGGAAACTAAAATTAGAAATAATTTTTTTATCGGTGGTTGAGAATTAATATAAGGTTAGTTTTTTCAAGGTAAATCATCCATTAATTGCTATAAATGACATCTTTAACTAAAATTGTTTACAAATGTATCGGAAAAAAAACTTAAATTTAAAATTTTTATTTTAAATTAAACAACTTTTTATAACCATATATAGTATATATACAAATATTTTCATATATACGATATATATAAAAATTTAATAGATTCGACTCAAACTTGAAAATTGATCAATTAATTATTAAACATTTTAAATTGTTTGAGATTCATTTTACAATTAAAATCAATTTTATTTAATTCTTTTATTCGAATTGAGTTTTGCTCAATATTTATCTCTAAAGCTTAAATTTATATCTCATTTTGAAAGTGCAAGTTCTAGTCCATGTTTGGGCTAGTGTCCATTCTACTCCAGCATTGGAAATAATTTTTACACTTGAACAGTAAATCTGGGTATTATCCGCAGATAGTGGCCCATTTCACATAATTCAGTGAAATGGATGAAAAAACGATGTAACGGAGATTTGATCCGTATAAAATATCGAAAAAATAACTTTAATTCTTATTCTGAAACACTTAGAAAAAAAATTAAAATCAACGGTCCTAATTAATTGGGATTATGAATGATGTGGTAAATAGGGTTTACCTAATAATTCTTTTAGGGGACATGTCGGTCCCTAGTTTGAAGTGTCAGTTTCAAGCCATCTCACGATTCGTATAAATCAAACACTACAATGACAGTGTTGACATTTTGTATCCCATTCGGTTCCCTTTCCCGATTTACAAACCATAACCAGCAGCAATCCCTTTCATTTTTGCACTTCTGGGTTTGGTCGTCACTGTTTCATCGACATGTACCAGTGCTGTTCAGTGTGGAATCATGTTTACAAGCTGCAAAAATCAAACACAAGCATTCAAAATCAGTGTTCGTCCCAAAGTTTAGAGTTTCAGAAATGGACACATGCTTCTGCCATACAAACTTCCATAGTTAATTTCTTTTCGGAACTTGGCATGGAAGGAGTAGGGTATAAACGAGCCGAGTCTAATCAAGTTAAATTTTAATTAAATTTTTATCAAGTTAGACTCGAATATCTCATAATCTATCTCGTATTATTTACGTCCTAGTTACGTGATCATATTTTTTTTACTATTTAGAGAAGATATTTTTGTAAAACCATTTCTGTTGGATTAGACTTAACTTTGAAAAAAGCAGTAGAAGGTTACCAAACCAGCAGACAACGTCAGTTCAGTCATTAGTTTTTACCTGCTTCCATGTTTTCATGACTTAAATATATAAAATCATAAATCATAATCCTAAATTATAAACCACTAAGACCTTAAAATTTAATTTGAGTAACTTGATGGAATTTAATATTTCAAATATATAATTATTAAATTGTATTAAAAACCTAAATTAGTATTAATTATTAAAATTTTATTGACAGTCCTTAATGTTGTCTATAACGAAATGGAACCCATTTCCTTTATATTTTCCAACATGTTCCACACCTGTCCACGTGACCTGTCTCGAGTTGATTTCCTTAATAAAACCCACAATTTATATTCCATATCGATCATTTTCTATATACGTATAACATGATTTTGAATAAGGTAGAGTAAAAAAGGTTAGGGATTTGGTAAAACTATGGAATGTAACTTACAAACCCTAAATTTTTTAAATAAATTAAATTAAATATTTATACGGAGAAAAAGACGTTAGAATGGGAAGTTGAATTCAAAGAAGAACATGATAAAGGGACGTGTATATCGGTTGCGTAAATTGTCTGTTTTTTATTATATTTTTTATATTTTTATTTTAAAACAGTAGATTTAAAGTTGAGAGTTTAAAGTTAAGAGTTGTAGTTAGAT
Organism: Abelmoschus esculentus; assembly: GCA_035048815.1. Classification (NCBI taxonomy): domain Eukaryota; kingdom Viridiplantae; phylum Streptophyta; class Magnoliopsida; order Malvales; family Malvaceae; genus Abelmoschus; species Abelmoschus esculentus. The sequence continues at coordinate 3,762,313 of JAUCBN010000039.1, forward strand.
TTTAGAGAATTATGGATTGTATATTTTTAGAGTATAAAGTTTAAAATTTAGGATATAAAAATTAGGGTTTATATTTACAATTTAATCTTTTAAGTATTTTTTTTCAAGGTGGACATAAAAGCAGATACAATAAAATAACAAAAAAATCTTCATATATCAAGCAGAACTATTTATTTTAAAATAATGTTTTTATTTAATATAAGATAAATTACATAAATCATCACTGAACTTTGAGTTTAAATATATTTTGGTCATTAAAATTTTAAAATATTTAATTTATTAATTTAATTTAAATACTAATTTTTTTAATCACTGTAGTTTAGACATTTAACGTTTTTGGTCACTCTTAAACCTCAAACAATCAGATGATAATCGTTTAGTCTTAAATTTTTTTAATCATTTTATTTTGGTCTTATAAATCTGAATTTAATCTCTATTTTATCAAAAAATACTAAAAAATATTTTATGGTTTCTTCGAACTATGATCTGAATATAACATCATGCTAATTTTTATTTTTATTTTATCCTTTTCGATCTTTCAGCCTCACTTTGATTCTCCGTTTATCCAAACATCAATGAACCACCGTCTACTTCTTTTTTAATCACCGTTTTCGTCACTCATTTGGTTTAATTATTTAATATATTTTTATATATAAAATCAAATAATATTTTGACCCATTTTAAAACAAAAATCAGTCAGCACTCGAAGAGTTTTGTTTGTTGTTGTCAGGTCTTTCACTGTTTAGTTCCCGAGAGAACCCTTTGAAAAAAATCATGGCATTTTCCTAAAAGCAGTATCTAGCTTGATCTTCATGTTCCTCTGGGAGTCAGCAACAATACGGGAAGAGTCTATACGTCTAGAGATAAATATCTTATTCTAAAAATTTATTTTAACCTATTATTATAAAAAAATATATATGTAAATTATGATTGAATTTTATTTTTCATCATTTAATGAAGCCAAAGTGATGTTAGAAAATCTTAATCTCTAAAATTTGTTTTTGGGACTGTTGGAGGGATTGGTGAAAATAGACCTATCATAAGCCACAGGGCCCACTACTTAGCGGTCTGTGGTATCAGGCAGTCGAACGTCCCAAAAAGTGAAGCAAGTCAAAAAGATTTTGTTAGGGACAGTATGGGAAAATAAAAAATAATTTAAAAATATATAATATTTTTATTTAATTATTGATATTAATTTATTATTTAATTGATATAAATTTTATGAAAAGGAAAGTCCAAAAAGAGAGTGGGAAGAAGGCTCATTGCTTTCTCTCCTTTTCATGTGTCTTTAACCCTCTTTTCCTCAACCCCAAGGCTACACTTTCACTGCATTCATCTCAGGACATAATAATAAAAGCAAGGGAGATCAGATGACACAAGTTGGTATATATACTTGAATAAGGTATGCTTCAGCAAATCTAATAAACTACTGTATTCAATCCTTTCTGGGTCCTATAGGCTGTACACTTTTCTTAGGACACTCTCCCACAATTGTGTATAAAATACTATTTTTACAACAAAAATAGTTAAGAGGAAGGAAAAACACCTTCAAACAAACTGAGTTGAGACTCAGAAGTCAGACATGGGCATTTCCTAGGACACTTGCTGCCGCCGGGATCGATCCGGTAAATTTACAGAGTATTTGCTCATGGATGGTAATAGGAGATGCAAAATTCCTCAGTAGAGGAATTGATGATGTTACCGGTCTTCGATGAAAATCCTTCCTATAAAATCACGGAACCTCTTTGAGTAGTGTTTTGGATCGACAGCTGATATAGATGTAGGATCAGCTTGTAGGGATTTGTATGCATGCTCTAGTTTCTTGCTGATGTCGTAATCCTGTAAGATATCGATGATGCCAAAGTATAAGACTACTTCGTAAACTTTGACACTATACAAAAAGTGACCGAGTCCACCGCGAGTATACTGATCAAAGTCACTTGTTCTCGTCATTCGCTCTGCTCTTGCTGGCATGTTTGCTCCTAACCGAATCAATGGCTTCCTGGTAAAACAGAGTTATATGATAACAGATTTGGAATTCAGTAGAATCAGTACATAAAGTGCTAGATCGAAATCGTGGTTGTAGTTCGTTTCAATCATACAACGAACTCAACCTTCAAGTATTCAACCGGACGTGGCCAAATCATACTAAATTTTGGCAAACTCCAATAATCGTGGCTGTAGTTCGTTTCAATCATACAACGAAGGCAACCTTCAATTATTCTACAGGATATGCTCAAATCATACTAAATTTTGGCAAACTCCAATATAGCTTTGAAACGAAACCCAGCATAAACTTCAAACCCGTAAGCGACAACACATACAAGCAACAGTTGGCCAATAAATAAAACAATTATGCACCATGCTAATTCAACATCTATAATAAGCAACTAACTTGAACCACAAAAATAATTGAAGGAGACAGCGAAACATACTGGCCAGCTGAAATCCGATCCATGTCTTGTAGCTCCGCCTCAAGGAATCTACAGCCACGCAAAAACTTTTCATTTTGATATGAATCCCCTTTGCCTGCATAGAGTATGCATATCAAATCAATAATTTTATTGCAACAGAAACACTGCAATAATTTCATATGAAAATCGTGTATTAACTTACCAGTACGCAAGAGAAACGGGGATAGCCCCATTTTATCACCTCTATTATCATCACGAAAGTGTAGTCCAACCAAGAGGCTGTAATCCATGATTCTCTCAGCCTCCAAGAACTCACAATCTCGATCAATTTGCCTGCCACCATTTAGTTATAAGAAATTAATGATAATAATTGTGAAGGATTAAGAAGTGACATAACATGAGGGAGCAAATAGCTTACTTCATAAGCTCCTGGAATCGATTTCTTTGGAGACGAAACAAAAAATTGAGATCCAAATCTTTTAAGGTTGTGGTTTCGTCAATTTCGTCCTCAGGCTTATCAGTTGAGCGACCATGGGAGGAGCCTTTGAGGTCAAACCGCCTATGGATTCGGTATTCCGAGCAGAACAAGTTTCCCATTACAATGAAACGGGTCTGGAATTTTCAACCACAATAATCATTGAGCAAGTTAGAATAGGTCACTAACGATTTATAAAGTATAAAACGAGTAATTCAGATTGTTTTCATTATATTTCAAACACATACCTTCTGGCCACCGATCGGTTTGACACAATGCACACCATAGAACTTTGTCACAAGGGAATTTTCAAACCGATTAACATGTTGGTAATAACTTGGAAGCATCCTTATAAGCACCTGCCAAGGTTAACCAACATTAGATTCAGTTTTAACCATTCTAAGCATCAAAGGTTTAACTTAACGGATAAACAAACAATCTTCAAAATTCTCATTTGAGAATAAATGCATCAAGACACATTGCAACTAACCTTCACTTCTGATTTCTTTACTGTCTTTACCATAAATCTATCATCTTGAGTAAGGTAAAAGAAGCTTCCGCTCTTCCCCGGAGAAGAAAGCTCCCTCAGGGATTCATTGCCACAAATAGCTAGCATGTAATCGGCAGGATCCACTTGGAATAGCTGTCTCAAATGTCTGCAAACCAGAAAAGTAATCCAGTCAATAACATTAGCAATAAACAAAATCGATGAAACCTATAGCAAAAGCTAAAACGACATACCTAAACACCACAGGACAATAATCCTTCCACCGGAACTCGATGGATTGATGAGGCGGTGTAAGCTTTGATCCTTCTGCAGGAAACCTAGTCCAGAACTTCTCTTTGGGATCAAAGTCACTGTGTTTCAACTCACGCAATATTGAAGCATGTTTCCCAACAGAATACCTATAACAAGAAAGAAAATCAAACCCGAAATCTTATGGCCCCGAAAAGACATATTCAACACCAAAAAACTCGAAAAGAAGTTTCACCTGATACCTAATTGCAAATTGAGCATCAATTCGTAATTCTTATGGCCCTTGGAAATAGTTTGTCCAGGCTTCTTGATTTCCCCACTAAAAAAAGGATTTCTTCTAAATGGACTAAACCCATCTCTGTAAATCATTGAAGCTTCCATGTTATCGATTACCTCACAAGTGATATCCCCTGCTTCACCATCACTTTCCCATATACAGATTCTCGGGAAATTCATGTTTCTTTCTCCGACGCTTCTCCTGCTGTCGACCGACGATCTCTTCCTCGGCATAACCACCAAACTCTCTCCTCCCTTTAGACAATGCTCTTTCCCTTCGTTTAACTGCTGGAATTTCTTCATGTTCTCTTCGTTCCAAGCACTGATATAACAACTCCCACCGGGCCAAGATAAAACCCCGTTTCCTTTGGGGACTCCGTTTTCCCATTGTCCTTCGTACCGGTTTCCATTACCCCAAATCAGGGTTCCACGGCCGGAGATAACGCCATTTTTCCATTCCCCGACGTATTCACTCCCGTTACTCCAAATATAACGGCCCTGCCCGTTTTGTAGGTTTTTCTTCCACGATCCTTCGTAGTAATCCCCATTGGTGTAACGTCTGTGGCCGTAGCCGTGTTTCCGATCGGAGCTCCATGACCCACGGTACATGTCGCCGTCGGGTCCAATGAAAGTCCCGAATCCTTCCATCCGACCCGATTTAAAATCGCCTTCAAAAGTGGCACCCGATGGCCACGAGAACTTGCCTTTCCCGGAAGCTTTCCCGCGACGCCACTCGCCTTCGTACATGCACCCATCTTTCCAAAGGTACTTCCCCGATCCGTTAGGCGCGTTAGCGGAAAAAGTACCGATGTATAGATCACCGTTGGGCTGGAGTTTCTCTACGGTAGCACCGGAACCGGCAGTGACAAAGTGTGTAGAGTTGGTCGTGGTAGTGACGCGCCGAGTCGTTGCTTGAGATCGAGTATCCGTGGGAGTCGTCACAGTAACCACCAAATGTCCCTTGACATCGCCAACGTCTTCATCAGATTTCTTCTTCTTAGTGTTTGAAACGACATGGCTCTGCTCATTGAACAGTGCTTCGTGCATTTTCGAACTTCCTTCCCTCTCTCACAAAAAACAAAAAGTTTCTCTCTTTAGGCTGTACACTATAACACTAGTCTCTTGTTTTCGTTCCTCAGCTTCAACTACTGCATTCCGGAAACGATGCCGTCGATCGCATTTCCGGTGGGAATGAAAATCCTACAAACACAGGGGAAGAAGAAGGAGATCAACGAAATGAAACCCAAAGTGCAAGACTGAGAGAAGGATGGGTTAAATCCTTAAATTAAAGCTTGAACTAAATCTTTGTTTATCGTCCTCAAACCCATCTTCCTTTAATTGAAAAACGAAACACATGTCCCTGCTAACCTGCTTCTTTATTACTTTTAACACAGGGGAAACTTTATATTCCGAATATGCCCTTAGGTTTTGTCTGAAATATCGGGATTCCAAAATTCAGGATCTTTTTTTTTTCCATCTGATTTCCATCGCGACGTAACGGAAATCGTGGCAGCAGGATACGGCACCACATAATCAGTGCGTCATTTCTTGAATCTTCTGTTTTCAGCCTTGATTTTCAACTTAATTACACAAATACCACAATTTTAAAATAAAAGACTCACTTTATTTTAGTTAATATTTTTTTAGGAAATGAGCAACAGTTCGAATGAGTGAATTTAACAAGTGATTTAATAATAAAAATGTAATTTATTTTAAAATAATTGAGTTAGGCGAACAAATTATCAAAAGTAATAGATTAGAATAAGAGTTAACTATATCACATAGTTTTAAAGTATAATAATAATTTTAAATTAACCATTTTAAAAAAAATTAAGTATAGAATATATGGTTTTATCGTCGATGACCATTAATAAAAACTTTATAAAATTTTATAATTGATGTTTATTTGTTTTAAAACAAAATTAATCATCAAATTATTATTTTTTTAATTTTTTAACGACCTATAATTAAAAAGTTGATGAGTGATGAAGAAAGTGGGAAAACATGGTTGAATTTGATGTCGTAAACTTGAAAGATTCTGTCCAATGTTCCATAATACTTGTAATATAGAGATAAAACTGTCCACGTTGTAGCTGTTTGAAGCAGGACCAACAAGTCCAGAGTTCATGTCGTCCGACCTTGACTTCATACGATGTGAAGCTTGTTTTTTTTTTTTATTCAGTTATAGTGGTTACAGTAGTATTTGTTCCAGAATATACTCTCGATTTTTAGACATTGATTGTTCAATCACTGTACTGGTATTATTGGCATTACTGGTATTACTGGTGCTCAAATCCGTGACCTTTAAGAACAACAACCGTTTCTTTAATCGATAAGACTAAATGATTTGTGCTTAAATTAGATGTTAAGCTCGAATTTAATGTTTACAAAAATATAACAGACATGAATTTGTTTAAAAAGAATTTTAGACAAGGTTCGATCCATGTTTAGTTTAAACTAATACGAATAAATAAAATGAAACGTGAATGGCTCAACCTGTTATTTTTTTTACATATTTACTCGTTGGTTTCAATGTTAATGCATTTTTTTAAAGCCAACAACTCTCTAAGACCTAAGACCGTGATGAATAGGTAAACAATAAAGAAGAAAAAATAATGGTGTATAAATTATTTCATCAAAATATTTTTTATTTATTAAACTCTAATAAGTAGAAAAAATAAAAATCTTTCGCTATCGTTTCATATATCTTTACCTTAAATCTTTGCCTTAAAACAGGTAAAAAAAAACGGATATAATCTTATATCCAAATATTTAAATTTTTTCGGATAAATCTGATATCCATAAATACACACTTTATTTAAGATGTTAATTAAATTTTAAAGTGCATAATAAAAAATACACTTTGACCGTATATTTTTTGTTTTGTTCCTTAAGAATTCCTGGATTCATCCTGTTGGAAAATAAAATAAAAGGAAAAGGACAAGAAATTGCATCTTGGGTCTATCTCATTGCTGGGTTGTCAGTTTCTGCATAGAACATGAACCCTAACCACAACACCAACAATAAACAAGGCTAAAAAACACAGGAACGAATCAAAACGATGCCCGTCAGACATATCGAAACATAGATATCGATGAAACAGAAGTTTCTGGAATGGTGAAGACAAACCCCTATATTGTCCACCATGCATGTAATGACAAGAACAAGCTCCCACCTATGGCTTTCAAATAGGGTTTAGTACAATGTTATCTGTGATTATCGTAACGAACAACATAATAAAATTAAGCATTTTATATAAACGTGATTTCCAACATGTTTAAGCTTGAAATATGGGTGGAAACACGAACATAGAACAAAACTGAGACAACTAATTTATCTGAAACTGGTTCTTCCCAAGGTTGTCAAATCTGTACTCGCAAGAGATATTGATTCAAATCCGACAAGGTTGAGCATTGCATGTTTTATGTTGGAACTAGGGCATACATGTTCTTGTACAAGTCTATAACTTGTTTCATGACAGATATCACAAGTCAATCGTAATCTATCTTTAATGAATGTTATTGTTTATTAATATTAATCTCGAGGGTCTAAAACAAAGATTAATAAGATAATATAATAATTATGATTTGTTGATCCAAGAACACTTATTTGGAACATGAATTGTCCAACATCTCATGATAAACAAAGCATAAAAATGATGATTTGTTGATCCAAATCGATGCCCACTTATAATGTTGTTGTGATTCCAGAACAGCATCTCCAACTCCTAACCAATCCCAGTTGCCTTGTCCGAAAAAAAATAAATCAAAATCTCCATTCAACAAGATGTTTGAAAGGGAAATTAGCAAAAGTATGATCAAAACACTGTTTTAGGCATGAACGAAAGAATAGTTATAAATTTGGTGCGGATCATGCCACTCATTCAGTGTCAAGAGACTATTCTATCTTAATGGGTAGAGTTCTTTTAAAAAAATACTAGGTTAGTAAGTACGTTTATTACGGATAAGTATGAGTTAAGTCGTGTGTTTAATTAATTCAAACTTAATTTAAAAATAATTATCATAAATCTAAAAATAATTTGATCTGAATTTTATGTACCTCAACTTGAATCAGGTCTATAAAAATTTTAATTTTAGAGACCTAGAGATCTAATTATAAAAATATTATTTTTAAGAATTTAATTGTAAATATAAATTTAGTTTTTTAATTGTAAAAAAATAATTTTAAGGATTTAATTATAAAAAATATAAAAAGGTGTATTATATAAATATCTTTAAAAATATATGAAGAAAATATATTGTTAATCTAAATCAAGTTAATCAAATATTTTTTAATTTAAATATAAACCCGACTCAATTTCACCTTTAATAAAAACTAATTCGAACCCTTTTTTATAAAAATATATCATTTAATTGGATTGCGTGAAATATCCATCCCTATGTTTATAAAAGTTTTACTGGTAATCTCTAAACATAATAAAAGCAAGTAGAGTTGATAATGAGCTCATAAGTATTTGAATTCATATGCAAGAATAAGATGTGTGTTAACATTCAAAATTTTAAATTTTTTTATATAATTTATATATAAGAAAATAAAAAATATATAAATTATATTTTTTATAAATAAAATAACATCTTTAAATAAATTTATAGTTCCACCTTAAATCTAATTATTCGTTGAAGAAAAAAACATAATCAAAGTAGGCTACCTCTAAACCCCATAGATACTAGATATACTTATTTCCAAGTCTGACATTATAAGGTCTAGTTATTATGCCTAGTCTTAATCTCAAGGGGTTGTAATAAGTTTAGAAAGCAACTTGTAGGGAGAAGATAATGAGATAAGTTTGCCTCAAAGGTCTTCTTCAAAGACACCAAAGTAGAATATGTAAGTGCAGATAGGATTGGTTGTTCTGCATCATTCTCACAGATAGAATTGGAAAGATTCATATGTAAATTCTCCTGCATGATCCTTGATCAGATTGGCTGAGGTCCTGTTGCAGTCTGGTACTGAACTCAAAAGGAAACAGCCAATGACTTTGGTGCCTAGAAACACTCAGGCTATGAAAACTAGAAGCAAGAGTGGTATATGAAAGCCTAAAACATTTCATGTGCAGGTTGAGTACACTGTTACGAAACGAAAAAATATTCGGGAACTGGAAGCAATGAGAAGTCCTCATTAGAAGGCAATAATACCCCTACGATGACGATTATATATCGTTAACTCTTTGATAATATATATACATCTTACGGATAAAAGATTTGAACCCGTATCTAATATCATCGTTTTTGCACTGAAATCATACGTTGGGTTCGAATTATATTTACTTTTATATATGCTTATTTTTTTTAAAAGATTGATTAAATTGTAGTTAAGGTTGGGTCAAATTATATAACTTGATCAAGAAAGTCTGTGGGAGGGCAAATTCGAAACCTTATTCTCAGCTGTGGATGCACGTAGGGAATAGGGTGGACCCAGATAAATTTTTAAATTTTTATGAATTACTCCTTTAAATTTTTTAATATTTATGAGTTATATCCGCTTTAAAATTTTATATATGTTCACCCTCAAATATTTTCTGCATCCGCTATTGCTTATTCTGCGTGCTTTTTGGCTTCATTTTGGCCTTCCCCTAATCAAGCAATGCGCTTCTATGCGTTGAAATATTCCAACATTTTCCTTAAACATCAACCAATACCATCTATATTCAATCCAAAATTCTTCAGCACAGCAGCAGTATTCTTGTCTTGTAATAAAAACATATCATTTATGCTGTAAGATGAGATTTTCTTTCCCATTCTTTGTCTCTGTATGCTACTTGAAAAGAAAAAGGAAAACCCAGATGAGAAATTTAACTTATTGCTGAAAAAAAGTTGGGCAAAAAGGCTAGAAATAAAGTGGGGATACCAAATATTCGCACAATTGGTTTGGTCACCCATGGCCATATGCGATGGCTACACTAGTACTATTGCTTATCTGATCCAATAGGATATGTAGCAGACAAAGAACATGGCCGAAACCAGACGAAGAACAACTTGAAAGGGAAGATCAGAAACACAATTTCCTCAGCCTACTAAAAACGATCATATTGGGTGAGGTTTTGAGCTTTTCAAGGCATTCAACCTGTGGGATTGCCTATCTAGTATATAGAGATGGATGGCTGATAGTATTAAATTGCGGCAGCATCGTAACCTTTTTTGAGGTCGCCGCGACGCCAACACAATATTGGCGCAACGTAATATAAATACCGCATCATGATTTTTCCGTTATAAAACCGTTACGTAATGAAGCAATATATCATATATTGCGCCGCAATGCCGCAATGCCGAAATAAACTCTCAAATGATTTAATAAAATATAAAATTACGTAAATTTTATATTTAATAATCAACTACATCGATGTGGTAACATCGATTATTAGATCAATTATCTTATCGGTTTAAAAACTTTATTAATCTATAAAATATAAATAAAAATTATAAAATATTTACCTTCTTTTTAAAATATATTGGTGATTTTTTTAATTTAAAAAAATAATTTAAATTTATTACTTTTATTTTTTCGTATTGTATATTTTTTTCAGGATTGACATATACCAATATTATAATTTTATATTAGTGCATTCAAATTATAGATTATTTGATTATCATTTAATATATCAGATATTTTTTTACTAATGATGCTCACAGTGTGATGCTTTTTTCATATGAAATAAAAAATGTTAGAAACCAAGACACTAGAATTAAAGATACTCTATACCTCCACACCATTTATTTTGGTGGTGAATAAGAAATTAAGTTTATATATATATATATATATATTTTCTTTTTAAGTTATATAAAATAAAATTTTAGTATTAAAATATTATACTATTCAACATGTATGTACATTTTTAATATGATATTATTTATATGTATGTTATTCATTAGAATATAAGTATTTTTATTCATTATTTAGCTTTATAATATTTGTATTGTCTATATTTTTAGTAATTTTTTATCTGTAAAGTATAATTTTATTTTTTAAAAATAAATAAAATATATAAATTAATGTATTAATATTATAATATTAAAATATAGTTGTAAAATGTGTTTATCTATAATATTTTATAATGATTGTGATTTTTTGAAACTAATCACAGTCGCATCAACGATTTTGCGTTACGTAACGCCCCGCAACCGCGACACTGACCGCAACCGCAATTTAATATTATGGATGGCTCAGAAGTAGAAATGTCTACAGATTGGGTACCCTATTCCATCCTTTATTTATATAGGAATGAATATTCGAGTCGAGTCAAACTAAGACAAAGAACTTTAATTAGATAAACATGTTCGTCAATCTTAGATTAAATAATTAATAAAGTAAAACGATTCGATGCTTATTTTATGATAGAATTTGAAGTTTAATAAGTTTTAATAACTTTTAAAAGTTTAATTAAAAATTAATTTTGAATAGTCTAAAGGTTATTTATAAACTTTATTTATAAAATTAATTTTTGGAAAGACTTAAGGAAAATGTCATGTTAACATTTGGGCTTAAACCAGAAAATTAAGACCAATTAGAATGGGTTTTGTCTCTAACATGTAAGGTCGGAATTGATCCTATCTTTTTCTTATTGAAAACCATTTTTTTAATATATTTATGAAAAAATATATTTAATAAAATTTTATAGACGGGGTGATAAAAGTTTTATGTAAATTCTTACCATTCACATATTTGATACTTGTTAAGTATTTTTTAAATTCTTTTATTTTCAAATGACATAAATGTATTTAAGATAGTGTTATGATTATAAAAATATATTTTTAAACTTTAAATATTATTTTTATTATCTTTACTCTTAATTAATTTTAAGTTCATGAATGTACATGATGTCGTGAAAAATATTATTAGATAAATTTAGTTCATCATATTATTTAAGATCATCTAATTATATTAATTCATTTTAGAGTAACTTTCAAGTAATTATTTACTCTTTAATTATATGTAGGAAAGAGGAGAATTTTCACGTTTAAAAAATAAGATGGAAAAGTTTTATTGGATGAGATAATAGATAACGCGGTGAACCAAACTCATTTAATATTTTTTTTGATCTAGCTACAATGATTACAGTAGTATCTGTTCTAGAGTATATACTTCGTGCACTCATTTAATAATATTTTTTTGATCTAGCTACAGTGATTACAGTAGTATCTGTTCTAGAGTATATACTCTCAACCATTGGACATTGAACGCTCAATCACTGTGCTGACAATACTGGTGCTCAAACCCGTGACCTTCAGGAACAACAATCGTTCCTTTAACCGATGATGCTAGATAATTCGTACACTCATTTAATAATTTTTTGATGCAATAAATTATTAGATAGATTTGACTCACTATGTTATATGTAGTCCATCCAATAACAGTCGTCCATTTTAATATAATTTTTAAATAACTACTTACTCCTTAATTATAGGTTAAAAAGAGATGAAGATTCAACTTAAAAATATAAATTAAAAAAATATTGAATAGAATTATAAAGTAACTTTTTATTTAAATTTATTATATATTATGTTATACACTAAATTTTAAAAATCTGGGCTCCCATTTACCCTAAATTAACTGGGTTTCAGTCTAATAATTTTGGTCCAGAGAAGAGAGTCCAAAATACCAAGCAGCGCACAAACACATTTCTTTATATGTTCACATCAAAGTCCAAATATTTGATTCTTTGTTTTTAACACTAAAAAAATCAAAAAAAAAAAAATTTAAATTTTGCACGAGCCCTCTAGTCAAAATGTTTAAAAGAACGGTTGTTATTTGTAGAGGTCACGGGTTCGAGCATCAGTGATCTCAGCAGAGTAATTGAGACATCAATGTCAAGATTATATTCTATAACAAATACTATTGTAATCACTATTAATTAATTCATTTTTTTGATTAAGATTTTTTTAATGTTAAGACATATTTAAAAATACCAACAAAGAACAAACAGTTTCATGATTTGTTGATTACCAACCCTCTTGCTTCTTTATCATTTAACTTCATTCCTAAAATAAATCTAGCGGAATAATAATTTATGTGAGCATGGCAAAGATTAATATATATATATAAACAGATGGACGAGGACAAAGTTAGGGTTTAATATTGAGAGGAACAAGAGTCTATTAACCCTTTAAATTTAAAAATTGGGAGGGGCAAAAGTCCTATTTAATTAACATTTAAACTAAAATAAACTAAAAATACAATTATACCAAAAATTTTAGAAGTGACAACGGTCCCTCCCACTTCCTACACAGTTCCGTTCCTACAGATGGATACAAATTGAATATTTAGATCCCTGGAAGAATAATAATTTTAAGCGGGACATGACATGATTACGATTTGGTTTGAAATTAATTTTGGAAAATGAGGTAAAAGAAACACTTTTAAAATGTAGTCGTAAATTGTTTGTTTTAAATCTGTCTGAGATTAATCATCTCCATTCTTTCTGTAGACAAGACAAGCCAACTTTACAGAGTAAACCAAAAAGCTTATTAAAGGTAAAAACGTTGTGGGTTTAACAGTTTGAATTGTGGTTTTGATCCCAATCTCAGCTTCAACGGTTACTCTCTTTTAAGTGTTTAGGGTTTTGAAAAATGTTTGTTTAAGACAGACAAGCTTTATTCCTGGGCAAGTGTGGTATGATTTTGAGGCACAAGGAATCAAGCAGCTTTTCCCCACATAATTGTGCAATTAGTGAGTTTTCACTTACTCCCAAATATCCCTCCTCGGTTCCAACCATCCACCATCCACCACCACGACCGAGAACCAATCTGCAAAGACACAGGCACTCTGAGTATTTTATGGGAAAGAAGAAGAAAAGTAGGGTGATTTTGTTGAGCACATGCTGTTTTATTATCATGTTAGGCTGGTATAAAGTTTGGGAATCAGCATTCAGCTACAAGTTTAAAAGAAATGAAATTATAATTTGTAACATGCTTCATCCAATCACCAATGAATGGATAAAAATATTTATATTATTTTATTTAGTATAAATTTAAACCTAGATATTCAATTTAAAAATATACTCCCTCCGTCTCATATAAGAAGTCCAGTATTGACTTTTTAAAGTCAAAATTTTTAAACTTTGACTATAGTTATTTTAAATATTTTAATTTACTAAATTTTATAAAATATATATTCTTAAACTACTTTATTAGAGGTTTCTAAATATATTTTTTTTTATATTTTTATTAATAATAAATTTAAAGTTACAATGAATCAAAATTGAAAAAAATTGATAAAAAAATCAATACTGAACAAATAGAATGGGACAAAGATAATAATATTTTTTTACTTAATAAAAAACTTTTCTCCTTTTTATGCTTGATATTCATATAGTTTAATGTTAGACCCATATTTTGTTGCTTGTTGAGATGATCAAGTATCTAGGATGGAAATCAACGGCCTAAAGCTGCCAATGAGAAAATCTATAGAGATCGATTAGATTAAAGACAATAGCCCAAAGCTTCAAAATCTTAAGCTAAAGAAATCGATTAGAAATTATATCATGCATAAATTTTATTACGTCATCCATAGAATCAATCATTAAAAATTATTTATTTTATTATTTTTTAAGTGAATCTTCACTCATATTTACTGTTAATTCATTTTAAAAATAATTTTTTTAAAGTGAAGATTCACTTGGGGAAAAATGACATGAAAAAATTGATTAGATGGATAATTTTTAGTGGCTGGTCTATGAACACGTGGTGAGACTTACCCATGATATAATTTCTCGAATAGATCGTAGGGGTATTCATTGTTGGATATATGATAAGATCAAAATTTTTTAGATATTCATTTTTTAGATTGATAATATAATAATTCATATTCAATTTGATTTTGCAGATAATTGGATCGAATTTTTGGATATTTGATTATTCGAAAATATATTTTAATTTAATTATTTTTTTTGAATTTAAAAGTTATATTTATGATATTTTTATAAAAATAATAAATTATTAAATATAATAAGATTTACGTCTATAAAAAATTTAATTATTTTAATTTTTGGATATAACAAGTATTAATTTATTAAAAGAATATTCATAAAATTTTAAAATTTTAGATTTTCGTATAATCTAAACTATGAAATATTGTGATTTATATCAATCTGAAAAAATTAAAATCGAATTAAATATTCGATCTGATATTTTTAAACAGTCCCGGTATGCAGTGGGCACTTAAGAAGCATCTCTGCAGTTCTCTCACTTACCAACTGATTTCAGCTTCGTGTCTCTAAACACAGTTCATCAGAGATTCTGATTCATAAAAAAAGCCCATCATTTTGTCTGAATCTCAGAGGAAATGGCTGGACTTGCCCACCAAACAAAACCAGGCACTGGAACATATCGAAACCAGAAGAAACGGCCTCAGAAGAATGACAAGCCACCGCCTTGGGCGGTTGTCAAAGGCCTTTTCTTTGGCAAACCCCCCCAGCAGCATCAACAAGAGCAACACCACGACCAGCAGCAAAAGCAAAAGGAACAAGTGGTGGAAGAAGGTGGGAAGAAATGCAAGAAAATGAGGTGTTCTGGTTCATTATGTAGTAACACAAAGGTGATACAAAAGCCTGAAGCAGGAGCAGCTTCCCCTGAAGTCAATAACAAAAAGGCATCACTTGAAGCTTCTTCCAGCAGATCCATGAAAGCTCCTCTGCGTGAACTCAATGGACTCGTTCCATCAACCAATTCTTCACCTTCTTTATCTTCTGCATCGGCATCGGCCTCCTCCGTCGGAGGGTCTTTCAAAGGAATGCCATTCAGGAGATTCTCCGGCTGTTATGAGTGCCGAACGGTGGTCGATCCAGTCCTTGGAATGGCCAAAGACCCTTCCTTGAGGACTTCCATTTGTGCCTGCCCTGAATGTGGTGAGATTTTCATGAAACCTGAGAATTTAGAGCTTCACCAAGCTGTTAGACATGCAGGTAAACTTATCCCCTTGCCATCTTCTATAAAGTTTCTTAATCTGATTTAGCTGTTCCCTTGAAAATTTAATTTATAAACAGTATCCGAACTGGGTCCCGAGGACACCAGCAAGAACATAGTGGAAATCATCTTCCAGTCAAGCTGGTTAAAGAAACAAACACCCATATGCAAAATAGACCGTATCCTTAAAGTCCACAACACCCCACGAACCATCTCCAAATTCGAAGAATACCGAGACTCCATCAAATCAAAAGCAACCAAACTCTCCAAAAAGCACCCACGCTGCATAGCAGACGGCAACGAGCTCCTCAGGTTCCACTGCACCACTTTTGCATGTTCACTCGGCCTCAACGGCTCCTCCAACTTGTGCAATTCGATCCCAAACTGCAATGTGTGTAGCATTATAAAGAATGGTTTCAAGGTGGTACAAGTACTCAACGGAAAAGGAATCCTCACAACAGCAACCAGTGGGAAAGCTCATGATAAAGCGGCCGGAGTTGAAGACGAGAATGAAAAGAGGGCAATGCTTGTATGTAGGGTGATCGCCGGGAGAGTTCGGAAGAGCATGGAGGGTAACATGGAGGATTTCGACTCTTTGGGAGGCGATGTTGGGGTCTACTCCAATTTAGATGAGTTGTATGTGTTTAATCCTAAGGCTATTTTGCCCTGTTTTGTTGTTATCTATACAGGGTTTTAATTGGGGGTCATATATATCCAAGGGATGATTTTCTTGTTGCGGATCCTCTGTTTTCTGTAGCAAAATTAAAATCTTTGTTAAGCGTAATTAAATCCTTGTTAAGCAAAATAATTAGAGTTACAATCTAAATAGCCCACTAAGTGCAAGGTTAATGGCACTTGTGCTACCGATGGGGACAATGGTTCATCGCCGGAGAGGAACTACCAGCTTTACTGGTGTTACCACTTACCACTGCCATCAATCTGTCCGGATTGCCCTTCCGAATCCTCAGGAGATCGTCTGCCCTTGATGTCAAGGGCGGTTTGTTTGCGAGATGGAAATCACAAGACCAAGGATGGTTGTTGATTTCACTGATTTTGATCCATCCCCTGATGCTCGTTTGTTGGAAGCACTGTCCCTTCTTATGGATCCTCCAATCAGGCTATTTGGCAATTCTGATAACCAAGAACCTCGAGGAAGGCGTTGGTTCAGACGTTGGAACAATTTACTCTGCTCCGGAGGTGAAGATTTGCCCAAGGAGCATCTTCACAGGCGCAGGAGCCGTAGTTCTGATGAAACTAACGATAGAGAGCAAGAACCTGAATCAGTACGTCTTCCTAGGACTTGGATTGTCGTACGACCGGCAGGTCCTTTCGGCCTAGGTGAAGGTGAACCAACATTGCCACATGGAAACCCTGCACTCCCCGGTCTTGATCCAATGAACTTCTTTTTCGGACCGGGACTAAATGAGTTGATATAGCAACTAACACAAAATGAGAGGCCAGAAGTACCCCCGGCTTCCGAGTCAACAATCGATGCAATTCCAATTGTGAAGGTTACCGAATCACATCTACGCCATTACACACTCTCGCAGTGTCCGGTTTGTAAGGAGGAATTCAAGGTCGGTGGAGAGGCAAGGGAATTGCCTTGTAATCACGTATACCACACTGATTGCATCGTGCCTTGGTTAAGGCTTCACAATTCTTTCCCTGTTTGCCGCCATGAGTTGCCTGTTAGCAGTGCTGATGATCAATCTAGACCCGTTAGCACTAGCGATGAACTATCTACCAGTGACTATTTCTCCGAACCCGAGGCTTCTTCGGTTTCTTCCAATGACAGCACAAGATGTTGGAGGCTCAGGCAACTGGCTAGTAATTTGTGGCCTTTCCGTCGAAGGCATTCGAGAATTAACCCAGAGACTGGCAAAATCTCTAAATGCTGCAGAAAAAACAGTTTCAATATCCATCTCAATTACATGTAACATGTGTTTCTAAAACCAATGACTGGTCTGGTCTAGTATGTATATTAAAATCTAACTTTCATTGAACCGAATCAGCCAATTAAATCAAAAAATAAGAATCTGATCAATTTCAAATGATTCTAAAAACAGTGTATGTATTAGTATCTATCAAAGGTATAACATTTTAGCTTACTTCTTAAAGCAGTAAGGAAGCAGATGCTCTATCCAAAATGCTATTATACCAAATGATTTTGGGACCTCTCTCAATCCGAGCATGACTTCGTCCTTGACTATGATCTTTTAAAAGACCGGTCGAATATATTAAAACCTTGTGAAAAGTTAATCGGACCATGTCCTGCACACACAGTAAAAAGATTTATTTCTCTCTTTGTGACCATTTACAAACATCTGAGTGAAGATTTAGATGCTGAGGTGCATTAATGGAAATGAGAGATTATATTATAGGCTCGGTCCAGTCGTGGTCCCTAACTAATGAAAACTACCAATTTCGCCATTAATCAGCCATGTAATTAATGTAATTTTCAAAAATCATATTTTTAAAATGACATGGAAATTCTGAGTGAAGATTCATTGGTTGAAAAAAAATGAGGTGGAGATTAGTGATGAAGTGGGTGGCTATTATTAGATGAGACCACGACTGACGTGGTAGGCCGAGCCTATGATATAATTTCTCAATGAAAATTACTACGATTCTTTAAGACAATAGTGTAAAAACAGAGAAACTATATTATGAGTAAGTTCTACCACGTCATCCATAGGACCTACTATTAAAAATCATCTATCTCATCATTTTTTCTATATCATATATTTTCTCATTGAATCTTTACTCATATTACTGTTAATTCATTTTAAAAATAATTTTTCAAGTGAAGATCCACATAAAAAATATATAACATAAAAAAAATATTAGATAAATAATTTTTAATAATTAATCCATGGACACATAATAAAACTTACCCATAAGTGTCAACTTTTTAATAAGAAAAACAGATTCTTCATATGGTTTCAAGTTTCAAGAATGTCCACAATTTGCTCCCATTGACAGAGGCATTTTTAATAATAATAAACAAAAGGGTAAAAGTACATAAATAGTCACTAAACTATATTAAAATGATTTTTTGGTCACTAAACTTTATAATGTTGTAAAATGGACACTCAACTTTTAAATTGGCTACAAGGTTCTCATTAATTTTTTTCAAATGTTATAAATTGATCATTCAACTTATTTTATCGAAAATTTATCACTAATACTAATAGGGATCATTTAGCAATTGAATAAAAAATTTAATAACTATTTAGTATTTTCTGAACGTTCATTGACAAAAAAAACATTTCAATCCATTTATTGATTATTAGAATACAATACCTACCCTAAACAAAATAAACAGGTGATCCTCGCAATTTCCAAAGGCAGGTGAAAATAGATTGAATATGAATAACTTGAAGAACCCTAACATTTAAGTTTAACTAGAAATAGCATTAGATTTTTGTTTCTAGAGGTTATAGTTGGAATACCAATAATTAACTTTTCTGACAATTAATAAATTAAAAAATAACTTATTTTCCATTACAAAGGTAGTATGACATAATTTGCATAAATTGAATACATAGAAACCCCACATTTGAGATTCCAAAAAAATGTTTTCATCTCCATGTGGATTTCTTCTATCCAACTAAAAAATAAAGTTAAAATATGAATTTTGAGTCATTGTCAGCAATGCCTTCAAACAACAACCGAAGATCATGAATTAATGGTGTAATGTAATGCCTTGACTTTGTCTCAGGGAAAACTCCATAGGCGAATATCGCCTAATTCTTCATAAAAATCATTCATCACTGCCGCCGCCGGTGGATCAAATGGTGCTAAGTTGAACATCTGATCAATGTACTTTGGAGATTGCAGGTCATCAAAGGAGCTGTACCATGGTTCCACCATAGATACAGGGTGAAGTGGTTGCAGCAGTGATACATCGTCTTCGACTTGATCGGACGGTGAATATGACATTGATGGGGATGAAACAGATGATGATGTGGAGGGTGGCGTTGGAGATATTGGTGGGGATGAGGTGGTGCTGCAGCCATTGTCAACGAAACTGTTTGCAGCCGCTGCGGCAGCCACTCTTTGTATCGACTTAGGAGACATGATGATATCAGGAATATACTGATGGGTGGATGTGAGTGGGAAGTTTAGATTTGCCGAGGAACCTTTGAGGCATAGCAGTGCAGCATCATAGGCTCTAGCGGCTGCTTCTGCTGTAGAATAAGACCCTAACCAAATCCTTGTTTTCTGATTTGGAGCCCTGATCTCAGACACCCAAGAACCCCAGCTCCTCATTCTTACACCCCTGTACTTCTTCTTACATGATGATGATGGAGATGTCAATGCTGTCATTTGCTTTGTTGGATCTTCTTGCATCTTTTGTTGACCACTCTTCACCATTGGCAATAAACTATCAAGAAAACGATCAAAACTTAAACAATGAATGATCAGCAACAAGTTGCAGTGTGTAGTTGTTGATGGCAAAAGTATCAAGTTCTTCTGGTTTTTGAAACTGGTGACTGTAATAAGGTAAAGAGCTGAAAGTGTGGAGTATTTATAGATGGGGTGAGGCTTCAGAGTTTGATTTTAAGATCCCTTGGTCAAACCCTTACATATGAATATAAATGGTGACAGAGAGATATTATAAATGGAAAATATAACCGAGTGGGTGGTGGTATAGTAAATATTTTGTACCAAACATGTGGATGACACATGCAGAGAAAAATGTCAATTTGCAAACCTCACACTCAACCTACTTGCTCATAAGAGGTCAAGTTTTGAATGATTCATTATCATATTCACTACATCTCTACTCTGTTGTAGCGTTACGTAGGGACGGAGTTAAAATTTTTATATAATAAATTATATTTTTTTAATTTTAATTTTTTAAATTTATTTGATACAAAATCAATATTTACTATTAATATAAGTATACATGTTTATACAACATAAATTTTATATATTCTATATATTAAAGTTTTACATGTATTTTCGATGATTTAATAGTATATTCTTAAAATTTTATAATTTAAAAATTTATACCCTAAATATAAATAATGACTCCGTTCCTAGAGTAAAAGTACACAAATACTTGAAAAAAAAGCCTTTGCGAATGTATAGAAAAACAATAAAAATGATGAAAAAGGCCAGCTGGTGTTGGTCTGTCTGTCATGTCTAAAACCGCGTTTCTTGGGCATCAGTCCATCAGCCATGAAGCCTCATGCAAACTTCAAACAAAACTTTTCACTATTTTCTCCCTCTTAAAAGTACATAAACAGTGATTAATATATTCAAAACCCTCGGACACAACTGCTTAGAGCAGTGGCGCGTTGGTTCACCGCGCACCGAATAGGAACGAATTCAGGATCGAATATCAAAAAGGTAAAATATCTTTATATAGAGAGAATATTCTCGGTCTGTAATATCTGAACTTGAAAATAAATATCTTTGTATATATTTGAAAGATCATATATTTACATTCATGTTTGTTTATGTATCGAACACAAACATCGAACATATACACAAATGTGGATAAGAATACATGTTTTCCTACAAGAGAGTCTATGGCCTTCTATTTTCTGGTTTCTAAGACAAAGAAAAAAGGGTAATGACAAGGAAATATTAAGTCATTTATTCTATGATTAATTCATGTGGGAAAAAGAACAGTGTCTGCTACCTGCACTAATCTTGCTCCTTTTCCATTGTTAGACACTTTGGGAAACACTTAAACAATAAAACAAGGCATCTCTTTCTTAAAATTAGAGGGTTTTGTCCTAAATCAAATGTGAAATATTATTCAATTAAATACTGCTGTTGGTGCTGGCACAATCTGATTTTGCAATAACATGCATTTAAAAATAATTTAGCAGCACATGTTGGGGTCATCTTTGCTCATTTCTTTATCTTATATTTGTCGGAAATTGAGGAATGAAACAAGGGTTTAGTTTCTTGGAAATGAGCAAGTAGTTTCAGTTTCTATATTCAGCAGATGGCATGGATTTTATATTGAATAGCAAATTTTGGCAATTTTAAATTAATATTTTTTATTATTTAATTAGAAGAATGATCTCATCTAAAATTATTTAGAAAAATATTCTCAAACCACTCGTATAACATAAACTTATTTTTATAAAATACAAGTTTAAAACTCGCTTTTAATAAAATGTGAGTCTAGTGTTGAGTAAATTGATAAAAAAAATAAAATAAATCTAACTCTTCGCTAGTCATAGACACAAATTCACCCAGACAAGGGTAAACTTACTTAGACAAATAGAAATCTTCTGTCACTTAATCGTACTCCTTTTCATGTTCTAACTAAAATTTCTTAAAAAATTAAATTCTAAACCCTAACTTTAATTTTTTATGTCCTAAACCTTATACCTTAAAAATACGCTTTACTCTTAATTGTGTAAACCCTAACCACAATCCTTAAATAACTCTAAACTCTGATCTGTACCCATCCATAGGATAATCTGTTTGTCTGAGGCAACTGTGCATAAGATATAGTAAAAGCAGCAAATATAGAATTTTGTCCTAAAGCTTCCTCTATCATTATCGGACACCCTCAACTGACCCTACCCGATACAAACAAGCAGAGCTGCCATTAATGAAGATTCATGCTTCTTCCCCATCTAAAGTCTCATCGGATTTCCATTTCTTTTTTTGGATTGCTTAACTGGCATTGACGGTATCGTACCACTCCATAACTATTCCGTACCGGGTATGTATCGAGGAAGGTGACAATGAAGATTTCATTACATTAAAAAGGATATCGAGACTTGAGCCATGGACAACTAGAATTATATATATTTTTGTTGTGAGAGTGGACCAAAGGTCATTTTGTATGAATAATGAAAATGGGGTGGACGAAAGTGCTAAGGATTGATGTTGGAGGATAGACAGGCAACACCCATGTGGGTTTAAGACTTGAGGAGGATAGAGAGAAATTTCCTGGAAAAAAATCAAATCTGATTCAAGTAATAAGTAATTTGGTATCATTTAAGTAGATTTTAAAATCGAGATATTGAATATACGGAAAATCTATATTAAGAGACTTAACCACCAAAGCGATCCATGTGTGCAACACAATTCGGTCTGAATTAGTTAGGACAAAGCCCTAGAGAACCGGAAGAACAATCAAAAAAATATATGATTGAGAAGGTCGTTTCCAAAATAGTCTTTTATAAAACTCGATTTGGATTAATTGGTTGATAAATAATTTACCCTAGAGGTTAATAATTATAATAAGAATAAAAACACCATAATTTAGATAAATTTATATTTTGGTCACTCATCTATGAGTAAATTTTCATTTTGGTAACTCAGTTGTGAGTCAACTTATCTGGACTTTCTTTTTTAATTTCTTACATGTTAGTTCAAGATCAATTCTCCATTGATTATGTGTTTTTCTTGGACATAAATTCTTCAATGCTTTTATACTTCATGAATCTACAAAGAAAAATAGCACATCTTCAACTTTAATCGTTACATTACCATTCGTCCTCACTATCATATAAATAAAAGTGTTGATTGTCGGTGAATATTATTTTTGTTTTTTTTTGAGACGAGAACAGTTTGATTGTTTCATTTTCAAAATCATATTTTTTTAATGTCAGGATCAGTTTGGTCGAGTGTATATTATTGTAACGATTCGAATTTTAAAATTTAAAAATTGAATTAACCTGAAGCATTTGTTTAATTTTCTTCCTTCAGTATTTTACATATTTTCATGTGAGTTTCTAGCGGATGTTATGATCTTGTTTTTACCTTTGTTTCAGTTTTATATGGTTAACTGTTTTTGTTTTATTTGAGCATAGGCAGTAATTGTCCTAGTTATATCTTATTGTTTTTGGGTGAATTTTTATTCAAATATTATATGTTTCTTATGGATATTTTTTATTTGGTGTACTCTAATTTATGTAACATGTAGAGTTTTTACGTCAATATTGTTTTTTAATTTTTTTTTTAAAAATGGTATCACACAAATTATTTTTAATAATACGATGATTTATTGTGCAAATTAAAAAATGGATTGCTTTAATCTGTAATCAAATAATGTTTAAATAAAATATTAGTCATTGTTTAAAAATGGGTTTCTTTCAATCTGTCTTCAAATAGTATTTTAAAAAAAATTATATACCATGGGGGAGTGCGTATATACAACGAGTGATTTTAAGTTAACGGTACTTTTTTTTAAAATTATTTGAAAATGAATGGAAAGTAACACGTTTTTGAACGATGACTAATAATTTACTCAAACACTGTTTGAAAGCAATTCATTTTTTTAATTTGTACAATAAGTCATCGTATTGTTAGAAATAATTTGTGTAGTATCATTTTTAAAAAAAAAAATTAAGAAGCAATATTGATATAAAACACCTTGATTTTGAATTTTTATTATAAAATAAAATTATATTGACTTACAAAAATATTGTACCTTCGTAATAAAACTGAGTCAAAATAAAAAAAAAAATTATTTTATGAGTTTTCTGGAGCCGCTAGGGCCTTCTGGTGTCGCCACAGAGCATAGAGTCGGACTTACGTTGCCAGTAATTTTCGGTTTAACATTTGAACATACTGATACTGAAGGTCCTGATCCAGTATGTTCAATGTCAACATTGGCAAGTTCTATATTTTCGCATGAAAAATCAGCGCTACAAATTATTTTTATAGCTTCTGGAAACGTAGATGTTCCTTTAATGTTCTTGAAACTGATGTTGCTTAATTTAACTTTTGACTCTTCCTACAAAAACAAAACAATTTTTTCATTAAATATTTTCACTGTATTAAAATTTTGATAAATATATACATACCTTTAATTTGCATTTTTGTCGTGGACAATACTTTTGGTCAATTATGATAGGATTATCAACATTCTTCATGACGATGTCTTCAAAAGATATATTCGATGCAATGCCTGGGTAAGAGTTTGGCCATGTCTTGATTCTAACACCGTTCATAGTATTAGTGAGGGTGCATTTTGAGACTTTAATATTTTTAACTGGATCCTCATTTTTATACAGTCCAAGACTGCCAATACTGATTCCATGTCCTGGCCCACAAGTTACTGAATCAACAACAATATCCTCAGCACCATCCCCAAGTGAAACACAATCATCACCGGTTTTTATTTCCGTTTTAATAATATTAACACCTTCTGATCTTCCAATATGAATACCATCCGTGTTTGGACTATCTTTAGGTGCAGATACAGTGAAACGTTCAAAAGTAATATTTTTGCATCCCAAAACATTAACATGAAACTGCTTGCTATCTTTGGTAGTTATATCTTCAATCTTTGCGTTGGTCAAAAAATCAAACCTTATGTTCTGTTTAATTTTAAAATTATACCAAAATAATCAGTTACGATAATTAAAATATTATAAATTCTTATAAATAAAAAGAAAACTTACGATGGGAAGATGACCACAAAAGCCGGTTTTTTCGCAACCTTCTCTTTTATAAGCTCTGTCTCCTTGACCATCAAAAACTCCTCCACCATACAATCTAAAATTTTTAATTCCATTAAAGACAACCCACATAGGCTCCTTGAAAACTTTAACATCAACCGGAGCTTTTATAGTGCCTTGAACTTTAAGTTCAATGGGAGCCTTACAAGGGCCTAGAAGTTTTGCTTGACTTAAAAAATATTCTCCTTTAGGAATAAGAACCGTTGCTGGAGTTGTTGAGGCACATGCTTTTTTCCAAGCTTTCGACAATGGCTAAAATAAATAAATAAATTATTTATTTTTATAGTTGAAGTATTGAAGTGAAATATAAATATTTTTACCGTATGTAAATCCGTTTTCTCGTCACTCTCTGCACCAAAATCATGCACATCAAAAGGATCTGCTTGAACTTCAACAGCTAACATGAATAAAACCAATATTATTGACATGCCTGAAACAGCAGTAAGTTGTGCTGTCATGCTTTTATTGTTATTATTAGTATTGTTTTCACTTGAATGAAGAATGTTTTTACTTCTGTTTTGTTTCAAATATATAGAGACAAGGAAGCAACCTAAGCTTTCAGGTATTTTTTTAATTTAATTAATCATGTGGTTAAGCTTTAATTTTTATGATTAATTTTATTTTACGTACACTTGGCTTGATTAGATAATTTTATGATAGTTTGTTTACAAATTTGAATCCTACTAACTCGGTAAAAGGTTTTAGTAACAAATGATTTGAAAGCATAAGCTGGTAGGTGTAACACCCCTTATTCGGTCTGGTAGAAAATCGGTTCGAATATACTATCAAAAATATATCAGAAGCCGAAAAAGTCCATTCAGCTTTGATCTTCAATAGACACTGTTATACAATGACAATGAACTAGGGACATATCCTGTGTTTAGGAAGATTGGTACTGAAAGATAAGTCTGTGCCTTTAGATGCATAGTGCAGAATTTAGACATGTGTGCTTGGTTTTGGCCATGATCTTGCCTAATTCTCTATTAATACTATTACTTCTCTGACTTGGACAGGTTATATAAGAGCTGAACCATGTCGGGACTTGCTGTAATGGGAATTCACACAACCAAGTTAAAATTAAATTAATAGTGCAATTTGAAAGCTAACAACAGCAATAATGTAATGCAGTCATGGATGAAGTTACATACAACAGACAACCTGGACGGATAAAGCTGCGAGAAACTTTCGAAACGAAGATGACCAAAATTACAACGACAAGGGTGAGATTGATTTGATAAGCAAACCTATCATAAGTGCAGCAGGAAGAATGGCGACTGAATTCACTAATGTGGAGGCATCAGACATACTTCCCAATGGGGCACCTGCTGGGGCAAGTCCAGGAAGTGACCCGATAGATGGCACTGTAGAAGTCTTGGGCATGTTTGTAGTTGTACCATCTGACTGGGGTGCGGGTGCTGGGGCAAAAACCGAATCAAGTACGTATGTAGGTGGGGCTACAAGGGGAGGAAATTGCTGTGGTCCTGCATTAGTATTATTTAAAAAACAATGGAAATTTAGAAACATTTTTGAATTTGGAAAGGTAAACCGCTCATACTCGACCCCTCGAGATTGTCAACGACTATGCATCAGTGAGGGTAACAAAAGAATTCAGTATGTTGATGAATAAATGATTGTTATTTGTATTTGTAGATGCTACAACAAAAAAGAACAGATAAACAAGACCAGAGAAGAACTAACTCATTCTACTTTGTTAATGCAAGAAGGAAATAAATATATTCACATCATTGGATTAGAGAAGTCCAAAACATGCTGAAGTTAAATGATTTATTGTCTTAATACATTTTGGAATCACAAGCATTGAAAACAGTATTTATAAACTTGTACCTGGACATCGAGGTTGAAGAGAGGACAACAACCTGCAGAACAAAAGGCATGGATCAGAAGGGTTCAGTCATCAGAAAAAGTTGAACACAAAGATCACTTTTAAATAAATATCAATAAAAAGTAACTAAAGTTGCAGCATACGAAGTGATAATGGTGCCGTTTGCATAACCACCATAGGCACAAGATGTAATGTTGCATCCAGCACTACTTTGCTGCACTGTATCATTCCCTAGCTTAAGATTGCTGCTTTTACATTGCATGCTTGAACAGGAAACAGCCAACGGAGAAGGCATGCAGTACAAACTGCTCGACACAATCAGTAAAGATGATTAGCTCCACACTGTTATACTTAAGGAAAAGAGTCGCAAGTAGTAAAGACTATCATACAACTAATAAATCAATAAACTAGGAAATGGATCAATTACTTGCGACTCCCGGCACCACAGCTGCACTGGACACAGTGGCTAGCAGTAATAGCATAGCTCCCATTAGGAACAATCAATCCATAGTCGGAGGCATATTTAGGAAAATTTGATGCACAAGCTGCAAGAACCAACACATAATTTTCACTGTCCTTAGGAAACCGACATAAACCATGCGAAAGCATAAAAAACTACAGAATGTTATTTATAGCAATACGGTTTGCAGCAATTATATAAACATTGAATCCTAGTATCCTAACTACATAAGAAAGTATAAAACTCAAATCTACAGCAAAAATTTTAAGAAAATGACATTGGCTTTTGATGATTACATAGCAAATTTCAATTTTAATGTCAACAACCATACAATCTACCAAAAACAAGGCAATGGAAAACTACCTGATAAAGGAACAGCTAGAATATCACCAGCCTTGATAGAAGTACTCCCCATAGCATTAACATTCATTAAATCCGTGATCGTCGTGGAATAACTCGCCGCAATTCCAGCTAAAGTATCCACTGGATTCACCACATATGATAGATAAATGGCAGGCAATCCATTATCAGTCCCATTAAAACATGTACACGGCAAAGGAACCACAAGATTCTCCCCCACATCAAGAACAGAAGGATCAGCAATGGAGTTGGCCTCCCTAATCTGATCAGCTGACACCAAACCCGCATAAATTGAATCAGCAATCGTCGAAAGTGTGTCCTGAGGGCGAGTTTTGTACTTGGTGGAAACGGATTTCCGAATCCCATCAACACAGGAACATTGGATTGGGATTTTGAGGAAGAGACGCGATGGAAGGATGTGGTTTTCGACGTCCGGGTAAGAAATATCGATGGCGTTGGCCGTGAGGACCGCAATGGGGTCGACCTGGAAGAGGGAAGCAACCTCGGCCACTTTCAAGTCTGTGTAGAGAGTGTACCCCAACAAGGCGTTGCAGGAATCAGAGTTTGAACAAGGCTCGATTGTTGATTTTGAAGTTACTAAAGCTATATTGGAGAAAATTATGAAGCAAATGGCAACATAGGAGAAAAGAATGGGTTTTCGGTCCAGCATTGCCATGTTCCTCTTGAGCTAAGAGCAGAGGGAAACAGACTGTAAAGAACCGAGCTTTGTTACTAAAAAAGACGGGGTTCTTGCCTTTAGCAAGGGTTTGGATTTTTTAGAGAAACTAAAACAAAAAGACCCAAGATTTGTAACCAATAAAGATGTAGTTTTTGCTTCTTTTTGAAGGTTTCTAGGGTTTGCTCTGCTGGGTTTTACCCTCCACTCTCAACAAAAACAGCACTCTGCAAACTTAAGAAAAGGAGAGAGTTGGCATACAATGTAGACACCTTGACACTAGAAATAGGGGTGAATTTCTGGATTTTCAGGGTTTAGGGTTTCTCTCTTTTGTGCAAAATGGTGTACAGCAAGGAAGAAGAGAGAGAGAAGAAAAGAAACAGACAGAAGAATGAAAAGGAGCGGAGGTAAAGAAGAAAGGGACAAATGCGGAGTGAAGTGGAAAGACACAACTCAGATTCTCGATCTTAGAGTTTTCAAACATTATTATTACTACTACTTTCTTACCGTTAGACTATTTTTTCCTTTCGAATAATATTTTTTTTACATATTTTATTATTAATTTTAATAATTTATTTTACTTATTCAATAATTAAAAATATATAATTTTTAATTTTTTACTTTATATAACTAAATTTCATCTATGGAAAGAATTATGTATCAATTCACTCTTTATGTTTATTTAATTATTTGAGTCTAATAACAATAAAAATGCTTTACAATGTGAGTCTAACTAAATTTTTATATGTACATTCAAGATAATTATTTTATATATTAATTTTAAAAATTAAAAAAAATATAAATAATTTAGTTTAGGTTTAAGAATTCATTTTAGGGTAAGAGTTTATAATCTAGTAATTATAATTATAATTAATAATTTAGAATCATAGTTTAAAATTAAAAATCTTTATCATAGTACTTTAAAAACTAATCATTAACCTCTGAATTTTAATTTTTTCACGGTATATATATATATTGGGTAAAAATCGTTGTCTCTTTCACACGCTTCCATTTGTGTTTTCTGTTAAAATTTGTTAAAAATTGAATTTTAAATCTTAACTCTAATTTTCTATATCATAAACCCTACATCCTACCCCTAAAAAATACATCTTACCCTTAATTTCCTAACCCCTAACTTTAAGCCCTAAATTCTAAACCTCTAAATTGAATTAGAGGCACAAATATAGGCATGAGAAAGAGGTAGACATTTACACCCATATATATCTTATATACATTAATAAGCCCAAAATCTTTACCATATTAATTTGCCAGATATATATATATATAATCGCTTTCCAATGTTCCTAAAATTATATTTAAAATGATACTGAAAGATTCATCATCAGTCGCAAAAAGATACTAAAACCCTTGAGACACTAAGTGATTAAATTTCGAAGAGGAGCAATGCCTGCTCATGCAGTGTATAACTCAATAATGATACTTGAGAGGATTTACAGCTCTCTCTGGTCCTGGTGAGCTTAAAGGGTATCCTGGTTTTCCAGCAACAGTAGCGTCAAGTAAATCTGAAGGATGATACTGCCTGCAAGATTAGATGTCACACGAGATTACAATTTCAGTTTGATACAAATCAAGTCGAATCGGTAAACTCCACCCTTATACAGGTCTCAACTTTCTGTTTTCTTGTTCTAGAACTGGAGCCATGCACAAGAATCAACTAGATCTTGAAGATGCAGAAACTTGTCAGTTAATTAAAGCTACCAAGTACCAACCTTCTCAAGACTGGAACCATATTTCTCTGCTTCTTCTTCGACATACTGCATGCGGAAAATGACGCATGTATATAGAAAGATTAGAGAAGGTACGGAGTTAAATGAATGTATATTCGATATGCAAGCGCACCTGTCCGGTGACGGTATATAGTCTGTTATACCAACCATTGGATGCCATTCCAATAGCTGTAAACAAATGTCTTCGACTTTCTCCTGGATTTTGCAGTGTGTACTCAATATAATACATGCCTGATGATCAATGTAAACAAAAATCAATTTAATCAAGTACAGAAAGAAGAGGATGCTGTTGTTGTAAATTGTAATACCATTAGCAGCTTGGCAATCTATGAGTTTTGCAGCCACTCCAGGGGGCCTTTGCCAGCTCCTGTCCAGTCCACTAACCAGAGTGTCTGCAAAAGCTTCAATTTTCCAAAGGATTCCATTCGAGTAAAGTCGGGACCGAGTCCTGAGATGGCTACGCTGACTGAAACAACCAATTTAGTTTGATTGCATATGCAAACCACTGAATGGATATAAGAAAGTGCATGCCAGATTAGGATTACCATTTGAGTTGGCCGCTTCTTCTGGATAGAAAGCAGTAATGGACTTGAAACTATTGGGTTCACCAGCTCCCACTTGCCAATCTGCAACAACAAATTAATCATTTCAATTGTAAATTTCAACCCCCAGATCCAAATTTACAGAAACTTGAATATTCTAATTCTAATTGGGTGGTTTTCCAGTTCCAATGCCAATGCAAATCAACCTGTATCATGTATGTAACTTGGGAAAAGTTAGGAAATAGACACTGACCTTGGGGAATTAAAATCTTGTACTTATTCACTTCATCAGTATAATCCCGGAAATCTTGCGGCACATCTGAAACAGAGAGAAACAAGTTAATCAAAATAGAAAGAAAAAAAGAGAATTAACATCATAATATATATACTATATAGTACTGTGTATGTATGAACATAGTTACCAATCTCTGCAACTGCAAGAGCATTAGAAATAACCAATTGTGAAAAAGAAAAGGCGATAAGAGGCGCCTGAAGCATAAATTGTCTTCTTCTAGTTGAAGCTGCACGGTCATGTCCTTGGTCTTCCTTGGTTTCTTCTTGTTTCTGCAGTTGCAGTTGCAGGCGGCGTAGGGGTTGCTGCTGTCTCTTGGGATTTGCCGTATTTGGAAGAAAATGTAGTAATCCTCCTCCTCCTCCCGAAAAAGATAGGCAGTGGTCTTCTGGTAAACCTCTCTTGTTCAAACATGGTGAAATGTTATGGTAATACAGTGACCAAGCTGAGGAGGCCATTATCGTTTAGCTTTTCCAGGATTTTAATTATTATATATGAACTCTTTCAGTTCAACTTTATGGAGGATTTTTTCACTTTCCTTTCCTTTTTTGTGGCTCACAAACAAAGCTTATCTAAAATTCTCAAGAAACATCTGCAGATTTTACTGTGAGTTCATCATATGGAGATGTTTCAGCTAAGGCAGAACAGGATAGGGCGGGAAAATGTTTTTTTATATATATAAATAATTGCATTAATATGATTTAGGAAAGGATTGATCGAATAAATAATGTCGGTTAATAGCTTGGTTGATATTATTTAAATATTTATTATAATTAAAAATATTTTAAGTAATTATTATATAAAAATATATTTAATAGTTTAACCTAAAATTTACCCAAACCTACTCATCAAAATATTCCCCCTAAGAAAACTAGAACACAAACCCCACACCGCTCCTAATTACAAGTATTAAATCGTTTTTGATTTTTCTTCTATAATTTATTTAGATAGGTTTTGATTCGGTGAATTTAGGGTTTTTAACTTACGTAAATTTGGGATTCAGGATTAGAATTTTAAGTTCCTATCATTGTAGGGTTTTAATCACTACTTCAGGGTTCAAGTTATTTTTAGGTTACTTGAGTCGTATGGCGTTCAAATTGTTTGAGATTTAGGTTAGAAGGGCGTCGATTATTGGTTGAGTTCAATTCGTTTGTTTCAGATTTGAGTTAATTATTTAAGACGATTGGATTAAGCGTATTCGAAAGAAATTGACAACTACCTAACAAGCAATAAGTTGAGTGAGACGAGTTAAGAGTAGATTTCGTACCAGTTTGGAAGCATGTCCTTTCCCTTTTAAAAATTTGATAGGGAACAGAAAAGTGAAACACGGACGAATCAGCTGAGAAGAAAAGGCGGGAATACTGATGACCAGCGGTACCGATCAGCTGGAACGGAGTGGAGTCCGCCGGAGGTTGATCCAGTCAACTTTGTTTCCGCACAAATCTCCAGAAATTGAACCGAAGATTGACGATAAGGCTAATGAGGGTTCAGAAATTGAACCAAAGATTGACGAGAAGGCTAATGCATGTGAGGATGAACATATTGACGGTGAAGATGAAGAGTTCTGCGGTAGTCAAGGCAAGAAGAAGGGAAGAAAACGGAAAGGGAAAGTAACTCCTCAGAATCGAGCTTCTAAAAAGGTTTAGTTGAATTAATTTTTAGTTTTCTGAAGCGATTAAATAGAAGGGAAGAACTTTTTGATAGTTTTTATGTATAAAATTAACTGATTTTCACTGAGCAGGCAAAGGAGAAATCACCCCTGAAAACTACTCCAAAGAAAAATGGGATGAATAATTTGATAGAGAGTGAGGATGCAACACCACCCCCAATCCCTAATTTGAGACTGGAGGCAAAGTTGATAGCTGAGGTTGTCTGTTGTACTTTTTTTCTGCATTATCTCAATCTCTCCTTTAGTTTTTGGAAGTATTAATATGGTTTTTGTTTACTAATTTACCTTGGATAACTGAAATTAGCAGTTAAATCTCTCTTTTAATTTTCTTCTCCTGGTTGGTGTCGATAAAGAAATTTGTTTTGGATGTTGAAGTAAATATCATGTTCTAATGCTGAAAGATTTCGATGTAAATAGTTCCAAGAAATTATAACCGTAGAGAAAATTGTAAAGCTTTGTGGTGAAATTTTAGCTTTATGCTTTGGGTTCTTTTAGGAACATAGGGATGACCTAATCGGATAATAAAGATAAACTTAGGATTAAGGAGATTGAAAATAATCTTGAGACTGAACATGGTGGCTGCTTTTTGGTGGTTCTAATTTTCTGAAAGAGAGGTGTGAGGATTTTAATAGGTTATGAGGTTGTGCGCTGTTCTCTGGAGGCCATTGATGGTGTAGCATAGCTTATATTGGAGCTCCTGGAGCTTAAATAATGCCCAGCATAATATCATTGGGTGGGATGTTCCTACTTTTGAAAGTAGGCAGAATGATAAGGAACCTTCACTCGTAAAGCCTAGTGAGAATTGAAGCTTATTTCTGTCCAAGTTTCATGAATCCTTTTAATGTGGAGTGTCTCATTGGGTTCTCCTTGCAACACAAGAATTGATCCTTTTTCTTTTTGCATAAATTCATCTGCCTCAGTTTCCCATCCCCAGTCCTTTTTCCTTGTGATGCGTACTGCAATATGGCATCTGCTCATACTACTAGCAAGAAGTTTCTTTGTCAAGATATGTTAATTTAAGTAACGTGTAATATAATATTTCACATGCAAGCTGTACCTGAAAGTGCATGCGTTTTATCCTTGATCAGGAAAATTCCCGGATGTCTGCAGGGAAGCAAATTCATCCATTTTTTACATTGGGAAAAGTGGGGAAGAGGAGCCAGGGGACTCCTGAAGCAGGGAGCAATAATTGTTTGCTTAACAGAAGCAACAAACGCATTGATATTGGTCCTATTCATGTATTTGAAAGAAGTCAGGTATTGCATTATTATTTATTAAATGAACCACGTATAATTGTATTTTCTGGTTTTGAATTTGAACTTCGTAAATATTCAGCTTATCTAGAATGACATTTAAACTTTTGCATGCAGGATGATGTTGTTCTTGATTGGAAGGATTGGATGTTTTTCGAGAAAATTTCCATCGACACCAGTTGCAACTTTGAAGGCCTATTCAAATCAGTTTTTGAAAGTTGTGTTGGGGCATTATCTCTTGACAACTTTCCTGTTGTTTCACTTTCCTTTGATCCACTTGTTCAAAACAAGTTAAAAGATCAATTCGTTATTCAAAATACTGAGCTTCTTG
This sequence comes from Abelmoschus esculentus, assembly GCA_035048815.1. NCBI lineage: Eukaryota > Viridiplantae > Streptophyta > Magnoliopsida > Malvales > Malvaceae > Abelmoschus > Abelmoschus esculentus. The sequence goes on from JAUCBN010000039.1 coordinate 3,796,773, forward strand.
AAACATCAGTGGAAATACCTGTTGTGCTAGTAGATGAGCAGTTAGAAAACTATCAGCTCCTAAAGAGATCAGAAGGGGTATGTGTTGTCTTTTTATCTTTATTACCTTTATTTTCAAGGAAGTCCCTATTACCATATTTGCACATTTTGTATTAATCCCCCCTAAACCTCACAAAAACTCAATAGCAATCCTCGACAATCAGCCTACAGAAATCATAAAGGCAATGTTAGTTAGGCAAGTACTTCAGTTAGAATCTAATGTCGAGCTCCTTTACCATGCTTTTAAAGGTGTTCTCGTTGCATGTGAGCCAAGTCTCATAAGCTGTTTATCTCGATGTTCTTTGATTTGTTTGTTTGCTACAATTTTTTTAGTGCCCCGAGTGCCAAGTAGAAAGAGCTGCTGTCCTTTCAAAGCAGGCTGATCATGTGGAAGATTCTGATCTTGAACAGCAAAGTATACATCTTCAAGAAAGGTTGGAAACGTTCATATTAAAACTTTTCTGCTTTTATCTCCTTTACTTTTGGAACTTCCTTTCTGATATGTTAATTTGTATTTTCTTAATAGTGTTTTCTATTACATAAATTGTATGTGTCCAATACTCCAATAGAAGTATTGTTTTCATATTAGCTGTACAAGATCTTGCTCAATATCTTGTGTGTAACAGTTGTGTCAGAAACTATTCATTTCAAAGTATGCAGGATTGAGACAGTTTGATACCCAAAGGAACTAGCCCAGGTGTTACCCACTAGTTAATGCCTTGATTTTACGGTCTAAGGTCAATGATGCTAACTTTCGCAATTGTTAACTATCTGTTAGATAACTGGATAATAATTCAGTAATACTTACTGCCAATGGAAGATTACATTTAACAGTAGAAAATACCAGCCTACAAGGTATTTTGAGGGACCTTTTTCCTCCCACAACTAACCTGAAAAGTGACCCCCAAAACCTCCCTGTTTTCCCTTCTTTATAGTACAAAAAAACCCACCAAAATAACCGACCGTAACTGCTGGGTTCATAATAAACAACCTAAATTAAACACAATAACCGATGATAACTACTAGAGAAGCTTGTAAGGCTGTAACCATAGATAAGCCAGATCACCAGGCTTAAAACAACATTACAATGCTTGACTTCAGCATAAAGAAGTTACTGATAGATTTTGCCTTTATGTAAGGTTGCTGTGTTATTCTAAGAAAAATCCTTTTCACTGTACTACAGTACTACATGCAGATTTGTTCCATACTATCATGGTTGCGGTATCCAGCCTGACAATAGCTTATGGACTGATAAGTACCAGCCAAAAAGTGCCACAGAGGTGAATTCTATTATCTTGTCTGATCTGAACTTCTATGATCCGAAAGGGGGAAAAGACTAATATGATATTTTGTATTTTTGTTTTTCTCCTTCAATGCTTTGCTTTTCAGGTGTGTGGTAATACTGAATCAGTTAAGTTTATGAGTGAATGGTTGAGGCTTTGGCGTGAGAGAAGTTCCCAATCCATCAAATCCTCCAATAACATTGATACATGCAACATCCTAGAAGATGATGATTTTTGCGAAAGTGATTTTGATTCTGAAAACATAGCTGAAGAGAATAGTCTGAAGAATGTTCTCTTGGTTACAGGACCAGTTGGGGTAAACACAGATCTTTTGGCTATAATTTAGCTCATGTTTGCTTGTTTTAGAATTAATCTAAGTGTCACTATGTTTTTTTGTCAACTCACATGATAAAACCTCACGATTGGCTTTTAACAAATTTATTCTCGTTATCACATATCGCTACTTGTTGCAGTTGATGTTTCCTTTGGTATTGGCTGGATCCTTTTTTATCCACTGCTAGTTACGGTGTTTTTCTTTACTATAAGGTTTAGTGATGTTATTCTTTCTTGCACTGACTAGGGTTGATTTTATATTTTACATTCTTGAAAGTGGAACCAGTAATTGACTTAGTCCTCAGTTCACAGAACAATAAATGTAGTTACAGCTGCGAAGATTTCAGTTTATGTGATTGTATGAGGTTTAAGAGAACTCTCTTGCTTATATTCAATTGCAACTTCATTTCTTTTCTTCTTAAAGGGTTGCCATTTTGGAAAGCTTTCTGCTGTTTGTTTCAAGGTGCATATGCTTTTGGTTTCCATTGGTAGTTAAAGTTATTTTTCTTGTGTCCCAGAGTGGGAAGTCTGCTGCCATCCAAGCTTGTGCAAAGGAACAAGGATTTAAGGTTCTAGAGGTACTACACAATTTTTAGATTCTTGTTCAACTGTTTTACAGTTTCTTTGTTGATTTTACAAGTCTGGGTCATATGCGAATGGTACTTATCCTGGCATAATATTAGAATCTCTGTCTGTTATTCAAATAGACTCTTGTATTATCATGAAGCTAAGTAACTTTGTTGATTTCATAAGTTTGCAAGTCTAAATCACAGTTGTTACTTGTACGTATCTTGCTCTTGAGTCCTGCCACTTAAAGACAGATTCATCTCTCCATTATTTCTAAATGATGAGTTCCACTTTGAACTTATTCATACATAAGATGTTGTGGAAGATTTTGACTGGGAATGATGAAGTTACATGATTATAAATCAGTTGTCCTGTTCCTTCAGATTGTGCTGCAAGATCTGCAGTGCTTTAGACACTGGTTTAGTTTAATCCCTATGTGATTACAATGTATCTTTTCATGTGTTAAATTGAGTTATATTATCTGGATACTTTTGTAGTGTTTTGTAATTTAATGATATAGGAGAATAATCCATTAAGTGAAAGCTGAACGATTTTTATCTATTGTTTTGTTAGTCCAATGGATCAGACTGTAGAAATGGAGCTGTCGTGAAGCAAAAATTTGGTGAGGCGTTAGAATCATGCTGCCTTACAGGGTTGGTGACTGTCTTCTGCGTCACTCGTACACTTCTATCACATACTTTATTTTATGATTATCCTTTGCCCATTGTGTCAAGCTGAATTCAAGCTTTACTAATATGATCATCCGAATCGTAACATATATTTGTTGCAGGTCGGTAGAAAACCAAGTAGATTCACTTAGCAAGCATGTTGTGAAATCTGCAGAAATTTTATCCAATGGTGATGCAGTGCAAGAAGTTCACAATGAGGTGATAGAGTTGATACCAGTATCAGATAATGAAGGTATATCTGGTTCCCATGGAGCTCCTGAAAAGCATTTCTTTAACGATAGCGAGACTGGCTTTGGTCAAGCAAAGTTGATTCTCTTTGAGGATGTTGATATCAGTTTCCCCGAAGACCGTGGTTTTGTTGCTGCCATACAGCATATTGCTGAAAAAGCTAAAGGGCCTGTGATACTGACTAGTAATAGTAAGATGGATTTACGATTGAAACTGTTTTATTTTTTCTAGATCCTTGTATGACTTGATATAGTTCTTTGTAACTCCATGTTGTGGGGTAATTCTCAGGTACAAATTTTATTCTGCCAGACAACTTGGGCAGGCTAGAGTTATGTTTCACAATGCCATCATCAAAAGAGCTGCTTCACCATCTTTATATGGTATAAGCTTCCAGCTCCTTCCTCTAAACCCTTTCATGTTACAAAAATCTTTATCTTTTTTATGTTTTCTTTATGTCACAGATTTGTGAAGCGGAGAAAGCCTCCATTCAACCTCATTTACTAAAGCAATTAATTAAATGTTGTCATCGTGATATCCGAAAAGCTATTATGCACCTCCAGTTTTGGTGTCAAGGGAAAAAACAACAAAAAGGTTAATAACATTGTGAAGGCATACAATGGTTTGCATAGTGCATCTTTTGTTTATGAATTTTAGATGTTGCTGCAATAGAAACTTAGTAAACTGGTTTTCCCTAGTCAGGTGGGATACAATGCTTTTAGAAGAGGTCATGGAAAATGCTAGAAATACAAATTAAAAAGCTTTAAAATTCAATATTTCCTTGAGATGGTTTAATCTGTCTACATCTTTGACAATTTTGACAAGTCAACATTCAGTAATAAGAAGTTTTGCATGCATGCTCTTGTGCATGATCAAGCATCATTTTAAGAAAAGATTGGCCATCTATAAATAATTATTTTTTATTATGTATTTATACTTTTAACACCCGTTGGGTTATCCAGATAGGAAATCACAGAAGACTTATGGCTTGCAGCAGCTGTTTGATATAGAGGTGGGTCATTCTATACTACCAACTATGATCCCTTGGGATTTACCATCTCAGTTATCAGAGTTTGTTGAGAAGGAAATTACTAAGACACTATCCATAATTGAAGACAATTCAACTTTAATGGAGGTGATGGAGGAAGAACTTGAAAACTTGTCAACTGGCTTGGAGATGCATGATAAAGAGATAAACAGCATAGAGGCAAAGAAGGAAGTAATGTTAAGCAGGAATCTCTCTATTTATGATTGCAATGTAGTCATAAACCCTTCTTATGATGTACATGACTTTTACAATTCTTCTGGCACCCCAGTTTCTTTCGCTCGAAGAGTTCCTAGGAATAAACCTGATGTTGTTATGTCTTCAGACTCTGAAGATGAGCAATTTAATATACAGCCTTCTTTTGTTCCAGAAAAGAATGTCAGCCGTCAATTATTCATTAAAGAAGATTTCAGACTCCTCTCGCCTCATCCAACCATTCAGAATAGCACAAGTCCATCAAGAGATAAGCTGCTTTGTTCTGAAGCAGAGAAATGTGAGGAAAGTGGCTTCCATTGCTCAGAAACATCAAATGATATGGAAATGAAAACTTGCAAATCTATGGATGTATCATATGTTCCTGAGTCATCCTTTGTTCTTGAGACTGAAATCGGTAACGGGATGGTACTGTCTTCTAGAACTGTGTCTTGTGTTAATTTTACTGAAACAACAGAAGTTTCAGTGAGTTGTGCGTTATCTGAGGACCTGATGCCAGCTGAAGTGAATGACTCTTGTAAATTTATACATAAAGCAATTAAAAGTTCAGATATGTTAGATGGTACATGCAGTATTACTGCAGAAGCTTCTCATGAAGAGGTGGAGAATTCTCAAAATGAGTATGATGAAGCTGCATCAAGTGGCCATACAGTGATGGATGAATGAAGCCGCATGAATTTCACCAAAAAATCCTTTTCCAAAGGTAAATTGAGGAACCGTGTGGCCACTGATTTAGTGCAAGAATCATGGAAAAAACTTCGTGACAGTCATGCTGATATGAAAAAGTATGTTGACTTAGAGGCAAGCGATACTACTGAAATTTTGAAACTCACTTCTAGAATGAGTGATCTTATTTCGCAAGCTGACTTACTGCTTTCCAAGTGCCAGATACAAGTAAGTGATAAATAGTTTTTTGCCCAAGAGACCATTTCTTATTGAATTTCTTCCTGTTATTGTGATTCTAATAGCTACTTGTCCAGGATTCTTTTGAGCTGGTAATGATTCCTTATGAAGAGTCAAATGCATTCAGCTGGTGTGACGAGCAGCTGCAGATGGTTGACACTGTTTCCCAACATGGATTTTGCTTGTATGCTAAAGATATTGATGCTATCGGATCAAATATAGGTTTTAAGCATATGGTGGATTTGAGCCAGGAGATGCTGGCTTCCTCAGCTAGTGCAATGGCATTTGGTAGATTGGTTGCACATGATTCTAAAGCAAGTTGTGCTTCGGTTGATGGAAAGGGTATGGAAAAGAGCCCTTCAAAATGTGAGCTTGCTGCGAAAAGGTAGAGAATTGTCATGTCCCTTGAAGCCTCACTTGGATGAATTTCTTGCATGAGTTGAGCATGTTTTACCTTGCCGTATCACAATTCACATATCAATATTGATCATTTACAATTTCACCACGGACTTCCTAGGATGGAACAATGTATTTCCTTGGATAGAAGACTTTAGGTGTATTCTGTTTGACATTTAACTTTTGTGCTCTGTTTGAAACAGATTTTAGTTGCCTCCCATCTTATTTTTGCTGCTTGATTGATTCAATTTAAAACTTCATTATCTGTGTTGTATTTTTAGTTTCATAAATTAGTTTTGGGTTTGCAATACAGGGAAGTGAAGTCACCATGCCTTTTGGACATCATTAGGTCCATAGTCCCTTCAAGATCATACTTGGCACTGAAGGGTGCTGCATCTCATGAATATATTTCCTCATTGGGATGCATTTCAAGATCAGAAGCTTCCCGCTTATCAGTAGTCACAGGCTTGACAAAAAGACGAAGGTAGACAAACTTTTATTTCTAATTTCTTTCTGGTCAATATTAGGACCTTTTCATGTCCAACACATCCCTTGCAGTAGTTTTATTTTGTCTCGAATTTCTTTTATGCAGGACACGAGGTGCTCGCCATTACTTGAGTACTGGTGCACTAACATTATCCCCTGAAGAAATTTCATTGTTGGGACAATTTAACTTTAGTGGAAAGTCATCATCCAACAATTGATGCACATGGTAAGCTTCTAAGTTAGTGTCCTTGGCTTGAAACAGCTGCCTTGTATTTTAATGGATCCGGAAAAGTCGAAAACAGAAATATCCTTCATAAGTTATTAGATAATAGTAATATATTTATTTGAAAATAAATGTTTAGAACAGCTATCCTTGAAGTCTTACTAACATGCCTCAGCACATGAATGTAGGTAGAGAATAGAGTAGATATCTTAATTTTGGGTATGATTCCATTTCCATTGTTTCCTGATTGTAGAACAGTCACAACAGTTGTGATATAGTGGTTATAGTAAGCGACATTGCTTCCATCTTGAGTAGTAAGGGAATTTTGGGGAATAATGATATTTAGGAAAATAAGTAGGTTTTGGGTAATTTTTTGGATAATTTTGGAAAATAGGCCAAAATCTACGGTACTGTTTGAATCTCGTCACTTGCAGAAGGCGAGATCTTTGTAGTCTGTTGGATTGAACTGAAAATATATTGGTTTCAATGATGTACATACACTTCGTCACTTGCATGTCCAAATAACATTGTAAATTTTGGTTTATTTTTCTAAAATTACTCCAAAGCTACTTAAATAGCGTTATAATCTTAAATGACTCATCCCATTAATGATGTTACTTTCCACTGTCAATCACGTTTATATTCAAAGTTTTCGTAGTGCAAGTTGAAAGGTACTGAAAGGAATGTGACCGACTACTGAAAACTATTTGAGAGTTTACATCCAACAACCATATTGATATTTACTTGAAATGTTTTTGTGAAAAGTGGAAAAATGTTGTGCATTTACTTTTTGATTTTTACAGGTGTACAGAATGATTTTCAAACTATGTTTCACATTAAAAAAATTAAAAAATTAAATTTTAAATCTTAATTCTAATTTTTTCATCTTAATCTCTAAACTTAATTTTAATTATTTAAATCTTAATTATAATTCTTAATCGAGTATTAAGGTAGATACAATAGAAAAGTACATGAATCGTATCCATACAAAATAAGATGTACATACAACCTTTTCATGTCTAAAAAAAATAATCGACAATAAATTTTGAAGTGCCATGAAATTAATTAAGATAACAAAACTTAAATAATATGAATAACAAAAACCAACAATAAAAGGACAGGAAACTAATTAAGCAATTTGCTAGCAAAGTTTGTTTGTCGACTGGTTTATATATAAATATGATGCTCTGTTTTGTAATTTATCTTCCCTCTGTTTTTATGATATCATCAACATTCATTCATTCATAATGCTTTTAATTAAATCAATAATAAGTGTAGCAAGAACGAGAATTTAGATTTAAATTTAAATTTTAAAAAATAATATTATTAAAAAAAGAAATCACTAAACTTAAATATATGAATAACAAAAAGAATTTAAATATATATATAAGTAAAATTAAATTTATTTACAAAATTATTCAAAAATTCATTTAAATTTTAATATAATATTATTAACTCTTATTACCACGTCATCTATAATTTTTATGTTTCTCTTTTAATTGAGGATTCTTTATTTTTTATGTATCGGCTAATGTAAATTATGAAATTGATCAAGGTACAACAAGCAGATTGTCTCTTCTATCTACTTATAGTTGAAATGATTTTATACATGAGCATCTTATTTTTTTAAAATTTACATATGTATTATTAGGAAAAAATGATTAGGTAAAATAAAATATTAATATATAAATAACATGAAAATATAGTTAATGTAGATTCTTTTAATTAATTAAGAGAAAAAATGACGATGGAAAGAATTTATAAAATAATTTCTCTTGAGAACTTTTTGTTATGATGTAAGCTGTTTCTGGTTTTATATGGTGTTAAATAGTTTTAAGGATAATAATGATAAAAATAAAAAAAATATATATTTGATTGATTAATTAAATTATTTTTTTTAACTTTTTTTTAGATTATGCATTCTAGGTCTATTAAGAATATTCTTTTTTTTTTCTTTCTTTAGAGTATTTCTTTCTCTTCCCTCTAGATAGTATTATACTTAAATTTAAGATTTATGGGGAAAAAAAACATGTGAGAATAGTCTAACGTATAATGATGTGGATAAAAAAAGTTTTAAAATTTATGAAAGATTCTTCAAAAAAAAAAATTTAGATAATATTTTATGTTGAATTTATTATAATTTTTAACAAGTTTTAATATTTTGTCTAAAATTCTAAAATATTATAAAAAATAAATATTAAAACTATATATGCTTTTTGTGAGTCTTTCACATATTTCAAATTTTGACATTTAGGCCGTACCTTAAAACTCCTCTCTAGACTTGCTTTATTTTTGAAAAGGGATTTAATTGTTGTCTTACAAACTCATATGAATATATAAAAACAAGACATGTTTGTTTTATGTACTTTTCATATGAGACAAGATTTAAAGTTGAATATTTTAATTAAAAATCTCGAAATTTAAGTTAAGAGTTTCGTTATCAATAAATAAAGATCTATATCCTAATATAAGTTTTATCAAGAATAATGAAGAACAAGAATGGATCTAGGGTACTTGGTGCAATTGCATCCTTAAAAAATTTAAATTCCCCTTATTTTATATATTTTTTATTCTAGTTTGTCCCGATGAAGAAATAAGTTAACGAGTCTTGGGGAAGTTTAAGCTTTAAGAAAAATTTCTCTTGATCTTAAGATATATAAATTTAAAATATTATATTTTTTTATTGTATGGATGTATCAATAGATCAAACCATTCGAATCAGATATTTTTTAAGATCTCTACTTGATACACCAGATACTCACCCACTGTGTCCTGTTATGTCTTGTTCGGTCTAACTTTCATCATCAACTGGCCGACCCTTTACAAATTGTCTTTACAAAGTACTATATCTACTCTAGTGTTTAGAAAATAAATAAATAAGTTACAAGCCAATGATTCCCCTGATTTCAACCTGCAACAACAAATGAGAAAATTATCTTGTTTTTTTTTTCTATCATCATTGCATTGCCAGTCCCACACTCATCCATTCTTCCATGAATACATCTATCTGCCCTCATCTTTCATTTCCCAGTTTTCTTTAAGTACTTTTCAGTTCATTTTTGGACCCTATTGGTTCTCTCAATATTAAAGATTAAAACCCCACATCAACTCCACTCTCTCTCATCTCACCCTTATGGTTCTAATCAGTTTTGGCAGCCAATTGAATAAGGCAAGTTAAGTGCTTGAAGAAATGCACAGTTCAGGTTCCTTTATGAAGCAGCTGAGTAGAAAAGAAGACTGCAAATCCACATCTCGGAGATGGGGAGGGGATGATTCCGTTTCTAGTTTTGAGGCAAACTTTACTCAAATGGTAGAAGAGTTGAACTTGAATGCCAATGGAGTTGATCAAAATGACCTGCAGGTGTTAAGGAAAAGAGTGATGGTTGTGGTGGACAAAAGCTCACATTCTAAGCATGTCATGATGTGGGCACTTCGTCATGTAGCTAACAAGGGTGACTTGCTTACTTTACTTCATGTCATTCCTCCCAGCCAAAAGAGTTGTAAATCTCCTGCATGTGCTACTTATCTTGCTAACACCCTTGGGTCACTTTGCAAGGCTTATAATCCTGAGGTAATGCACCCAACTCTTGATGTTTGATTGTGTTTATATTTGTCATTAGAAGTTAATAGAGTTGCTTAAGAATGGGAGGGAGGAAAAAAGTAATCTTATCTTTGTGTTTGATAGATCCAACTTGATTTGATCTTCTTCTATCACTTGCAGCAGCTTTCTCGTGAAAGGCAATTTTTAAGTGATTATTATTGAACACTTTTTAGATAAAATTAAGCAATTTTCAGATGCTTTATTCTTCAAATCTTGTACCTTGGATTGTGTGAGAGATGCCATTGCGATGTGCCATAGATCCTGTCATCCTGTTCTTTTAAGTTTTAACCTTACTCTCTTTTTCTTTTTTTATTTCCTCTTTGCTAATCTTAACATAAAATATTCACAATCACAAGTATAATCTTTGCTGTTTTTTTTACTTGCTTTACGAGGGGGGATCAATGTTCAGGTAGAACTGGAAGCAGTGGTTATCCAAGGTCCCAAGCTGGAGACAGTGTTGAACCAAGTGAAGAAGCTGGAGGTTTCAGTGTTGGTACTGAGTCAGAAAAGGCCATCTCCATTCTTAAACTGGTGGGTTCACTTACTTTTTCTTTCATTCAAACGAAAATTAGGGACAATTTGACATTTAGCATAAAATGTGACTGTCTGATATTGTTGTAATTTTTGTAGATATAATATGTGTTTTAGATATTATTTTTTAAAATATAATATATTTAATTATACTCGAATTAAAAGCAATGGTGAACTTGTTAATCTCAAGCATTTTGATGTTTAATAATGGGGTTTTCGCAGTTTAAGTGGAAGCAGCAGCAGCACCGAGGAGTTTGTAAAGCAATGCATACACAACGCAGAATGCTTAACCATAGGGGTCCGGAAGCAAAGCAAAGACTTGGGTGGCTACCTTATCAGCACCCGATGGCAAAAGAACTTCTGGCTCTTGGCTTAGGCTCCATTCAGGACACTTTACAAGCTCGTTCTAACCTCGTTCCTGAACCGACTCCTAGTTCTACTTTTTCATGTACTATATACGTTTGATTTCCAAGGCAGATAGCCATGCCCATGTGCAAAGATTAATTCCTGGAATAAATACTAGCTTCTGATGTACTAGTCTTTAATTTAATGCGTAATTTACTCTTAACCAGATTCGGCTATCATCATTAATGCAATTGCTTCTGTCATAACTTTCTCTGTTTCTGGTTATGGATGATCCAATTTTAACTTGGGGGTTTGGTCTGATTTTGCTAAGTTTCTACGATTTTATATACATAAGACTTCAAGCTCACAACCTGTTTAAATAATATAAAATTGTTATTACTTAGATCAATCTAATAAATAAACGTAATAAATAAATATATGTAAGAACTTTAGTTTTTAATGTTTCCGAGAAACATAAAACATGTTAAAAATTTGCACTAAACGTATAATCTATGATGTCCAGAGCATGCCATTTCTTTGTATTATCCTATATCCCCCTTCAGAAGCCAAGAACCCCATACAAGATTACTTCAATCAAACCTTATCATCTATCGTATCATTATTTACAAGGGGGAGTAGTTCCTTCTGTTCCTCGGTGTCCGGGGTGTTCGTTGTGTGCGAGGAGTTCCAGGAAGCTGCTGGGAAAGCATGTGTCGGATGTACCCGTAAAATGTACATCCCACAAGCGTTATACCGCAACCAACAGCATTTAAGCTCGAGATTGGGTTTCGGAATATCAGCCATGAAATCAACACAGCAACAGCAACCTGTACATGATAAACATAAGAACAATGAAATACTTCACTTGATATCAGAATTCATTGAAGGGTTTAAGAACTGGAAAATCTGCTATTATATGCTACAAAACTTCCTCAATTTGGCAGATAGTAACTGAGAACATGATATCTTATCCTCATTTTTCTCTATTCGAATATCACCTTAAGGTTCCCGGCAACATTAAACGTGACAGCAGTGGTTGAGTGAATCACATAAAAGATGGAGAAGTTAAGACAGAAAGCCAGCACTCCCGAGCTGAAAATAATGATGAGGGCTGCTGATGGAGAGGGGTGGGTATTAAACCAATCCATAACCCCATTACCTTCAAGTAATAGTGCTGGTACTCCCAAGATCATGGTTGCAAAAGGTGCCATGTAGTAGACAGTATTTATGCTGTAAGAGTACGATCCAAAATATGTTGTCGAATGATGTCAGAATACTCGTGAATTGATACGCCGGACCAAAAACTTCAAAAATACATACTATCATTTTAAGAACAATAATAATAACCAAGACTATTATTACCTGTCAAACTTGTATCCATGCAGCAGAGACTCCGCAAGGATAGTCTTTGTAGAAGTAGCTAAACATCCAAACATGGCAGCACAAAAACCAAACATATTAAAACTAAGTTCTGTAACAGATGTGAGCAGAATCCCTCCAACAATAGGAACCAAAGAGGTCCAAATTCGCCAGTCAAAGTACTTTCTCCAAACTAGCCACTGCAGAACAACTGTAAAAAATGTACAGAGATCAGATGTGATGATTATATGCAGTCATGAGTATCCCAAGAGACGGCACGGAAAAAATGATGATTAGGTTTATAATTTCGATATCTCACCTGTGGTTGCAGGAGTAAATGACTTTATAGTCTGCATAAACGAGACTGGGATGTAGCGTAAGCTGACATTTCCCAACACTATGTTGATACAGAACACAAAAGACATGGGAAATATCCTTTTCCAGAGGTCTTCAGTATCAACCACTATTAAAGGTTTCAGCTTTAGCACTTTGATTACCAGATATGCTCCGATTGATGAGCATATAAAGTGAACGCATGATACGGAGAGAGGAAATTTGAAATCCAATTTCTGATAAAACAAGCCATATACTCGGTTAGAAAATCAGACATCTGAGTTTAAGTGTCAACGTCGACCAATTCCAATCTACAATACCAATATCCCAATCTAAAACAAGTATCTGTATGATTACTAAATGCCATATGTTGTCATGTCCTATAGAGAAAAGTGGAAAGAAAACATCTGAAATTCACATCAGACTGGTTGTTGGACTCATGAGGCATTAAAAGGATTAGGGTCCCCACTATGCTCATATTAAGTTACAAAAAAAATCTGGTAGGAAGCATCAATCGGGATAAAAGTAGAGTTAGGAAGTTTTTTTAAGCAACTGAAATTTTAGAGACAGTAAATAATTTGGAATGAATTGAACGAGCAACACAGAATCATTACCATCTTTACTGAGATTCAATTAAAACCATCCAAATTTTGGTTAATTATTTATGCAGTACTAATCAAACCAGAAGTTGGAGGTTCATGTTTCATCCCACCATATGCTAAACTCCCATCTATACTTTCCAGTTTCCACCACTAATCAACATGTATCACATATACAAAATACACATATAATACCAATATATGAGGAATCCTGTATACATATACATACACTAGATCATGGCACACCCACGAACATGGACGGATGCAGGATTTTATGTCACGATGTGAGCTTTTAGGAAATTATATTAGAAATTTAAGGGGTGCAAAATTAGATCATCAAGAGAAAATAGTTAAACTATATGAGAACTTAAATTTCCACGCCTTGGTCCATCCTTGTCCATAACAGTAGGTGGAAAAAAGAAAGAAAGAAAAAGTAATCAATAAAGAGCTGGTTAAATAATTTCACATAGTTGTTTTCTAAATGGAGGAAAAACAGGTAAATGTTTCTATATTGCTAGATCTATTACTGAACTCTGCAGAAACATCACTCAAACACAAACCAAACCGACAGCCAAGCCATGATCCTGTATCCTTCTGCAAAGATGCATATTTTAGATCCAGAATCAGGCTATTCTCTAGATTTCAAAACAAATTTAGTTAATAAAGAAATGGTAAAGAGGAAAAGCAACAAGACTGTTTATATTACATAATTAACCAGCTAAATTCCACCAGTCTGGCAGCCTCTTTGAATTGAACTTTTAAATAATTAAGTATTATTTAATAAATTCTTGAGCTTCGAAATAGCACACAAAAGAAGAGTATCTCCATTTCCCCAACAAATAGAAAAGGCTCTATAAACAAAAAATTTCAGCCTAGCAAACATTAGACAGAATCGATCAACAACACCCCCAGCAAAATTCAATCGAACCAGAAAACAGTAAAAGCTTATAACATAGATAAAAAAAAAAATTAGATCGAAATACAAGAAAACAAAGTAAACCCAAGAGTAAAAAAAACATAAGAAACAAACCTGAAAGATCCATTTGTTCATGATAATCACGGTAACATTAAAACCCCACCACTGAAGAATTGCAAGAAGGGATCTGAAAACACCCCACTGCCACAAATTCCCACCCTCCATTTTTCTCAACCAAACTTCTCCCTCTCTTTCAACGAAAACCCAGATCACCAAATTCAGAATCAGAACACAAAACCAATATCCAAAACAAAATCCCACATAGAAAATCTTCTTGAAAAGTTAGCTAAGTTATATGTATGTGTGTATATGTAGAGAGAGAGTGAGAGATGAGGGGAGGGAGGAATTAAAAAGTGAGACCCAAAGAAAATGTGAGGGAGGGTGTACTGGTGGAGACTGGAGAAAGCATCATCTCTCTCTCCCTCTCGCTTTGTCTCTCTAGTCTCTAAATATAAAGGATTTGACTTTAAAAATGTCTACTAATTTTTGCCTTTTACATTGGGTCCCTTCATTCGGAAGTTCCTAGGACATAGGATGATCGGAACCATTCAATGTCCTGATTTTTTACGTTGACTAGAATCTCTTACCGTCGGATTTTTGTTTAATCTTGTAACTTGTCTCCCTTTTGATAACCCCTGTAATGGAAACCAAAGCGGTTGGTTTTTTCCCCAGGGTTTATGAGTGTAATAAAGTGGGGAGCGAGCAAGAAAGAGTAATTAGTCGACAGTGAGTAAAGTTTTCCTTTTTGTTAATTGAATGAGCATTGAAAACTCTAATTATAACTGAAGTATATAACTTCATTTCAGTTTTCTAATGGCAATATTTAATAAATTTAGAATTTGCAAAAGAAAAAATGGTTCTTTAAATGGAGCATTAAGAAGATTTTGTAAAGATTTCCCTCCTTAAATCCCTAGTCTTGACTTAACCCCTACCCTCATTCACAAGTTTATTAGTATATTTATATCAACAATTATTATGATAAAATATTAATTTTTAAAAAAATTAAATATTCGAATGATATTATTGTGAATAAAATTAAAAGTACTAAGGGGTAAAATGGACAATTGCTCTTCTCACCCTATTTTTTTTAATTCTCCTATATAAATTATTTTAAAAATTAATTTATTTTTGAATCTATTCAATCGTTTTTAAATATTTATGTATTATCTTTTAATTATTAGATCAACCAATCGAACCCTAATGATTATATAAAAAATGATGTTTCTTGCCAAAGAAGGTTGGTGCCTTATGACTCTGGCTAATGCTTGAGTTACGCGGTTTCTCCGTGCCAAGTACTTATGGGCGAAGCCACACGGTACCCGTAGCCCGTAAGGGACAAGTCTTTGTACTACACCTCTTATAATTTATTTTTTTTATTTGATATATGTAAAATTTTAAATTATAATTTATTTTATTTATTTTATTATTATATAGTGAGTTTTATAGTTAAAAGATGATAATTTTTTTAAAAAATACGAAATAAAAATGTTTGACTTTTCGATAATATTTTTATACGTGTTCTTTTGATTTTTTGCAAGTATTGATATTTTGTTTTAAACTGAAATTTTTTTAAAAATTATGTGTCAATACCTATAAAATAAGTGTATTTTTATCAACTATATCGTATTTATATTGATTAAATATAATTAACTATAATATTTACTAGTATAATGCATTTATATAGGTGTAATTATAACTAATTAAACACAATTCACATATAAATATAATTAATTAAATTAATATCTACTATAATGCATTTACATCGGTGTAATTACAACTAATTAAACACAATCTACGTATGAATTAAAATATATTTCGAGGTTTTAATTATAAAATCATCAAACGACATTGATAAAGGCATGTAGAGCTGATTTTTTCCCCACTTTTGTCCCACAGTTTATTTTTTAAATAATATTCGATTTTAGTTTTAAAAATCAACTTAACATGTACATTGTATAATATTTTACTTGAATGTTAGATTTAAAAATAAAAAATACATTATGTACGAATATATATAAGTTTTAGGTAAACATAATGTCACAAAATATAAAATTTAGATTTACTTTTATTGAATTAAATATTTTTGGATATTGATATTCGGATATTCATTTTTTTTAATTTGATATAAATTATTTTTTTGTCCTAATTTTTATCCCGATATTTTTGTATGCGACTCTTTATGGTAATAAATATGTTTTCATTTCGTAGAAAAGCACATGGTTTTTGTAGGATTGATTTCCTAGCCAAAAATTACATCTCTTTACGTGTCCATTAAGACAGGATTAGGAAGCGTTTGAACTTTGGGGCAACTGGGAGCATAGGAACCAATTGCTTCGGTGTAAGAGCTTGGACATACTGAAGTATATATATTCTTGAAATAAACCAAGGGTTCTCGATCATATAATTTGATAAAAGAACAAATAATTGTATATAATAAGATTTAAAAATATCACTCTTTAATAATGTCAATTAAAATATATAGATAGACTCCGCCTATATTTATTGTTGAAGTTTATAATTTAAATTTGGAACAAACGTCCGTTCTGTGTAATAGTTTCGAAATAAATGTTTAGAGAGAGAAACGATTGTTGAATGAAAGTAAGTCATGAGAGTTTTTTGGTTGTTATTGTTGATAAACGATAACGTTTACCACCGCAAAATCAATAATAAACACAATCTCTGTTTAAGATATGTAGGTAAAATAGCATAGATATTGACTCAAATTTCGATTGATAATTAAGTTGAGTTTTATTGTAAGTTTTTTTGTTTAATCACTAGTAGGAGTTTTATTGAGTGAGTAGATCGCGAGTTGAGTAATGTTTGATTTGTGATTGTTAAAAAAAATTATTACTTAACTCAACTCGTTGATAAAAAATTACTTTGTTAAAATATCTCATCTCGTTAAGATAAACAAAAAAATCTTAATTTTCAAAATGTGAGTATCTAGTGATACTATTACAGCTTAATATTAATGTACAAATTAAAAAAAAAACATAAGAACTAAGGAGATAAATAAGTAAATCTATCATGATCGAATTAAAGATAAAATCGACATTTAAATATACTCTTTTTAGTTTTTTATTATTTTTTTAATGAACAACAAATAAATAAAAATCTTCAAGATGTCGGAGATTTAATTTTTAACCATAACTTTTTTATATGAGAACCGAAAACTTTTACCTTTTCTTACTTTTATACATAAAATAAAAATAAAAAAAAATTAAAAATAATAGGAAAGTTTAATTATTATATTTTATTTTTTTTATTAATATAAATTAACTTTTGTATTCTAAAAAAAATAGAGAACGTTTTAAAAAATTTGAAACCAAATATCTTACGGGTAAATTACCAAATAAGTCATTGATTTTATAGATTTTTTATTTAACATTTAAATTTCTTGTAATATAATATTTTTAAAATATAAAATTAATTTGACCCCTATTTTTATAGACCAATTCAACCCTCAATGTTTCGTTTAAAATAATTCTTCTATAAATGAAAATTATTAAAAAATTAATGATAAACGATTTAAAATAATTTTATAAAATGATAAGTCAAAAGAAAAATATTTTATATTTTATAAAATTATTTTTTATTGATATAACGTTTTTAAGATAATATATTTATCAGCATACACTATCATATAAGTTTTTTCCGTTATTATTAATTTATTTTGTTCACTTTGGTTTTTGTTATTTTGAAGGATACAAATTTTCGTATTATCTTATATATTATCGGATGTATTATATATAAGAACTCCGACATGGTAACCGGAGATGATAAAAGATGAATAGAGGTGAACAATAACCAATAACTACTAAATGATAAATACAGTGACGAAAATAATACGAGAAAAATTTTATTGATAAAAAAATGAATTACAAAGATTAAGGTTTTTTAGCCCATTATCTTAGTGGGTTTTATACTTAAAATACAATTGATTTTTTAACGAAATTTAATTGATTTAACAAACTAATAATAAATTAATATAATTAATTATAACTGCTTTAATTATAATATTTTAATATGTATTTTTTTTATTTAGGTTTAAAAAGTTTGGCATCAATCTCTTTCTGTTTTTATTACCACAACTTGTTAGGGCATTAAACATAAAAAAGAAAATTCTAAGACAGAATTCCCCATAATGATTGTCCTATACTGAATTTTGACTTTCTTTCCCTTTTCCGGTATACATACCTAAAATTTGGCAAGTAATTTAATAATATTTATTAGTTGTATAATTTATTACTATTGATTTATCAATCACACCAACCACTCTAGCTAGCAATGTTAGTATTTTAACAATGTAATTTTTAATATATACTTTTTTAAATAAAAATATATATTATTTATACTTTATTTGATAATTAACGAATAAATTAATACTGAATTGTATTATTGATTTGATTAGTATATTGCATTAATTGATTATATATAAGTATGATAAGATTAATTGATAGTGAATAATTATTTGATTTTTTGAACAAACAAATAACATATAACGACATGATTATAATCACTATTTATTTGAATATTTTATTAGTTAATAATATTATACTTATTACTATTAATTATAAACATTATTTTTTATGTAATAATATTAAGCATATTTAAAAATCTATATATTAGCTTCTTAATTATATAACTATCTTTCTAATACAATTTGATTGATTATTAAATTTAAATATTTTTTAAAGCATATATATTAATCTCTATATTTAAAAATTATGTTTTATCTAATAATATTTAGGTTATTTAGATATTTTTTGTGATAATTAAGGATAAAAGAGTTTTTATAACTCTTATGTCAAATCATCTAAACTCAAAAAGCTTCTGTCAGTAGTATTTTCAAGTTGAGAGGTTTCTCTCCGATTTATTATTACAATCATTTGAATGGCAAATATCTAAATTAACGAATATAATTAGTCAAACCTCTAAAAATATTTTAATTATCTAACAATAATTCAAAACTTTATTTATCAAACACGACTATAATATATATATATTTAAATTTTAATTATCAAATAAAAAAGTTTATTGACGGTGTTAAGGGAAGAAACATTACACATAGAGATTGTTCTAATAATCAAATCAAACAAACATAGATTAAGAACATGTAGGGACTATGAGGTCTAATTCCTGTTTCAATGTTGTATTGTATGTATACACATAAGTCTAAGAACAGCCCCTCTTCTTTCTTGGAGTATAGAACAAAACTGGTCTTCCATGCCGTGATTGAGTTGGTCTGGCATTTGCCTCAAATCCCTATAAAAAAAAGAACATAACTTAGAAACCCTTGAAGTTATAAGTGAAAGGTTATCCTAACACAAAGGATACCAAGACATACAAGTTTTCAATAACAAAGTTTCATTCTTTTCTCACACATCTTTCATTAATGGACAAATAGTTTTATATTAACTCAAGCTCGTTGGATGAGTAAAATAGATAGATAAAATTAACAGTAAAAAATATAAAATTATTACTGTTAATCTCATATTTTTTTAATTACTGATAAAATAGACGAATAAAAATTATTTATTTATCTTTTCTCATTTTTTTTTCAATTTAAGATTGAGATTTAAGAAACACTTACATCATGAACAGCTTCCCTCAAAGCCTTTAATTGATCCCTGGAAACTGTCCTCACCTAACATAAGAAACCCTAGGAAATTATTACATTTGTTTTATGCGTAATATTATCATGAAATTTGTTGAAGGGAAAATACCTTGTTGCTAATTGTCCAAATAACATCCTCAGTACATGGAGGAACTGAAAGAGAACCAACATATCTGAAGTATTTTCTGCTACCAAACTTGATATTTCCTGGATTTACAATCCCCAGGTCTATCTCTTCATCTCCCACTGATTTTATGTGGTGCAACAGCTGCAAGAAGGAAATGAGAGACAATCATGGTCGATAAAAAACATTCAATTAAGCTGTTAAGCAAGCATACCCTAGTGAGGAAGGAATCCGGTCGGCCATATTTGTAAAGAATTGCAATAACTGCTAAATCTCCATGATCACTTTCATGAATTATGTGGAGCTCCATCTGATACCTGTTTAACAAAATAACATCGGAAGAAAAACTCGTAAATGTATCATACGAGAGCTATAGCTATGTGTGCATGCGTGCACGAAGAATATATATATACATATATATATATATATACCTAGTTCCATTGAATGTGTGTTCGGATGGTGAATGCCAATGGCACTGAACAAGTTTATAATAAGTGCCGTTTACGTTAATTTGCCCTGCATATCCTTTCCACTTAACCTGATTCACCATCCATGGTATGACAGTTAATAAAATTTTCCGGGTTTTCAAATCGACGGATTTAAACATAATTTTACCGTAATGTCATGTCCTCGGTTCTTGACAACAGCATGAGCAGATTTATAGTCTCTTTTTAACTTCCCCAGACTAGGAACAACTTGTAGTTTTCCAGCAAGAAGATCTATAGGGGACTGCAGTTTTCCAGTGCCACAAAGTTTCCAATGCGGGTTTAATTTGGCCCAGTCCTTTGGCCCCTTTCCACTTCCTTCCATGTAACTAAATGGAGTTTCATTCTCTGTCCAAAAAAAATTATTGTATTTGTATAGACAAAATGTTGGCAAAGAAGAAAATTTCCGCTATGTCGAAAAAGAGATTCGACGACGATGATAACTTAGTCGTAGGAGAATCTTATATCAACTTAATATGTGTTACATTCATTTAAACATGCGAAAAATGTTTTTTTTACAATGAAAAGGGACAGATTGTTTAAAATCGAACTCGAAACCTAAAACATAAAATATCCCTTATAAATGGATGGAAAAAGGATGTCAAAATCAAAATAGTACAAAACATAAGCATAGATGGGGAAAATATATTGACAGTACAAAGTTTTCTTTACACTGGAAACACTGTTTTATTATAAATAAATGTCTTGTGAAGAAATAACAACAGTTAAGCAAAGAAGAAGAAGAAGAAATCAAACATACCAACTTCACCAGAAGATGCAATGGCTATTGGAATGAAACAACAAAGAGAAGCTGTCATAAAAATGACAAAAGTGAAAGATCCTCCATAGCTGTAAAAACTCTTCATATCTGTTGTCTTTTGTTTTTTTATTGTCTTAGTTTGCTCACAAAATTTCATTTGCGATGAACACATTTATAATGGTGGTGCAACTTGCTTCTTTTTTTTTTCTTTTTTTTTTCTTCTTGTTTTATTACTCTTTTTGTTATTTCCATGAAATCGTATCTGGGTTCATTGTAATATTTGGAAACAAATTACTGATCATATTACAAAGATTTTTTTCTGTTTTTTTTTTTTTTTTTCCGTTTGCAAATCATTTACTGGCCATAATGTTTCCTTACACGCTCCTAATAGGTGAGAAATTAATGATAATTATTTCCCCATTCATGGAAAGAATTACCTCTCCACGAGGTAACATACATGTCTGGTTTTTTCTTATTGAAAATAAGATACATGCCTAATTTTTGGTCGTGTGAGTTTGGTTTTTTCTTCAATGTTGTCCTTTATTTTTTTTTATTTATTTTTTTTACTTTTTACAATAAAATTAATGAATGATATTTTTTTAATACTTAAAAGGAAAGGTTATTTAGTCGAGATTTTGTTTTTTTAATATGATCTCTTTTAAAAGAATCTTAAATTAAAACGTTTAAATCGTATTTATTGAAAATAAAACTTTGTATTCATACTTGAAATTTTGAAGGATTAATCATTTGTTTTTATTTTTGATGATGATGGTATTTGATAAATAAAGTTTTGGTTTAAAATTAAATAATTAAATATTTTTAATGTTTTAACTAATTAAATTTATTAATCCAATTATTTGTTTTTGTTTTTTCAACAATAGGTTGAGATGAATCCTTTAAAACTAAATAAGTTGAAGGGATAAAAGGATATAAAATGTTATTAAATTAAAATATTTTAGGGAGGGCAACATCTCCCGTCCATAATATAGCTTCGTCTAAAATATAATTATATGAGTTAAAAACATATTCTCATATATTATATTTAAATAATTTATGTGTATTCTTGTATATAATTTAAATAATCATTTTTTTTCAAATAGTTAAATTTAATATATACTTCAAATATTATTTATAATTAATAATTAATAAAAGGTAAAGTACCTTAACGGTCACTAAACTATCTTCAAAAAAATAAAATGATAATCGAACTTTAAAAAATTATAGAATGACAATTAAACTTTATATTTGTTATAAAATGGTCACTGTACTGTTAACATCCATTAACTAAGTGACATGGCAGTTTTTTTTTTGTAAAATAGCATATTTAGTCCTATATAGTTTGACAATTCAATCAGTGTAGTCATAATTTGAAGAAATTTAATAAATTTAACTCTCAAATTTTACACATTGCTATAATTTAGTCCTAATTCTAAAAAATTAACCTTTAATATTCAGTTTATGAGTTTTTTTTAAATAGAGGTCTAATAAAAAAAATTAAGAGTTTAAATGAGAATTTAAAAAATATAGGAGTCAAATTAAAATATTCAAAAACTTAAAGTTTTAATAGATATTTCTTAAAATTTTGAAGGAACTAAATTAAAATTTTCAAAAAAAATAAAGGACATCAATGGTATTTCCTCAAATCTTGGATGGGCCGAGGCCCCCTCATGCTTCCATTATGATCCTCCCTTGTTTCACATTCAAACCACTGTTATTTCTTGCATTTTCTTATTGTATTTTCCCTTTACAGTCGTATATGCATCAACGCCATGTTTTTTTTTATTTATTTATAAAATATTATACAAAGGTTGTTACGTGGTCAGTATTGTCCTAACAATTAAGTATTTAGGTTAATATAATTTTTGACTGATGTTATAATTTTAAAGTTATTATATAATTTTTTTTTTAATTTAAGATAATATTAATTTGCTTTTTTTTCTTCTCAAATAGACTGTATTATTTTATCATCAAAACTGACTCATCATCGTCCTATTAGAGGATATTCATTTATTAAAAAATAACATGTGGACATGTTAATCAGACATTATTTATTTAGTGATGAAACACCTAATATGGTAAAAAGTAACCGGTGATGAGTGATACAATTAGGGGTGTTCGGGTACTCATTGGGTTGATGGGTACTCATTGGGCCGGTTTTGAACACCCCTAACGACAACTATGTTAGTCAATAAAAGTCAAAGGGTAGGATTGGTGTAACTTGAGGAGTTTGAGAGATAAATTGATGATATTTAAAATAAGAGACAAAAATTATTGATTTTAGACAACTATGATTAATTTGATAAAATTAAAAAAGAATAAAAAATTATTGATTTATAACTAATATACGAATAAAATTATCCTTTAAAATTCAAAAAAATTGAATATCATTCCAAATAAAAAATTTAACGATCAATTAAAGCATGTAATTTTGTCAAAAATAAAATTTTGGAAACCCCATCTTTGAAACTTGGTAATATTCAATCCAACTAGCTTTTCTCATTCTCATGTGCCTTGGGTTACACCCAATCCCTACATTGTGTGCTTCTAAATGGCCTCAAATCAATTGGGAATCTCAATACTTAGCCATCCCACATTCACAATGGAACAACCAACCAGTTTCCTAGGGACTTTGGATTTGGCAATAGCATGGAAATGCCAACATTTGCATATACCTTCCAAATCCAACTACCAAATCAGGGAAATTGTGGAACTCTCACCAACAAATTGGGGGAAATGTACATATATTCTATTTGGCAAGCTCACCAACAGATGGGGACAATAATCATAGAAAATGGTTGTATAGTCCTTGAGCAAGGGTTAATTTACCTTCCCTAATATAGGTCTTCAAACTCCATATCACCTAAGAATGGATCGAGGGGTATTGGACGCAGTCACACTCTTGTCACTTTCAAATTTTTATATAATTTAGATATTTGTATTTTATATGCTGACGGTTTAGTTTTACCTTCAAAGAATTGGCTTCAAAAGATATTAGGTGTTCAAAAGAATTGGCTTCAAAGAAGATCAATGTCCATATCTTAGCTAAATGGATGGCTATCCAAACTGATATGTTAGTGGGACCAAACCGATATGTTAGTGGGACCATGTTCATGATCCACTTAGCTTCAACTTTCCCTACAATATAAGCTATCGGACACCAACTCAGACTCTTTCCATTTCCTTTTTGTCTTCAAAGTGTTCATATTTCCTCCATTTGCTCTCTTTATCTTTCCCACCAGTTGGAAAGTACCCCCATACAACGATGAATGGGTTTAGAGAAGACAATCCAAGCTGCTATTACCATCCTAAAGAAGTTGTCATTGGGGTTTGCGCTCTGTGCTTGAACGAGAGGCTTCTTATCTTAGCTTCAAAGCAAAGCCAACGCTCTTCACCATCCACCAGAGGCAGCCATGGATTTATTCAAGGTGTTTCATTGAAGAAATCTCCCATTAATCTCCCCAGGATCTTTGCTTTAGGCTCACTGCTCAATCGTCTTGAGTTCAAGCATGGCAAATCTCAACATTCTGATGCTCCAACCAGTCAAGAAGGTAATAATCATTTACTGTCTTTCATGTGTTCTTGAATTTGCATCAACAGAAGGGAAATGAACTTAAATCATAACATGATAATGATATGAAAAAAGATCTGTATCACATGCATGCATGTGTGTCTTAGACTTATTTTTTGGGTAGTGACAAAAGTGTGGTCAAAGTCTGGTAAAACTGGAAATGAAGAATCTTTTACTGTTTCTTCCCTTCAACAATGTTTCAGAACTAGAATCACAAAACTTCTGTAACTTTCCTGTATTGCTCATATAACCAAAAGAACATTGCCATTTAATTGTTGGATCATGCAAATAATTCAGCATCCTATTGGTAAAAAACACAAATTCAGCTAATCTGAAAATCTAGAGATGGTCCCCCCCCCTTTCATGTCAATTTTTGCTAATCATGTCCTCGGCCTAGAAAATTTTGGTAAAGATGGCTTTCCTTTTACATTTTTTCCTCTTTCTTTTTTCTAGGACATTGCTTTAGTTTTGGACTCACTGTAGTATATAGCTGACTAGTAGCTGCAAAGATGGTTGATGTAGTAAAATACATACACTTCACTATAAAAATAATAAAAGTTGTTACTTTTTCCTTTGCTTTTATTTTACACTTTCATTTTTCTAGTACTTTTAGTTGTAGCCATCTTCTTTTGAAACCCTCTGTTCAGTGTCCAAGTTTTACTTTTGCAGATTCCTTTATCTCAATCAAGTTTGAAGAGAATGGTGTTGGTTCATGGGAAAAAGGCACAGTTTCTAAGGTCTCACTCAAGCATTGCAACATGTCATGGAACCCAACCTTGACCAAGGGCATGGAGGCCACCAAGGAGACCGATAAGAGCGTGATAGAGCATGCGAAACCACGACCCTCGCTTAGGTGGCGGAAGCGGATTGGCCACTTGTTCCAGCACATAAGGTGGAAGAGGTCCAGCAAGGTAGATGGTGTGAAAGTGATGAGAAGGAAGGGTTGGTTTAGGACTCTGACAAAGTGGTCCAAAGAATAAAGACATGTTTTTGTATAGAAAAGGACACTAAAGCTTTGCTTTTTCCTCTTCCATACCAATTTGTTTGTGTTGGGGCTCTCATATAATTGAGATATGTTTAGAGTCAAAATATACTTTAATCACCCTAAAGTGCTAGGCTTTGTCTTAAAGTTCATTGGCGGCTGCTGCTGCTGCTGCTTCTATTCTATTCTTATTTTCTGATCAACAAAACCAGCTGTAAAAGGATTGTTTTACAATGTGCCACTCATGTCAGATTGGTTTAGACACAGGCACATTCCTTATGCAAAAAGAAACATTTGTATATTTTTCTCTCCATACTGATATTTGAAGTCCCCATATCATGTGCACAAAGTGAGGAAACAGTGGAACATAATATCACAAGAGCCCCAAGGCCAACATGCCTTCCAAAAACATAGTGAGGTAGTCTTATTGTTGTCTTGGTGGGAGAATCTGTTCCATCTTCTAAGGAATAAAAAACCAGACCGCATCAGTTGGTTGTATCAAATTGGTGTTTAGTCACATTCCATGTGTATAATCCGTTGATTCGATAATTAGACTTCCTGTCTGGTTTTTTCATCATTCGTTTCTTGGACTTGAAATTTTACATATTTGCTGTGGGAGGTCTTTGCCCCCACATGCCGGTGATTGAGCTGGTGCAAAGTAGCCAGAAGGCCCCTTTGTTTGTTCAGAAAGACCCTTCACTATAGAGGAATTTGTCCCAAATTCTTAATCTCAAGCAAAGGACCAGTACAATTAGGACCACAATTAGTGTTGAGAAATGGCCAAGATGGGGTGGTCGAAAATGACAAGACATAAATCTTAACCCCACCAGCCCACCTCTATCTCCATCATTATCAAAAGATGATGAAAGAATCATAGTAGATATACATTAAGATAAACTTTCCGGTCTAAGTTTCAACTTCCATCAAACAAGTTATTGTTTCAATCTCCTTTTCAAGTTTAAATATCAAGTGTCTCATTCTCGCTAGATCAACTGATTGCTGATATTATCTTTTGGACCGAGTGCTGAGGAGGTGAAGAAGCATTACGGGGAACTGGTTAAAAGTGGCGAGGAAGAGGAGCCTTCAAATCTTTCATACATCCACCCAACTTGGAGCACTGGGATCAGTTTACTTTCTTTGGTTTCAAGACAAAGGGAGGGCTAAGCTAGGCTAGGCTAGGATTGGGTTGAGTTGGCTTTTACTTTTGCAAGCTCTCAAGTCTCAAGTCAAACATACTTTAAAGAGTCCATTCTTTTGTCACACCTCATAAAGGTTTCTAACTACTAACCAAAATATTCATGAAGTATATGGACCAGTGTTCAATACTTTAGGGTTTAGAATATAATATTTTTTATTCGATCCGAACGACCATATGAACAAGTGATGTTATATTTTGATAATTAAAGCTTATAATACTGACTTAGGTATACAATTCAACCAATTACAAACAACCTTCAGAAGACATGCAGGGACCATTTCATAAACTTATAAAACTTTATACACTTGATTGACTACTAACATTATAATCTTAAAGAGTTTGACTAAAATTTCATATATTTTTAAAATTTATAGGTCTAAAAGGAAAGAAAAATGAAAGGGTATGAACCAGTTGTGCCAAGATGCAAAAGGCAATCTAGTTGGGTTTGTCAGGATTATGATGCCTAAGTACAGTAACATTACATGTGCCCTGCAAATATTTTCTCCAAAATTTAAAAAAAATATTATTTTCTTAAAAAATATAAAATTGTAATTTTAAAAATAGTTTTATAATTTTGAAAAATAAATTATCATTTATATTTTATTTTATTTTAGATTTCCTAATGTTCTTGAAAGTTAATTCCTTAGAAACCTCAGAAAAAGTATTAAAAATGAAACTTTAGTTATGATTGAGGGACTAAATGATGAATTAACCGTAGGGTTAACCTGTTATGTCATCCCTGCAATGACAGCTAATGTTGCGATGACCATTTTATAATCATTAAGGAAATTTAAAGATCATTGTGTAACATTTGAAAGTTCATTGGCCTAAAAGATTATTCGAGCATAATTTAAGGACCTCCAATGCACCTTTCCCATTTGTAAATGCTTTGTATTTTTCTCCAACCCATTAATAAAAAAGATAGCTGGGCATT
The DNA here is from genome assembly GCA_035048815.1 of Abelmoschus esculentus. NCBI lineage: Eukaryota > Viridiplantae > Streptophyta > Magnoliopsida > Malvales > Malvaceae > Abelmoschus > Abelmoschus esculentus. Next base: position 3,824,586 of record JAUCBN010000039.1, read on the forward strand.
ATGAAAAAGAAATAAATGAAACCCGCTTTCATTATCTTTGATTTATCCAACACAATGTCAAAATGTACCACTAATATTTGGTTAAATAACTATTTTGATTTTTTTAAAATAAAGTAATTTTAAATATTTTATTTTAGGTTAAAATAATTTTTTTAGACAAAAATTGTTAATCGGTTAATAATATATGACTTGAAATAGCGTGTCAAACTTATATGATAATGCATGTTACAATAGTAGTGTCATATATATATAAATATTTTAACTTTACAAAATGACACATTAATCAAAAGATAATTTTATAAAACTATATAAACATAAAATATATTTTCTTATGAGGTGTCATTTTGTCATATTTTAAGTTGTTCTGACAAACAAATTTTATTCCTAGAGTTTTAAAATAAAATATTATTGATTAAATTATTAAAAAAATATAGGTCAAAATAATTATTTAATCAAATGTTAAAGACCATATTTGACATTATGTTATTCGATACTTTATTCTGTTTGACAATTCTATGCCAATGTATACTACCAGGTAGGTTTGTTATTGTTAGTTAACTAACAATTTTAATCTCAGCATGAACTAATTATGAAAAAAATGAAATATAAAAAATTAAAGTGTTTTAAAAAATGATAAAAACAGATATTACATGAATATTATTACATTTAAACTTTGGGTCATTTCAAACACTCCAAATCACTTTCCATTCAGAAGTCAGTTCCTTCTATGTTACACCACTTACCATGAAATATTAAGATGTTTATGAAAAACAACAAAGAGAAGACAGAATGGCTAGAAAGTAGAAACAACCCAGTATAATGCAATCGGAAGAGACCATGAACGATATGGCGGAGATAGAACACTCTGAGTAAATCACATAAAAAGCGGAGCGCCAAGTTCTTGAGCCGACGACGGTTGTAGGGCATGGATTCTAACATCATATTTTCTATAGCTAGATGCTTCATTTCCGGAGGGTGAATCGGATTTGTCTGATACAAGGGCGTAGCCTGAAGTTCTGTCAGCACAAGCAATTCCAATGTGGTTGCGACACTTGCGGCAAAGGAGTTTGGTTCTACGACGAAACAAGCCCCAAGAGTGCCTTGGAAAGTAGGGAATGCAATGGAACTCGTCGACTTGTGTAAATCTGTTCTCATCTATACTGAAGAATGATATAATCCCTCGCCTTGTAGATTTCCCATATTTGGAGCCAATTGTTGCAGTGATTCGGCTAGAAGAACTCAGGTTTAGCTCATAACCACAGGAACCACAACTGCAAGAAAGAATTAAAAATCACTAGGACGATAATTCTCAATGTCACTAACACTTGAAGCAGTGGTTGAGGATCTCTGTCGGAACTTGAGCATTAAGGCCATATTGTAAAACGTACCAAAAAGAATTCACAATGTCAACTACTCAAATGTAAGAAGACAGACCATATCAATTTAAGAACTTGCAGTGACTATGAAACCTAAGTAAAATCAAATTACAACTTAACAAACAATAAAAGTCGAATCTTCAGATGTTTTGTTACTACGTCCACCGGGTACCAACATCAAGCAAACCAGAGAATTTGAGGTGGTAAAGTTACCATAAACACAAAATAACATAAATAATCATTCCATTCTATCAGCATCCTAATAAACCCCTAACATGAAAAAAAATCTGGGTTATTGGAACTCGAATGTGAGTGTCGGATATAAGTATATGTCTGACACGTTTATGTTTAGATTTTACTAATCTTTTCCATGTATTAACAAAATCTTTGGAGATTATACTACATAGCTGATGATATTTCAAGAAAAATGAGAAGTTGGAGTAAATAAGTTGTAGAATAAATATCATGATCAGCTAGTAGCAGCCAGAATACTATAGGAAGAAAAGCAAAAAGAGAAGTTCATTCCTTAACTCACTTCCCCCAATCCATAATTTTTAGTATTTGATCAAAGTAATTACTGCAGCAATAGCATTCACAATGCAGTAGTTCAGCATCATATTTTGCACAGTAATCACCATAAGCCAATTTAACTCAGATAAATAAGCATTCTTATGGTGTACTAAAAAAAATTTTATTTTATGAATGACGTGGTAGAAATGACACGCGTATACGGTCAATAACGAACTCTATATTAACCTAAACCAGTCTCCTGGTTTACAATCAACGGAGGCAAAGAAGGTGAAAAACATAAGCTTTATTTAACACAATTAGGCATAATCAAAGCAATCAATTTCCATAAAAACAACAAAAACAAACCCAGAATCAATAATCTCATAACAAATAAAACCCAGAAATCAAAATTTAAAACATCCAATTAAAAAAAACAAAAAGAAATCAACAAACCTGTAAGTTACATGTCTTAGAGAAGCAGGAGAAAAGGGGTAATGGAGATTTCCATTAACCTGTTCAACATCGTTCACAAAAACCGATTTCTCCATTATTCCTTATTCTTCTCTAAAATCGACGGCTCTGACTGGGGTGACGGTGCTAAAAAAAGACCAACTTTTTAGTAATAACTACAAAGACCATCGGGGTGTTGTAACGGCTAGATTTTAAAGGCTTAAATTGGGAAAATAATGATAATGCTACTTATAATAATTAACAGATCAATTTAAAGTTATGAGGACTAAGAACATAATTAAACCTGGTCATATAATTTTTTGCTCTTTAGTTTACAAGTGTCCTTATTTTAGTCTCTAAGGAGGGATTAAGTAGCATAATGAAGTCATTAACTTAAATTCTTTTGGAGTTTTCTTTCTTTTTCTTTTGTCCTTTTGGAATGATTTGTAGCATTAATGGCTAATGATTAAAGAGGTTCGGTTCGGTCACTTGACTATTATTATCTTGATTACTATAGGCAGGAGAGAATTTAGGTACATAATCGGAGGAATTATTAAAATATTATGATTGAAAATTTTATTTTCAAAAATATGGTTCCACATCATTATTTCCCACAATATTGTGGTTTATTGTAGTGTTCAGAAGGCCTCATGCATACAACCCGTCTTTGAACAGTGATTCAAATAAAAAATAATATTTTGGCAAAGACCTCATGCATACAACCCGACTTTGAACAGTGATTCGAATAAAAAAAACACACCTACTTTAAAATCATTATTCAAAGTCGGGTTGTATGCATGAGACCTTTGCCGAAATATTATTTTTTATTCGAATCACTATCCAAAGACGGGTTGTATGCATGAGGTCTTCTGAACGCTACAGTAAACCACAATATTATGAGAAATAATGATGTGTGAACCATATTTTTGGAAATAAAGTTTCCAATCACAATATTTTAATAATTCTTCCTACATAATCCATTTTTTTATATAAAATTTACATAGTAAATAATATCATATATAACTAAATTCTAAGTTTAGTATCGATTATATTATTAAATTAAAAATTGATATTATTTTGATATTAAATTTTAATTTTAATTATATTATAAAGTTGTTAAAATAATTTTATGTTGTTACACACGTATTATTAAAATTCATTCGTATTATCAATTTTAATAGATCAATAGTCTAATTAAAGTTTAATATTAAAATAATATTAATTTTTAATTTATTGGTATAAACAATATTAAACTTAAAATTTTAATATGAGAATAATATTTTAAACAGAACTTGTTTCGTTTACAATATTAAATAAATAAATTATATCTCGTTTCTTACCGTGTAATTAGACAACCCAATCATGCTCCTATCTACTGTTCTAATTGATATGTAATTCACATTTTACAACACACCCCATGCCCTTATTTCTATAATTTTATATTCGATGCATTGTCGGTGTATTAACTACTTGTTGCATGTAAACTTTGTTGTATTTGATGATACAACAAAAATACAGGACAATCCGAGATTTCTATTTTCTAACAAAACAGCAATTATATTTATTGTGCTAATTACCACTAACAACTCCTCTCTAACTAAACTAATGATTCCAAGAGGTACATTGTCAAAAGAGAAAATCATTGTTTAGGTAAATTGTCAAACAGTTTTATGTAAGTAAATACGAATAATCTTGCATAATTTACTAACAGGCACAGCAAAGCCAATCATGCTCATTTTGCTTGGTGAAACCAATCCCTCCAGAAGTGCCAAAGATTCCGTCTTCAACCTTTGGCTTCGGCTTCAGTGCAACCTTTTCAAGTACAAAAATGGGTATAATTTAACAGGAATTACCTTCTTGGGAGCTGCTTTGATCTTTGATTTGAAGAGTACAAAAGTAGTGAAAGCTCTAGATGATGAAGCAGCAACACTGTTGGAGAGTGGGTTGAATAAGAAATGAGAGAAAGGTTTATGCTTCAAGCCTTGAGCTTGGAAATGGAGGAACGGGTGGCCCCTCTTCAGTCTTCAGGTTCAGTACATGGCTTGTTGAAACGCTGGTAGTGGAGACAGTAGCAGCATGGTTTGAGCCATGGATTGTACAGCTCAAGAGATTTCCTTTGTTGATGGAGAGAAAGATACAGTATTTGTCTTCTAAATCTGTAGCATCTTTTTTCCTTCTGGTGCTTTTAGATTTCAAATAATTTCATGCATCCTTCCATTGAATGTCTATAGTTTGCAGTAAATCTGTGTTGGTCAAGAATCTCTAGTGCGTCCTCTGTCCAGTCTTTGCTGGAAACCGAGTGTGCCAGCAAAACCCATCCATCCAAAACCCGAAAGGGAATTAACATCTTGGACACAAGGGCAGTCACACTCAGGCATCGGCATGGGTCAGGGACTCCACATGCTGTGGACATAAAGAACACTAGGCAGAGGATAAAAAAAAGTCTAATAGAGTAGCATATTTTATTCTGGAGTTTTTTTATAATATTTTTTTATTTTTTCAAATTAAATCAACTGTAGAAAATTATTATTATTTAATTATGACCTAATTAATAAAATATATAATTTTAGGGATTAAATTATTATAATTAAAGGTATAAGAAGCCCTTGAATTACTAAGAAAAAAATTATAAATTTTGACCATTAAATCTTGGTCTTTTTTCGGATATATCATAATGTTTCCACTTCATTTAAAAATATATTTTATTTAAAACATATTCAAAAATTCTATAAAAAATTATAAAATTTATTTTATTTTGAAAAAATATATAATTTATTAATATTTTTTATATTTTTATCATAATTTAAGTTTATATATTTTATATATTATAACGTTAAAAAAATTATATATCATATATATATATTATCCTATCTAAAATAATTATTTATTTTTTTAAATTATTAAATTAATAATAATAAACATTTAAATTTTTTACTCTTTCAAAATATTTTTTATCACACTTTTAAAAAAATAATACTAAATTAACTTTTAATTTATTATTTTTTAATTCAGAAGTTTAATTAAATGCAAAAAAAAATAATAAATCACATGCTTATTTTTTAAAAGTCTAAAGAATTTTTTACACATAAATCAAATTATTATTTTATCCGTCCATACAATATTTATAATCAACATCTCTATTAACTTTTTAACGCCGTACAATAGGATGAGTATTCGATTGAGTGAAGTTAAAATTTTTTGAGTTATTCGAGTTTATAAGTTATATTTTATCACTCAGATTTTATTTAAAATTTTTTCGATTCAATTCGAGTTTAATAAAAAAAAATTGAGTCAAATTTTCGAGTTCTATAAAATTTTAATTTTAATTATTTATCATATTATAATACAATTTAATTTCAATTTAAATGACTTTCTAATCATACAAGATATATATATTTCTTCATATGTGATAATATTTTTCATATTTTCATATATCAATATATATTATAAAAATTAAAAAGTTCGTCTAGAACTTAAAAATAAATTATTTAATTATTAAAAAATTCGAGTTATTCTAGTTATTTAAATTTTTATTTTACAACTCGAATTTTATTTAAAACTTTATCGAATCAAGTCGAGTTTATAAAATTTTAAATCAAATCAAAATAAATCGAATATTTTCATCTCGAATGAAATTAAATTATTCAATTTTTTTAAATCGATGTGAGTTTTGTTTACCTTAACGTACATAAAAAACATAATATTGATAATCAAATTGGTAGACGAAACAGTTTGATGCCCAGTGTAGTTAATTCCCAAAAATATCTCAATCGTACTGCCATTGGAAAAAAGAAAAGCTTCAGCGCCACCACATGATAAAATGAAATGGCACGCATCTCAAGAAACCAGAAAACGTAATCACGAACTTTGCAGAGTCAGTGACGCTATCCCATTGGATTCCTTCCTTATACTACCCAGAAAACAAGCAACAGTTTTTAAAGCAGACACAGATTACTCTAATTTCTAGACAAACACATCCACACACAGAAAATTGCTTTATTTTCTCCTTCTGCAGCTGTAGTTGTGTTTTTCAAGATACCTAGACAGAATTAACAATGAAAATTCCCACTTCCCCCAGCTCCATTTCAAAAAACTATACTTAAAAGAAGAGACAAATGCAATTAAAGATTCTTTCCTACAGCAATGAAAAGATGAAAAGGTTGGTTTTTTAGTTTCCAACTCCTCTCATCACGACTCACATGGTGTCTTCTGTTTTTTTTTTTTTTTTAATTTATTCTTTTGGAGAAATGAAAAAAGAAAAGAAAAAGGCCAAGAAATAGAAGCCCGCATTATCTAAAAACTTGTTCTTGAAGTGTTTTCTTTTGCTGACTGTTTACTGACATTCTCAGTTTTCCTACTGCAGCGTTTGCTTTAATGCTCCCCCCCTTTAAAACTAAGGTTTAAAATCTGAACCCAAGTTTTGATTTTCTATTTCTGTTATGGTGGTTTTCTGGTTGTGGTCAGTGCGTCTGCTTTGATTCCTTCAGGTTGTTTTATATCATTTCAAAGGTATTTGAAAAGGATTTTACTTGAGATCTTAAGTAGCTTTAATATCTGGGTTTTACTTAGTTTGTGCTGAAATTTAAAGAAGAGGCTCTGGAGCTCTTTAACTTCCATGGCTACCTCAGGTCTGGGTTTTTTGGATTTTATTTTGCTGGATCAGATGCTTTTAACATTAATTTTGATCTTGGTAATGGGGTTTGCTTGAAATACTTGAAGAGTGATATGAGTAGTTCTAGCTCTGTAATTGTAGCAGTAGGCTTGTGGTGATATTTCAGAACTTTTTATGGTTATTAAAGCTTCCCTATTCTTACATTTTTCTGCCAAAGAGTTTTTAGAACAATTTCCCTGTTTCTGGAGCATAAAACATTTTTGATTCTTTAAAACTTTTATCCATTATTGTTGGGGTTGGACAGTAGATGGTTAGATTTGAGGAAAAGCTGAGTAAATGATAAGACAAGTAATGTTGGTTTTACTTTTAATGTTTAGATTGTTGAAAGTGTTGCTTTGTTTGCTCCTATTGTTTTAGTGATAGCTTTGTTTATGCTTTGGTAGGTATATGGTTACATCTTGAACAAAGTTTTGCTCTTTATTTTGATGCACATGGAAAGCATCTGATGAGCTGATTGGTACCGGACTATCGAATTAGCCATGGAAAACAGTAAATGGTTGGGGAATAGGATGTCTTCTGAGATGAGTGGCGGTGAATCTGAGAGTTTCCGGTCAATGTCTTCACATACCAGAAGATATTCCGATGATCAGGTTGGTGGACAGATAGCCTAGTCCTTAACCATGATCATGTTTAAGTATCTGTTTTCGGAAAGGTTGAATGTTTTGTGTTTTTGTTTTCGGATTCGTGTCTGAGGCAGCTTTACTAACCAAGACAACTTGTACTCTTAGAATCATAAATGTATATGGAATTGTGCTGGAGTTTCTATTAAGCTTGTTGTTTGATCCAGAGTTGGGAAGGTTTTTTCAAATCTTGACTGATTTACATCTCTTTTGGTTGTTGAAGCAGGAGGTTATGAAGGCATCAGCTGATAATAACACACAATCATCCGATGTGTCGTCGAAAGCTTCAGCTGATTCCAAAGAAGATGATGATGGCATTAAGAGATTGACAGAGAAACTATCAGCTGCTCTGGTTAATGTTAGTGCCAAAGAGGATTTGGTTAAGCAACATTCCCAAGTTGCTGAAGAAGCCATTGCTGGTATTACTTGCATGTGACAGAACATCTTTGTGTTCTTATTTATAATCTACTCACTAAATTCTAGTTAATTCTCTCAAATTAACTTTAGGTTGGGAAAAGGCCGAAAACGAAGTAGTGATACTGAAGCAAAAACTTGAGGATGCGGTTCAGCAAAACTCGGCACTAGAAGATCGGGTGAGCCGTCTTGATGGAGCTCTCAAGGAATGTGTCAAGCAGCTAAGGCAGGCAAGAGAGGAGCAAGAACAGAAAATTGTTGAAGCTGTGGCTAAGACTACTCGGGATTGGGAAACTACCAAATTTGAACTCGAGAGCCGGTTGCTTGAGTTCAAAAATAAAGCCGAATCTGTTAACTTCAGTCCTGACCTTTGGCATAAGATCAAAGCTTTGGAGAAGGAAAATGCAGCCCTAAAGCTTGAGCTCTCCTCATATTTGGAGGAGATGGAATTCAGAACAACTGAAAGAGACTTAAGCATCCAAGCAGCCGAAACAACAAGCAAACAATACTTGGAGAGCATAAAGAAGGTAGCGAAGCTTGAGGCCGATTGCCGGAGACTTAAAGCCATAGGTTGTCAATCATGCTTTGTTAATACCAAAAATACCGAACCTGCCTCAACTTATGCTGAATCCCTCACGGATGATCAATCATATACATGGGCCTCAGCTTTGATTGCTGAACTTGATCAATTCAAAAATGAGAAGGTTATCAATAAAAATGTTCCCAGTTCTTCTGTTGAGATTGATCTAATGGATGATTTTCTCGAAATGGAGCAACTTGCTGCATTGCCTGAAACCAAGAGTGAAAATCAATGTCTTGAATCAAAAGCTACCGTGAAACAAGCAAATGATGGTGATAACTTGTTGAAGGATGAACTTGACGCCATGATTCATCGAACTGCAGAACTTGAAGAGAAGTTAGAAAGGTTTGAGGTTGAGAAGAATGAACTAGAAATCGCTCTTGAAGCATCAGAACTGCAGTTGAGGGATACGGAAACAAAATTGTCGGAGTTGATAACGGAGCTTTGTATGACAAATGAAGCTAAGCTCCATCTCGAGTCACAACTCAGTACCTTGGAAACAGATGCGAAGACAATGTCTGCAAAGATTGACTCATTAGAAGCAGAAATTGAAAAGGAAAGGACCTTGTCAGAGCAAGTTTCAGTTAACACCAATGAATCAAAGCAACTTCTCGAGTCTCAACTCATTTGCATCAAAGCAGAGGCTCAGATGATGTCTGCAAAGATCGATTCATTGGAAACAGAATCGTCGGAGTTGCGAGAGGAGCTTTGTAGGACAAATGAAGCTAAGCAACAACTCGAGTCTCAACTCAGTACATTGGAAACAGAAGCAGAGACGATGTCTGCAAAGATTGACTCGTTAGAAGCAGTTGACAAGGAAAGGACCTTGTCACGGCAAGTTTCAGTTAACACAAAGGAGTCAAAGCAGCAGCAGCTTCTTGAGTCTCAAGCAGAGGCTCAGATGATGTCTGCAAAGATCAATTCATTAGAAACAGAATCGGCGGAGTTGCGAGCAGAGCTTTGTGCAACAATTGAAGCTAAGCAACACCTCGAGTCTCAACTCAGTATATTGGAAACAGATGCAAAGACAATGTCCGGAAAGATTGACTTGTTAGAAGCAGAAATTGAAAAGGAAAGGACCTTGTCATGGCAACTTTCAGTTGACACAAAGGAGTCTAAGCAACTTCTTGAGTCTCAACTGATTAGTCTCAAAGCTGAGGCTCTGAAGATGTCTGCAAAGATTGATTCGTTAGAAGCAGAATCAGCGGAGTTGCAAGCGGAGCTTTGTACGACAAATGAAGCTAAGCAACATCTCGAGTCTCAACTCAGTATATTGGAAACAGATGCAGAGACAATGTCCGCAAAGATTGACTTGTTAGAAGCAGAAATTGAAAAGGAAAGGACCTTGTCACGCCAACTTTCAGTTAACACAAAGGAGTTGAAGCAACTTCTCGAGTCTCAGATCATTAGCCTCAAAGCTGAGGCTCAAATGATGTCTGCAAAGATCGATTCTTTAGAAGCAGAATTGGCGGAGTTGCGAGTGGAGCTTTGTACGACAAATGAAGTTAAGCAACATCTCGAGTCTCAAATCAGTACATTGGAAACAGATGCAGAGACGATGTCCGCAAGGATCAACTCATTAGAAGCAGAAGTTGAAAAGGAAAGGGCATCTTCAGAACAGGTTTCAGTAAACGCAAATGAATCAAAGCAATTTCTTGAGTCTCAACTCTTTAGCATCAAAGAAGAGGCTCGGATGATGTCTGTGAAGATTTATTCGTTAGAAACAGAAGTCGAAAAGGAAAGGGCATTTTCATCACAAATTGCACTCAAGTGTCAAGAATTGGAAGAAGAGCTGTCAAGAAAGCAACAGGAAGCTGAGCTCCAGAAAACTTCAAACTCGAATGTTGAACCAAAGATAAAACAGGTAACTTTTCCAGTCATCATGCATGTACACCATGTTAACACATTTATAGTTTAATTATGGTATGTTCCATCTTTCTAATTGTCATGAGACCCCATGGCAGGAGGATTTGGCAATAGCAGCTGGAAAGCTTGCTGAGTGTCAAAAAACAATAGCATCTTTAGGTCAGCAACTGAAGTCTCTTGCAACACTTGAAGACTTCTTAATCGACACCACGAGCATACCAGAGTTCTCTAGAGGAGGATCATTGATCCCCAAAGCTGGCGGCGGAGAACCTTGGAGATTACATTCTAATGAAACATATTTACGCAGAAGAGATCCAGAGTCTCCAAGAGCTAGTTCTGTCTGTCATGGTCAATCAGTAAATAAGGATAGGAACACACCACCATCCTCATCCTCATCTTCATCAATTGTGTCATCCAATCACGGCAGTTCAGAGAAGAACCGGCATGGATTTGCCAACTTTCTAGTTCGGAGTAAGAATGGGATACAGCTAGAAATTTAAGATAAGTTGTAAACGAAGAAATTGTTTGTCATTCGAAAGACTGATTTTTGTAAGTCATTCAAAATTTGAAATTGTTATTATGAATGGAGTAATTTAAGTTAGGGTGATTTTTTTTATAATTGTCTTTGCGGTAGTTAATTAGATTACTCAATTAATTAATAGATAATAATATAGATTTTTTAGACTTTTTCATTAAATAGAAAAAGTTTACATTTTCAATTTAAAATTTTGAGTTTAAGTGTGAATTGAATTGTGATTATTTTATGTTATACTACATATAGATTCTAATTTAAATGTTTTTTTTTTTTATAATTGAAAGATTTAATTTGAACTTAAAAATCGATCTATTAATTATTAAAAATTTTGAGTTATTTAAATTTCTTTTTCCGAAAATCATCAACCTAACATTTTAGTTTATTGGATTAGTTTCAAAATTTATTGTTTTTAGTTAAACCTGACAAATTTGACTTGAGACTCGAATTGAGACCCAAAATCAACCTGAACATGATGACCCAAATTTGATCTGAAACTCAAAATTAACCAAATTTTAGTTAAAACGAAAATGGATCAAAACCAAATAGACTCGAACTAAAAGCAACACAAAATTTAAAAAAAATATTAAAATAAAAATTAGATGTGAATTATCACACAACTCACCAAAAAGCCAAATATACATATTATATAAAGTCATTTATATGATATAAAAACCTAATTCGACATAAAAATTCAATTGATCTCTTATAAACTTGGTATTAACCCAACCTGAAATTAATCAACCCAAAAAATAATTAATTCAATATTAACCTAATTACAAGTCATTTAAACCAAAATTTAATTGACACAACCCGATACTCAAACTAAAACCATCGTATAAGTTTAAACTAAAAATTAAATGGAACTTAAACTAAATATAATAAAACTTTAAATAACCAAAACTAAATGATACGTCACCTTTATTTTTAACCGCATTATGGACTAACATTTTTTTAAAATCCCCAAATCTCGATCATATATCATCTTTTACGTCTTGTTTGTCATTTTTATTGATATTAGTGATTTTCACTCTATAAGATCGTGTGTGGTTGACGCTTAGGTCGGATCCATTTCTTTTTCTCACTCAGCCCAACGTAACGATTGGTTTGGTTTCTGCGCGCGTAATATACACCAAGACAGCCTGATTTCTTTATTCGATCCATCCGTCCGACGAAACATTTCCTCAGTTAGACCGACCAAGGCACAGCGAATCACAACACTTGAAGAGATCAGACGAGATTACCAGAGATATGGCAGCCAGCAGTGCAACAGGAAGCTCACCAAAGATAGCGTTGAACGAGACCCAAAGGAGATTCGAGACAGAAGACAAGAAAGCATACGTTGAATACGTGTTGAGGCAAGACGGCAAAGTGATGGACATCGTTCACACTTTTGTCCCATCTTCCAAGCGATGCTTGGGATTGGCTTCTCATCTCTGTGTCGCCGCCTTCAATCACGCCTACTCCCACTCTTTGTCGATTATCCCTTCTTGCTCTTATGTCTCGGTTAGTCCATTCTCTCCCACTCTCCATGTTTCATTTCATTGGGTTTTGTTTATCCGTTGAATTTGGCTTCTGGGTTTCAATTTTCTTGTTTTTCTTCTCAAATTCCGATGAATTTTGAAATGTTTTAGGAAACCCTAAAATGTTGCTTAATGGTAATGCTACTGTTTGTATGATTTAGGGACTTGATTAATGATAACCGGCTCAATTACTGCTATTGCTGATCAGCTTTTGCAAATCCATATGATTGTGTATACTGGTCTTTCTTGTTTCTTAGAAAAAAGGGTTTAATTTGTCTGTATGTATTATTTTGATTATAGTTTCCGAGGCTTGAGCAAAAATTCAGGGTAGTTTTACATAGGAAAGTGGCATTGTTAACGACAGTCATTCAGGTTTTGAGCTGGATAGGAAATTCTTACCATTTAAACACAATGTTTGGTTCATTATCCTTTACTCAAAGAACAGGCTTGGAATTCCTTTTCTTTTCTATTAAAGAAAACAATCTTGTATCTCTTCCTCTGTCCATACTAGTTGGCCTATGTATGATGCGCGCAGAATCGTTGATTGAAATGTCATGATGCATTTAGACTTATGAACTCCCTGGTGGACGACGCTGGCTCGCACTTCTGAGTTCTGTCTTTGTTTTCATGCCTTTTGGCTCGCAGTTTCAGAGATTTGAAACTAATCTTCTTCAAGAGTTTCCATTTACAAATAGGTTTGATAGTTTGTTAAAGAGGGTCCCCTTTCTCCTACAAAGTGCACGTGTTCCTTTCTTGATGAGGAAACTATGTGCCTTTGGATTGTTTCGTTCATGTATACTTCTGGCACTTGGTTATGTCATGGTTCACAAGTCTTTACGTTCTATCATATGTTTGTTTTGCTCTTTTTCAGGACACTTTTCTTCCGCGGAACCCATGTTGGAACAGTCTATTATACTCGGACGAGCTGAGATCCAATATCTGAATAGCTCTTCATCTCTTTGTTGTTGTGGCTTTGGAGATATAGATAAGCTACTATATGGAGTCAACATCTCCCCTTTGATCATCGAAAATTACTGTACTTTCAGTCGAATAATAATTTGATGTACTCTCTGCAGGTAGTATCTTTGCAATAGCTTTTTTCATATGATATGGATCCCTTTCAAGTTTGGTAACTTTCGTAATCCTGACTATCTGAAAGCTAATACCTTCACTTGAATATCATAGAATAATCTCATGAACTCGGATGTATTTACAGAAATGGATATCATAAAATAATCTGTTCCTGTATAGCAGTTTGTTATATGTATGCTGTATTGTTTCTTATCGGTGAAAAATAATGAAACTAAAGTTGAGAGATGGATTTGATCTTGGGACCTATGGGCTGAATGGGTTATGGGTGTACTTAACTATTAAATCAAGACTAATATTTGATTAATGGTAGACAACTCTTACCATATATGTTAGTGTAAGATATTGAAATATATTAAAAATACTAATACATGTATTTTAAATATATTAATAATTAATTAATATTAATTGTAAGATATGACCTATGGCCATATCATCACAAACTATATAATTAAGTGATCATTTGAATAGTTTACCTATTATTTATTTATACTCAAATAGTAAGCTACCTTATTAATGGGACGCCATTGTAAAGACCAACCCATTCTCTTGAGAAACTGGGTCCATAGCAATTGTTATTCTCGACAAAGCTTAGGATTTGAGCAAAAGTTTGGATAAAGTTGAAAGCTCCGGAGGAGCAATGGATGTTGCTTCTAATGAAAATTTCAAGGATCCGCCCTTTTGTACATCTGCACGACGCAGCTGCCATAAGCGCTGCAGACAACTTCGCAACCAGAAAAACCGGTTCTTAAACCCAATGCCTCATATTCCTTTAGGCTTCTCTCCTTGGCCCCAGGCATTTGAGCAAACATAAACATATCTTGCTCGTAGCCAATGTTGGAAGAAACACTGGAATCGGGAACCTCAGGTAAGACCGATTCCACAATCATGATTTTACCACCATTAGGAACAGATTCCCAACAGTTGCTGAGAATCTTCAAGCAAAGCTCATCGCTCCTACCCCGGAGTATCCACTACAAGTTTCATCATATCAGGCCACCATATAACAATTATGATTCTAAGAAAAACTGATGGTAGAGATTCAGATAAGGAGATAATGGCTTACCTTCATGAAAATGGCATCACCTTTAGGAACACTTTCAAACATATCTCCTCCAACATGCACCACACCTATATATGACAATGAGCTTTGCATAAAGTAATAATAGATGGATTTGTGGTTTCAAGTAAAAGGGATTGACATGGAACCTGGATAAGCTGGTGCATCAGCCAAAACATGAGGCAGATCAAAGTTGATGCCTTTGATATGAGGATACTTTGAAGTAACAAGACTGAGAGCAACCCCAATCCCACCACCCACATCGACCAACACATTCAACCCATCAAACCCTTTGTAAACATCAAGAATCTTTCTCATAGTCAAAGTAGTATGATTCGACATTGCCTGGTTAAATACTCTGTTCAATCTTTGATCAGTTGCTGTATATTCGAATCCCGTCATCCCGTGTGCCTTGTCAAATGGAACCCCTCCTCCTAGCACAGCATCATTCAAATGGTACCTGAAAATTAAATCAACCAAAATAATCTCTCAAACTTATAGATAAACTTGGGTGAGACTGAGAGAGAAGAAAAGGGGTAAATTTTATGGCAAAGTTACCAGCTTTCCATGAAGACTTTGTCATGGTGCAACAGAAAGAGAGGAGCAATCGACCCTCCATCTTGATTCTTGACAAGGAATCTGCAGAGTGGGCCTGCACCGTACAGTCTTTCAACTTCTCCGGTTTCCTTTGTTTTTACGGAGCATTTGAGAATGGAATAGCTAGCCAGCAGGCGTAGCATTCGATCTAGTACCAATGGGGAGTCGGGATTCTTGGTGGGGAGGCCACTGGCGATCTGGGAAGGTGATAGAAACGCATCGTCACCAGCGGCTGAGATTGTGTCGAGGATGTTCAGCTCCAGGGCTGATTTTAACACCATTGGAAGAACCACTGCGCTGGCTAGGCGGACGGCTAGCTTCCCAACTTCTTCTCCATGGTCTTCTTCGGACATTGCTTCTAATTTCTATCGCCTGTTTTGATTGGCTGGAAATTCTATGATTCTGCGTAGAGTATATCTTTAGAGATAAAATTTAAGATATAAAAATTAAAGTTAAGATTTAAACTTTAATTTTAAATATTTTTAATATAATGTCCCCAAATTTTGGGAAATTGATGTTTAGCCCTTTAGAAGTTTAATTTAGCCTCTTTAAATATTTTAGCAATTCATATTATATTTCAAAAAATTTAAATATTTTTAGTTGTGTCCCCTCCTAACTTCTCATCGAGTCTCAATATTTTTTTATTTTTTATTTAAACCTTATCTTTTTTAAATTTTTAGATTAAATACTTTAAAATTTTGGAACATTTAATTTAAACCATCAATTTTTAAAAGTTTTAAATAAATCCTCAAATAATACCGTCAAGATCCACCCTGATTATTAGTCAATAACACTAAATCTAAGCTCTGTTGGATATATAAGGTGCTTAGAGATTTTATTAGGGAAAATAAGAATTTTAAAATTTATTTTAGAATCTAGGTCAAAAACTACAATGTATGTAGAAAAACATCACCTGTAAATAACAATTTTAGAGGAAGACACTACCTACAGTACAATGATGCTCTCTAATTTTTTAATTTTTTTTAATATTTTAAGAATAACATCATATGTATTGTAGAAATTAATCTAAAATCTAAAATATATTTGAGAATACTTATATTTCTAATTAAATATTAGATTATTTCCAAAATTTCTCCCTAAATATGCATATTTATTTTACGAATGGTCGCTGATGATAGACCTTCCTCTTTGATTCGTCTATATGTTTCTTCCTCTTCTTGAGGCGGCTCCATCCCCTGACCCTGTTTTCCTTCGAGTGAAGATTTTTGTGTCTAGCAGGTTCGTCTGGCGTTTTCAGTTGCTTGCTGTTCTCTTTTTTCTCTTTTTACTTACGTTGTCGCCATAACCATTTGTTTCCTTGGTTGTATTGCCCTTGAACCTTGGGGTTGGCTTTGAATTTCCTTCTAGAGTAAAGTACAACCGACATATTCATGTGGTAGTAATATTTTTTAAAAATAGTTAAAAATAAATGATTAAAATTAATAAAAATTCAAAATTGATGCAAAAACTAAAAAATAGTCATTTATCATGTAACTTTGATCTTAGGCTATTATTTTTTAAACACGTTTTGTATTGTATATTTATTGATTAAATAATTTAAAAAATATATAGATAAAAACATATATTTTTTTAATCAGTTATGATGGTTATAATAGTATATATTTTAAAGTATATTTTTAATTTTTAGACATTGATCGCTCAATCACAATATTATTATTTAAAATTTTTAATAATATTTTAAATTAATATGAATTTTAAAATTTTATTTTTAAGTATTAATATTTGTTGTAAAATCAACTTTAGATATTATCCACTAATCTAAAATATTATAAAAAAAACAATATCTTATATCGTCGAACCCCAAACTTACTCGTACATTTTTGGATTAATTTTTTAAATAAAAACTATATTATTCGTTAATTTACTATTTTATCTTTAAAAAAGCTCCAAATCCTATTAAAAAAAGCACCAAGGCCTCGGGTCATCCTAAATTTCTAATCACCGTCTTAAAATAAGAAGGAAAAGAAGAAAAATCTGAAAATGAGTGAAAGTGAGATTCATCAAATTAAAAAAGAAAAAGAAAAACCCAGTAAGTAGCAGTTCTACAGCAGCGGTAGAGTACTTCAAGATCCACTCAGGAGTATCGCAGATTTCCAGGTAAAATATTCTCCTTGTAATTCTATATATCTTCTTGCATTTCTCTGTTCGTTTGATATGGAAACGGAATCGCTTCCCTTTCCATTTAGTTATTGCATTATTTCACTTAAATTTGCTTCTTCTTTTTTCCGTTTGGGTGGTTGTTATCTTCCCCTGTTGTTGGTGTTTGGGTTTTTGCTATAGTCAATATATTGCCCAGACCCATTCCAGCTCGACGCTTAGATTTGTTTTATTTTGATGAAAAACACAAGGGAAGATAGATATTCTTTATTTATTTCCATGTAAATCAACGTTTTGTTTGTGAAATCCTTTCTTCCATTTCTAATTGTTACGAGCCTAATCGCGGTTTGGGGCTTGAATTCCATATGTTTTTCCCCCGTAGTCTCTAGCTTTGGGTATGTGATATCCCAATGCTCTTATCAATTTGTACTAATGGCATACGGCATATTTCTCAGTTTCAATCAGCATTTTTGTATTAAGCTAGCGCAATCTCAGTTTCAATGAATTTTATTTACTCGTTCACTTGGAATTAAAATATTCTTTTAGCTACTTTGTCAGCTTGTTTTTCTCTCTCTCTCTCTCTCTTTGCATCAATTCCTAGCTTTAGTTTTTTCTTTGAATTTCTGTTTTCTGTTTGAACTTTGAAAGATTTTGATGTAGTTTATTGAAGACTTCAATTTTTTACTTCTATTGTTCCATTTATTCTTTTTTGTTGAACCAATGCTATGAAAGATTAGTATGTAACAACGTTAGGCATTTTGCTATCTAATTTGGGTGGCAAGATTCAAATAATTAGTTAGGTAGTTATTGGGTTTGGGTATCATGAAACATGATTGTGTTAAGAGTATCGATACCGAAAATAGTGCTCATCCTGCACGTTGCCTTTCCCGGGTTCATCTGCAAGAGGCTGCCCGTGGTAGTACTAGATCCATATAACCTTCTGTTTATATCTGAAGGAGCCTTTGTTTCAGGATTGGCATTTTCTCGGGTTCTGGCTATTTATCTTGGATTTTAAAGATTAGAAATCTGTTATTTTCTATCATGATCAGTTTCATAGTGTTTGTCTCATTGACAACCACACCACATGTTTGTCTTACTTTTGATGTCTTTGTAGCATCAATGATAACCACAACATGTTTGTCTCTTTGTAACATTTTTGTATTTAATGATGATTCCCATTATATGATCTTCTGCGGTGCTGCTACTATTTTAGCTGAAGAGTTTATGTATTTATGAGTCTGATTGTTAGGACACAAAAATGTTTGCTCGATATGTTGATATCTATCCTTCTACTCCAGTATTTGCTTATAAAATAAAACTAACGTTACATTTATGCATGTTAACCTTGCTATAGAGATGTTGATCACAGAATCATGAATCTGCTTTGTTTCTTATGACTTTTGCTTTTACCTAATTTTTGTTCAATTTTGAATGTTAAATGGAAAAAAGCTCCCCTGCCCTTGCAGTGGGTTCAGTCAGGGAAGGGTGGAAGGCCAGGGAGACATATGTGTACATGGTACGTATTTGCTAATAGCGAGATAATAAATTTTACCTTATTTTTTCCAGATGTCTAAGGATGTGGAGGATCCTGTAAACGATGGTACTGAAGTCTTAGCTCTCTCTTGTGAAGCCCAAGAAACATGGCATAGTTATGCATTAAAGCAAGTATCTGTCTATGGAATAGCGGCAGGATATTGCATCTCAGCTTCTCTTCTCTCCATCATCAACAAATGGGCTGTCATGAAATTTCCTTATCCTGGTGCACTAACTGCTTTGCAGTACCTGACGAGTGCGGCTGGTGTATTAATCTGTGGATGGTTCAAGATCATTGAGCATGATCAGTTTAACCTTCTTACTATGTGGCGGTTCCTACCTGCAGCCATTATATTTTACCTCTCTCTCTTTACCAATAGTGAACTCCTCCTACATGCTAATGTTGACACTTTCATTGTCTTCCGATCGGCAGTTCCCATTTTTGTTGCAATGGGAGAGACTCTTTTCTTGCACCAGCCTTGGCCTTCATTGAAGACATGGATGTCATTAGCCACCATCTCTGGCGGCAGTGTTCTTTATGTTCTTACTGATTACCAGTTCACATTAACTGCCTATACTTGGGCCGTTGCATACTTGGTAAGCATGTCTATAGATTTTGTTTACATAAAGCATGTGGTAATGACTATTGGTCTGAATACATGGGGTCTTGTATTGTACAATAATCTCGAGGCTCTCCTATTGTTTCCTCTTGAGCTACTGATAATGGGGGAGTTGAAGAAAATAAAGCATGAAATCTCAGATGAGTCTGATTGGCACACTTTTGAAGTAATTTTGCCTGTGGGCTTGTCATGTTTATTTGGGTTGGCCATATCTTTCTTTGGGTTCTCTTGCCGAAGGGCAATTTCTGCTACAGGTTTCACTGTTCTAGGTATTGTTAACAAGCTATTGACAGTTGTGATTAATTTGGTTATTTGGGACAAACATTCCACTCTTGTGGGGACCATCGGGCTCTTGATTTGTATGCTAGGCGGTGTTATGTATCAGCAGTCTACAAGCAGCAAGCCGAAAGCAGTTGACGTAGCTACGGTACAAGAGACGGAGGAACAACAGAAATTACTTGAAATGCAAAGCAACACATAGGCAAAGAACAACGAAAAGGAAGTCACCGAGGTGGAGGAGAACTGAAAGGGATTAAAACATGTGCATTCCTGGCCTTCTTCCACCTGCAAATAGAAACTGTTCTTTGATTGGGCATGGCTGATGAATTGTCGTGTAAACAGAAATGTCCGTATGCACAGTATACTTACATTGCCTTGAAGATTCAGGCTCAAGTATAATACGTCTATGGCGTTTAATCTGGTCAGTCTTCTGTTTCCCAAACTCGAAACTTTATCTTCTTCAGATTGATGCATGATTTTTTTATATTTCCCATAGGGTTGGTTAGAATTTTACATTATTTTGTTTCGTTTTACTACGTGAACATTTTATTAACCCAATCAACATCGTAGTGGTGCCTAAGATTCTATATAGATATAAATGTACTTTTTAGAGCAAAGTATAACTTCAAACCTTTGGTTGCAAGTTCCCTCCCCTGCTTGGTGTCTGTTACTTGATACTCATAAATAACTGTATTTTATTTGTTTCTATTATTACGCATCAGTATCAGGTTCAGGTTCTTGTATCATCGGGGTAGCGAATATCAGATGTATAGCTGAGTAACTGTGAGTGTCATTACCATTTTCAAACACCCCAAAGCTTCAAGGGTGAACTATTTGTTTTTTATTATTACGCATCAGCATCAGGTTCAGGTTCAGGTTCTTTGTGTTCGAGTGTACTGGACATGATTGTCGAATACAAGTAGTTTAAGGAACATAAAGAATCTGATCAATCTGCTTTGGGGGTATTGGAAGTGGGTCATTAAGCGGGTAAGGAACATAATTTTGATCTTGCGGGTTAAAACTTTGATCGAACAAATATCATAAACGGGACAGCTAAAGTCGCCTCATTTATGACATTTATGATCTTATGCAGACGTATATATTGTTTGTTTTATAAAGTCGTAGCTTTTTTAAAAGGGAGCAAGAGGATGTTTACATATTTGAGTAGAAATTATATCATGACTTTTGCTCATCACGTCAATCATAGTTCTATCTAATTATAACCATTCATTTTATCATTAATCTTTAACTCATTTTTTCTAACCAATGAATCTTTACTCATATTTTTCTATGTCAATTTAAAAATATAATTTTTAAAAATTATATTAATTATATGGCTGACATGGTGAACCGGGTTATAATATACATAATGTAAAAACTTTAGTCAAAATATATTTATTACATTTTACAATTTTTAATTATAATCTAAAACCCTTTTTGAAAATTCCAAAAATATCAAAAAGTACTATAAAACTGCGTAAAAAATATTTTTAAACCAAACAAATATAAAATTTTAAAATTCAAAATACATTTTTTAAAAAATAATCTAATCAAATTAAGGGTGCTACCTTTTCTGCCATCGACACTAATTATGTTGACTTCAAACATTTTTATAATTAACAAAATTGTATAATGATTTATACATTAATGAATTCTAGTTCTATTGGTAATCGAAAGATGATTTTCAAAATTTAAAATTTTGATTTTAAAACAGAATATCAAAATTATGTATTCTGATAAGATAATAATAAGATTTAGAATCTATTTTTTGCAACCATGTTCATTTTATGATATCCATTTATTTTTAGAAATTAAAACTCAAAACCATTTTTATGTAGTTGAATCTGTAATTCCATAAACTCATAAACATGGCATGAAAGCTAGCTACACATCCTGCATTATTCATACACAGATTATTCTTAAATTAAACAAAAAAGAGGTACACTGAACTAGAGGATGAGAGAGAGAGACTTAGACTAACTCCATTGTGGGCATTGGATATGTTTGTGTTCAAATCCTGTAAAAATGAAATCAAACAATTCCAGCATTACCCTCAAGTCAAAATAAGTAAGTTTTAATTGACATTAGATCTAGAATTTGATTCTGGACAAGCAATACTATAATGTACTCACAGAAACATACCCTCTTTCAAAGCTCATCTTTGACAGACTCTTGACGGAGAGGGTGGTCCATGTTCTCTTTGATGATGTCGTCTTTGTCTCTGCTCTTTTCGATGAAGTCGATGATGTCTTCTTTGGTCCTATTACCCTCGTATGAGCTGATATCCCCATGAACCGATCTCAAGTAAACAGTTGGGAAACCTTTGACATCAAAGTTCGCATCCAGTATATCATTTGATGTCACATCCTACAAAACATGAATACGGATCAGAAACCACAACGTCCAATGTATATATAATAGTGATAAAGAGGAATATAGACCCTAAAAAACAAGGAGACCAACTAAGAACTTACAAATTTAGCAATCATAACATCGGCATCATTTTCGTAATGGACAGCTACTTCATCCAAGATTGGTGCCAATTTTTGGCAATGTCCACACCAGGGGGCATAAAACTCAAGCAGAACTGCAGAATTAATAGCTTCATGCATGAATAGAATTTTCAAAGTATGGGACCCCATTGTTCATTACAAGGATCTGCTGATCCTAAGGGTATCAACAAATTATTGGGCTGTGCACAAACTACAGGCAAATATCTACCAATTCCAAATTCAAAGCTCTACATTGCTTGATAAAATAATGTATAGACAAATCTAAGAAGCAAAAAAATGCAGTAGACAACAAACCATGACTACCAATAAGGGTTTCAGCAATTCTAAGCATCCATCATAGTTTCAAACTACTAATTAGACGTACCATTTTTCCCAGATTTGAAAACCATGTCTTGAAGGGTTTCGGCAACCACCACTTTCACAGGTTCATTATTCTCCTTGGGAATAGGTTCGGACTTCACAAATGCTGGAACTTTTCCTTCCTACAGAAGAGTACTTCAGTGAGCAAAACAGATAATAGAGTGTATGACCCTATGATTGGTACCCTTCACTAAATTCATTTGTGAGATTCTACATAAATATAACGCAGAAATGACCTTGTAATCCTTCACAAATGGTGCAATGTCATCAGCCATTATGTTAGGTTTAAAAAACTTCTTTCCATCAATATCCATAATGATGATTAGAGGTACTTGGCTTTCTTCAACTCCAAAATGCTGTTTTCCAACCAACAGAGAAAAAAAAATTAAGACTAAAGTAACAAATACAACAAACATTCTGCCATATTTGAGTAGATCCTAACCTGGAACGCAGCTCTGCTAACCTCAACATCTCCCAAAAGAAAACTAATTCCCTGTTCTTTGTATTGCTCTGCAACTTCACGATATTTTGATTTCAATGAATCAATACCTTCAGTGCTCAAATTAGCAAACAACATAGCCTATAGATTCAAATTTCACATTAGTATATGGTAGTTTAGAAAAACATGAAAAAGAGTTGGAAGTCCAAGATATTGCTTGTTATGAAATGAATACTGGCAAGTGGCAACACTCCAATTTCCTTCACAGGGTACAAGATCCAGGTGATAAAGAGAATGAAATTTCTGACAGTCGAATTTACCTTCGCATTGAGATTGCTATAAAACTTGACAACAAAGGGCTGATTGCTTTCATCACCGATAAACAGTGTCACAAGAGGAATGCTAGATTCTTCAATAAACCTCTCTAGTGTTTCCGGTTTAAAATCCTGAAAGCAACAAGCTTCTGTAAAATAGCTAACCATACATGGTACAAAGGTACCCAACAAACGAAATTTAAATTAAGTCGTATTTGAATGATGTTATAGAATACATTCAACATTCTAGTTACCTTAGAGTCAACAAAGAGTTCATCAAAAGGCTTGAAGAGTCTGACCAGAGGGCCAGCAACCGATGAGTCACCACGGGGGAGGTGTTTAGCATCCAAAGTATGGCCAAAATCATAATAAGAACGTAGTTTCTCAGCAAGTTCCATATAGCTATCAAACTCTTCACCAGAAAATTTTGGAAACACCCCAACCTAAAAACAAACATAAATACATACCATCTAAGCTGTCATGAAAAAACAAAGAAAACAGAAGAGCAAAGATTTATCACAGAGCTTACAACTACTATCTTCTTGTCATCAATAACGTTAGTAGCATCTTCAGCAGACTTGATCTCAACAGAAGCAGGACCGTTCTGTTTCCTTACATACTCCACGATACCATCAGCTTCACGTGGACCTTTGTATTCTTGAACGGTCTTCCCTCCATTTCTCAAAATCTTGAGTGTAGGGTAACTCCTGACTTCATATTGAGTTACTAAATCTTTGTTTGCATCATCATCGGCATCGACTTTAGCTAGAAAAACTGGAGGGTCGTGCTTACTCAGTATGGATGCCGCTTTCTCATACTAGACAACAAACAAAAAGTTTAATCATTAGAAGCCAATTAAGCGAATGAATAATCAACAAAATACCAATACTTTTAAGGAAAATCCATTATTGTTTACCTCGGGAGCAAGATTTTTACAGTGACCGCACCTGATAACAAAAGGAAAGATGATTACGTAGTGATTAAGCTAGCAATCCTAAGATAAATCACTGATCTCAATTCTTGATTACTCAAACGGAAAATCTCAAACAAAAAAGCACCATAAATAAACCTCAGAAAACTAATTATATGTAATTTAGCATCGCCAGTTCAAAATCTATAAGTCAAACTCCTCCAATTCTAAATTGTCTACTAATATCATTGCATGAACTTTAATACAACCATTTATTTCATTTACGACAAAAAAAAAGAAGCAAAAACAAGATCGAAAAATATATAAGCAGAAATCTAGGGGGAATAGAAAGGAAAAGCTTACCAAGGAGCATAAAATTCGACGACGATAAAATCGTGCTTACTGACAGTTTCCGTAAAATTAGAGTAATCCAGAGTCAAAACGAACTCTTCCTCAACCGATTCACCGCCGTCTTCGGCGGAAATCGCCGATGAATAAAACACGATTACAGCCAAAACAAACCAAACGCAAACGCTCCTCGCCATTATCTCAGCTCCTTTATGTTTTCTTTCTTTCTTCGGGTGCGTTTTATCGATGAGACTTGCAGGGGATTTTAAGGAAGTTGACAGAGCAGTTAGAAACTGAATGGCACGCAGAAAATAGTAATTTCTAGGTCAAGCTCTCGAGTATGGGATTACATCGTACTCGCTCTTTTATTAGGTGACTTCCACGTGGGGATTTTTGATTCGTGGATCTTCGTCATTCGAAGCTGATATGGAAGTTATGGTTTTTGAAGGGAAGTAAAACTGGGGGGGTTGTGGATGAAGTGAGGAAAGTGTGGGTCCGGACTCAGTGTCGAAATGAATTAAAGCATGACATGTCATGTTTATTGCATTGTAATTGGTTTTACTATTTTTGCGTTTCATGGTTTTGACCGTATTGGATACAAACGTCTCTGTACATAGATATTGGGGTAATTTACATTTCAGATCACTGAACTTAAGATCCACTTTCATTTACATCACAAACCTTCAATTTAATCAAATTACATCATTCTACTTTTATTATTAGTAAACTAAATCATTTATGCTAACACAATTAAATAATTTTAACAAAAAAAATAAATTAATACTATTACTTAATATATTTTTCATATATCACTATTAAATAATGTTTAATTAACAATTTTAATAATTTTATGTGGAAATTTTCTATTTCGTTTAAATAAGTTTAAAAGAAAATAACAAAATTTCTTATAATTTTTTAAAAAATTAAATTATGAATTAAATGTCATTTATTGATGATATATGAAAAATATATTAAATAAAAATATTATTTTTTTTCATTATAGATATTTAATGATACCAATATAAGTGACTTAATTTATAAATAATGAAAGTTGAATGATATAATTTGATTAAATTAAAGGTTTATGATGTAAATGAAAATGAATGTTAAGTTTAGTGATGTAAAATATAAATTAATATTGTAACTAACTATTACTAGTTAAATTAAATTTTTTTTAATATAAGCCGCTAATTTTATTAAACGAAAAAATACTTAATATTATAATAGTAATTTATAATGATTATTGTAAATTAAATATGTAATTTGAACATTTTCTTAAAACTAGTCACTTTAGATCATATAAGGACCATACATGGAAAAAGTTTAAAAAACTCATCCAAAGACTCGATCAAAACAATAGACACGATTAAATTTGACTGCATCAACAAAACGAACCACAGAAGGGAATTAATCTATTAAAAGACCACTAAGAATCGCAAATTAGAACTGAGCGTCGCGATAAACATAACTGAGCGTTGCGGTAAACAGAACTGAGCGTTGTAATAAACTATCCATAAGCGCAAACCGCGTATCCAAATTCAATACGAGGGTCCAAAACAAGGAAGATCACTATGATAACAAATAAGCGTCATCTTGATCAGTCGTGGCGTCGTCAGATCCAACCTAAAAAAAACAGAAAAAACATACCAAACGACAGAAAAAACGTACCAAAAGGTAGAATATATCATACCACAAAAATAAAATAATTTATTAAAAACTAACAAATAATATAAACGGAACGATAATTTAATCTATTAACAGATTTATGACATATACCATTATCCGATTGATATAAATCCATTGTGTTAAAAAAAAAAATCAACTTCACTGTTCCATAATCTAACCTAAAATCCCATGATGAACCCATTTTGCCCAATCTAAAGTGTGATTAGTGTGTGGTGATAAGGAAGGTTACTTGGTGGTGGGTGAAGCAGTGGAGATGGGACAACATAAGTCCATTAAACCCACAATAGTTACAAAACATTATAATAAAAATCTTAATTTTGAAGCTTTGTATTAAATTATTCTAAAGTATCCCACTAAGTAGGAAAAGTCTAAGCAATTACTTCACCTAGTGATTACCCAAGACAAGGCTATTAATTTAAATTTCTAAGTTTTAGGGTGAATAATACCAGTACTCAATGAAATTTAGGCATGATCTATTTTTGTCTATAAAATGTAAAAAATAAATATTAAAACAAATTTATAGTAATGATTTTACAGCAATCTTACATTTTTAATTCAATAGATAATTATGGACTATGTTTTAATTCAATATAAATTTATTTGAGAAATAGAAGTTTAATATATATTGTTTTATGATAACGTATCGATTTAATTTTATTCGTCGTCTTACGAAAAAAAACTTTATTTTTATATCTTTATTTTTGATTTAACACTAAAAAATTATATCATAATTTTAATTTCTAAACACTAAACTTAAAAAATTAAATTTTATATCTTATATTTTAATAATAAATCAAACTTTAAATTTTAGTTTTTTAAATATATATATTTTAGTTTAAAATATAAATTTAGACATCCAAAAAGACAGGATATATGTTGTTTCCCTACTCAGCTCGTCCAATCAGCTCACATCATTCTTTAAAAATCCAATCAAACGGATTGAATGGGCCCCATCTCTCTAGTGCATGTTTTTTTAACAAACATTTTTTTCTTATGCATTAGGATTTTAATGTCTTTCATCGAAATGTGGACCCATTGACAGCTTTATTATTATATTTTTTGAATTTAACCCACGATGATTACAGTAATATCTGTTTTAGAATATAATCTTAATCATTTAAGGTTAATCGTTTAATCATACCGCTGGTATTACTAGTGCTCGAACCCATAACTTTTAAGAACAATTATTCTATTAACCACTTAGACTAGAAGACTCATGCAAATTTGTTATCTTCTGAAATATACATTTATATGCATTTGGATGTTTGAGTGTAAATTATATATTTTGATATTTAAATTTAATTTTAAAAGTTAATTTATTTTTTATTTAATTAAGAGACATTAATGTAAATGTCTTGTATTTTGTTAAATTTGTCCGTAAGATATATATAATTTTAAAATATTTAATATATTTTACATATTTTAATTTTATATTTTAAAATATCTATAAAATTAACTAATCGATGACATAATAAAGATACATGATATTTTTATATATTATCGCATGTTAATTATTACGATTTAAAATTAAGATCCGAGGGTCAATTTTACTCGAAGGATCGACTTTGCGTGTTGGTTCATGTTGTGGGACTTAATGAAGTCTTATTGGACTTGTTTGGGGTTAATTGGTTTGGATTTGGATTTTGGAAGGTGAGTCCAAAATATGTTTTAGTAAATGACTGGCGGAGAAAATGAGGGAGAAACACACGTCTTTTTTGCAACATAAGACATGGTTTAAATGTGTCTTGTTTTTTTTTTCAACAATCAAGGTCAGTATACTATTAACAATCAAGTCATAAATGTAAACTTATACCTTTTTAATGATGATTCACGAAATTTGTATTTAAATGACGTAAAAATGGTATGAAACCATTTAATATTTTATATAATTGGTAGAATTTTGTTTTTAAAGTGTGCGATTAGAAGAGATTTTTTAGCTCCAAAAATAGAATTTTAGATTCGAGTATTAATACAAGATATATCTGTATCGGTATTCAAGGATGGAGTCAGGATTTGAAGTTGAAGGGGGCAAAACATAAATATATTTAGAAGTAAGGGAGGAAAATTCATTAAAAAAATATTTTTTAAAAAAAAATTAATAGAGCAACAAAAATAAAAAATCTTCAAGGGTAGGGGGACGATTGCCCCTCTCTTAGTTTCGTCCTTGTCGTTATTCATGCGTGATAAATTACCTTATTTAGGCATTTTACGAAGTGTGTATCAATTTGGGTTAAAAACCGTATCGATATCTCTATTTTATTAGGAATTTTAATAGCTAATTTGCATATTAGAACTCTTAAAGGTGTACTCATATCAATATTTTTTTTATGAAATAGTATAATTTTATTGATTAAAAATCATACGTGAGAGGTATTTTATAGGTCTCGTTAAAAACCTCCCGAAACCTATGTAAAGGAAAATAGTACCTATGAAAATACCTTATTCGACAAAATATGCATCATATGAGACCAACAAACATGAAAACTACAAAGAATTCATTCTCAATTGCCTCTTAAAGCTCCCTCAAGATACGTAAGGTATGTGTATCGGATACAGGGAATGAAAAACATATTGGTACGGTTTTATGTTTTGAACCATCAGATTAAGTGATGGTGTAGAGAAGTAGTTAACCTTTCTGTTACGAATTAGTTAGGTTGTTTTAGAATTAGTTAATTCCTTTTTTTTGTATATAAGGCTGTATATAGTTGAATAGAAGATTAATGAGAAAGAGAGGATTATTTTCATCCTAGTTTGGGTTTTAACATGGTATCATAAGAGCCCGGTATTCTTTGGGTTTCTTCCTGCCCACAAACTATCCTCATTCTCTTTTTTATTATCCCAATTTCAGTGTTCGTTCTTTTTCTGGTCATTTTTTTTGCGGTTTCTGCCATGCCTCCAGCAATGGATTCTGCTCTCGATTTTAATCATCCGCTCTACCTTCACCCTTCCGATACTCCAGGGACGGTTCTTGTTTCTCACACACTCACCGGCATTGAAAATTATTCTGTTTGGAGTCGCTCTTTGCGGATCGCGCTTCTTGCGAAACACAAATTGGGACTCATTGATGGCAGTTGTCGCCGTGAAGATTATATTGGTACGTTGGAATCTCAATGGGATCATTGTAATGCCATTGTTTTATCATGGATTCTCAATTCGGTGAGCAAAGAACTTTCTGCGGTTGTTGTCTTTGCTTCCAGTGCTCATCTTGTTTGGCTGGATCTTCATGAAAGGTTTAACAAGATTGATGGTTCTCGCATTTATTTTCTTCACCGAGAAATCGCGACTCTTGCTCAAAATGATTCTTCAATTTCAGTTTATTACTGTCGTCTGAAGCTTTTATGGGATGAGCTTCAAACCCTAGATCCTTACTCCGTTTGTGATTGTGCTGCTTCTCAAGACAATCAGAAGATTGTTCTTCAACAATGTCTTTTTCAATTTCTCATGGGATTGAATGAGACTTACTCTGTCGTTCGCAGTCAAATCCTCTTAATGAATCGTCTTCCATTAGTTAATAAGGCGTATTCCATGTTAGTTCAAGAAGAATCTCAGCGTCTGCTTCATTCCGCTCCTGTTTCTGTTCCTTTTTCCGATCCTACCATTTTATATTCTGGTTCTAGTTCGTCTGTGCGTCGTCGGTTCAATGGGGTTTGTGATCATTGCAAACTCAAAGGACACAAAAAAGAAAATTGTTATCGATTGATTGGCTTTTCACCTGACTTTTGCTTCACTAAGCGCAACGATTCTTCTGTGGCTTTTGCTGCTGGTTCAGATGTTTCTGAGGTTCTTGGACCTGATCATCCCTCAGATTCAGCTACCTTACCTGCTCCATCTTTTTCTCAAAAGCAGTATATCAGATTCTTGCTCTGTTACAGCAGCCTACTTCCACAACAATAGTCAATACAGCAGGTATTGCTTCCTTTACGCCTAAATTCGCTGCTTGTACTTGGATCTTGGACACTGACGCTACTGATCATATATCATCTGATTTCTCTTGTTTGATCATTCCTGTTTCCTGTGCTTTGAATTCTCGCCTTGTTCGTCTTCCAAATGGTAACACCGTTTCTGTTACTCACACTGGATCTTGTGTTTTTTCACCTTCCCTCATTCTTCACAATGTTTTATATGTACCTTAATTTAATCTTTTGTCCATTTCTAAACTTTTCACTGATCTAAATTCTATTGTTTTGTTTTCTTCTATTTCGTATTTTCTTCAGGATCTCTCCACTGGAAAGATGAAGGAGATTGGTAGAAAGGTCAATGGCTTGTATTTGCTGGAATCTTCTTTTTCAAATGTTAAGTCCTCTCAGGTTCTTAATTGTTCTCAGTATTCATCTCTTGTTTGTACTTCAGCTGCTGTTCCTTTAAGTGTTTGGCATGCTCGTTTGGGTCATGCTTCAATCAATAAAATAAGCAAATTGCCTTTTATTTTTGATCTAAAATTAGTTGCTAATACTGATGATACTTGTCCTATATGCCCTTTAGCAAAACAAACTCGGATACCCTTTTCAATTAGTACATCTAAGACTACTAAATTGTTTGAACTCCTCCATATTGATCTTTGGGGTCCTTATAGAGTTTCTACTCACTCTGGTCATCGATATTTTCTTACAATTGTTGATGATTTTAGTCGTTACACTTGGGTCTACTTGTTGAAGTTGAAGTCTGACTCTATCATTCATCTTAAACATTTTTTTGCTTTAATAAAAACTCAATATTCAGCTTCTATTTTAAAAATTAGGAGTGACAATGGTTCAGAATTTTTTAATTCTGAATGTAATTCTTTTTTTGCTTCTCTTGGTGTCCTACATCAGAGTAGTTGTCCTCATACACCCCCAGCAAAACGGGATTGCTGAAAGAAAACATAGACACCTCCTTGAAATTGCTAGAGTTATTAAGTTTCAATCTCACTTACCTATCAAGTTTTGGGGTGAATGTGTTTCCACCGCCTGTTACATCATCAATAGATTACCCTCCTCCGTTCTTAAATGGAAATCACCATTTGAAATCTTTCATAATAAGCCTCCTAATATATCACATTTAAAGGTCTTTGGTTGCTTGGCTTATGCAACAAAATTGAATAACCATGACAAATTTTCACCTCGAGCAATTCCTTCTGTTTTTGTAGGTTACTCATCTACTCAAAAGGGTTACAAACTCTTTAATCTTGAATCTAAACAATTCTTTGTCAGTAGGGATGTTTTTTTTAATGAATCTATTTTTCCTTTTTTTCTTTTCATCCACTTCTCCTTGTTTTTTTCCAGCTTCTGTCTCTATCCCTGATTCTGATTTTTTGGACCTTCAATCTTCAACGAGTGGTCCCATACTTGAACCAGAAACTACCTTTACACCTGAGTCTAATGTTCTCATACCTCAACCAGAGTCTGCTCCTCAATCTGAGCATAGTAATGTTCTCTTTTCTGAACCTGAGTCTGCTCCTCAGCCCGAGTATGATTCTCATCCAGTTTCTGCTCCTGCTTCCTCACCTACACCTACACCCAACCTTGATCCTATCCCTTAGGAACCTTGTGTTAGAAAATCATCTCAAGTTTCTAGGCCTCCAGCATGGTTACTTGACTATGTGGACACCTACCAATCTTCCTCACATTCCATTACATCAGGAAAGTATCCTATCTCTAATCATATTTTCTATTCTCATTTACCTCTTCACACCCAGATTTTTCTTTCTTCCACTTCTTCAATTGTTGAACCTACTTCTTTTTCCGAAGATATTAAAGATCCTTTATGGATTCAAGCCATGCAAGAGGAGATATCAGCTTTAGAATCTAATGATACATGGACCATAGTTCCTTTACCTTCTGGCAAGCACCCCATTGGTTGTAAATGGGTTTTTCGTGTTAAGTACAAAGCATCTAGAGCTGTTGAACGATACAAAGCTCGTCTGGTTGCCAAAGGATATACACAACAAGAAGGCATTGATTATGGCGACACTTTTTCTCCTGTGGCAAAAATGGTTAC
This sequence comes from Abelmoschus esculentus, assembly GCA_035048815.1. Taxonomy (NCBI): domain Eukaryota; kingdom Viridiplantae; phylum Streptophyta; class Magnoliopsida; order Malvales; family Malvaceae; genus Abelmoschus; species Abelmoschus esculentus. The sequence continues at coordinate 3,856,971 of JAUCBN010000039.1, forward strand.
TGATCGCACTATTTTATCCCTTGCTGCGATTTATGATTGGCCTCTTTATCATATGGATGTCTACAATGCATTCTTACAAGGCTCTCTTCATGAAGAAATTTATATGCAACTGCCCGAAGGATTTTGCAGCCAGGGGGAGTCTATGGTATGTAGGCTGCAAAAGTCCTTGTATGGACTTAAACAAGCATCTCGTCAATGGAATCTAAGATTAACTGAGACATTGTTGGCTGCCGGTTATGAGTAAAGCAAGCATGATTATTCATTATTTACAAAGAAGATAGAAGAAAGAATAGTGATAATGCTTATTTATGTAGATGATTTAATGATCACAGTCAATGATGAAAAGTTGATCAGTGAGCTCAAAGGGATCTTAAATCAAAATTTCAAAATGAAAGACTTAGGAGAGCTAAAATACTTTCTTGGGTTAGAAATCCTAAGATCTAAGGAAGATATTTTGATCAATCAAAGAAAGTATGCTATGGAGCTAATTAAGAACACTGGTTTGTCGGGATCGAAACCAGCAACACCACCTCTTGAGCAGAATTTAAAACTCACTACAATGGAGGTAGATATGTTGAAAAAACAAGAAATTGTGGATCAACTAGTAGAAGACAAAACAAGTTATCAAAGGCTGATTGGAAAGTTAATATATCTGACTAACACAAGACCAGACATCACCTTTGCTATGCAACACTTGAGTCAATTTATGCAGAATCCAAAGAAATCTCACTAAGAAGCAACATTAAGAGTAGTTCGTTATGTAAAGAATAACCTTGGACAAGACATTATGTTAAGTGCTTCAAGTGTGCCGGAAATGAAAGCTTATTGCGATTCAGATTGGGTTGTTTGTCCTATGTCTAGGAAATCGATAACCGGCTATTGCATAAAGCTTGATGAATCTTTAATCTCATGGAAATCAAAGAAGCAAAATACGGTTTCTAGATCTTCTGCAGAAGCAGAATATAGAAGTATGGCTGGAACTACTGCAGAAATAGTTTGGTTACAAGGATTGCTAAAGGAGTTGAAGATGCAAAGTGATAAAGCAGTGACAATTTATTGTGACAGCAAGGCAGCAATGCAAATAACAGCAAACCCAATATTTTATGAACGTACCAAACATATAGAAATTGATTGCTATTTTGTAAGAGAAAAAATTCAAGAAGGATTGATTAGAACAGAGTACATTCCCTCACCACAGCAACTTGCAGATATTATGACAAAAGCATTGGGAGTTCAACAACATATTTTTTTGTTAAGCAAGTTGGGAATTAGAGATGTTTTTAATCCCCAACTTGAGGGGGAGTGTAGAGAAGTAGTTAACCTTTCTGTTACGAATTAGTTAGGTTGTTTTAGAATTAGTTAATTCCTTTTTTTTGTATATAAGGCTGTGTATAGTTGAATAGAAGATTAATGGGAAAGAGAATTATTTTCATCCTAGTTTGGGTTTTAACAGATGGAGCATTAAAATTTAAAGAGAGTATTAACACTCGTAAGCGTGTATTAATATGCGTAGAATAATCTACCTATAAAAATTTATTTTAATTTTGAGGGTTTTATAATTCAAAGTTAAGAGTTTGAAGGTTTTATAACAACTTTAACATCTTTACCATCAAGTGTATTTGATCATCTTTCGTAATTAAATATTTTCTTCATTTTTACTAAATTCATAAGAGATTCACCCTTACGATTTATTGTAAGTTCAATCTCATAAATTATTGATTAGTTTATTATCTCAATAATCTCTATTAAATTTCAATTACTCTCACAATTTTAAAAACACTTTACCAAAATAAACACAACTTTAATTTTTCTAAAATTTATCATTATATATTGAAAAAATAATAAATACCTTGTCACTTGTTGCTTCTTTTGGCGTGATGTGTTTCTAAGAAATATTATTAAAACCTTATTCATTACATTATCATATAATCATTCATTTTTAAATACCTATCTACTAATTAAATTAAAAAACAAATAAAGATTTTTCTTAAAAATTTAAAATAAATAAATTTTATTGACTAAAATCATAAATAACGTAAAGTCTACATGACATGCATGTAATACACTGCCCCAAAACTGCATGGTCTACATTGGCATACATAAAATATGCCGGCCTCCTCAGTTTTGATTACAAACCGACTTAATCCGATTAAATGAAAAAAAATATATCTCGTCCCCAGTAAAATTGGTTTATCACTGTAGATATTAATCTATTTTTTAAAATTACCACAAAATTATCTATTTCTTTAAATATATTCCTAAAGATTAATATAACTCAAAATTCGTCATAAATTACTATTTTTTAATAAATTTAAATAAAAAAATTAATTATTACAAAATTATTCTACTTGCATTCTCTGGGATGTCTTTTTTTCATCCTAAGCATTGTCTAGGATGTCATCGGCTAGATGATTCATTTATTACAAAATCCAACGTTCACCGTCTATTACCATCACAGAAATCGGACGGCCAATATTAACCTCACTCCTTTACAAGAAAATCAATTAATTTCTTTTTTATAGTATATAAGGATTTTTGTTCATGTACGCACACGTGCATCGATGCGCGCATGTTACAGAATCAAGTTGAGCCATTCGTCAAAACGCAGCTCACAGTCATCGTTTCGATGTTTCATATCCTATTCCTGCCTTCGTTTAAAAAAGCTTCGGTGAGTACATGAACATATCCTGAAGCGGCGACAGCTGATTACCACTCTGGAAACCGGAACCAAAACCGGCATCGACAGTGGTATCCATGTAATTATAAGTGAAGTCAAGGGTAGTTTGCCAGTCTTCCAGCTTGGGCACGCTTTGTACCTCGCACGTAAACTCAGGAGGAGACGCAGCGTGCTCGGAACAGCTGGAGTCCGTATGAAGCTTGGGGACCGACTCAGACGTGTCGAAATAAACGACGTCGTTGATTGTCCCTGTGGGAGCAAGAGGTAGACCACACGTGTCCATGTTAAGTGCAGAAATATCCGGCTTCTTCTCCACCGTCTCGGCGACGATGCTAGCTCGCGGTGGTTGTTTCTCGACGGCACCTTTCTTATTGTAAATCCGGCACAGTACCCAATCATCCAACTGCAACAAACAAATGGCAATTCCATGAATTTAGCGTTATTATAATTTCTGCCTTTCTGGCGATAAGAAAGAATATTTTCTTCAATGGGGAAGTAATAATAACTAGAATCTGTTCCATGAGTGTGAGGTGCAAATGCATTTTTGTACCCTTAAGCTGTTTTTGTTACGAGCCGATCGGTCGACGTCGGCCAAGCGATACTCGTGCATGATCCAATTCGTTTTCTCCCCTTTCGGGGCTTTCCCGGCGTAAAACACCAAGGCCTTCTTAATACCAACCGGTTTAGGCTTTCCAATCGGCTTATCAGCTCCGGTTGCCTTCCAATACCCAGATCCAGCAGCACGGTTCGGCCTTGAACCGTTGGGATATTTCCTGTCCCTCGGCGAAAAGAAATACCACTCCTTCTCTCCGTACAAGGCCAAATCTGTAAATTCAAGAAAAAAAACACGCTTAAACAAATCGTAATAATGAAAAAGGTTACTGACGAGACTAAAAAAAAGGTAACTCGGTAAGTTTACCGGGAAGATCCCATGGATCGTATTTGTAAAGGTCTAGTTCGGCGATGATCGGAGCAGCGATCGGCTGCGAAGCGCATTTACGGCAGAGATAGAGCATGACGAGCTCCTCATCCGTTGGATGGAACCTAAAGCCAGGCGGTAACTGTAACTCCGTTGCTGTCATTTTTCTTCTTTTTCTTTACTCTGTCTTTGTGTAGAGACGGCGATTGAAACCTGGCCTCGAGCAGAGAGCGATGGATTTATAGTAGGAGAGAAAAGGGACACGTGGCGGGAATAGAGTAGGAGTCCTTCTAGAATCCACGTGTGTGGTGAGGATTCTATCTTAGCTTTCGGTAGAAGTGTGTATGGGACACGTGGAGGACATGGAGATGAAGCAAGTGGGAGTATAAAAGTACAGAGATTGGGTGATTTCGTCACTGCATACGCCATTTGTTTTGGAGGTAGGTACTCGCAATGCAAGTACGCAGAACTAAATAATTAAAATTAAATAAATGGAATGTATAAATTAAAATCAAATATATTATTACACCAATTTATAAAAATAAAAATAATTTTAAATTTTACTTATGAAAACAAAGATGGTAACTAATGTTATAGTAAACCCTGATTATTACAGCGATGGAGCTAATGTTCTGCAGACGTGGCAATTCCATTTTCTGTGGGTGACGGTTACAATAGATCCCGGAGCTATGAAATGGTGACACTCACTTGCCGTCAGCGGTGGTCTCATCATTAAAAATTTAAACCTTTGAAAAACGAGCCTTCATACGTTAATCTATATTGAGAAATAATCGTTCAAGCTAAACCTAAAATTATTTGGCAACTAAATCACAGCTATAATGGATTTAAGGTTATAAACGCTAAAAAAAACACTAAATAATTGACACGTGGTGGAGAACAATGAAACACTAGTTTTGAAGGTCCCGGGAATGTCCTTTTGTCTTGTAATAATTGACAAATTTATAATCTGTGGACCAGTACGTGGGAGTGACAACAAAATATATTAATATAAGGGTTTAGATTAAATTTATAATAAAAATCAACGGTTTAGATTAAACTAAAAATTTTATTATTTTTATTTAATGTATTAGTGTTTAGTGTTAATAATTTATAATTTAGGATTTATATTTTAAGGTTATGTTTTAGTGTTAGAATTTAAGATTTAAGATTTATTATTTAAAGGTTAGAGTTTAGGATTTTGTAATATATTAAATCAGATGTTTTGATATAATTTTTTAGATTTACATAATACATTTAATGCTAATTTTTTAATAAAATCTTGTAGCCGTATTTGGTTTACACTCAACTTTTAGTGAGACGCCAATGATAACTCAAAGATTTTAAAAGCTTTATATAATTTATTAAATAAGACACTTAATTTTATTAATTTATTATATATGTGATAGATTAAATTCTTGAAACGTGATATTATTATGTTATCTTTATTGTTTTATCACTAGTTAATAATTATTTTTAATTTTTTTTCTTATAAGTATTTAATAAATATATATATTTTTTCTTTAGAGTTGCGGTGTGTCAGTATTTTTTATTCTTTTTGACTCTGCATCAGTAATTTTACTATTATTAATAAATAATAATGAAATATTCTTTCATATTTGTTTCATATTTATAAAGACGGGGAAGAAGTGGGCTCTAAAAGTAGCCTTTCAAGCTAACGATACGGGTTTAATTCCCGTTATTCGTTCGATATTCAAATTTTATCTATTTAAATATTTAGTGTTTCTTGGACCTACTATAAACATCATTATTAATTTTTTTTACCTTTTATTATTATTTTTTAATTTTTCTAATGATTTTGATAGATTGAATCGCCCTCCGATCGTTATTATTCAAATAGGTAAGAGATTTTTTTAACCTCTTTGGTTATCTCAAAATAGGGAAGAATAGGTGCAAAGTCTTAGTTTCTGCAAACCTTTCTTTTCTCTTTATTTTTCGACTTTTCCGCCTCGGTGATAGGATTTTTCTTTAAGAGGTATGTTCATTTAAATGATTTTTTTCATCGTCCTATCAATTCGATTCTTGAATCTCATATCGATGTCAATTGTATTCGCACGCCTATTGTTGATATTTCATTTTAATTTTTCTCTTCCATTATTAAAAAACAACGTAACATGCTTCTCTTTCCGTTCGATCGTATGACGCTTTCTTTTCTTTTTTTTTATTATTAAATAAAAACGCCACTCTAATTTATTTATTTCGAATGTTTGTTCTTAATTTCTATAACCATATTTATTTAATTATTTTTCAATGAAGTTCTCATATCGGATAAAAAAAATTCAAAGCATAAATAAGGTGTGAAAGCAAAAAAAGTTTTGGTACTAAATGAAAAAAAGCTGGTAACTAACTAAAATCTGTACTCCTGTGTGAAATCAACCGAGTTTTGTTACTAAACCAACCATGTGTCCATCTCCACTTTTTGTGACCTTGACAAGTGATCTGAAAATGACATCATTTTTGTCCTATTGTCTACATGAAATGAACACGTTAAGCATTCGTATTATTCTGGTTACTACTCGTAATCTGTTTGTCAATGATTTTGACTACAATTTTCACTAAATTTGGAAGCCGACAATTTGTCTCATACTGCTTGATTTCCTTACATTGACGTCAACACTTAGTCTAGAGGAAGTCCAAAGCTGCACAAGATATGAAACGTAATCATATCATCTGGGCAACTGGGTAAGGAACTTTCCAACACTTTCTCAGTTTCCACTGTGTAGTAGTTTTGATTTAGTGATTGACTTTCAACTTGGGATAATGATTTAATGCACTACTATTGGAAAGGTTCTTTTCATAAGCTAATCTCTTTTAGAGACATAAATTTTAATTTTTAAAATTTTAAAGCTCAAATTTTAAGATTTAAAGTATGAAATTTATTTTTAAATTTTAAAATCCAATTATAATTATTAAAATTTTAATCTTAAACCATAAATTTTAATTTATAAACCTTTAAGTATTTATGGATTTTTTTCTATTATCAGTGTATAGGATAAAAATTATTTTAGTTTAACAAGTAATTGTTTGATGCATTAATATTGGAATTTTTTCTACAAGCAGGCTTTTAAAGTTACCCCATATTCTCTTTTAAGGCTTATAAATTATAATCTTAAATTCTAAATCATAAACCATAAAATATATTTTCAACTATTAAAACCTAATCACAAACAGAGGCGAAGCTCTTTAAGCCCAATTGCCTCGAACCCTTTTATAAAATTTAAATATCAAATAAATATTTGTCTAATAATAATTTGATCATTGTTAAAAAAATATAATAGTTTATTAAATATATAATCAAATAATTATTGAACTAAAAAAGAATGAGCTAGTGACATGCCTGAAACAAACATGTCCCTACTATGACACATAGAAAGTGTGTTGTCTTCTGAACCTGAAATAGAATGTTTCTCTCGTGACATGCCTGTCTTTAAACCTCATTTTCTGCTCCATTCATCATCCGTTGACAAGCCAAATCAAACAAGAAGAAGAGTAAAGATGGGGAGAGTGAAGATTGAGATTAAGAGGATTGATTACTCCAGCAACAGACAGGTTACTTATTCAAAGAGAAGGAATGGGATTATGAAGAAAGCTAAGGAGATTACTGTACTGTGTGATGCTAAAGTTTCTCTCATCATCATTGGTTCTTCTGGGAAGATGCATCAGTATTGCAGTCCTTCGACTAAGTAATATATATCAAGCTTGATTCTCTTCAGTCCTTGGAAATTCTGTCTACCTTTCTTTCTTGTGATAATATAGTAACATTTTCCTGCATATTTGATTCCAAGGATATGGTGTATGTTCTTAAACTCTTTCATATTTCCTAGTTGTAATACTTATGAAGTTGTTCTGCAGTATACCAACTCCCAACTTGATTTATGACTCATTACTATATCTACTTTATGAAGCTATAAACATTCCTAATTCTTTGCTCTGATTACTCTCCTTTGCCGACTTGAGTGTACCAAATCAATGTGATTATTTGTAGCCAAAGATATTCAAACACATCGTTGCAGCAAGTCGATCATACCCTGCAACTAACACCGCAGTCTTATTGGCCTTACAATGGTTTATAAAGGAGGTGTCAGTGTCAGTGCCAGCAAGCTTCAATCCTGTGCAAGAGTATGACAGACAAATCGACCATGAACGCTATAATTCCACGTTGCATGGTTTGGACACGTGTTTCATCGTTAGGACATATAAACCAAGACCAGAGGAGGGAGCTTGGGGGATTAGGGGAGATTATATTATCAAACCCTTTGTACCACTTCATCCGTCGTTTATGTAATTAGATTCGTTATCTAATAATTATTTATTCATTAAATATATATAAAAAATAATGATTCACCTTAAAAAATAAAAGATAAATGAATCTAGTTAGTTAATACCATGAATAACGTGATAGAAATGTTTCAGATATAAAAGCATCCAAAATTTTGAAAAACTAAAACTTGGTCTCTAAATATTTTAAAAACTTTAATTAACTCCAACACTCTGAACCGAAGTTCCGCCTATTGCCTAAGACCAAGACATTGAAGTATACAAAACCGTATTTGGGCACGGCCGAATAAACATCCATTTACGGCCTATTTTTTATAATATTAATATTATAATTTATTTTTTAATATTTACTCTTAAATTTTAATTTTTAAAATATTTGATGTTAGGTTTTTCTCAATAATTTTTATTAGAGATCTAATTTTTAATACTTATTATTAAAGATTTAATTTTATTTTTAATATTTGTTATTAGAGTATATTTTTAAATTTTTTTAATTTTTATTATAATGTGTTTAATAACACTTGTTATTGTGAGTTTATTTTTTTTTAAATTTGCTATTATGGCTCAATTTTGATTAATAGTTGTTATTAGGGGTATACTTTTAAAATTATTTTTAAATATGTATTATTAGAGATCCAATTTTCTCTGATACTTACATTAAAAGTCTAATTATTTTAATAATTGTTATGGAGCCCTAAATTGCGTGTTCGATTTTTTCAATATTTATTATTAGGGTCTACTTCTAAAACTTATTTTTCTAATATTTTTATTAGGGTTCAATTTTTCTCTAATACTTGCTATTAAGAGTACATTTTTCCTATATTTGTTATTAAATACATACTCTTAAAATTTATTTAAAAAATTATTTTTTTAATATTTGTTATTAGAGAAAATTTTATATTTATTATTTGGATTTTAATTTTTTCTCAATATTTATTATTAGTGATATATTTTAAAAAAATATATACTATGAAAGACTATTTTTCTAATACTTAATATTATAAACCCACTTTTAAAATTTAATTTTTTTTAATATTTATTATTAAAAATCTAGTTTTTATATTTTTACTAATATCATTCAAATCTAAGAACACATATAATAAGATTTTTACAAGAGCCAAATTTTGGTACTAGAATCTTCGCTAATTAATGCAAATTACTGTTACATCCAACAGTAATTCTTTTTTAGGACTTTCCTTCTTATAAAACCAACGAAAAAGACTTAAAAGAAATGACGACCACAATTCAGATGGATCGTTATCTTGTGCTCAATACAAACTATAGATAATATTTTCTTTCCTTCCAGAAATTTTCCATAGGAAGATTCCAAGAAGCATCATTACACAGTGATTTGCAGATATAAATACCAACAAACCCTGCAATCTGCTTTCAAATATGTGCTAACATGTCTCCCTTCACAGAGAACGACTTGCGACGGATCTTCGATAAGCTCGACAAGAATGGCGATGGCTTGGTTAGCTTGGACGAGCTTAATTGGTTGTTGGAGAGAATCGGAGTTCAGTTTAGCCTGCAAGAGCTGGAGTCCTTAGTAGGAATACCATGTCTGGGATTTAATGAATTCATGTACCTCTACCATTCCATCTGGAACCAGACTGGTGGCGATGACGATGATGATGATGAAGAGAGTGACATTGCCAAGGCTTTCAAGGTGTTCGACTTGAACGGCGATGGCTTCATCTCTTCCGAGGAGCTTCAGAGCGTATGGTCAGACTTGGTTTGTTGGATGACAGGAGTGGGAAAGATTGCAGAAACATGATTTGCTACTACGATACGAACATGGACGGTATGATAGATTTTGAAGAGTTTAAAAACATGATGTTTCATACCATCTCTTAGTTCCGACATTTCCGGTATGAAATGTCAGATTAAACTCAAATAAATATATTTGATCAGTTGATTAAGTTATTTATTTTTATTTTTTTATATTTTCTTAAGATTAAGATTAAATTTATAAAAAAAAAAAATCTTTATTATGAGATAAAATCAAAACTAGTCGAGTTTAGATTTTTTTTTACCATCTTTAATAATAGATATCCTAAAGTCGAAGAATTGCCATTTGGGAATACCTGTATCAGTTTTTGTTCTTTCCATCCATTTTTGTACTTGATTTTTATGTCATTATTATTACATATACGGAATGGATACTGTCAAATTAGTACATTTTAAATGTACAAAATTACATGTTCCAAACTACTACATTTGTTTGACGTCACTCTAATTTCTCCCCACATTATTCGTACATGCCACTTTAAAAAAATTCAAAGTATTTATTGTTGGTAATAATAGTGATCACATATATTATTAAATTTTTAAAGAATTATATATTTTTATTAAATATGAATATTATATTTCTAAATAAACTAAATAAATTACAATATTATAAAAATTAAAAAAAACATATGCTTTTGGTCTTTGTGGTTTTAAATATTATTTTTCCTAATACTAACATAGATCAATAGGCATTTGATCATAAGCGCAGTTCCGATAATTTCTAGTGAAACCCAGAAATTTCATAGTCGACTTTGAATATTCGAACTTCATTTTTGTGTGACGTGTACTATACTTCTTTAAAAAGTTTAAAATAATAGACATTATAATAAAATTAGCGTAATTAATTTGATTTAAAGAATAGTATTCAAAAAAAATATTATTCGATGTTATAAATAGATTTATTATATTAATTTATGTTATAATTATTATATTTTTACAAAGACCAAGATAAAGTCCCTAATATCGGCATCTAACACAGCAAACTAAAAAATAACTTTATTCACCACGTCATTCATAGTCTCAATCAATCAGGACCGTTGATCTTAAATCCAGCAAATGCCAATTAACTTCACAAATCCAAAACCACTCCCCTAATTATTCCGGCCCACGCCGCCACACGTGAAAAATTAGACGGATCTTCATTATTTTTTTCGTGGTGTTCCTGTCTTGACCGTGGATGATGAATCGTCGTTTGAGTTGTGGCATGCATCAACGATTGGGGCATCCATTAATTAAGATATTAATAGAATTATTAATTTTACCCATCAATTTCACTTTTTAATTAGTTGTAGATTATTTAGTTTATCGGGTATTATTACTCGAACATGAGTATTAATATGGTATCCTCGTCAATACTCACACGTGTACTGAAACTAAATCTAAATTGTTTGTTAGAAATCTTAAATTTTTTTGAATATCATTACAGTTCGATCTATACTAATATTATTGTAAATAATATATTGTTACAATCGAAACTCTCGTGATATTAAATTGCTTATTCAGTCGTTTAGGGTTTATTTATTAACACATTTAATCATATAATTGTATGATCATTCAATCGAATAATTCCCGATATTTATTCCTTAGACATATAAGGAGAACTAATAGATTGTATGAGAAAACCATTTCACCCGCTGAGTGTAGAATAGAAGGGCCGAAGGGGACATGCCCAAGGGCACAAATCGAAAAACAAATAAGGCGTAATTTCATTATAAAAAAAAAATACCAAATGTATATATTGAATTGAACAAGAAATAATATTATATATCTCGTTTAAAAATTTTCTTAAAATAAAATTAAAAATTACATATAATAACATTAAAAGATCCACAAAATTAATATAATACAAAAAATACAAATAAATTTATCAAACAATATCATAATTCGTATGATTATACTAACATCACGGTAGACCAAAACGATGACGATAAAAGATATCAAATATACATTGATCATTGCAAAATTGCAAACGACTAACTAAGGTACGTTCATACTTATCTACAAAGTTTTTTAATTTAAATTAACTCAATTCAATCGAATATATCTTTAATTATTAATATATATTGTCCGACAACAAGGACATAATAAACAGAGTCGATTTTTAATTATTGTGTCACACTGTACCATGACTCATCTCGTCTGGGCCTAAACTCTCCGCGTCTCACTCACACTGTGTTTGTTGGACATCGTTGTCATGGTCCCCACTCGAACTCAGATGGTATCGTAAAAACACAAGTGTCCATCTGTTATGTCCCCATCAGAACATCCTATCCAGAGTCTATTGATTGAATAGTACATGAGTATATTTTTATTACAAACTTCAACATTCTATACGGTAATCTTCGAGTGACAAATTTGGAATATTATATTAAAAATAAGTAATCTTAAAAGTAGAAAAAAGAATTATATTATTTTTATACTACTTTTTCTTTCTTTCAATTTTCAATCAAGGTTGAGAAGACAAACATGAAAGAAAAGAAGAAAAAAAAGTTGATTATCCGTTTTCAGCATGCATTGCTATTGTTTATCTTTAATTACAGTGATTAAAAGATAAAGTAAGATTGTAGAAATATATGTCGGTTATGATAATTAACGAATAGTTAATTATATTGATTGATAACATTAATTAATTAATTTAATTAATAAATTATGTTAATTAATACTATTTTCCAAGATTCATTAATCCACGTAATAACTAATACTCATATTAGTTTATCTTGTATAAATTTAAATTTTATTATATAAATATAATATTTTATTTAATTAAAAAATATTATTATTTTTAATAATATATATTATGATTCATGTTCGAAATAAAATGTTACATTTTTTAACAATATCCGTACTAAACCAATTATTTTTAGTAGGTAGTCCATTACCTCAAGCCCCTGGATGCTTGTATCCACAATTAGATATTAAATCGTTTAATAATAATTTTTTAAAAAATTAATTAAATATATATTAACCAAAAAATCAAATATTTTATAATTATATTATTTAATTCTAAAATTAATCGAATAAAATTTAATTTATTTTTTAATTTATTTCAATTAATAATAAAAATTAAAAATTTAATTAATTTATTTCGATCGATTAATTTTATTAATCGATGGAAGACTCCTATAATTGAGCCTGCTTGGAAAGTTTTGAATCCTCTGTTTTTTCTTTCTCATCAACTCAATAAACTTCCAAAATAACAACATTTTGACACCTGTCCTACCATGATGAACATGATAGACACTTGGCCTACCATACAATTTCCACCATTTCTTGTATGATTTGATGTTGAAGATGACATCTTTTTCCTCGGTTAGTACAATAATTTAGCATATTATTTATATAAAAAATAATTTCTATATTTACATATTAAACATAAATATAAATTTATAAGCTAACAAACTATATACTTATTTAAAAAAAATCATTTACCATTTTTAATAGTGGTTTAAAATCAGGGATCGAATCAGAATTTGGGGTTGAAGAATAAATTATAAGTTATTAAAATTAGGGGAAATTTTATAAACAAACTAATTTTTTAAAATTCAAATAAAAAATAAAGTTTAAAAAAATATTAAAAAATGAAGAACGATTATCCCTCTTCATCCCTATTTGGTTTATCCCTTTCCCAAGTCTCAAATTCGATATTTTTTCTAATAAAAATTAAAAATAAACTATATATATAAGTAGTTAATGTTGAAAATTATTATAATAAAAATAAGATAATTAATTCTTGTAACATTTTATTATTTATTATTAATATATAACTTTATATCCTATCAAATAATTACATTATAATTCACCCCTTTCCTGTAAACGGAGCCAGTGTCTCATATCTACATAACATAATCTGTAGTTATGCTTTATAAGAGCCAATGACATTCTAGTAGGGGAGGACTAAGATAAATAATTTTTTTTGACACGTGTCGTGTATAATATAAATTGCTTTTAAGATAAATAATTTAGATATATACCATTAAAAACAAAAAGACATGAATATCAATTATTTAAGGTTTGTGTTTTGATAGAATAATTAATATATTTTTTACAAGGATAAATTATAAATTTTAAAAACACTAAAATTGTTTTTATTTTAATTATTAAAGTTCAATTTTTTTATATTTGTCATTTTTTGGATAAATACTTAATAATATTATGATTAGATATTTATATTTTTGAAATATATAAAATAATCTTAATTTATTTTTTTATTTATGAAAAATCATGATTTTATATTATCTTTGATTTTTCGATAATAGAAATCAACGGCAGAGAGGTAAAGAAAGAAGAAGCCAGATGTACGGTGAAAAAAATATTAATTAGTCTGTGGGAAAAATACAAAAAGTAGAAGAAAAAGAAAATAACATCAACGGCTACAATTTGACTCTATCCCTTGCATTTGTTTGGATTGACAGAACAAAATTCATTTTTTTTAAAAAAATTTATGTATATTTTGTTTTTTATTTCACTTCAGTCCTTAAACTTTACTACATTATATATTCAACCCTAAATATTTCATATGTGTAAAAAGTAAATAGTTAATTCAGAGCAAATAGCTAAAGAAAATATGGGTTTATTGATTAATAAATGGTTTAAATGAATATAAGTTGCATTATAAGATTTTTGTAATATGGAAGTAAATTTATAAATAAGTTTGTAGTTTATATCAAAACTTGATGTGTCTCAAGGTAGTAAGTTGACGGTTGATATTAGTGGTGATAATGTGTTCGAATGGATCACATGTTATTCGGGTTTAATTCAGTTAAAACTTTATTAAAATTCAGTTTGAGTGAACTTAGCTTGTGATCGTGCTCAACTCGAGATTTTAGCAAACCAAGTCGAGCTGAGACGGTCCAAGCTTGGTTCAAAAATCTCGTGAACAAACTCAAAATAATTATATATATACACACACTTGTATGTTTTAGTGTTATTAGCTTGTTATCATGGTTATACACTTTAAATCCCTTTCTTCTTCTAGACTTGTATAATTTAGAAAATGCATTATGGTCACTTGTGATATTTAAAGCTAAATATTATCCTTTCCTAAATAAGTTTTTCCATGTTATTTTTTAAAACTAATAAAAATATTTAAAAATAATTTGAAGAAAGCGACGAATCGAATCAAAAATCGAACTCAAACGATTTACTTCAAACGAATAAACCCTAAAGGGATTAAAACCCCTAAAGTGATCAATTTTTGACTAAAATTATTAGGATATCTTATGTTGATTTGGAGTTTAGGGTTTATGATTTAAAATTTAAGATATTAGCGTTAGAGATTTAAAGGTTAAATTTCAAAATATAACTTTATATAAAATAGGTTGGGTCATTAACATTTTCTACGCAATTTATATATCAAAATATAATTTCTAAAAATCTAAGAATTTCATAATAAGCCCTTCAATTTCTTTTAGAAAAAATAACTTGGTCACTAAAATTCTTATAAATTGATACTGAATATTAATTTTTTAAAAATATTTCTAATTAAATCATTTAAAAGGTTTAAAATTCTCACCAAGTATTCTAAAATTTTAATTAAACCCTCATTTTTCAAAATTCTTATTGAACCCCCTCAATTTTTTTGTTAAAAGTGAACGTAGGTACATTTTCAGAAAAGTTACAAGCTTAGGGATTAGATATGTAAAACTTAAAATTTTAGGGTTGAAGTGAAAAAAATAAAACAAAAGGCAAGTTTTATCGCTAAAGCTGTAGATATTTATCTTTTCTGTAACTCACCGCTAGACAATAATAAAAGGATAAACTATGTGGGTGATCGTTCAATTATTAGGTTTGATTTATTTTGACCATCAAATTATAAAAATTAAAAATTGGACCACCAAATTATTTAATTGATTTTATTTTGATCATCGAATGTTAAAATTTAACGAAAGGGTGATGTGGTAATTAAAGTAAATTTTGTATAATTACACATTTGATTCTTGTTAGTTAGTTATTATATCAACTTGATTCTAATTTTAATTTAATAAATAAAATTAATCAACTAATTAAATAACGATATTTGTCATTATCCGATTAGATAAAATTACTTTAATTAAAATTTAATATATTAATTTTCTTCCAATTAAGTCTCCTTGTTAAGTTAATTTTACCTACTAATATAAATCGCATCATTCTATAAATCTCTTAATTTTAGGGGGGGGGGAAGTAAAAATATTGAAGAAAAGACTCGAACATGAGTCACATAAGATGTGTAAAAATATACGTATTACTAAATCAATTTAAATAATTAAATTAAAATAATAAATTTTTAAATATATTTAAAGTATAGTTATAAATTTAAAATGAATATTTATATTATCTAGACAACTTTACTAACAATGATTTTTTTAAAGAAACATATGTTTTATAAAATAATTTTAAGAAATTATCAACATATCATATCAAAGAAATGAAATAAATTTATTAATTATCAAAATTATATGTTTTAATATAATATATAATTATTGAATTAAGATATCAAATAAAAATTATTAATTAAATTAAAAACTTGATTCAGTAATATATATATATATATATATATACATAAAATTAAAATAAATACAAAAAAAGGTGATATATGGGTTTTTTTACGCATCTCATGTGATTTATGTTTGAGTCTTATTTTTATTTTTTTATTTTTTAATATATATTTTATTATAAGATATATAGAACGATGTAATTTATATCAACGATGAGTATTTAGTGTAATGATAAAGGTTTGGCTTTTTCTTTCGGAGATCTTATGTTTAAAAGCCACCATAGCTACCTTTCTTTCTCTTTAATTAATTTTATTTAATCAAATTAAAATTA
This sequence comes from Abelmoschus esculentus, assembly GCA_035048815.1. NCBI lineage: Eukaryota > Viridiplantae > Streptophyta > Magnoliopsida > Malvales > Malvaceae > Abelmoschus > Abelmoschus esculentus. The sequence goes on from JAUCBN010000039.1 coordinate 3,873,461, forward strand.
AAATCAAATTAATATAATAAGTTATTATTAAGGACTAAATATATAATTATATAAATTTTACTTTAATTATCATATCATCTCTACATTGTATTTTAATGGTTGGTGATCAAAATAGAATTAATTAAATAATTTAATAATTAAATTTTTAATTTTAAAATTTGATGATGAAAATAAGTTAGACTCAATAATTGAGTGATAACCCAGCTAATTTACCCATAATAAAATTGATCTTGAAGTGCGATTTTTACCCTTTCTCGTTAGATTCTTATCCAAATATTTAAGACAAGGAAAGTGGCTAAAATATCAATCACAAGAAATTGTATCATCAATACAGAAGAAATCCTCTTTTATCGAACCTAACAAGTATTTTAGTGAAAGAACAGATAATATTTATTTTATTTTAAAGAATTTTGCAATTGATATCATCAATATTACATGCTAGTATTTGTTCATACGCTAGTATTTTTTTTTATTTTTATCCCCTATTTATTTTTTTAATACTTTTTTATAAATTTGCCTCTTACTTCTAAACATTTATGTTTTGTCTCATCAACCCCAATTTTTAACTCCGTCCCTGCCTTGTACCACTAAAATCTAACGTAGCCATGTGGACGTTCAATTATTAATTCCTGTGGGATCAACAGTGAAGTAATTTTTGCTATAAATACGAGGCATTTGAAGCTGATTCTTCACTCACTTGTAATCACAAGAAATCTCCTTTCAATATTAGCAAAAAATGAGCACTGCTGGTCAGGTTATCCGTTGCAAAGGTGATGATCAGCTTCATCATATCCCCCATTACATAGATAATGAAATTCTTTTGAGTCGAGTTTTAATTCAACTGATATCGTTAATTTTTATATTTATTTTTCGACATTGTCCCTTTTAATAATGTGGTTTCGATCGTAGCTGCGGTGGCATGGGAGGCTGGGAAGCCACTGTCGATAGAAGAAGTGGAAGTGGCACCACCCCAGAAGGATGAAGTCCGGATTAAGATTCTCTTCACTGCTTTATGCCATACTGATGTATACTACTGGGAGTGTAAGGTCTGGATTTTTCAAACCTTCTCTTCATTTCTTACTCGAAATTTAAATATAACGATAATAATATTGTTCGAAATTATTATTATAAAAAATAATAAATCATATTGATAGTAATATATTTATTATTATCCATAATCGTAATTAAACATTTGTCTTGATTTCAACTATAATAAATATTATAAAACATGTTTGGACACCATAACATAATTACATGTGAATATAAGTACTACCTACCTTAGTAACTATATAAGAGTATAATTACTAGAAATTTTAATTATTTATATATTTGAAAAATATAATATAATTACATTTTAATTCTTCAAGTCATATATAATTTTACAAATTGTATATAGTTATACAAGTTTATTTTTTAATTATATTAATTATATAAAAATAACCGTAATTAAATTAACATATTTTCTTTAATTTGGTAGGGTTACACTCCTCTGTTTCCTCGCATACTTGGTCACGAGGCTTCAGGGTATGAAACCTAATACTTCTTTATATTATTTTTATTTTATTTTATCAAATTAAAGGTTTATGTTCTATATTCATGTGAACTTGATTGTTGTACTTACTTGTTAGGATCGTGGAGAGTGTTGGTGAGGGCGTGACCGACGTGAAACCGGGGGATCATGTGCTCCCGATCTTCACCGGAGAGTGCAAGGAGTGCAAACACTGCCTGCACGAAGAGAGCAATAACATGTGCGATCTCCTTCGGATCAACTGTGACCGAGGTGTTATGCTTGCTGATGGCAAAACACGATTTTCCATCAATGGCCAGCCGATCTATCACTTCGTTGGAACCTCCACTTTTAGCCAGTACACCGTCGTCCATATTGGCCAGGTTGCGAAGATCAATCCCACCGCCCCGCTAGACAAAGTCTGCCCTATTAGCTGCGGTATTTGCACTGGCTTTGGGGCCACTGTGAATGTTGCTAAACCCAAAAAGGGTCAAACTGTTGCGATTTTCGGACTCGGTGCTGTTGGCCTTGCTGTGAGTTATCTGGTTTTTGCTAGACTGTTTGGAATTTGTGTTGGATTGAGTTTGATCCTTTTGTATATACTATGAATTAGGCTGCTGAAGGTGCAAGGGTTTGTGGGGCATCTCGGATCATTGCCGTTGATCTGAATCCGAGAAGATTCGAAGAAGGTAGCACAACTTCAACATCATTTTAACTGATCTGTTTCTGGGGCTCACTTGTTATTGAGTAGAAGTACTAATGTATTGATCATATTTCTTCTTATTCCTGCTTCCAGCTAAGAGGTTTGGGATTACAGAATTTGTGAATCCAAAAGACTATGACAAGCCTGTTCAAGAGGTTTTATTTTCAACATGCAATTTGGATTATGATTTTGTGTTTCAGAGAATAACATAGTTTACTGCCAATACTTAGGTGATTGTTGAGATGACCGGCGGAGGAGTGGATCGCAGCGTCGAGTGTACGGGGAGCGTCCAGGCCATGATTTCGGCTTTCGAATGCGTCCATGATGTAATTATCTGTTTGCACTAATAGACCCTTTTAGCTCAAAATTGATATGACAAATTCTTCTTCTTGGATTGCAGGGTTGGGGTGTTTGTGTGCTTGTTGGTGTGCCAAAGAAAGATGACAAATTCATGACCCATCCATTTAATCTACTGAGTGAGAGGACCCTCAAGGGTGCTTTCTACGGCAACTACAAGCCCCGCACCGATATTCCGATGGTTGTCGACAAATATTTGAACAAGGTGATAAGATTTTAATTACACCTTGTCTCAGATAAACAAGTGCTTCTCTTAAAATTACTTGCTGATGATTTTGTTGGTGTTGTTGCAGGAGCTGGGGCTGGACATGGACAAGTTCATCACTCACTCTGTGCCTTTTGCAGACATCAACAAGGCTTTCGACTACATGCTCCAGGGCATAGGTCTGAGATGCATGATTCATTTGGATGCTTAAGGCAGTAGTGCTGCCACTGCCACTGCTGCTGCTGCTGCATGTTTCTGTTTCCATGGACCACAAATCCATGTTGTCTTGTACTGTGTGATATTTCTATGTCTACTTTGCCTCTCTTTTCCAGTTTTCAAGAGTGATCTTGTCAATATAAAACTCTAAGTATATAGAGTTTTATATTTTGTGTTGAGAGAATAAACAAGTTATGTTGTAATAATTTGGTTTGTCAATGAAATAAATTTCTGCTGCTAAGATTTTCTCAATTAATATTATAGACCACAGATGTTCGAATTCACGTTCTTTTAAATATTATTATAGTAATTGTTAATTGAATTTAAACTCGATTAATAAATATTTTCGAGACGATCCGAATACAATTCAATAAATAACAAAAGGAAAAGGGAACATGAACTTAGTGTCACTACAGTTTCCTTTTGGTATTTATGTTTATTTCATCAAATATGTAAAGTATTAAATCAATATAATGGCATAATTACCATGAACATATAAAGACTAGGCCTTGTGTTCCACCTGGTGAAGATGATCAGAACTTGAAGAAGCTACTCCTGCCTCAAGTGCCTTGGGGTTTTCCCCTAATCTCGAACCTCGTTCGACTTTCTCAGTCTTTACGATGTCTTCGGTAACATGAACATCGTCCTCGATACCTATAACCACAGATTGCGGACCATGGGGACCGGAGATAACGGCCTCCTTTACTTTCAGATGTTCATCGACATGAACAAGGTCGGTTTCTTGGACTTTCTTCTTTCTATAGAGGAAACAATAGAGAGCGACGGCGGCACAGGCAAGGAGGATAAAGCCACCACATGAGAAGAACACGATTAGAACCGTATGGTTAATTGATGAGGCCATTGCAATGTCACAAGATGAAGGTATGGAAGTTGATATTGAATGTTCAACGTTGGTGTGGAAAATGGGAGCATTGGGAGCCATTTTGTAGTGAGAATTTGTGTAACTTATTTGGCATGAGGATTGGTAAGAAGTTTGAAATGACTTGGCTCTCATTCTAAGTTTGCAAAGAATGGACCAATGGGGTTTGTTTGCAGTGTAAAACACTTCTTAAACTTGCCTTGTTTTCTGCAGAAGCTATATGAAATCCAACAGGTCGCCTAGTATAAAATAAAATGAAAAATATAATGAAAACCCATAATTGATCGAATAGTTGTGTTAGAAGAAGGGTTAACGGTTAGTTTAAGCGGTAAACAACTTAGTATTGTTCAAGTATGTCTCGAATTAGAGGTTTTGTGTATACAGAAAGTACCTATTGAAAACTTACCTACCCAAAACCAGACGTGCAACGTTAGTCGACTCAAATTAACTATGACAAAGCCTTAGGAGTTAGGAACTGAGCCATGCCCGGTTTATGTATTGGGAAATACAATTTCTTGCACGTCAGTATTCCAAACAGCTGAAGATAATATTTCTGGAATTTGAAGGAATGATGGTCGTCTGATGAAGAATGAAATCATGGAATACAGAGTTTGGGCCAACAATGTTAATTCCTTTGTTAAATAAAACATAGCCACTAAATGTTTTCTTAGCTTACTGTAAGAATAGAACAGATATATCCATCAAAGAAAGAATGCTGAAAACCCAGAAGCTAAACCATTTTTAGGACAACAGTTGAAAACCATAAACAAAACTATAGAAAATTTATTCATCTGTTGTCACAAGTAGACTCTACAGTGCAAGGCATTTATTCAACTTGATACAGAAGGGAATGGAAGTGAAAGGATTGCATGTTGTTATTCACTGAAGGGTTTACTCCATTCCATCTTTGGCGAGCATCATCGATATGAGAATCTCATTCCATGTATCGGGAACTCCAGGTAGACACCAATGGCTGCAATCGGCTACCGACTTATTGCCGCTCCAGGTACCCACATGAGCATCACTACGGTAAGCGCCCATGGGAGTTACATGTAACACCGTCACGGGAGCTGTCATTTTCTTTACAATGTCAATTATAATGTCAGAAAATCGGCTACGGTCTTTCCCTTTAGTTTTCAGCCAAGGGTGTCGAGTCACTTTGCAAGAATTACGGTTTCGACCACTGGTACAAACACAAAGAATACTGTTAGTTAAGATCCGGAACAAGGCACACAGCTTAAAGAATCTAGAGAAGATGCATGAATTAGACACGGGGCTGAGTAAAGGAGCTTCTTGTTTGGACAGTTAGAAAATAGTCTGTTTAAAAATCATTCTATTCCATGGAAACAGAGCCTGACTTCACCACCCAAACCAAGGTCAAGGCAAAAAAACTAATGGCTGTCCGAGTGGCGAGGTCAGCATAAAGCCACCGTACATGGCGAGGTCCTCCTCTAACTTTCCACTATTGTTGGGTGACACATAACAATAATAGTATTAAGAAAAATGGTAGAAAGTAGAATGGCTTACATCCAATGCGAAGATTCAAAAGTCCGGAAGAACACCCGAGTTCTGTTTCTGTTGACTGAAGTCTCGACCCAAGTTGCCCAAGTCTTTAATGCTGTTCTAAAGGCAGTTGTGATCCCCATTCCAAGCTTTAGTGATCGACCTGCCTGAAAATAGCAACCCCTGTCCAGGAAATCTTGTTAGGAAATTTCTACTAAAAAAGCATCATGAATACAGATTCGTAATTTAGTCCTAAAAGCAGACGATCGAGCAGCTCCGTAATTTGTCAATATATTAGAACACAAAGAGGCATAAAATTGTACAATGGATGTAAATTCAAACATGCAGAACACTATTTTCATATAGGCTGGTCAACATAGGTGACAAGACTCAAATTTTAACTGAAGAAATCATGTCAAGGGAAACAAAGAAAACCAGATAAGCAGTTAAAGTCCAAAGATAGCTAGATAACTTACATATCGAAAAGCTTTGTTTGTGTCCACCAATGACCTGAATTAAATATCAAGAAGTCAGAATCAATCCATTCCTTGCTCATATCATCCATTTTGTCAAGTCTAATTGTCGATTTAACCCTCTTAGATGCACGCCTTGGTGCTGAACCAGGCTGCACTAGGAAAACCGACCGATAATAGTCGATACGCAAATTGTATGAACTGAACCACACCCCTAAAAACTTAATTCGTTTAGTGATCTTATTTCCATTAATTTCATATACATCCCTCTTCTTATCCTGCACGCCTTGCATGAGCATACATATCATAGACTCCCACTGTGTTCTGCTCAATGAATCCCCAACAAAAACAACCCGTTTCCCACGAAGCTTCTCAAGGATCTCGTGCACGTTAAACCTCGGAATGTCACAACTTTTAGGCTTCCATCTCCATTTTTGATAACTCCTATCTCTTCTTCCATTGGCCACACAATCAAAACCCCGCTCGGCGAATGGACATTGTGAAGCATTATATAAAGGGTAACTTTCATCAGGGATCCAATTGCCATTGAAAACATTGCATTTGGGAGCTAAATCCCCAGACTGGTGAACTCTATAGGTACGAACCGCAGGCTGATATCTTGGAAAGACGAAGATATATGTGCATACCAATGCTAAAAACAAGGATAAAAACAAACCAATAATAACAAGTGAACTGATTGATTCAGAAATATAATGCTTACAATGACACTTTACAAATCTGTCGCTAAAACTCGAAACCCTTTCATGAAATTCTCTCAACTTGCTTAGTGAACACTGTTCAAACTCGAATTTACTCAACATCTTAAACTTATCTTTCCCGAAATGTACAGTCTTGACCAAAAAGCATCCAGCTTTTCATCAGATTTCAGAAATGAACCGACAACTTAAAGCTAAGTAACCCCAAACTAGCAGGCATCAATAAATCGAAATGAATAACACTTGAAGTTCAAGATCACACATTTTTTCTCGAGAAAAGAAAAGAAAAGAAAGCAAACTTACAGTAGTTTTTGCAACTCAACCCTGCATTTGCAAACTCAGATTTGGGTTGCAGGAGGAGCAAGCAAGGTCGTTGAGAATCATGAAATAAAGATGGAAGGTGAGGGCATTTTATGTTAAAATATCAACACCAACGTTAATAAATTAATATTTAATTAAACTTATGTTATAGATTGATTAATGACTAATTAAATTTCTTTAATATTTATATAAATTTAATTTAAATTTATCTTTTAGTTTAATAAATAGGTATACTAATGACAAATTTATATAATAATAATAATAATAATAATAAGTCTATATATAAAGTATTATAGGTTTATAATTTCATACACCGAACAAAAATTATAATTTTTTTATTTAATTGTTTTCTTTTATTTTATGAGTGTTTAGAATTGTGAAGTATTATATGTCTTAAAATCTCTTTCGACCAAAATAATCTTAAAAACTTATATGAAAAAAATCGATAAATGAAATTATTCATCTAATCATTTGTAATTTTAGTTAATAAAATTTATTTATTATAAAATATTTTTAAATGATTATTCATTTCTTATTTACATATAAAAAATGAATGAAATTTATCTGTCATAAAATAATTTTAAATAATTATTTACTTCTTACTTACCATAAAAAATAAAATAAATAAATTGTATTAATTCAAATTAAGAATAACATATATAATCGTGGAAAAACTCTGGGGCTATAAAATAGCTTCATGTAGAAGCTACATCATCAATACTTTCTCTGACTTGGCAACGAGACAACTTCAACCATCGATTTCCCCCTAAATTTTAAAATAATAAATTATAAACTCTAAATTTAACTTTTAAAAATTAAATTTTAAAATAATATTAAATTTTAATCTTAGATTTTATATCTATTTTTATCTCCTTATTTGATACATTAAACGGAATAAAAAATATTTACTATTTTTTATGTCTATTTATACCCAACACTGAAAATTAGATTTACAATTTAAAGTTTAGAGTATTGGGTGTAGAATAAAATTTTTAGGATTTAAGATTTGTGATTTATATTTTTTTTGAATTAGTTAATAGTGATTACAGTAGTATCTCTTCTACAATATAATCTCAACCATTTGACATTAATCGCTCAATCACTCTACTAGCATTATTGTTGCTCGAACCCATAAGCTTTTAAGAATAACAACCGTTCCGTTAACCATTAAAACTAGAAGGTTCGTACTAAATTTTAATTTTTTTAATGTTGAAACACTAAAAAAAAACATGATTTTTGTTCATACATGACAATGTTTTAGTTTAAACCACACTAACTATTAGAGAAATTCTTTCTATTTACCTTATCAACCAGTAAATAACTACCGAGATAAATTATATAAATGATCCCTCAAGTATGATTTGTTTTTTTTTAGTCCTTTGATTATTAAAAAATATAAATTGATTTTCTAATTTAAAAAAATAATAAATTAGTTTGATATCGTTAAAAATTTAATGAATGATAGTGTGGTAATTAATAAAAATTGGTATAATAATACATATAATTTTTAATTTTACTATTTATTTTAACTCAGTTTTAATTCTAAAAAACAATTTATTTAATTTTTTTTTTTATATTTTCCCATCTTCTTCTTCCTCTTCTTCCTGTAACTACTTATACTTCCATCATCTTATTCATGTAAAGCATCGCTTTGAATGTTATGGCAAGTGATTGAAACCCAACCTCAAGATAGATAATACTCAAGAAAGAGGAAGAAGACAATGGGAAAAGGATTGAAAATTTTAAACAAATTATTTAATTTTTTTAGAATTAGGAGTAAATTAAAATAAAGTATAAAAGTTTAAGATTAAATGTGCTATTATGTCAATTTTTTTTAACCGTCACATTATCATTCATTAAATTTTTAATAGAATTAATTTATTATTTTTTTAAATAAAGGATAAATTTATAATTTATGATAGTCAAAGGACTCAACAAAGAATTGGGTCATAACTCATAATCGAAAAATTATTTATGTAGTTTATCATATATGTTATTGTTTTTTTTTTCATAAAGATTACTTCTTTTTTTTTTTTTTGATTCATATAAAGATTACTTCTATTTATACCTTGAGGAGGAGAAAGAATGCTCTTTCTTAGATCATGAACCCAAAATTTAATAAATAAATAAAAAGTATATGAGCAACTTTATCAACTGGAGAGATTATTAGGTGAACCCTGTTCACCACGTCATCCACGGTTCAAGCAATCAGGACCGTTGATCTTTAAATAACCACTTAATAACTACCTACCCACTAAATACATGTAGGAAAGAGGTGATATTCACTTGGAAAAAATTGAGATCAACGATTCTGATTAATTAAAACCATGAATAACGTGATAAACAAGGTTCACCTAATATTTTTTCGATCAACTGACCGTCAACACTTGCTACTATTGCTTTAGTAGATATGTTTTGTTATTTGCAAAATTAGACAGAAACCAAGGAAGAATAATCTAAGGCATTCTAAGCATTGCTCTCCTCTTTCTTGACTTCGGCAACGAGAAAGACAACTTCAAACATCCATTCCTCCCAACTCTTTCACTTGACAAGTAGCCAAACTTTACTCGGTTTCTTAGGCATTAAATGTTTCTCTTCTAATATCCATTGACTCGATCCCTTTATATACCTCTCGTCGTCCTCCCTTTATTCACCATCTCACTTCCATCTCCTTTTCCATTTTTTCATTCAAAACTTAGCATGAAGTCATCGGATCTTCCTGGTCCTGGATCGCTCAGGAAAGAACTTCAGGGTCCTCGTCCAGCCCCTTTGAAGCTCCGGAAAGACTCACACAAGATCAGAAAAACACAGTTGGGTCCGCAAATAAGGCCATCCGCTCCAGTAATCATCTACATTGCATCACCAAAAGTGATCCATACAAACCCTAGTGACTTCATGAACCTGGTTCAACGCCTTACGGGATCCACGTCATTATCCAATGAGGATAACGCTGCAATCTCTCCAGCAGCAAGGTTTGCTGCAATCGAGAAGACAAAGACCCCACCAAGGAAAATGCAGCAGATTATAGAAGAAAACTTTGAACTTGATATAAAGATGAATCCTGGGGTTGAAAGATCAAACTTGTTTCCTGGAATATTATCTCCGGAGCCAACTTCACTGCCTCCGGTACCACTGAGTTTCTTCTCATCGCCACCGTCTGATCCAAACTCAATCGGTTTCTTCCATGATCCGAGTCCAGTGTACGGGGATTTCATAGAAGGTAGTTTCATGCCTAGTCCCTCAAGTTATTTCGTACCATCTCCTATTACTCCATCGGTAGACCTTTTCAACAACTTCTTTAGCATGTAGGAATTGAGATTTGCTGGAGTTATGGATTGTGATTTGCTGCAACTTGAACTGGTGATGAAGATGGAGTATTAAAGTGGAAATTTAATTAATGTTTATGTTGGTAGGTTAGAAAGTTTGAATTTGGTGGTCCATCAGATGACAGGCCAGTTCTGGCTCTACAATCTTGTGATGATACCTATTTATTCTTTTTATTTTTTATACAATTTTTTTTTTACTTTTTATTATGCATATGACTATACAATAATATCTATTTATATTTTTTTATTATTTTATAATATATATAAATATTTAAATTCGAATCTATAAGATGAAGATTATTATATTTTCCAGAACATTTCCATTTTTTGTTAGGGTTTGCTTGTCTGATATGTTCACTAACTTGGTTTATAACATGTTCGGAACACCACTATAGACATGTTTGGGTGCAACTTGTAGGATATTGTTACGGGGTCAGAATTCTGACGTAGGGACAATCATCCCGTGCGGCACCTTAAGTCTCTCACATACCCGAGGTTAAGCCTTAACCATCTCGATGCTTACTGGTTTCGTATTCCCATGGGCTCATCAGGGAAGCGGGGACAGCTCCCGACCAGTGTGGTGCGCGATCAGCATGCCCATCCGAAGATAGGACAGCTGCTCGGCACGTACTACACCCTTAATGTTATCCCGCTCCCAAGAGTTAAGCACAACCAGAAAGCATCTCGCTCGGTCCCGCGTTGTTACGATACACGGACCGTGACAATCTCCCCCACCTGATTCATGCACGCCCTCGTGCATGGGGAGGAAACTCTTTCACTTCTTTATATTAGCCAGGAACTAGTGTGCAATTCTCCCACAACTCGCCCTCTAACTGGGGCCGCCCTCCAATGTTGGGCAAAGGTCTACTTGCAACCACCCCATTTACCAAGGTGTCCCATTGCAGCTCGACCATCCGGAGAACTTTCGCTGCAGCTTCCTGCCTACCCGTCCTCATCTCAATCTCTTTCTAGAAGACCCACTTGCGAACACCCCCTTCTCATTAGGGTGCGAGCTTTACTTGCTCGTCCACACGACTCGCTCCGCAGCATATGGGGCGCTCGGCAAACCCAACAGCTAGCACACGGCCACGCTCTGATACCATCTGTCACGGGGTCAGAGTTCTGACGCAGGGACAACCACCCCGTGCGGCACCTCAGGTCTCTCACATACCCGAGGTTAAGCCTTAACCATCTCGATGCTTACTGGTTTCGCCTTCCCATGGGCTCATCAGGGAAGCGGGGACAGCTCCCGACTAGTGTGGTGCGCGACAGCACGCCCATCCGAAGATAGGACAGCTGCTCGGCACGTACTACACCCTTAATGCTATCCCGCTCCCAAGAGTTAAGCACAACCAGAAAGCATATCGCTCGGTCCCGCGTTGTTACGATACACGGACCGTGACAATATCCTATTCATCCCGACGGTATTGTAGACAGATTTTTATATTACAAATTGAATCGATTTTAGATAAAATTAAAAATAGAGAAAATACACGAAGGTAGAAATTGTCTTTTTTTTTTCTCTAACCCAAGTTCTCCACCATTAGAACACTGACATTTTCATGCAAGGAAATTTCTTTTGAAACAAAGATAATGAATTGCCCCAACTCATAGCATGAGCTTGCAACTTCAGTTAAGTAAAAGCTCAATCTTATATTGGTGATTTGGTAATGAAAATGTTAATTTAGATCAAGGTTTTATGTGAGTTTGTTTTGAATAAGACGAATATTGTTGCGTCGCTTGGATTAGGATTATAAATGAGATGAGATAGATTGTGAATTACTCAAGTTTGATTCGATCAAAATTCAGTTAAAGCTCAAATTTATTAGACTTGACTCGAGTTCCTAACGACCTGAGACGAACTACTTAATATCCGACTCAAAAAACTTGCGAGCTATTCAAAAATATAATATATTATATCGATTAATTATGGTTTAATTTTGGTGTTTGGAGTTAATTCAAGGTTTAGAGGCTAGTTTTGAGATTTTGGGTTAGGTTAGGTTAATAATAGCATATAGGTTTTTGAGAATAAAGGTTAGCAAATTAGGTTTAGTTTGAGCTTGAGTTCTGATTTTTGTTTTCAAGTCGATTCGTGTTTAATAATTTTGAGCTTGCAAATTTTCGAGTTGAGTTTGAGCTCGATAACTTTAAGCTCACGGGCTTTCAATCTGAGTTGAGTTTAGCCTTGAGCATTTCGAATTTTAGTTAAACTTAAAAATACTTAATCTCAATTCGACCTGTTCACAAACCCTAACTTAACCGTCTTAATATTAATAATTTTGTTACTAATAATTTTGACAAATACTATTAATACCATAATTAATAAATTTATTTATCATATTAAACAAGTAAAATAAGATTTAAGGCAGTGAATAAAAGGTAGATACAGTTCAGTGGCGCTCATCGGAGCAAATAGTTCCAGCGAAAAAAAATGTGCTGAGTGCGTTGTAAATGCATAGCCTGTGAGTTGTAAATAGGGGAGTTATATCGATCAATTAAACTAATTAATTATTATTAACCGAAATTTTTAATTTTTAATCGAATTGAATTCTTTTAAAAATTAATCCATCTGAACTTTATCCAATTATTTTTGAATTAATCAAAATCATTATAAAATATTTCAATTTTTTGGTTTATATATATTCAATTAATTAATTTTTTATTAATATAAATTTAATGTGTATTATATTTAATTATATTAATTTAATTAATTCAGTTAATTGCTATATTTTGAATCAAATTAATCAATAATCGAATTTTTAGATAAAATAGCTATTAAATTTAGCATCTAATTAACCATCTGAAATATTAGTTTAGATAGTTAATTCAGTTTTAATCGGATAACCGATACCCTTACTTGTAAACGTAAATAATTAAGCATTTTATTTCCCACTACACAGCACACGGTGTAAATTAGACCCAAGCTCCACATCTCCCTATTTGTACCCGAAGTTATTTTAACGTGAAATGTAACCCATTCTCATCTGGTGAGACTTATATCATAAACTTAAATCTATCTTCATTCGATTTTTTTCAAAACTTTTCCAATATAACTTGAACTTAATGTTCAAAAAAATAAAATTTAAACGAAATGAAAATAAACCTATTAAATTGGGTCGAATTTAGATAATTTTTTCCTCCTTAATTTTCACCTTTCAAACCTCTTGATTCTATTTTTTAAAATAAGAGAAAGTATCCTATCTATGTTTTAAAATGCTTATAGAGTCGTCTCTCCACCTCCCCACTTACCCTTGCTAGTTGCTACCATTTTTTGTCCCTTTGTGTACATTATTGGACCAACCATAACATAATTTATGACCCCATTACCCACATTATGGCCTAGGGGGTACTACAAAATACAAAGGGCAGTGAGCAAGATAAGAATGTACATACACACACCTCATTATCTTCATTCGATCCATCGATCGAGTGATAAAAGAATATATATTTTTAATTTTGGATATGTAAATATAAATATTTTTAAAAAATAATAAGAAAATAGTAGAAAGCAAGAAAAGAAAGAAGAAAACCCCCGCAGCTTGTGGTCCTGTCCTTTTGGAGTTTTGATGGGGTCTGGTAAACAACAATAAATAATACTCAATAGCGTTGTTTTGTTCGTTTAGAGGACAAATAGGCCACGTGAGTCCACCTACATGGTAGAGAATCTTCAATGGGGCCTACTACCCGGACATCAGAATCCAAAAAAAAATACAAAATTGGAGAAATTAAATTACGGGTAAGTCTCACCACGTGTCCGTGAGACCAATCAATAAAAAACCATTTATCTCATCAATTTTTCCATGTCATATATTTTTCTAAGTGAATCTTCACTTAAAAAATTATTTTTAAAATGAATTAACAGTAAATATGAGTGAAGATTCACTTAGAAAAATATGACATGAAAAAAATAATGAAATAAATGATTTTAGTGGTCGATGCTATGGATAACGTGATAGGATTTACCCATTATATGATTTATCACAAAATTGAATTACATGTTATTTTATTATACCATAAGGGTTTAAACTTAGAATGGTTTATAAATTAAATATCTAAAATTAGCAAGTTAAAATGATTTAGTATTTTAAATTTAATTATAAAATAGATAATCAATTTTTAATAATATTTATTTATAAATACTTTTTAAATAATATATATTTAAATAAAATAATTAAATTCGAATCTTATAAATAAATTGAATAAAATATAATTATAATAAAGATTTAGGTTTTGTTTATCGTTCCGCGAGAGCCTCCCTCCTCCCATCCAAAATATCTTCAGGCGGCAGACACTCACACAACCATTTATTATTGTTTTCCTTCCACATCAAATTATAATATTTCTTTCTTTTTCTTGGAAAAAAAACAACAAATTTTGTTTTCCTTTTTCTATTCTACTCAATAAGAAGATTACAATTTGAACAGTTAGCCAATGGCAATGGCCGATGACTGCACTTCGGCTCTATAAATCCGATCGTAACTCACCACAATATCTACACTCATTCGGCAATTACCATCGAAATCTCCGTTTCCTACAATCTTTTCCAGATCTGTTATCAATCCAGAAGCTTCCCAATCCTTCTCGTTTTGTTTCCACTTCCATTGTTTCACGATTTTTTTTGGATTTGCTTTTTGTGATCTAAACAAGGATTCATGGCTGGGGGAGCTGAGATCAAGGCTGCGGCGGCGCCTAACGTGAACGGGAAAGCTGAGATCTGTAATGGTAACCTGGATCCTACGGCTATTCAATTGGAACCGTTGCCTCCCGTTGTTTCGGAGCATCCAGCGGAGAAGAAAGGCAGGGAGATTGTGTTGGGAAGGAACGTGCACACCACGTGCCACTCCATAACTGAGCCTGACGTTAATGATGAGCAGACCGGTGACAAGGAAGCTCAAATGGCTGGAGTCTTGGCTCGATATCGCAAGAACCTCATGGAGCGGACCAAACACCATTTAGGTACCGTGTATTTCATTTCTGGTGCAAACTGTTCATTTTTTGTTCAATTTATTAGTATTTTTGATGGCTTGAATAAATAGAGAATCAAATTGAGTTAAACGGTGCTTTTGTTAATTCTTGTGGATTGTAAGATCTTTTATAAGCAGAAACGAGGAACTAAGCAAAACTTAAAGTAATTAACTAAAAAAGAACTGCGGCCTCGATTTAATGTAATATTCTGTATTATTATAAAATTTAAACATACTTTTAACTGTTAAGTTTTGGAAATTATATTTGGTTTTGTATCAGTATTTTAGACATCGTAAACCGGTCATTTGGGTTGGTTTTGATTTAAGTTATTTCGATTTAAGTGTAGTTCGATTTTAGTTCAAGTCTTTTGATATGAGTCGGTTTAAATCATGGTTTCAGGCCGAGTTAAGATTTTTCACCACATATATATATATATGGTTTTTTGGTGAGTCGTGTCACAATTCACATGTCATCTTTATTTATTTATTTTTAATATATATTTTATTTTGATTTGTTTTGGCCCGGGTTGCTTTCGGTTTGATTAAAATTGATTCGGAGTCATTTAGTTTTGCTAAAAATTGATTTGAGTCCATTCGATGCAATTTACGGATTAAATACAGGTTATTGTATCCGAGTTGTTTTTGAGTCTCAGTTTGAATAAATCGGTTTGATTTTTGAATCTCGGGTAAAGTTTGTCGGGTCTAGTAGGTATATAATTTTGGCTTATGTCTTTAAACTTATGGTAGGCCTTTTTGCGTGCCTCTGTGTGTGACTTTTGCTTAAATTGATGCATGCGCCAGTGCACTTCCGTTGGAACCTTGAAATTTATGTTCTAATAATGGAGTGCTGCTTTTCAGGCTATCCTTATAATCTAGACTTCGATTACGGTGCACTAGCCCAGTTACAGCATTTCTCAATCAACAATCTTGGAGATCCCTTTATTGAAAGTAACTATGGAGTTCACTCAAGGCAGTTTGAAGTTGGTGTGCTAGATTGGTTTGCCCGTTTATGGGAAATCGAGGAGAATAAATACTGGGGTTACATTACAAATTGTGGCACAGAAGGCAATCTTCATGGAATTTTAGTTGGGTTAGTGCTTTTCTATGATTTGGTTATGTGCATTTTGAACATTATAATCTTGTTTTGTCTGATAATTGAAATCTGCAGGAGGGAAGTATTTCCGGATGGGATTCTGTATGCATCACGAGAGTCACACTACTCTGTATTTAAAGCAGCACGAATGTATCGAATGGAGTGTGAGAAAGTTGATACTCTGATCTCTGGTGAGATTGATTGCAATGATCTCAGAGTGAAGTTGCTTGCTAACAAGGACAAACCGGCTATACTCAACGTTAACATAGGTCGGTCTCAGATTCACCCTCTCACTATCACCGGTTCATGCACATAGAAAGTCATCCTATTGGTTCAAATGAGATACATAACTTGTTTAATGATGTTTAATGTAGGAACAACTGTCAAAGGAGCGGTAGATGACCTTGATCGTGTGATACAAACCCTTGAAGAATGTGGATTTTCACATGATAGGTTCTACATTCATTGTGATGGAGCTTTGTTTGGACTGATGATGCCTTTTGTCAAACGGGTAAGTTATCACGTGTATAGCTTCTATTGAATTTTGGGTTTAACTTTTGAAGGAAGATAGCAAAGCTCCCTCTTTGAGTGAAACATGCCAACCTTGTAATAAGTTTGATGATGTTTGTTGACATGCTTAAAAGATGTGAAAGGAATGAACGTTGTTATTGTGGCCGTATCCTGTCTGGAAGTAGATGATGAGTTCGTTCGTGCAAATTCTTATAGTTTTATTTCTTCAACTCCTCTCTTGCTGAGTTACCTCTATCCTATCTTGTGCGTTTCATTACCTCTAAATTCTTGATGGCATCTATGGTGGTGAACAGGCACCGAAGGTTAGTTTCAAGAAGCCTATCGGAAGTGTAAGTGTTTCCGGCCACAAGTTTGTCGGATGTCCAATGCCTTGTGGTGTCCAGATCACAAGAATGGAGCACGTGAATGTTCTCTCAAGCAACGTTGAATACCTAGCATCAAGGGATGCTACGATCATGGGAAGCCGGAACGGTCATGCTCCTATTTTCCTTTGGTATACTCTCAACAGAAAAGGTTATAAAGGATTTCAAAAGGATGTTCAGAAGTGCCTCAGAAATGCTCACTACTTGAAGGACCGACTGCATGAAGCCGGCATCAGTGCCATGCTCAATGAACTCAGCAGTACTGTTGTGTTTGAGCGTCCCAGGGACGAAGAGTTTACTCGTCGATGGCAGCTTGCTTGTCAAGGGCATATAGCACATGTGGTGGTGATGCCTAACGTGACCATCGAGAAGCTGGATTTCTTCCTGCATGAATTAGTCGAGAAACGGTCAAGTTGGTATGAACTTGAAGGTCATGTTCAGCCTCCTTGTATTGCAGCAGAGATAGGGAAAGATAATTGCTTCTGTGCTCTGCACAAGTAAAAAGAAGTGATTATGCGTCGTGATTTAGAATTATTGCCCTGTTTCCGTGTAGCTTCATATTTGATTTTAATGGAATATGGATTAGATTCGGAGTTTGATTTATATAAGGTTTCATTTGGTTTGATGAAATAATTTATATTAATTAATGGAGGAAAATACTCTTAAAAGTTAGATATTGATCATTGGTAATTTATATTTTTTATTTATTTTATATAAAATTTTAAAAGTATATTATTAACAATTTTGAAATTATAAAGTGATTACATGTAATTCATGAAGACAAAATTAACGTTTAATGATAAAAAAATTCAAATGATCATAAAAAAATACAAATGACCATAACATTTATTTTTAAAAAATAAATAATAAAAATATTATTTCAGCAATTTACCCATATTATATTTACGATCATCAGCTAATATTCAATAAATAAAAGTAAAAAGCAGACATTTTAAATACATTTTTATACTGTTGTAAATAAAGTATTGACCACTTATATAATTGTAAATTAATCTTTTTATATTAAATTATTTGTATTCATAAACATATAAATAAACATATTTGGACCCACCAAATAATAGCCTAACTGGTTTCGAACATAATAGTAATGAACATAGTGAAAGAACTTGGAAAAGGCAAGAAAAAACCCAGAAAACAAACGCTTAAAAGTTACCATTTCTCACATTTACACCACCATGAACATGAACATAAGAACATGAAAAACTTTACCACACCGATCTGTTGTTTATTACCATGCATGCGGAAAGAGAATCTCAACTTATTTACTTTATCTTGAAAAATAAATAAATAATATATAATGAAACATAAACATATAAATGGACTGTATGCTACAACCCCACCAATGTGTGCTTGGTTTGTTTCCGAGAGACATCACTCATCTGTGCTCATAGAACCTGGTTTGCTGGCAACAATCTCAAAGCTACCAGCTTCACATTCATCTTCATCTTCAACCTCGTTTTCGTCTTGATTATGATCACTTTCCATGTCTTCCATTGCATGGTCGTGTTGGGGCTTATGGGGAGGAGGGGGCCATTGCTGCTCCGGGCGTACCATCAATGGCGCCGAGGATTGGTTGTGTTTAGAGCTGTCATGTTTGTTCTTTTCTCTGTATAAAGCATCAAGTTGGTGGAAGTAGGGACATGTTTTTGAGTCCTCGGGTCTCTTCTTGTTGCTCTCTTTCACCTTCTTGAAGTACTTATTTATGTTCTCCCATTTCTCTTTGCATCTTTTGGCGTTTCGATTGTAACCCAGACGTTTCATTGCTGATGATATCTCCTCCCACAATGGTCCTTTAGGACCACTGTCTTGGTATTTAGCATCCAGCTCGGTTCTGAGCTTAATCAATGCTTCGATCTCGAATTTAGGCCACCTTGAAGAGCTCGGTGTGTAGCTTTGATCCCCGCTGTCCTCGGTCTGTAGCGGCACTGGTGGAGGTGGCGGGTCTGCCAATGCCGACACTTGCTTTGGAAGAGCTTGCGGCTGCTGCTGCTCTTGGTGGTGGTTTTTCTGTGGATTGTTTTCTGGATTTGACTGCTGCTTCTGCTCGGATAACTTCTGCAAAAACGCCATTACAGCTGCATCCTTTGCTGCTGCCATGGATCTTTCTTGGGCTAATATCTCTCGTTCTCTATTTAACCGAGACACTTCTTGCATCCTCCAAGCTTCTTCACGCACCATTCTTTCACGATCTCGTTTCTCAATTGCTTCCAAGAACTTCTTCTGCATCTCCTCCTGCTTCTCAATCACCTCTTTTATCAGCCTCTCGAAAAATTCCTTCCACTTCCGTTTCCTCTTCCTCTGACCTTCTAATCCTAAATCGGAGGAGGTGGACGAAGAGGTCGAATTCGACATCAGATCCGCCGAAGAGAAGTTCAGGAAAGACGGGATTGTATGGCTTGTAGGGTTCGGAGGGATTGCAAGTAGAATATTTTGCTGCAAACCGGGGAGTGTTGTTGACGAAACATTAACTCGGGGCACACTTAGATGATCAGTCGCTGCTTCTACCATTACAGGCTTTGGTTGTAGTCGCGGCGGCGGCGGCAGCGACGATTGAATGAAAGGCTGGTTTTGTAAGGCTTCTAATTGTTCGAAAAATCGATACGTCTTGCCATCAACTTTACCACTTCGTCCATCTTTGGTTCTCTTATGGTACTTGTAAACATTCTCGAATTTCTCCTTGCATTTCTTGGCACTTCGATTATAACCAAGCTCTGCTAGTTTCCTGAAATCAAGAAGGCAAACCCAGAATCCGATTTTATAAATTTTCAACCTATAATTATATAATTTTTGCATTCTAAAGCTTTCGCCATTAAACCATTCTAAAACTGATCAGATCTCCACTCACCAAACTTACAGAACCCGAATCTTTCACTGAAAAAGAAAGAGAAAAGAAAAGATAATCAATCACCTTGAAACTTCTTCCCATAGTGGACCTTTAGTGCTAGCTTCACGAAAGGTAACATCCATGTCGGACCTTATTTTCAAGAGTGCCACAGTCTCCTGCCTCGGCCATCTGTTACCTCCGAAAGACCGCTCACTTTCATCCACCCTGCCCTTATCATCTTCACCTGAATAATTGTTCATATTATTGCCATTGGAATCAAACATGTTAGTCCCACCTGCAACATCAACTTCATCGCTTCCATTACAACCTCCAGCAACAGAAGCGGCAGCGGCAGCTTCTCTATCGTTGCCCCCGCCGCTTCTGCTTCCAAGAACACTAGCACTAGTGTCACCACCACCACCACCTAGCATATATGACTTTTTTGGTTGTGACAACTCCTCCTTTCTTTGGTCCCCCTTCCTTTGGCAAGGGCTTGCTATTTACTTCAATGGCCAAAGAATAAGAAAAAATTGGGGTGAATTTTATTTTATTTTTTCCATTGATAAAAAGGGTTTCCATGTGAATAGGTTTTGTATGTAGGTGAATTTATTACATTATTATTGTGTGTGGGATCAGATTGTCAAATGTCAATCTCAACAACTAGTTTTCTTTTACTTAAAAACTTGTAATATTTGCAGTGGAATCTTCAGACTTTTAGTATTATCTTTAAAAATAAATAGGTTGGTTGGTTGGTTAATTGAACAGCAAAGAGGAGATGGGGGACTTTTTTTTAATTATTTATTTAATAGTTATGGCACAGAAAGATATAAACAAATATTTCAGAATTTTAGCCACAGCTGTTGATGATCCTTTTGCCTTTTCATGGCTAAAAGCCCTAACCCTTCAACTTTTCTCTTTCTTTATCTTTTTAAGGAGAAAAGTCCTTTTTTTAAAGAAAGATTGGGGTAATTTGAAAAAAGGGACGAACATCAGGGTTACCGATGACAAAAATATATATAAAATATGAGAAAATATATATGAAACATGTTAGCGAGAGAGTGGAAAGCGGTTGTTAGTAGGGGTGAGTATTCGATCGAGTCAAGTTAAAAAAATTTAAGTTATTTGAGTTGACGAGTCATATTTTATAACTCAAACTTTATTTGAAATTTTTTCGGTTCGAGTCGAGTTTAAGAAATTCGAGTCGAGTCGAATCGAGTTGAGTTTTCGAGTTCCTATAAATATTTAAT
Source organism: Abelmoschus esculentus (assembly GCA_035048815.1). NCBI lineage: Eukaryota > Viridiplantae > Streptophyta > Magnoliopsida > Malvales > Malvaceae > Abelmoschus > Abelmoschus esculentus. The sequence goes on from JAUCBN010000039.1 coordinate 3,894,710, forward strand.
TATAATTATTTATCATGTTATAATATGATTTGATTCCAATTTAAACGACTTTCTCTAATCATATAAGATATGCTATATATTTTTTCATATGTAACAATATTTCTTTATATTTTTATGTATCAATGTATATATATCATAAAAAATTGAGAGATTTGTCTCAAACTTAAAAAATAATCCTTTAATTACTAAAAATTTCGAGTTATTCAAATTTTTATTTTGCAACTCAAACTTTATTTGAAATTTTTCAAGTCGAGTCAAAACGAGTCAAGTATTTTCGCATCGAGTCGTGTTACTCGATTTTTTCGAGTCAAGTCGAGTTTTGCTCACCCCTGATTGTTAGACGTATTTTAAAAGAGGCGAATAAGATGATGTATGCTTTAGTTAATCTCTTTTGTGATCTACCACATGACAATATTATTGTTTGAATATCCATAAAACTTTATTACGAATTTGGTTGTCAATAACCAATAAGGAACTGTTTCGAACTTAGATTTCATCTAATTAGATCTTGTTAGGTGTGCTTTGTTGTTTGATGGTTTGTGTTGATCTATAAATTTTATCAAGTATACTCTCTTCTCATTTAGATTTAAAGGGTTGGTCTGAATGTTAAACAATTTAATATCGTTTAAATGAGTGTTAAATTTGAGGTATTATATTATATAGAAAATTTATTAAAAAATCCATCTAATAAAATTAATTGTACGATTCGAATTAGACTAAAATAACAATTAAACACGACTTTTATGTATATTTAATTTTATATGTATAAAATAAAGATATAATGTTAATATATGTCGCGTTCAATCAACATGTTTAATGTGGCGTGTTTTAGTCTTAATAGTAAATTGGGGTATTTTATTAAATAATTTTTATAGTAGTATTTTAATAAATAATTAATATAAAAATATATAGGGGTGAAATTGCAGAATATCAACTTGGATTTTGAATTTTTATTTAAGCATCCAACTTTACTGACAGTTGGCATCATTTTTAATAAAATAACCAAAATACCCTTTAACATGGATCCCCATAAAATACACTAGTACTTTAATCATTGAACCCAACTATTTTCAAAATAACTTTTTTATTTTTATTTTTCAACTAAATATTTTTGGGAATATATTAAATTGTATTAAAATAATTTTTTTAGTTATTAAATTTTTAAAAGTTACAAAATACATATTAAATTTTATTCTATTACAAAATGATCCTAATAATGAATTTTGATAACTGAAAAAATAATGTCATTCTCTATATTAAAAATATATTTTATTAAAAAAAAAACCTTTTCTATATTTTATTGTAAGAAATAAGTGGGACGAAGAAAACATTTTGAATTTTATTAAAACGTTGCGATTCGTATATATATTTTTTGATGTATATATTTTGCATTTTTTAAATTTATATATTAATTTTTTTTAATTTTTATGAATCAGTCCTTCAATTTTGTAATTCATATAAAAAAATTGGCATGAGCTTAACGAGTTCATTAATTTTTCTATCAATTGGTTCAATTTGATAAAAGAAAAAGTTAAGAGTAAAAAAAAATTCAATTCTTAAAGAAAAAGATAATATACACTTAAACGCGTTCTAACTTCTAATAAATATCATTTTAGATTAGGGGTGTGCATTCGGTTCGGTTAATTCGGTTAACCGACCGAACAAAAATTATTTTGGTTAATTCAATCGGTTAATTTTTTATAAATTCGATTAACGATTATTTTTTTTGAAAATTCGATTATCGGTTAATTCGGTTCGAAATTGGTTAATTAACCGAAATTATTATATATTAAATATTATATATACTTAGTTATTTAACTTTTAAAAATTATAAAATGTTCATTAATTTTTTATATTGTAAAATGGTCACTAAATTTTTATTAAATTAACATAAAATAAAAGTTTAGTGACTAAAAAACTATTTTAGCATAATTTAGTGACCTATTATGTAATTTAACCAAAATTTATAATAAATTTTAGTTAATTCGGCTAATTAACCGAAATAATTTCGGTTCGATTAAGGCTAATTCGGTTTGGTTAACGGTTAAGATTTAAAAAATTTTAATTAATTCGGTTCGATCACCAATCGAATTAACCGAATGTACATCCCTACTTTAGATGTTTTAATAACAACCACGCCAAATGAATTAAAGATTTAATCAACGTCTAAAATGTGTTGTACTTGTAAAAATACTTGATTATAATAAAAACTATATCATAAATAATTATTATTTCAACTGGTTAAAATAGACATTTTCAGTGGGATCCAGTGTTGAATTAGATGCGTGGTCCAACCCATTTATGATTTGAAGTAACTTGGTTTCCATTTCAGTTAGGTTTGCAACCTACCAACAATTAATAACATCAACAATTCCAACGGTTAAGATCGAGATCGAGTTTGATACACAATTCGAAAATATAAAATAAAGAGAAAAAAAGAAAATTAATGTAAAATTTTAGTGACCATTTTAAAATAGTTATGTAAATTGGATGCTTATCTAATTTTATCCAAAGGGAGAGGATGTTTTGTAACGGAAAAATTGTATCACGAGTTATTTTTGTCACATTATTTATAAGATAAACTAATTAAATATATCTATTTATTTAATTTTTTTATCTTTTCTATTAAATGAATCTTTACTAATATTTACTGTGAATTTAAGTTTAAAATAATTTTTATTTAGTAAAAATTCACTTATAAAAAGATAAAATAATAAAATAATAAAATAAATACATTTACTTGATTCATCTCATAAATAACGTAATAAAAATAACATATAATATAACTTTCTCCTTGCTGTATATATTTTTCTTAACGTAATAAAAATAACATATAATATAACTTTCTCCTCGCTGTATATATTTTTCTAACATTATTACATGTTTTTCAAATTCTTGGGTCCTTGTTTATATGCACCGCATAAATGAAAAATGACTGGTCATTTGGGATAAGGGTGTGGAGAGCTATTTTTATAACATTATTTAAAAGAAAATCATGGAGGGATAATTAGGATTTGGCATTTTATGTTATTTTTTTTATTTTACATAAAAAAATAATATGAAATTAATATGATTGTTTTTATAATAATCAGTTACGAAGTTAAAAATAAGATAGAAGGAACAATCGTTTTTATTCTAAAGATTTTTTTTATTCGTTTATTTAAATTTTTAAAAATTTTAATTTATTTATAATTTTTTTACTAATTTTTAAATATTTATGTTTTATTCTTTGACCACATATCATAATTTTGTCCTCGATAATAATCTTATATAATACCTAATTTAAATTAATCAATATATGAAAAATAATATATAAAAATTAAAAAAATATTCTACCCTTTGGCATCAAAATCAATAACTTCATAATTGACGTGTCCAAAAGAACATGTGGCATACAAGATGAATACTAGTGTCATACCCGTGGGTCCCTTTCATCAATATGCCACTAAATGTACAAAAGAATCAGAGAGAAACAGTCACATGGGATGGGGAGCCACGTCAGCGTTAGATGCACAGTAAAGGAAAACAAAAAGATCAGGAAATATGCTGGTTGAGTATGGAAGAGAAAAAAAAGTAAGCATCAGTTTATTTTTTTTCAAATTTACTTTTTATTTCAATAATATTAAAAAAAATAATATAAAAATTATGTAAACTATTAAGTTTCTTTGAATATATAAATTATTTTAATTTTTTATTTTATTTTATTTTTCTAAAATTAATGTAAATTTATTAAATTACCCTGAGTTTTTTTTGTTTCCTTTTTTTATCTGTCAATAGTCCTGATGGGACATTTCCTACGGTACCATAACTCAGCCTGAGAATGATTATCTTGACAAATAGACTGAAGTTGGAAGGAGGCATAAGCTATATGAGACAGGGTGTACGGAACTTACTAAGAGAAAAATACACTTCAGAGCATCAAAAGTACAAGTTTAGTAAGAAAAGACTAGTCTTTTACAAAAATTAATATACTTATATGTGACAGTCTATTACGTGAGATTTTTTATTAATATATTATGTATATTTTTAATTTTTTTAGTTAGCATGACGATAATATTTTAATTATAGGATATCAAAATAGAAATAAAATATAATGTTAGGTACTATTTTATAAAAAAATAAATGAGGTATTAAAACGAAAACGAGTGACAGTATGGTACCAAATATGCAATTATCTCAAAATTTTATCTGATTCGAAAATTCTAACAAGATCGACTCAAGTTTGAATTCAAAAAGCATTTAGAAAGAAAACTTCATTTTCATGGTGTTACTGATTTCGTTGGATCATAATTTTTTTCTTGACCCCCCAGAGGGCTCCATTGCTATCTTGGTGTCGATGGGCTTTCAGCCTTTTCCTCTACCGACTTGCTGAACAAAGAGAAACACAGTAGCTGAAGATGAATCTGAATCTAAACTTGAACTCAAATTATATTATTTACTTGAAGATAACCAAAGTTATTCCCTACAAATATTGATGGTTATTTATTATAGGCTATAAGAGCTTGGCTTGTACACTAAATTTGACAACTAAACTTAATCTATTAAAAAAATTAAATTTAATTTGAGTAAACTTATTCGGTTTTATTTTATTTTTTAAAAATAGATTAAAATGATAAAATAAGACTTATTAATTTAATTAAATTAATTTTTTTATTCTAATGTTGATCCCTAATCGTAATTATTATTGAACCAAATGCATCTATAACTAATAAGACAGATGAGCTGTGATCGATTGAAATAATTTATCTAAGAAAATTTATATCAGAACCATCCAATTTATTCTTAAAAAGCTATATTAAGGGTAAACTATAATGAAGGTTACTCAATCATGGGTAATGTTATATTTGAGACACTTAATTATTAAAAATTACGTTTGTATCACTCAATTATGGATAAAATTATATTTTGGTCACCTAATTAATAAATATTACATTTAGATCACTTAATTAAACTTTTATTTTTTTAATATTTAATTTGGCCCCACTATTACCAAGTTCCATGATTCGCTATAATTTGTCCATTATTTAGCACACGAAAAATGAAACCTAACGTCAGCTTCTAGCAAGGGGATCATACCAAAAATAAACTAAAAGTTTAATGATTAAAATATAAAATTTAAAAATACAGTGAATAAAATAAAAACATTTTAAAAGTTTGGTGGGCATTTTGGTAGTTTACCCCAATATAAAACAATATTGTAGTGGTGAAAATGTAATTTTCAAAGTTCACTTATGAAAATATAATCTTACTGACATAGATTACCCAATGAAAGAGGAATATGGAAAAAAATGAAAGCATGAAACAGAGTAGGCATTGCTAAAAGCTGAAAAAGAAGAAGACAAAGATCCACCTCGAACTCTTGTCTTTTTCATTCGCTCTCAAACCCTCAATCCGATTTTGCTTTGCAGCGTCAGATTTGATTGCCTTGCTCTTAAACAACAAGAAATTGTTTGTTACTAATTCCACTAATCTGTAAGTAAATACTGATTTCTGAAACAAGAATCATCTTTTTGTTTGTTGGTTGGTGCAGTGAGCTAAGACGCTTTGGATTTGTTGCTGCAATTTGGGTTTCGGTTAATTGTTATCTGTGAAAAATTATGAGGGAAGAAGACTCAAATTGGTTCTCCAAATGGGAGGAAGAGCTGCCGTCCCCGGAGGAGCTTATGCCTCTTTCACAATCCTTAATCACGCCTGATCTTGCTCTTGCCTTCGAGATTCGCAACCCCAACCACCACCATCCTCCTCCGCCTTCCTCGGCTCTTCAGCCTCCTTCGCAACCCTCCTTAGCCGAATTCCCCGCCGATTCCGGGGACATGGGATCTGGGGCAGCCGGAGATGAACCCGCGCGCACCCTCAAGCGGCCTCGTCTCGTGTGGACCCCACAGCTCCACAAGAGATTCGTTGACGCCGTGGCTCATTTGGGGATCAAGAACGCTGTCCCCAAGACCATAATGCAGTTGATGAGTGTGGATGGGTTGACCAGAGAAAACGTTGCGAGCCATTTGCAGAAGTATCGCCTTTATTTGAAGAGAATGCAAGGTTTGTCTGGTGGTACTGGAGGCGGTGCCAACGGTGGATCTGAGGTTGCCGGATTAGGGCCCTCGGTTGACCCAGCGACGGACCAATTGTTTGCAAGCTCGCCGGTTCCACCACACTTTCTTCATCCTGGTCGGGCTAATTCAGATCATTTTTTACCATTTGTGCCGGTACCAGCACTGCAGCATCACCAGCAACAGCAAATAATGGCGGCCGCGGTGGCACATCCTCATTTGCAGTCTCAGTATCATAGGCCACAAATGGGGCATTACGGGTCATCTCAAAATAGCCAATTCGAGCATCCTTTCCTAGGCAGGCAGACGCAGCAACCAATGCACAGGATGGGAGGGACGCCGGTGCACAATCAAGCTCCCAGTAGTTATGTTGAAGATTTGGAATCTGCCAATGGGAATGGTGGAAGGAAGGTTCTTACATTATTTCCTACTGGGGACGATTGATTCAAAACTTTGGTAATTATTGACACCCCATTTTCATCATTCAGCTTCTCTTCTTTATTTTAGTTAGCCCTTTTCTTCCAGTTTCATCATGTAGAGTCTTGGTGGGTAGTTATTCCTATTTCTGCCTGTTTTTTATCCTGACGGGGTGCTGGTGATCGGAAATGAACTTCAATTACTGAATTTAATCTTGAGCTGTTAGGTACTGTACTGTACTGAATCTGTTCTTTTGTTTTTCACTACAATCTATCGAGTCATTGTTGTGCCAGTTCTACAGAGTACAGACTTCTAGGCCTGCAATTAAGTTGTCAGTTGCAGTCTGTTTTCTCTGTCAGCTTCTGGTGATGGATTTAATCCTGATTCCTGAGGTTACTGTAAGCAACCATATGTTCTTTAGGCCAATCATGCTTGCAATTAAATTGGTCTGCTGGTATAAGTTGATTTGGATTTCTTTGCGGCTATGGTTACTGTGAATCATCTCAATTAACTTAAACTTTAGAGTCTACTTGTTCGGCTAATAAGGTGGTTTTGAGACTACATGACTAAATTTTTAGTTTGAGGTGGGGAAAGAAGACATGCTGACCATCCCTAGTCAAGTTTCTTTTTTTGTTACAATCGTTATTGAGGTTCTCAAGTTTCCAAATTTCTCTTCTGCTTTAATCATCTGTTTTTCTTAGTTCAGTGTCATGTAGAGGTAAGTTGTACATTGTATGACTCCATAGAAGACTTTGAACCTGTGAGATGAAGGGAAACTCGGGGATCTTTGAATTTGTTTCCTCTTCCTTTTTTATTTTTCCTTTGTTACGTCTTATCCTAATGAACAGCAGCACCTGTAACTTTTCCTGGTGTTATTGCATGACATAACTCTGTTGTGCAAAGTAGAAACTCTACATTTCTGAGCAATGAATAATGTAGAATAATTTGTTACAGTTGCCTTTGTGGGAAAGAAAGAAGTCTAAGACGCCCAAAAGGTAAAAGTAGACTAATAAGTTTATTTTAGTAATATTTCTAATTAGAATAATTTGTTGAGAAAATATTTTATTGCAATTAAATGTCCATTATAGTTTCTTACTCTACAAAAATAATACCCTATGAAATCTTGAAGGGGACAATTCTTAGTGATAAATAAGAGAAATTATTCCAATTTATAGAGGTTTAAGACTCTTCCTAATGAGTCCAAGGTTAGAAGCTCCCTTTGATGAGTTCCATATATTATTCAATTATAGGTTCTTCACAAGGTAGGAATTGATAGATAAGGTTGATCAATCAAAGCCATGATTCGTCTAGTGACTCAATCCATAACCTCTGACCATAACAACTTAACATCAGAGTGAGACGCTAGGGGTGATTTCAATTCAAAAGGGTTTAGGGCTTTGTTACTAGACGTGCAAAAAATTAATGAAACAAGAGTAGCAGAATCCAAGTCACAATGGTAGCAAGCATCACATAAATTGAGTCTAAATTGGGAAATGAATGGCACTACAATTGTAGGCACTTGTTTCTTTTTACAATCTAAACAGTGAAAGAACGTTTGATGGGGGAACAAGCAACAATTGGCATTATAGAATGGAAATAAGATGGAACCATCGACAGGGTTTGAAGTGGTGTCATGGAACACAAAACCTAATTGTCCAACCTCTGATGGGGTCAGAGGTTTTGTTAATTTTGTTACATCGATGTGGTAATTCTTTTCCAAATTATTAGACAACAGAAATAGACAAGTGTTGTTTGGTTCCTTTTCTCATGTTGGTAAGGTGCAATATGATACTATCAAATGAAGCAGGAAGAACCGAATCTTATGTGGGACACATTCAAGGAATGTTACACACTTACACTTCAAACTTTGACCACCAGCAGGTCGATTTTTTAATGCAGGATTAACGGACTCAATTAGGCTTGTTGTGGAGATGCAAAATCCCCTGAACCTTGTTTAGGCAATGAACATGGCATGGTACTTTGAGTAGAGAAAGAATTATCAATCAAAGTAGGTCTTCCAGTGAATTGCCTGATGACTCGATGAATAACTCGACTATAACATAAAGCAAACTAGAGAAAGAATTATGGTGTCAACGTTTGTCACATTGAGAGTGAAGCATCTTTGTAATTAGAGTACATAAGCCATGTGAATTGTGTTGTTTTATTACCCTTTCATTGTTCTATTTCATTGTTTAAATGTTGGAGCTTTTCATTTCTAGGCCATGTGAATAACTATTGTTGAAAATTCTACTACTTTTAGAATTCCATCCAAGAGGAATGACAGGTTTAATTTTGTACCTATACGGTCTCGTTCAAAGTTTTAACATCTTGCACACTATGCTATAATGTTGGAAGGTATTAGTATTTGATATTGCACTTAGCAATGGATTGTTTGGTTTTGATGGTAGGGTGACTCAGTGTTCTGTTTTGATAAACTAGATAAGTAGGGATTTAGTATTGCAAAAGGTTTGGATGTCTTCGTTTTCCAAATTAGGCCTTCCATAGATGACATGGAGATGGAACTTTTAGATTGGAGTTTAGCTTTCTGTTTAATTATTACAGCTACCAACTGCAGCAGAGCATAGTCTGCAATATTTGATGCTAGTTGTTACTGGAGTTTAGGAATGCCTATGGTTGCTATTCTATCATGATTCATGGTATTATTTGCAATGTAGAACACTGGTAAACTATTTCATGTGGTGAATTCAGTAAGTTTACCATTCGTTTTTTCCCCATTCTGAAGCTTGGGGATCAGTCATGGTGACTACAGTTTATAGCGGCAGAAGATCATAGAAAATGAAGTCTCAGTGAGACTTGCTTTCTAAGCTGAGAAAGTGTCATTAAGTTGCAGAATTATAAGGAAAAAGAAAATACAGGTTAAGAAATCAAACACTTAAAAGATTAAGAATCCTTTGAATGCCTCTTTTGAATTGTATTAAAACAACTATTCAGTCAATTAATTAATAATCCAAAACAATTAAATTCTTCAAGTGTTGCTACTCGTATTAAGAATAATGTTCGAATCAAATTTGCTTCTTGTAAAATTACTTGAAAAGTTTTGATAGCTTTATAACTTTTAAATAGAGACATTGTTAAGGAATTTTTATATAGTTGGTTAAGTGTACATACTTTATAGGTTATCATAAGCAAGTTTATCTTAGATGAATAAAGTTATTTATAAAAAAAATCATCATAAACTGTTTTTTTTTCATATACAAAGAAATTGCAATTACTCTGCTAAAAGTAAATAAGATAATTAAATTTTTTAACAAGTAATGTAATAAGAAATTAATGTGTATAAATTTATGTACTTGTAGCATAATAAATATATATACAATACAACTTCTATAAATTAATTAATAATTTTTGTAAAATAATATTTTTATTTTGACTTGGACTTAAAATATAAATTAATAAGATAATATTGTTTAGAAGAGTTTTATATAAATTTACATCCATTCAGTATTATAAAGGTTTAATATCTAAATAAGTGACTAAACTATATTTGTGGATTATTTTTAATACCTAAACTATTTTTAACTCTAAACATGTGTCTAAAATTTTAATTTTAGTCATTTAAGTGTCTAACCATTAATAAAAAAATCGTTTGTCAATTAAAATATGATATATGACATGTTTTAATTTTTAATTATTTTTTAAATAAAATTAAAATTTTATTTTTTAAGTTGGTAGTTTTAATTTTTTATAAAACAATCAAATTCCTAACCCAAAAACCTTAAATTATCGTCGTTGTCACTGTTTACTGCATCATCGAAGGCCATCACTATCGTTGTCGGACCACCGTGATCATTTTCCTGAACTAATCATCTCTTATAATTGATGGTAGGTATATTTCGTAATTTTAATTTCTTTCGATATATTGAAGTTGATCATAATATCTATCATTGATTATCGGTGATGGGTGATTGAGAGAAATGATCATGATGGTCCGGCAACGGTAGTGGTGGTCTCCGGTGAGATGATAAATATTTGGATTTTAGGGTTAAAAATTTGGAATTATTTTGTAAAGATATAAATCTTTAAGTTTAAAAAATAAATAAAATAAATTTTAAAAAATAAAAACAATAGTGGTTAATTGTTAAGCACTTAAATTGACCATAATTAAAACTTTAGGCACTTATTTAAAGTTAAAAATAGTTTAGATATAAAAAATATCCATAAGTATAATTTTGACACCTATTTAGGTATTGAACTTATTATAAATCAATAGTTCTATAAAATTACAAATATAATTAGGATAATTTTATAAAATATAATTATGTCGTTCTTTATTTTTGAACATCTTTTAGATGTGAACTTATGATTGGTTTATTTTGATTTAAATCGACTAAATAAAAATGTTTGATGTTGTTTATATAGTTGTTGGGTTTTTTATCATACATGAACTAACATTAAGTTCTAACTAATACTATGTACTACAATGAACTTCATTTTTAGGTATATATATTATATTTAAGGACAAATTTATCAAGAATGTTGCATACTATTAAATATCATAATGTAATATATCATCTAATCATTAATTTTTTAATAAAAATTAAAAATCATAAAGATTAGAGTTCTAATTAAATTTATTGAATTTGTTCCTGTTATAGCTAAATTAATAGAATGTATAAGTTAGTGTAATATGCGTAGTTTACATACTAATTTGGGAGCTAAAATTTTTGGAATACCAAATTAAGAAAAGATAATTCCTTTTAAAGTAAATGGAAAGGAACATACTTTTGCTACCAATGTAATACTAATAGTTCAGTGAGTGTGATGTAAGAAAGTAATATGGGAAGAAAAGGCAGGGCCAGGAGGCATTGCTAAAAGAGGAAAACAAAGATCCACCTCAAACGCTGCATTTTTTTTCATGCGCTCTCAAACCCTGAATCCGATTCGGGTTTGCTGTTTGAGATTTGATCGCCTTGCTCTTAAACAACAGGAAACTGTTTGTTACTAATCCACTAATCTGTAAGTAAATTCTGAAACAAGAATCATCTTTTGTTTGTTGGTAGGTTGGTGCAGTGACCTACGGGCTTTGGATTTGTCGCTCTAATTTGGGTTTCAATTGATTGTTATCTGTGGATAATCATGAGGGAAGACGACTCAAACTGGTTCTCCAGATGGGAGGAAGAGCTGCCGTCCCCGGAGGAGCTTATGCCTCTTTCCCAATCCCTAATCACGCCTGATCTTGCTCTCGCCTTCGACATTCGCAATCCCAACCACCACCACCCTCTGCCGCCTTCCTCGGTTCTGCGGCCTCCTTCGCAACCCTCCTTAGCCGAATTCCCTGCAGATTCCGGGGACCTGGGATCCGGGGCAGCCGGAGATGAACCCGCCCGCACCCTCAAACGGCCTCGCCTCGTGTGGACCCCGCAGCTCCACAAGAGATTCGTTGACGCCGTGGCTCATCTGGGGATCAAGAACGCTGTCCCCAAGACCATAATGCAGTTGATGAGTGTGGATGGCTTGACCAGAGAAAACGTTGCGAGCCATTTGCAGAAGTATCGCCTTTATTTGAAGAGAATGCAAGGTTTGTCTGGTGGTACTGGAGGCGGTGCCAACGGTGGATCTGGGGTTGCCGGATTAGGGCCCTCGGTTGACCCAGCGACGGACCAATTGTTTGCAAGCTCGCCGATTCCACCACACTTTCTTCATCCTGGTCGTGCTAATTCAGATCATTTCTTACCCTTTGTGCCGGTGCCAGCACTGCAACATCACCAGCAACAGCAAATAATGACGGCCGCGGTGGGACATCCTCATTTGCAGTCTCAGTATCATAGACCACAAATGGGGCATTACGGGTCATCTCCAAATAGCCAATTCGAGCATCCTTTCCTAGGCAGGCAGACGCAGCAACCTATGCACAGGATGGGAGGAATACCGGTGATTAATCAAGCTCCCAGTAGTTATGTTGAAGATTTGGAATCTGCCAATGGGAATGGTGGAAGGAAGGTTCTTACATTATTTCCTACTGGGGACGTTTGATTCAAAACTTTGGTAATTATTGGCATCCCATTTTCATCATGTAGAGTCTTGGTGGGCAGTTGTTCCTGTTTCTGGTTTTTTTGTAAGTGATTCTGAGGGGGTGCTGGTGATTGGAAATGAACTTCAATTTCTAAATTTAATCTTGAGCTGGTACGTACTGTACTTAATCTGTTCCGTTTTTTCACTACACTCTATTGAGTCATCGTTGCAGTATCAGTTGTACAGACTTCTAGGTCTGCAATTAAGTTGTCAGTTCTCTGTCAACTTCTGGTGATGGATTTAATCCTGAGTTCACTCTTAGCAACACTATGTTCTTTAAGCCTATCATGCTTGCAATTACATTGGTCTGCTGGTATAAGGTATTCTGTATTTCTTTATGTCTGTGGTTACTAGGAGTCATCTCAATTAACTTAGTCTGAGTCTGCTTGCTTGTGTGTTCTTTTAGCCAATAAAGTGGTTTTGAGGTTGCATGACTAAGTTTTGAGCTTGAGCTGGGAAAGAAGACATATGATGACCATCCCTAGACAGTTTCTTTGTTTGTTACATTCGGTATTGAGGTTCTCAAGTTTCCAAACTATTCCGTGTTAATCATCTGTTTTTTCTTAGTTCAGTGTTGTGTAGAGGTAAGTTGTACATTGTACGACTTCATTGAAGACTTTGAACCTGTATATGAAGGGCAACTCAGGGATCTCTTACTTTTTAATTTCCTCTTCCTTTTCTATTTTTCCTTTGTTAAGTCTTACCCTAATGAACATTAGCTAGATTTCTGAAATTTCACTGCATCTGTAACTTTTTTTGGGTCTGTTATTGAATGGCATAACTCTGTAGTGCAAAGTAGAAACTCTACATTTCTGATCAATGAATAATGTAGAATTTGTTGGCATATTGTTTAAACATATTATCTTCGGTCTTCTTTCTTGATCTTTTCTGGCAATCAATTAAATTATACTCAGTTCTATTGTGTCATGAAGTGTTACAGTTGCCTTCGCAAGACAGAAGTCTAAGGCTCCCAAAAGGTAAAGTAGACCAATCAGTTTATATTAGTAATATTTCTAATTAGAATACTTTATTTAGAAAATATTTTATAGCAAATAAATGTCCTTCAGTTTAGTTTCATTCATTAAAGTTTTTTGTTCTACAAAAATAAAACCCTATGAAACCTTCAAGGGGACAATTCTTAGTCAAAATAAGACAACTTATTCCAATTTAGAGAGGTCTAAGACTCTCTTCCTATTGGGTCTAAGGTTAGAAGCTCCCTTTGATGAGTCCCATTATTCAATTATAGGTTCTTCACAAGGTTGGAATTGATAGAGAAGGTTGATCAATCAAAGCCATGATTCGTCTAGTGACTCGATGCATAACCTCTGGCATGTATGTTCTTGAATTTACCATAGATATATGATGTTCCTTTTCTTTACATTATCCATATAGTTGAATGAACTTGATTCTGTTTTTCTGTATCTTTGGTTCATATTGTAGCTGTGATGGAAAAAATGCTCTGCTTATGTTCCAAATGGGTGAGAACAAGAAAAATAACTCATCAATAGCTGCAGTGTATTACATATAGTGACCCTTTTCCTTTTGGACTTTTTAATGCTTAAAACTCTACTAAGACATCTTTGGAGTCGACTCTGGATTATTCATCCAGTGTTGAAAATTCTACTATCAGAATTCCAGTCAAGAGGAATATGATATTTTGATTTTATAGCTATATGGTCTCGTTCGATGTTTTAGCAACTTGCAGGGTTGAAGGTAATTTTTATTTGATGATGTATTACTAGGTTTTGATGGTAAGCTGACTCTGTCAGTGTTCTCTTTTGATAAACTAGATAAGTAGGGGATTTAGAATTGCAAGAGGTTTGGATGTATGTTTGCATTTCCCAAATTAGGCATGACCAAGATGACTCGGATAAATCGAGTGTGGAACTTTTAGATTTGGGTTTAGTTTTCTTTCTTTCTTTTTCGGTTTAACCACTAGTTTTCAACCCACTGTCCGCCTAATCTATGTAACATTTGAGGATAGTTACTTGAGAGATTAGGATTGCTAGAAGAAATTTTTTCGCTCTCCTCCTTGAGCACACCAAAGGTTTCCCATCCTCACCCATAACCTCAAATCTCAGGTGGATGCAATATGGATGCTTCCTCAACAAGATCACCATTTAGAAACACATTATTGACGATAACCTGTCGAAGTGCCCATTTGTTAGTGACTACCAGAGACAACGTTCAAACTATATTTTCCTTTACAATGAGACTAAATATCTCATGGAAATCATAACCAACTTCTTGTGCATATCTTTTCGCTACAAGCCTAGCTTTGTAACGAGCTATGGTACCAACTAGATGCCTTTAACTTGACACTGATTGCTTCTTGCCACTTTGACACTTTGAACTCCTGATAGCTTCATTTCCGGATCACTGACATGGTACTACTGCTTCTACAAAGCTACTGTGGCTGTTTCTCGACTCGGTTGATTTACGGCTTCAGGAAGAGGAGGATATGATCGGCCACTCCCCTGGATGAGATCCTTGATGGCGGCTTTAAGCTCTTTATCCTCCATCAAGGATTCCATCGCAACATGAACACCCAAGTCGTGTACACTTCTTTTAAAGCTAACAAATCCCACTGATTTAGACACTTGTATAGCAGTCATTGTAATGTTTGCAAGAAAAATGGCACAGGTAAAGAGCATGCAATCTACTTTATTCAGAAACTATCAACTGCAGTTCCAAGAGGGGAAATTGCCATAATTTTCAAGTATATAGTTGATACAAGTCGGTCCACTTTTCTGCATAATGTCACGTGACAATAGAGACTGAATAATTTTTATTAGATAATTTGTTTATGTTAACATTATACAAAAACTGAAGTAGGCCTTGCCTTTGATTTCTGCGAAAAGTGGAATACACAAAAACAGTGTAGCAATCACATAATCGATGGCCTGCCACCACTGTGACTTTGACCTGAAAATGCTTCCTGCCACTTCCACATTTAATCAACTATTTACAGCAACAAACACTAATCCTATCCACTCCACAAGAGACAAGGCCACGCTGTTTGCGGCATCGCCTTTCACTTCAGATTATACAACTGACCGGTGCATGAAAAATAGGTTGTTCCTCTGTTGCTATACATGTAACATAATAGCTAATAGGAGTGGAAGTGGCCATTGCCATTGCACAATTAGAACACCTGCTGAGGCTGCCAAAGGAAAGGATATTAACATACATGCACAAAATTCTAAGTAAACTATACTGAATCAAAGCAAATTCTGGAATAAATTTCAATCCAAACTCTAATAGCATACAATCAGTGCAAGAGAAAATGCATGGCATGTATGTATGTATATGAATTAAACCAAGTACTAAAATGATTATTGAACTTCTAGAAATGATCATATAAGTTCAACAAATCATGAAAATGGCCGAATATGCATATAAATATTATTAACTAAACTGGCTGCTTTGATGATTCTTAAACTTCTAGAAGTGTTTCTAAAAGTTCAACAGTTGAATAACTAATCAGAGTAAAAAACCCTCTATGTGAAAAAGCAATCTACAGAAGTCATTCTAGTGAACAGTTTGATATGATTTATGACCATAATTTTAACTAATGTGCAGCACTACAATAAGATGTAAAAAAATATAGCTTTAAATATTCATAAAGTAGGATTCACTCACATAAAGATGTGAATGCTGATGGTGAAATAGAAGGTGCTCTGTCAGGATCCTCTTTATTTGGTTTACTCTTTGATGGGGGAACAACATGAGATGTAAAAACTACATTTGGCAGTGGACTAGAAGTGGGGACCAAATGGGGAATGGCTCCATGCTTAGATTTGGGTGCCAATGCAGGTGGGTTTACATGTGGTGAGGCAGCAGAATGGTGAGGAGAAATTTTGGGTGCCACAGTAGGGGCTAAATTAGAGTCCTGTACAGTCTTTCCCTTGGTCCTTTTATTCCCATGCCGGAAACCTGGAGGATTTGCCTCATAATTTGAATGAGATCCGGATGGAATTCTCTCAGGGGAAGGTGAATAGTCTTCAGGCGCAGGTGCGCCTTTCTCTGTTGATGTAGCTGGTGAAACTGCAGGAGCTAAATTACCACTATGGTGGTGGTGGTGGTGAAGGTGATGGTGGCGGTGGTGGTGGTGGTGATGATGATGATGGTGGTGGTGGTGGTGGTGGTGGTGACTGGATTGTGTATGAGGCAAGGGGGCAGGAGATGGGGACCCCGAGTGTGAACTGCCATGACCTCCATGAAGAGAATATTGCAAAATGGATGAAAGACGAACATGTTTAACCCTACCAAAAACAGTGTGGTTAAGGCCAAGGTTTCTTGAATGAGGTCCTGTGATAGTTTGAGCTAGTTGCTTCAATCTTGGCATTGATGGACTCCCCACGGCCAGTAGAACAGATGACAGAACAATTGTGGGGGAAGTAACGGTGGACCCTTTGGAATTCGACAACATAATATACAAGTTCTGGAATTCACAAAATAAAACCATCAGAGTATGCACTGCAGATGCAAGAGCAAACAAAAACTATTATAGCATATAACATGATTTAATCTTTTCTCAAAAAAAAAATAATAAATAAACTAAAGCACTAAAATGCAAAAGAGAGAAATATAAAGAGCAAATTAAAATCAGGAGTAAAGGAAATATTGCCAAACCTCATATGTGGCTAGATGCAATCCAGCCTTCAGTTGGCTCGTCATTTCATCAAAATTTTCTAGTATTTGATATATAGAAAAGTTTAAGGTAAAGTTGAAAGGAATTTGCACTTTCTGTAGAAGAAATGCACTTTGTGGGGGAATTATAGTAATTCCTCCAGGGAACTTTTGCACCTCAAATAAGGACGGATCCCCAAAAAAGGACTTAGTCAATCTCAGAGGTGGTTGGCCTATAACCAAAGATTCAAATGAAGCCTTTATCAAACTTAGGGCAGTCGAAGATATCTTTGAATATCCTACATCAGGATCAACCCCAAACACAACCCTTGTCATGTTCGATCCACTTAAAGGGTCAAGAGATAAGATAACCACCTGATTCAGAAAACTAATCAGTATCTATAAATCGTATGCACATATGTTATAGCAAAAGGGGTCAAAGTATATACTTTGCTTGTGGGAAAGCCTATCTCATCAAAAATATCATTTTCGAGCTGCAAGAAATTGTCTCTCAGCAAGGGAACTGACTTCTCAACATTAAAGCTTGCTACTATATGATGACCTGGACAAGAAAGGATTTGTCAGTATAAAAATTTGAACCCTATATCATGGCAATGAAAACATGACATCATGCTCACAAATATGATCTGTTTATCATGATTCTAAATTCAACTAGCCCAACCCCACAGAAAAGCTTAAATTTATCAAGCCTATCGGCCATCTCCGGTAAGATCAGACACAAACAACCATGACAACAACTATAATGAATGCAAAGGCTAAGGGGAAAATTGATATAACTGTCAAACCACAAAAGGAATTAGGAGTTTCAAGTCAACAAAATTCCACCTAAAAACCAACATCAGATCACCTGACAATGGAAAACATAATGACATTACTCTCAGCAAACCACTAGTTGTTTACTCCAGAACAACAGCCTGTATAAGGCTAAATAAAAGTACAAATTCAAATACCTCCCTATGTTACTTGATAAACGCGGATATAAATATATAGTGATTAGATAATCTTGAGCGACACGTAACTGCCTTTCTTTTCCAACTTTTTGCTCTTGGTATTCTTTGATAATATGCCAACACCTTGGCATCACAATCAGCAGAACCAGGTATTATTTTTACTGTCCATCTGGATTGCTGCAGAAAGAACATAAGCCTAAACAACATTTGAAAGAGTTTTTTTCTCTTAGTTTTTGGTTACCACAAAGAAAATATACAGATCACGAGATCAAAGAGAAAAGGATCCTGAACAAGGAAGCCTTTTTATCTGCCATGGAATGTTTCTGAGCCATTTCAAAAATGTGCAGTATAATAGAATTTAACCCTTTTTTATTCTTCAAATAAGTAGTAATACTGACTGTAGAGGTTTTATACATAATAGTTCATCACTGACTTATTTATACATTTGACCATTTTCTCATTTAAAGCCGTGTTTAAAAAGGCATCAATGAGGCGCGACTAGGCGCCTAATTGGGTCTAGACGAGGCGATTTCAATGAAGCGAAGCAAGGCGTGCCTAAGGCGCTCTAGGTTTTACATAATTCGAAGTGATCGAGATCTATAAGTATAACTACAGATAAAGTAAACCATTTCTTCACAAAAACTAAATAAACCTACTAAAGTGATTCTATCCATGAAAACTCGAGTTTAAACACATCATCGCAGAGAGCTCAGCTTAGTCGCTCTCATATTCAGAAAGTCAGATGGTCAAGGGGTTCATCCCTTAACCAGTTAACCTAACTTTTGTTCTACCTTCATTCCCTTTCTAACAAGTAGCATCCTCAGGCAATGGCATTATTAATCACAACAACCACGAGCGGTTTCTGGTTCAACTAGGCAGTTTGATTTTTAATACGAAACTAGGATATTAAAATTGTAAATCTAAACAATTACAAATAAAATGTTGAAAAAAAATACATATAGAATACAGATTTTTCAATAGTCCAATCCAGTTTTATACTGTTCCTTTAACGGTTGAACTGGTTTGGACAAAAAATTAAATTCTGTTTAACAGTTTTATCCAGTTTCATAGTGATAATCATGCAACAAAAGGTTCAACTCCATCACCAAAAGTTTACAAATTCATAAACTTAAAAATAATTAAATTTGTTATTCTACATAACCCTATACCCTATACTAATAATATATGGATTACGGTGACAACATTCCTGCTTCCCAATCCGGATATTATATAAGATTTAATAAAATAAATAAATAAATAAATAAATAAATAAACCTTGCAAACTCTTTCTAATGAGTTAGTCAGTTAACCAAGGGATATGGAACACCTAAGGTATATCCAACCGATAGAAAAAAAATATATTAGATGAGTCTAGCTCAATATTGGATTTATGAAATGCAAGGGTTTATTATGTATTTAATCGCAAAATTCATGGGACAAGCCCTATTTTATCTAACATTTCAACTTATAAGGACCTAAATTGTTATTAGACCAAAAAAATTTAAAGCATGATCATTCTTCTTTAATTTGATCCCTAATTGATTATATGTTTGATATTTTTTTTAAAATTTAAATATTTATTTTTACATGGGCCAAATTGTTATTTTTACAGGGACCACGTTATTATTTAAACCAAATTTTAGAGCACAGGTCGGTGGCCTTGGAGTTCTGTCCGTGTGGCTCACCATCTGATCCATGATATCTAATTAAAATTTTTCATCTTATTTTTGGATGACTCACCATCTCATCGATGGTATCTAATGAAAATTTTTCATTTTATTTTTTTAAGGTAAATTTTTCACCTCTTTACTACGTGTAACTAAATGTAACTAAGGAATTGACGGTTAAAAACTACACTAAAATAGATTGATGTTATTGGATGGACCTCAAACTGATGATTTATACGAGTAACTAAATTTAAATAATTTAAAATCTAATTTGTTTGACTATTCTCTACAACTTTTAATGGACTAAGATTCCCTTTCTTCTGTAGATAAACTGCCACTATTAAGGGAAAAAATATCTTCCATTACTAAAAGAAAATTGTAAAAAACTAAGGGTTTCAAAATATTTCTCCTGTTGAGTCAAAAAAAGAAAGAAATGATATGATAAAACAACCGAAATTAAGTTAAGGAAAATAGACTTCAATTCCCACAAAAAGTATGATGAAATCAAGTAGTGAAACACTAAATTTGGTATAACTTAAATAACTAAACCTGAAAAAGATTGGTTTCTAGTTTCATGGGAAAAAATATTTAAAAAGATAATACAGAAAGTGACAAAAAAAAAAAAACCAAATTAAGTTCATCTTATTTTATTGATTATAAGCAAGACTAAGAGAGAG
Source organism: Abelmoschus esculentus (assembly GCA_035048815.1). NCBI lineage: Eukaryota > Viridiplantae > Streptophyta > Magnoliopsida > Malvales > Malvaceae > Abelmoschus > Abelmoschus esculentus. The sequence continues at coordinate 3,915,157 of JAUCBN010000039.1, forward strand.
GAAATGAGGGGGGAAGGAATGGAATACATGAAACAAAGCTAAAACGACCCTAAAAGAAAACTAAAAAACAAGAAATTAATCCCACACTTTTTCCCCAGATCCATGCATAAATTTACGACGAAGAAAAAGATAAAGAGAGAGCGAACCTTTGAATCTGGAATCAAGATCCAGATCGGCCTGATCTGAAAACCTAAGAAAAGGAGGCAACCAAAACAAAGCAGGAAGGAAGAGGGCGAAAGAGAAGAGTACAACGAGAAAGCATCGAAGACCAAACAGAGATCGTGTGGATCCACAGGCAGCAAATCTAGAGCTCAAACTCGAAATCGGTGCGGCACCCGTAGACTCCGCCGTTACCTCGCTGTCTACACCTGAACTCAACCTTTGTTCTTCCTCAAGTTTCCCCATAATGCCGCAAGGGTTTCAGGCACCACTCCCTTCTCTTGACCTTGCTTTTACCGCTCCCATTTTTGTCTTCCTTCACCGCCGCACAGCACAGGTTTTACACATTTTTGTTTACTATAGATAGGAAAAGCTGGTGTTTGTACTGACTTTAAAAACGAAATCTATATATTATTTATGATTTCCAGTTAAAAACAAAGGTAAAATGTGTAGGGTTTGAAGATAAAGAAGGAGAGAGTGCAGCATCTCTCAACTCAGGTCTTTAAAAAAAATAAAATAAATGGGATGAAGACACGGACTCACTCACTCGGTGCTCCTTTTTTCCTCTTGTCACGCCTCAATTTTGTTCTTTTTCAGGCCAACTTTCAAATACTAATAAAAATTATATGATAATGTAAAATAGGTTTAATACTAAATAGGTTCTCAAATTTTTTAATTAAAATATGTATTTAAAATAAATTTAAAATAAAATAAAATATTAAACACTTATTTTAATATAAAAAATTAATATTTATATAAAAAATATTTAGTTTTAATGTTTATTTTAATATTAAGTTCGTAAAATATGACATACCGTAGCTCTAATGTGTTACATCCTAATTAAAAGTTAAATCAGGGTGTAAATCGTTTACCTCCTAATAGTGCTTCTATTGATACTTTTGTTTTAAATTAGAGGGTCAAGATTTAGGGTTTAAGATTAGGGATTATGATTAGTGTTTAAAGAATTAAGGGTAAGGTGTATTTTTTTAAGTATAGATTTAAAATTTATGATATAAAAAATAAAGGTTATAGTTTAAAATTTAATTTCTTAAAAATTTTTAATAAGAGGCATAAAATGAGATACGATAACAAAAAAACAAATTTTTACTTTTTAAATTACGGTGTATTTTAACTTAAAATATTATATTTGTTTAGTCTAAAAAAAACAGACAATCGATAATAATTTCAGTTTTATAACTGAAAATGTCGCTTTAGTAACTTCTTAAGTTGCAAACAGAAATAGTTATACATTTTATTGAGAATATAATATTTTTGTTTTAACATAAAATATTATTTTGCCTACTTTAAAAAATTACTTAATAAATTTTTTATTTTAACCAATCTCATTTTTTTTAATTTTATATTAACCGATTATGTTCTAGACTTATTCCTATTGAAGTTTTATTAATTAGATAAAAAAAAATTATTTATTAATAAATATTTAATAAATAATAATTATAAAATTTGGAAGTCAAGATTTAGTTTAATAAATTTTAAGTCAACAGAGACATATTGTCATGATGTCATCAGACTTAAAACTCTTATTATTTTCTTAATGCTGTATAAAATACGTGTCAACTTTTTAATTCTATTTTTAAAAATTTTATGTTTAGCATAATAATAATAGAGTTCAATTTATCGACGCTAATTTTAAATTAATAATAATTTCAATAAACTACTTGCACAATTTTTATCCGGTCATGGGTTTGTAGAATTAAAATGAACGTTCTAAAGTAAGAAATTTATTTTATAAAGATTTAAGAGTATTTGATTCAAGTTTTATCAAAATAAATGATAAATTAAAAAATAAGAAATTATCAAAAAATAAATTGAAAAAAATTATTTTTAAATATATAAATTAAAATTAAATATGTATTCTACGATGAGTCAAGAATACAAAGTTTAAATCGAATTAAAATAAATTTAAATGAAAGAGAAATTAAAGGAAAAGAAATCAATGTTAAATCATAAAACTATAAAATTCAATTTTTCTAATTTTTCAAGTTGGGCAAACTCAGTACTCAAATAACTTAAAATTAAAATAAAATTAGATCGAATCAAATTTTATGGGTCTATGCATGACTTAACTCAGCATGAAATTCTTTTTCTTATCTTTTGAACAAACTAACAGTGATTACAAGTAGTATCTGTTCTAGAATATAATCTCCACCATTTGATATTGATCGCTCAATTACTCTGCTAGCATCAGCGATGCTAGAACCTGTGACCTCTAGAAACATCAACCGTTCTTTTAACCACTTGGGCTAGCGGATTCGTGCACTCAATATGAAATTCTAGATGAAAGTGATTGGTAATGGAAGGATTCTTTTAATGCTTAGTAAGATTCGGGCGAGATTTGTGGATGGTGGGATGATTGTCATCCATCCATCGAGGGAGTTCTATAAAAATAAATCTATTTTACGTTTTGTCCTTTCGTTTCTCCAATGAAACACACATGTATCTTGAGCGAGCGTTATAACCGGTTAGTTAAAACTGTTCGCTTACTCTCATCCTCTTTCGACCTTTTCTTATGTCTCGGGTCTCATCCTTTTCTTTTATGTTTCTGGTTTAAAACCCAGTTCGAACGTCCTTCCCCTGAAGTCTTCTCTCCCTCTAAGTAGAAATAGAAATAAGATTTGTTAAAAAATAATACACATCTTATATAAGGATGGGTACAAAACTCAAACCCAACAGGTTTCGATCCGATCCGATCCGATCGGGTCAGATTTTTTGATAAAAATTCAAGTTCAGGTCGGGTCGAGTTTAGGGCGGAAAAAATCCAAACCGACCTGACTTGAGATTAATAATGTAATTTTTCCATATATATCTTAAAGATATTTGCAATAATGATCCATCTTTATATATTTTATACAATTAGGTCACTAAAATTTTATTTTTTTTACAATTAAATCCCTAAAATGTAATTTTTTTACAATTAAATCCTTAAAATGTAATTTTTTTTAATGATTCAAGTCGGTCGGATTTTAAAACTTAAAAATCGAGTCAAAACGGGTTGAATTTTTTCACCCTAAACCCGGGTCGGATAACAGGTAGAAGGTATAATTCTTCGGGTCGAGTGGGCCGAAAATCCGACCCGACCCGTGCCCATCTCTAATCATATATTACACATTGAATAAAAGTCAACATATCTAGTAGCAATCTTAATACCTGGGACAAATTATGTTTTTCTATTTTTCTTCTGTTTTTAAGTTCCATTAAAAGAGCATGAAACATGAACATATAGACTTACATGACCAATTAAAAGAGTGCATATTGCATAATCAAATGAATCCATAACATCTGAACTTATATTGGATTAACCAAACTGCATGGACCCTTGTAACCTCACATACATACACTTTATTCAAATGCCAATGCATGACACACATTAATTTCAGCATATGAAATTTAGTTCAGACAGTACTCTACCATGTTGCAAGATTGATCTACATGTTGTGGATGATGAAATTCAACTCAAATACTTTTACATACACTTTTAGTACAACAGAAAGAAAAGAAAGTCCTCAATATACACACCTCACTCAAACGGCCATCCCCTGTAGCCCGTCGAGTGATAATGATTGTTCTCATTCACGCTGGGAGGGCTGCTTCCACCACCTTCATTATGGCTATGGCTAGAGCTTGAGCTAGAGTTCGATGAACGGAATGGCCAGATATAAGACCATGGATTCCGTCTGCTCTCTCTTCCGCTGGAAGTGGTACCACTTTGACTGCTTGAGCGTTGACCGTAGCTGCTAGTTGTTCCTTGTGGAGGTAATTCTTGTCGACAAACAGGACAAGTGTTGTGCTGCTCAAGCCATGGGATGATGCAATCTGAATGATACATATGATTGCATGGCATTTGCCTTGCTTCAGACCCCAGTTCAAATTTATCTTTGCAAACAGGACACTGCAAATCAGAATGAAGATGTCTCCGTGTTATCTTAACAGCGGGCATCGCATCAATTGAAGATTGGGATGCTGGGGGAGGGCCCCTCCGATCGTTAGCCGAGAGTTGTTCAAACAATTCTTCTAATCCAGGGCCTATGAAATAATCTCCAGAATTTCCTCGTGCAAAACCAATTCCAGGAGCCCCATTGAAAAGAGCTTCAATCCCACCAGCCCCAGACAATCTAGAAGGGACTTGGCCACCAAAAATCAACAAAGGACCAAGTGCTGCATTATCCTCAGGAATTGAATCAGTTCTTCCCCTGATGTTACGGTTAAGATTTCTGTCGGCCAATCGCTGCCTCATGAAGACTGAAAAAGCATCCAAGAGACCAAACCTCTGGCCCTGTCCATAGTCACCGAAAAAATCCATAGGACCAACATGCATCATATCATCTAATTCTTGAACAAATCCCCCACCACAATAGCAGCAAACAGCATCACGCCCTCGAAGGAGAACTGGGCGCCTGCATCTATAACACCAATGTGTATTTCTTCCAGTTGACATCGCCTTCTCTATTCGAGAAAATCCGAAAAAGAAAAACCCTCAAATAGTCTTACAGACTCTTCAAATCAGCTGCTTTTCCAGCATAATCAGATGACAATCTGCTAAGTGAACTGAATACCATCAAGGGCTTATATCCGCTTCAATGAATTAAAGCAACAATATCATTTAAACCATAATGCAGCACACAAATAACAAAACCCAGCAGAATTACTTGATTTTTTTGGAAGCAAATATGAAGGAAATTATCATCTTTTTTAAAAGTAAATTTTACCAATATTAACTACAGCACTAAATGAGATAAAATAAAGTAAATTGACTGTCCATAATGCAAAAAACAATTAACAATAAAAGACAAAAAACATATTCCCCAATCAGATTCAGAGCTCTATCCAAACAATGTTCCAGAAAGCGAAAGAAAAAAAAAAGGTTTCTTTTTTCAATTCAGCTCTTTTAATTCTGCAAATCTTACTCTTCCAATGATTTGTTCTTCAAGGTCTAGCTACGCAGTAAACAATCAAGAAACTGAGAAAACAAATAAAGAAATAAAAATAGAAGCACTCGTCCTAGAAATTCATCGGATCCAACGTAGGAAAAACAAGAGATGCCTTGTTAGAAAATGATTTACGAAGAAGATGAGAGGAATCGAATGAGACTTGAAGTAGCCTTACCTGAGGAGTTTCCCCAAAAGAGACTGAGGCAGTGTGTTAGCCCAAGGAAGAAGAAGAACTTCGTTTTAGCCGACATTACACTGGGCTTGCGATAATGCTACTTGGGCTGCCCATGGAACCCGGCCTATTACTCGTGTTTATTAAGCTAAATAAAACAATATTAATAAAAAAAATTATATTCATTTAATAAATGGATCTTGGCAATATAGTTCAGGGGGTATACTTAAATTTTTGAAGGATTAAATTAAATTTTAAAAAAAAGATAAATTTCACCAAAGATCCTTTTGTTTGGATCGTGTTCTATTTTGATCACCTATTAAAAAAGAATATTCTTTATCATTTATGTGGTCTGTTTAATTTTAATCATTACAGCGTTACTCGTTAACATCAATTTGATGGTATATAACATGTTAGTTAGAAGATTTAGTTTTTAATTTGACACCTAAACTTTAAATAAAATATTAATTTAACTCCTAAATTCTCTTATCAAGAAGACGATCCAGATTAAATCATTATAAATTATTTGAGCAAGTGTTGTCTTCCCAATCACTACAATTAAAATCCTCCAAATATTATGTATGAGTGATTGGAACTAAGGGTGGGTAAGATCGGGTATTCAGTCAATTTACCTAAAATTGGTTTTGGTCTCGATCCCGATAATTATCGGTTCCTAAAAACTAAAACTGGTCCTGGTCCCAATCAGACCGAATCCTAAATTTCAAGAATTGGTCCTGTTATTGGTGGAAACCAATACCAGTACCGATTACCTAGTTAATTAGTTTATTATTAAAAAAGTATGAACAATAAAAGATTTTTTTTTTGACTATTAATAATAATATTAAATAAAGATTTAAAGGTTGAAGCCTTAAAACAAGTCATACTCATAATATTCATATATAAAGAGAGAAAAAAAAAACTAAAAAACTCAAGATATTAGGTACCCACCGGTATCGGGTGCAAAAATCAGGATCCGGTCTTGATCCTGGTCCCAGTTATAATCGAAACCTGAATTTTAGATTTAGTCTCAGTCCCGTTGGGATCAGTTCTAAATAAAAATCTACCGGATCAAATCTAAACTAAGATTAGAATTAAAACCGAATAATCGAGTTTTTTTTGTTCACCCTAATCGGAACAACGATATAATATTGAAAGAATTTAGGGTGAAATTAATATTTTTATTTAAAGTTAATTTATTTCTTCACATTCTTTTGTTGATTATCCTAAGTCGTCCCTTGGTCTTCCCTTATCTGTTTCTCTTTCGTGTTTGAGTATGTCTGTTCCTACTTCCTAGTCTTTTTTCTACACATTTATGTCTTAGGAATTTCAGTACGACACATATTTTTCTAAATTCTTCATAATTAATATGGAAATTTTGGAATAATGTAATCGATTGAAATTATGAATTTTGGTGAAGGAAAAAATGGGAAACAAACGTGAAACTAAAAATTGAAAAGAAAAAAAAAAGATAGAATATACAAAGTTTTAATAGAAAAATTATATTTAGATGAATTTAGTTAATGTTTTATTTTATCTAATGATTAAAAAAAATAATGTTAATGAGTTTTGTTGATGTAACAAATGAGACGAAAGCGATTGTATTTAAATAATATGTATGATTGATTAGTTTAGTTAACCAATTAATCAAAAAGTTAAAATTTATTAATTAAAATTTTTAGACTTTATCAGTTAATCATAATTGAATCAATTTTTTAAATGTTTTAAGTAAATTGAATAAAATTTAATTAATTCAATTAATTTTTGAATTAATCGAATTTTGTTATAATTTTTTATTAAAGTACACAAATAATCACTATGTTATGTTAAAATGATACTTTAAATCACTGATTTTTTAAATTATAAAATAATCATTAAACTATAAGATATTTTATAACTTTTAAAAATTTAATGATATATATATATATATATATAATAGAGAGATTATATCATAGGTTCGACCACATCAATCATGGTCCTAACCAATAAAAATCACTCATTCCACCACTAATCAGTCAAGTCATTAATATAATTTCCAGAAATTATATTTTTAAAATGACATGAAAAAGATGAGTGAAGATTCATTGATTGAAAAAATAATATTGAAATGAATGGTTATAATTGGATGGGACCATGACTGATGTGGTAAGCCAGACCCATGATATAATTTCTCATATATAATATAATTTAATATATAACAATTTTAATTAACTAACCAATTTCAAACATAATTAATCAATAACTAAAATATAAAAGAAAATATATTTAAATAATCATATCTAAAATTATCCAATCAATTAAAAAAATTAATTTCATCGATAATTCGATTAGAATTAAAGTTTGAACAGCCCTATATTTAAATGTAGCTCATTTCTTTCGATATGGAAAAAATCAATTGAAAAAGAATCGAGTCATAGTCAACTATCATTTAATGCTTTTGATTTAATGAGACACACTATAAAATTTTGTTGTACTTATATGTACTAACTAAATATTAAATGATAAATTATAATTTTAGACAATACATGTTATACTTTAGACATTAAATTTTAATTAATATTTTTCATAATTATAAATATAATTTTTTAGTTATAAAATTATTAAAAAAGAATATATAATTTTTATTCTCTCGTTTTATTCTATAATTTTCTCAACTGGGTCATTTTACTGTTTGTTTGTGGGTCCCATGGGAAGAAATTCTTTCTAATATTACAACTTTAAGTTAATATGTTCGAAATCTGTGATTTGATTTTCAGTTTTCAAAGTCGAGAAAAAAAGAAGGAACTTGATTGAGGGGAACATGAAGCTATATGAACAGATCCACCCATTTCCTGCTTTGATAATCATAAAACTACAACAAAAAGGGATAAAACAACTGATGATGGAAGTAAAAAACAGCAAAAAAAACTAAGCTTTCCAGGATTCTAGAGTGGGAAAGCAAGGAAAACTGTCGCGATCAGAGGAAGCTCCAGTGTTGGCCACCGCAGAAGCCTGTAACGGAACAAAGCCAGACCCAGGAACGGCTACAGACGACGGTTGGCGGGGGTCCAATAAGAACGATGAGGTATCAAGCGTAGGCAAGCTTCCGGGTCTATGAGGCTCGGGCTTCAGGATCGGACCGGGACACATCTGATGAGCGTTACTAAATCGGACCCCGGTCACCTCTTGTACCATCTGCCTGAAATTGGTCGGATCCGCTTTTATGAATGTGGTTTGGGAGCGCTTGGAGGCCCGGGACTTGCGTTTGGACTTGGATACTTTCCCCGTCGGAGGTAGCTCCACTGCCCGTTGACGTTTCAGCGTGGTTTCAGGTTCGGAACCGGAAACGTTCGAGCCAGAGGGAGTAGGTAAAGGGTCGGAGTTGAGGAGAGAGAAAAGCGGGGAAAGAGAACACGAATCGGAGTTAGAAATGGAGACTTGGAGTGCCCGTGTGAGAGCTTCAGTGTCTCGAGAAAAAGCTTCAGAGAGCCATGAATCGGTGAAACTAGGACGAAACGCCCATGATTCTATACTTCCCAGGTTCTCCAAAGACGACGCCATGGTTTTAGAATTTAGATGCCTCACAACTCAATGATCGTTCCCTTTAAGTACAAATCAAAGAGGGTTCAGAAGACAGGAATCATCCAGTTGTTTAGTGATGGGTGATGTTTATGGAATTTTCTTGGGGTTTTAGTTGAGAGTTGAATCCTGAACAGAGAAAGCGAAAGTAAATGAAAGGATTGAGAGACACGGAGCTGGGGGGGAAAGGTTAGGCTTTAAATACGGCGGTGCGGGGCAGAGGGGGAAAGAGAAAACGCGTCATACTGACATAGGTGCAGGCGTCAGCTCCTTCTCGTACGGGAGGCGACCTAACGTACTTCAACAACTACTCATCTAACCATGGTTTATTTTGGGGGTAAATTACCTACTTTACGCTCCACTTATTTACATATTTCTGTTTTGATCCTTCAATCAATTATTTTAATAAATTTGATGCGATATTCCTACTAAGAGAGAAAATAAATAAAAAAACAAAATATAAAAAATTAACTTTGTCATTAATTTTTATGTTATTTAAAATAATATGTCAAAAATTAATAAAAATATAGAAAAGTACATATTAAAAAGAAATGTAAATTTTGAGAGCTAAAATGGTTTTTTTACTGTTTGAGGGCAAAACGTTTATTTTACCTTTTTTTCTTGTTTGATTTATATTTTTTGTGAGTCATGAGTCTGAGTCAGCGAGTGCACTGGGTTTCAGCCACTTATTCCCCAGCTTTGACTGTCAAGCCGCGTCTCTCGGTGTCCACCCTTACGCGTTAACTCCACTTTATATATATTTATTTTAAAAAATATTTCTTCCTCGAGGGTGGCATAATTTTGGGATAAATTAACATCAAATTGATAGCCTGATTCCTGACTGGCTATTCCATTTTTTATATTTATTTTCAGCAATTATTTTTACTTTTATGTAAAATCCACCGAAAATTTATGAAATGTCTACTATTATAATCCTCTTGACGAGAGAAAAAAATTAAAATTTTCAAATAGTTATTAATTTTTAAATTAAAAAAATAAATATAATTTTATTAAAAAATTTAAGAGAAAACTCTTATCCCTTCTAAACTCTATACGAATCTGTCCTACTATAATGTGATTAATATTAAAGTAAACCTCTATTCTTATAGAGAGATTATATGACGGATCATGTTATATTCGTTTATCTTTAAATAATATCTAATAGCTACCTACTTACCTATTATTAATAGGAAAGAAGTGATGATTATTGATATTATGAGCATCACAAGTATACTGTTATCAAGAATTATAATATTTTAAATACAAATTTATTTTTAATAATTAATAACTAATTATTTTATCATTTTAATTTTTAATAGTATTTTAATAAATTTAATGTTTAAATTCTAATATTTTCTTAAATTTTAATTGTTCAAAAATCACCTTAAATTTTATAAAAATAATTAAACCTAGTTGTCATTTTTATATAATCTATCACATCAAAACTGATAATAGTTACATAAATACAAAAATAATCAATTATTATTTTTGTTAGTCAGAATAATTTGTTGTCTAAAATACAGTTTAAACCAAAACTGAAAGTCTAAATTAGCAATATATGTTCCATTTATATAGAAATCCAAATTATCTATCGCCATGAGTTGGTGCTTTTTGGTACAGATAATTCTCTATTAAAATACGACCTAAAATTTTGTTATTCCTTTTATAGACTTTGACTCATATTTTATAATTGATTGAGAAATTAATATTTTAATTTTGTAGGAAGACAGTTAGTGGAGAAATTATTTCATGAGTAAGTCCTACTACGTCATTTATGGACCAACCATTAAAAATTATTCATTTTATCATTATTTTTATGTCGTATATTTTTCCAAGTGAATCTTAGCTCATATTTACTGTTAATTCATTTTAAAAACAGTTTTTTTAAGTAAAGATTCACTTAAAAAAATATATATGATATGAAAAAAGTGATGATATGATTAATTTTTAGTGGTTGGTTCCATGAACACGTGGTAGAACTTACCCATAATATAATTTTTTTAGTTAATGACTAATTAGATTTCATCTACTGGGATCGATGGTAAAAAAATTCAAAATTATTTTTTACCAAAATTATCCACTTTAAATAATAATAACAACAGTCAAAATATTAGGAAAATTTGGAAAATATTGGAGACTCAATTGAATTTTATGAAAATAGGGTGTTTTGTACTATAATTTGGATTCAAATAAAGTTTAAATAATATTAGTCAAAAGTTGATTTGAAAAATAATGTTAAACAAAACTAAGATTCAAATCAAATAGCCTCGGACTCTCAGATTCACTAACATGGACAGCTTATGGGCAAAACCATTTGAGTTCTCTGTAAGCAAAAGTGATTAGGGGCTGATAATAAGCTTATTTACTCGTGAGTTATTCAAGAGTAAAAATTCGGTTTAAGTAAGTACGATTTAAATTTAAATTCGGTTTAAAATTTTTGTAAGTTGATTTGAACCAACCCAAGTTCAATCTATTAAGCTTGTGAATAGGCTCGAAAAAATTATATATATAGTAAAAATATTTTTTTAATAAAATAAATAACAAAATTCAGTAAAAATAAATTAAATAAAATAAATTGAAGTTCCTATTGTAAGAATGTACCGTAAAAATTAATAACGTCACAATGAACGTGCTGAGATCCTGTTCAAGCTTCAGCAGTACTGTAAAACGGGTTGTACTCACCTCTACTTGCTCTTCAAATACGGCACCGTTTCCATGTCCAGAAGCAGCAAATTTCTTCCCTTAACGACTCCTGCAAATGCTACAATGCGAACATTTTCTTTGTTCCTTTGTTGCAGCCTGCAGGATGTTCCTTTTTTCCTATGAAATATTTATTGGTTTTGAAAATTATTTTAGGGTCTACTCAAAAAAATATAATTTAAGATATCGATAAAATTCGAAAATATTATTATTATTTTTTTCTCTTTGTCTCTATTCAAATAAGGGGTGAGTGATCAAACCATCAGACAGATTATTCTGATATCCGAGACTAATCATATTGACAAACAATCGTCGATCGAGTAAGGATTTATCTTTTCTAACGTCATAAAACTTTTTGTACAAACATTGAACGACTATTAAAATATACTAAAATCATACTAAAACAGAAAATAAAATGAAACCATGAAAATACTATATCATATAAGAATCAAACATTAATGAGCAAAAAATTGGATGATTTCTTAATCGAGAAATCATTTTATTGTTTAAAAAATATATAAGGATCATTTTCTCAAAAAAAATATTTTAACAAAAAAGGAACTAAAACATATTTCAAAATGTCATATAAAGACAATTATCATATTTTAATCTTATTTTTTAAATAATATTTATATTTGATTTATTAATCGATTAATTTAGATCAAATTTTATAACTTAATTTTTTTATTTATAATATCAAAATTTAAACCTTTAATTTTACTTTAAAATTTATCTTTTTATCCTGCTCGACCAATCGTTTATTATTAACCTTGCCTTGAAATAAGAGTATTTCATCAAGATAATCTACTTCATAAGTTATAAATAAATGCTGATATTTTCTTCTAATTCTTTCCCTTTCTCTTTCATGGTGAAGAGATAGCTTCAAAACTCCAACCACAAAGAGGAAATCACGACTGTGATGGAAAATGATAGGCCAAGGGGATCTGGAAAATGTCATTTTGTTTGGCTTGTGTCTAAATAAACGTCATGGCTCACATAAGCTAATTAACCATAAATATTTTTATTTATGAAAATTAGAAAAAAAAATGAAAACGAGTGGCATAAGGTTAAAGTAAACCATATAAAACGTTTGTAAAAAAAAATCATATAAAACAGTTATAATATTAGATCAGATGAATTTGAATCTTATTTTCTACATTAAAATAATAAGTAAAATGAACACGAATTATTTTGTTTTAATGATTAAAACAATTATTATTATCTTTAGAGGTTACAGGTTCGAGCACCAATATTGCAGCACAGTGACAATGACTAATAATTGAAAGTATATTATAAAATATATATTACTGTAACCATCATAATTTATTCAAAATAATAATAATAATAAGTGAAATTAACTACACCTTTAACATTTGACAAAGCGTTCTTCAATATACTCGAATTATTTATGTTTAAACATGTCTTGATAATACATCTTTACGTTAATTTAGGGGAGACAACATCGATCTTTATAAATTTTTCTTAATCATCAAAATTTATCCCTTATTAAAGGATTTGATCTCTCTCAAAAAATATTCGTTGATGTGTTGATGTGATCTTATTTAAATAGAGAAAAAAAAAGTCTAATTACGTGTAAAATCAATCATAAAATCTACTAGAAAATTCTTCTACCTCATGCCTCCTTTCATGCTTTTTTTTTAAATTTTTTCTAGAAAATTATATTTTAAACCATAACTTTTATTTTTTATATCCTAAATCTTAAATCTTAAATTCTACCCCTAATTCTTTAAACCCTAGCAAAAAACCTAAACTTTAAATCCTTTAATTTAAGGTGGAAACATAAATAAAGACAGAAAAAAAAAGAGATAAACAATTTTCACCCAAAATCTACGGAGGTTCCACCCAATGGTGGAAAGACAGAAATATCAACATCACTTTCATTATTTTATACCTAAAATGCTTCCCCTGTATATTGTTTTTCACTGCAACAAACAAAGGGAGATTCTCAGAGACCACAGGGGAAACAAAACAAGACAAAAGTTACATATGATGAAGATTCAGTTCAGCTCCAAATACTTTCCATGTCTGGTGTTTTCCATACTTCTCAATCTGTTGCTTGCCGTCAATATTTATGTGGGTACGACTACTTCCCGCTTGAGTTGGACCTCAACGGCAGCAGCCGAAGCCGAAGCAGTGGCGGAGATAGGGTGTTCTGGGCATGGAAGAGCTTACTTGGATGGTCTGGTTGGAGATGAAAATAAACCGGTTTGTGAATGTAACACATGTTATACAGGACCTGATTGCTCTCAATTCATACCTCACTGCACAGCAAACGCTGAGAGGTATAATTCTGATACACATGAAAATATTACTCTAATCGATTATCGATTGATTTAGTGTGATGAGATTTTAAATCATTTAAATAAATACAATTAGAGTTTGAATTATGAAATAAATAAAATAAATTAGATTGAAAAAATCATTTTTTTTTACAAATACTCTGGTTATTATTCAAGTAATAAATGAGATACCAGGTGATTATATAAAAAATCTTTTTTTGTTAGGAATATAATATTTTTTTAAAGAAAAGTAAAATCAATTCTATAATCCAAAGTTTGTAAAATCTTAGTATGATTTCCCTCAAAAATTTTAATTTCTTTTTGATTCTCTTTATAAATTTTTAGTTCCTCCGTAATTTGATCTGTTGTTTCTTACTATAATTTATTTACTAGGTAAATACTAGTAGTGATGCCAATGTAGTCTTCACTGCCTTTGTTTGGCTTAAAATGTTGGACAAATTCTGATATGCAGCGGAGATCCATTGTTTCTGGAACCATTTTGGATGCAGCATTCAACTAGTAGTGCACTGGTCGTCTCAGGGTGGCATCGAATGAGCTATAGCTTTACTCACAACACTCAGATCTCACAACAACTGGAAAAGCTCATCCGAAAACTACATGCATTCGTCGGGAACGCAGTCACACGGAACAGATACATCGTTTTCGGGGCAGGTTCAACACAAATCCTTAATGCGGCAGTATACGCATTGTCTCTTGAAAACACATCCCGGCAGTCACCTACACAAGTTGTTGCTTCCATCCCCTACTACTCGGTTTGTTCCTGACCCCATACCGATATCATATTTATCACCTGTGTTTGTCGTCGTTGATTCGTATACAAACTGATTTTTTGACAGCTCTACAAAGATCAAGTAGAATATTTCAATCCGGAAAGATTCGAGTTCAAAGGAGATGCTTATACACGGAGGAATAGAACAGATTCTAGGCCTAATACAAATGTCATTGAGTTTGTAACTTCACCAAACAATCCTGATGGACAATTAAACAAAGCTGTTGTTGATGGACCTAATGTGAAAACAATCTATGACCGTGCTTATTACTGGCCTCATTTGACACCAATTCCAGCTCCTGCAGATGAAGATTTCATGGTGTTTACACTGTCTAAACTTACTGGTCATGCTGGCAGCAGATTCGGGTAAATGTTAGCAACATGTTTTTTTATTGTTCGAATCGTAATCGAATGATAAAATCATATTTAACATGATTGTAATGTTCTACACAGGTGGGCAGTGGTAAAGGATGAATCTGTGTTCAACAGAATGGTAACACACATGCAACTCAATTCCATTGGTGTTTCTAGAGACACTCAGTTAAGAGCTTTTAAGCTTTTGAAAGCAGTCCTAGAAGAAGGAACCGGAATATTCGACTTCGCATACCGGACAATGAAGACCAGATGGGAAAGATTGGCTTCGACCATACCGTTGTCGAACCGCTTCTCCCTTCAGAAATTTAGCCCTCAATATTGCCATTTTTACAATGAAATCAGAGACTTCTCCCCAGGTACTTCTCTTACACATGATATTAATTGTTCTTACCATTGTTGTACAATAATACAGAATAGATTATCATTTAACTTGATGATGGATATGTCAGCTTATGCATGGGTAAAATGTGAGAGACAAGAAGATAAAGATTGTTATGAAGTTCTCAAGGCAGCTAATATCATCGGCCGTAGAGGAAACGTGTTTGGTTCCGAAAATCGCTACGTTCGACTCAGCCTAGTCCGAAGCCAAGACGATTTCGATATATTAATACAACGTTTACAGAAACTAGCCTCAGAGGAAGACGGAACCAGAACTATGTGACTGATGAGATCAACATTTGTTGATCAAAATCTTCCCTCACTTCCATATAAAATTGCTTGTATTGTATAAACATGGATATATAGGCAGAGGTCAAGCAATCCATTGACCTTTGTTAGTGTGTCAAAAGAGGGAAAAGGTTCATTGAAATGAACCTGTGTTATTTTATTGGTCATGTACATTGTAGCTACCACGTGTATATGTCGATATTTAATTATTCGAACTTATAAAATACAAATATAAAAATATTATTATATTTACCCAATCCAATACAAAAAATTACTTGATTGTGAATATCAAATTTGTTTTCTGGTCTCATATATGACCTTGTAATTTATTATGTCAACGTTATATATTTTTAAGGACAAATCTTTTACGTATGTCGAACACTATTAAATATTATTAATTTTAAATATTATTAAAAATTAATAATATTTATCCGTATTCGACCAAAGGTTATATTTTTTTTAATTTAAAGTAATAATAATTAATATCAGTGGAATAGATTTTATTTGACTTTTGTGTTTTTAAGGATTTTTATATTATTACACACGTGTAAAATTGTTGTTGTAGCGGTAATAATGTAAGGCCTGAATGATGGTTGGTTGTGGAAGAAGAAAGTAGAAAGATGCTAAGGCAGGGCGTTGAGAGGGTGATTAAGAGGAGATTTCATTTACTCAAAACCTCTGATATTCGGCGGAATGTCCCAAAAGAAAACGCCGACTGCGTGGTGATCGGAGCCGGAGTCGTGGGACTGGCAATTGCTAGAGAGATGTCGTTGAAAGGGAAAGAGGTTTTGGTCCTCGATTCTTCCCCCACCTTCGGAACGGTCACCAGCAGTCGCAACAGCGAGGTCATCCATGCCGGCATCTACTACCCTCTCGATTCTCTCAAGGCTCGATTTTGTGTGCGAGGAAGAAACCTACTCTACCAATACTGCTCTCAGCGCGGGATTCCTCATGACCAGATCGGTAAGCTCATAGTTGCCACCGGTGATTCAGAGATTCCGAAGTTAAATGAATTGTTTAATCGTGGGATTCGAAATGGGGTTGAAGATCTTCGGATGTTGGACGCTTCTCAGGCCATCAAAATGGAGCCTGAATTGCATTGTGTCAAGGCCTTGCTATCCCCTTCTTCTGGGATTGTGGATTCCCATTCTCTAATGCTGTCGTTTGTGGTAATTCGTCTTTTCTTCTCAATTAATTTAGTGAAAAAACTTAATTAATTATGTTACTAAACATGACCAGGATCCAGGGGGAAGCTGAAACGAATGGCGCCACCTTCTCGTACAACACCTCTGTCATTGGAGGTCATATTGAAGGAAATCAAATGGCACTTCACGTTTCTGAAACCAAAACACTTGAAAACTGGGATGGCGAGACTCCTTTGCAACCGGACCTCCTACTTATTCCTAAGTTTGTAGTTAATTCTTCGGGATTGAGTGCTCCCGCTCTGGCTAAGAGATTCCGCGGTCTAAACGCAGCCACTATTCCTCCTGCATGTTATGCTCGTGGTTCCTACTTTACCCTTTCAAATTCTGATTCTGCTAGGCATCCTCCTTTCAAGCATTTGATATATCCTATACCAGAGGAAGGTGGCCTTGGAGTGCATGTCACTCTGGACTTAGATGGCCAGGTCAAGTTTGGCCCAGATGTTGAGTGGATTCATCATCATGTACCTGATACAACCAACTTCCTTAATAGGTATCTTTTTTCTCTTCACATTCCAATTTTGTTGTACTGATTTAGGTGATATTTACTTGTTTTCTATTCTCAGTTTCATCATTCATGACTATGGATTTTCTATAATTTTGTTTGTTTATGAACTTGTACAAGTTCCATGATTTGTAGATTTGTGTTTCTTCAAATAACTGAACTACGGTCCTATGTAGAGGTATATGTGCTTTTCTACCATAAAGGATTAAAGGGTTATGATTATAACATGTGTGGTTACTTCAGTTTAGGAATAAAAAAAAATGTTTCCTGTAGTAGAAGGTGCCATTTCCCTTGAAGGTATACTCAGGAAAACACTAAATACATGAGATCAAGTAATTTGGATTAAAATCATTGTGGGTTTTGTTTTTGTTTTCTGTCTCGTTCTTTTGTTTGCTGGTAATGGAAATATTTCATGCATAACAATTATCCCAGCATCGAATAGTTCAGTGTGTATTATTTGTTTAAGGTGATGCTGTACTTCAATTCTTTCTATCCTGTTGTACGAATTGCTTAGTTTCCATCTCTATGGGTGCTTTTTCCTTTCTAAATTTCTTGTCTTTATTTTTTGTAATTTGATGATGAGTTGTTATAGTTATTACTTGACCTATTCTTCCAGAGCCAGCTTCCTTCCAATAACTGGCATTGTTTTGTGCATTAACTTAAAGGGTCAGTCTTGCTTTTTATGTTAAAGTGCCTACTGCCTAGTGTCCTAACTCTTAAGCTAATACAGTGATAGGCAGAAATCTCTTGATGCCTAACTTAACATAACATTTATCATTTATATCATAATGAGGTTCTTTCCATGTCATTTATGTTTTGAAAATTGAAAGTTTATCTACTGTCATAATTACATTTAAGCAACTCTTTTGAGTGAGTTGGAGAAGTCTCTTGTGCAGTAGAAGTTTTAATTGCTTCTAATTAAAAATTCCATTTCATTTTTACTATTTTCTCATTTGCTAGAACTTTTTGAGCCAAGTAATTTGATTATGCTGTGCTTCTCTTTGCTTTGTTTGAGAAGAACTCCATTGTGTCCAATTGGGATGTTCTAGAACTCAGTAGGTGGTAGTAAAGTAAGTTTTGTTCAAAGTCTTAGTAATTATCTTTACATTTAGAAAGTCTGTACTCCATTTGATATTCATTTGTTGGAGTTAGAACACTTAAATTGGGTGTCGTCATGAGAGGTCATGACATGAATTTGATTGATTTAGTTGCTTGGCTGGTTGGCGAACCCCCTTTCAGATTATAACATCAAAAATAACAGTTTCAGTTTCCACTATACTTTTCATTGTACTTCTCAATAAAGAGGGGATGGGTGTTTTGTGGGGTGGGAATAGTGGTTGGAACCATTTCATCAGTAGCTATTTTATGCCTCTGCAAATGCATTGAACTTGAAATAAGAAACACAACAATATTTTTTCCGAGTTCATTCAGGTAAATCAATTGCCGCATTTGTTTCATAAAAGCAATTAATGCAGGTCTTACTTTTTCTGAATAGAATGTCTGTGCTTGTATAGTGAAAGACATTGTCATGTTGTTAAAAAAACACTTGTGGTTCCATGCTCTCAGGTTTGACTATTCTGTAAATGCTGAGTGTGCTGCAAGATTTTATCCAGAGATTCTTAAGTACTACCCAAATCTCAAAGATGGATCTCTACTACCAGGTTATTCAGGGATTCGACCAAAACTTCATGGACCTGGGCAGTCTGCCAGTGATTTTGTAATACAGGTTGTTTCATCATTCATGTATTCTCTTTGTTATGGAGTATTAAAACTGATATATAATTTTGTCTGGCCATATGCCTGAATTTCATTTATGGTACAAAAAGCTACTCATTTTTTAATAACCTTGCATAATTTCCTCTAAGAAAGGAATAAAAGAAATTACATATGTTCCCAGGTTAGCATTCAGACAATTCTTTATCCACAATTTATGATTGGTGAGAAACTTAGCAAACAACAGCCAAGCCTTTCTCACTGAAGGTGCATGGATCCCCCTCTAACATTCTGTCGCCATCCTTGTCTTTTTTATATCATTATTTATGATCCCCAACCTTGTCTTTTTTATATCATTATTTATGATCTCCAACTTTGTCTTTTTTAGTCTCCCCTTCACCCTTTTACTCACTGGAATCTCAATTTGCTTCATCCTTCTAACAGGTGCATCCCTCAATTTGCTCCTATGTAGCTAAACCACGTAACGGATCTCTAATATTAGTTTGTAGTTATTTTATGTCAATTAGTATTTTTCATAATCTCGAAGTACCTGGGCTTAGGATTACATTTGGTATTTTGCGAGTTCCGACCTTTGGAATTTAGCTTATGATATTTTTTTTTATTTAAGTTTCTGATTATGAAAATTTGGGATTTTGAAAACTTGAGTGTTTCCATTCTCTTTCATTGTTTCTTACTGGTTTTCTCTAGTTGTTTTAGGTTATCTGGACATCTAAATGTAGTAAAAAAAATGTTTGGATCGTGCTGATCATCATGCCTAATCAAACTCTTGTACATGCTTAAATGCAGCAAAAGGGTTACCAGAATTCTGGTTAATGTGCTTCAAATCTGTGGTTACCTTATAGGCATTTCTTGATCTAACTGTGCTTTAGTAGTTCAAAGCTATGCTTTTTACACTTGATACTAAAGTTGTATATTTATCACTTTAAGGAACAGAATTTGTTTGTATTCTAGACAAGTATGGTTTAATGATACCAGAAAAGTATGCATTGTACCCGGGGCTGTTAATATTTCTCGAATTAAAGGTATAATACAACAATTTCTGTCTTTTTGCTTCATTTCTGTGCTTTTTCACAACCCTTTTTTGAACATTTCTGCACTAAAGTACTAATGACACTTACCCCTACCTTGTTATCCTCGCCTTTCTTCATTGGCAAGAATATTTTACATCATGTGAGAAAATTTGAAAGAAACACATCAAGTAATATTTTGTTTCTTTTTTCAGTAGAGTGTATTTTGATGATTCGGGTCTATTCAAGTATTTTTGACATAAATTTCTTAAATTCTAATTTTTGTAGGGAGAAGACATTCATGGAGTGGGTGGTCTTGTAAATCTTTTTGGAATTGAGTCACCTGGGCTGACTTCAAGCATGGCGATTGCTGAATATGTGGCTGCTATGCTTTTAGGATGATGATGTGTATTTACAATACGATCAAAACAAGCAACTTAATGGTGTCTTTGCATAGCAATAGGTAAAATTTACTATTTATTTTTACCAAATGATTCTGATGGAAGAATAATCACTGGCATGAGTATGATAGCACACGAATCTAATCTCAATAATAGTTGTGGGCAAAATCAGGCGTGTATGACTGCTGGTCTTATTTTGAAACACTTGTGGTTTCTCTTTGTTTCTTGTGAATTCAGAGGCATCCATTGAGTTGGTGTTGATTATTCCTCTTCATCATCGACCTTCATTGTTTCTTGGGAGCATCAGTATAATCCTGCATTTTGTAAATTTGTATTTTTCTCATCACTTCATAACTCATTTGTCAGAAACTGATCAAGTAGTATGTAGTCAGGTTGGCATGAGTCATCTAATAATGTCATGTGCGCTAGGGTTGATGGATGCTGACACGCATACCACCGTGCAAATGTCATTTAGGCCATCAGAACCACCGTGTACACTCTTATTGTTTATTTCTATGCGATGGAGACCAGTATTTGCTTCGTGCGCTAATAAGACAGCCTACTAAACATTATCTGAAAACACACCATTCTTAATAGTAATGTCAATGTTGTGTTATTTGAAAACAACAGAGTTCTGGGGAAAAGAAAAGAACATTCTGATGGTGTTTAAGAACCCCGTCGCCTTCTTTGAGCTGTAGGAGGTAATCTCTCAGATGGACCACAGGGAAGGGTGTTCCCAGTCTCCCGTTCAATTCTGCTTTTGAGCTCTCTTAGTATCCGAATTTGTCCCAGCTTTTCCGGAGACAACTTATCCCAGTAGATGCCTGCAAATCAAGCAATAGTTATATCCCAATACCAGTACCAAGAGAGGAATTCTTCTTAAATTCAAGTTGGCAAAGCAACAGAACCGAAATCGCATTCTAATTCCCACAAACATGTATCCCTATATTTTATCACCCTGGGAAATGAATCATGGCGATGGTAAAGACCAAAATACAAAAGGTAAAACAAGAGTTTTCGCCAACCTTGAGGCTTCGGAATTTCTGTATTGGTCAAAATAACTTGAGTAGGAGTACATATGATGTCAACAGGAACATCATGAACCAGCAGTTTCTCAACTGGAATATCATCAACCAATTGACAGTCATGCACTGTAACAAAACACAGAATCCAGTAATCGAGGTGGGAAATTGTTAGATATCATCTAACAAATATATTAATGAAGCAAGCAGTATCAAGAGCGGAGGGATTATGGCTGATAACCACACTGCATTCTTCATTCTTCTGATAGAGAGTAGATATATCTAAACATTCCAATCAATTAAAATTCAAATTATTATCATGAGGGTTGAGAATGCTAAAACTCATGAAAAAAATAAAGATATTTGAGTTGTGGTCTAAAACAGTTGCAGTAGACTACTGGCTTCCTGTTGCATGTTCAACATTGATTATTCATGTATAACTGTACCAGTTTAAAATGGAAAGGGACTTCTGTTAGAAATTCCTTCTTTTGATTAAAATAGGTGACTGTTATACCTGAGGTAACCACTGGGGTTGAATCATCAATCGCACCCATATACCGCAGCATGCCATATTCAAGTTCGGCAAATCCCTGCAGCCAAGTCCCGATTTCTCTTAAAATAAGAAAAAAATCATATGGCTTCTGATAATCAAACATTTCAAACCCAGTATACCCTACAACTAAATAAAAAATATCTGTTATAGACTCAAAATGAAAAAAAAAATCAATTTGCAATTTAAATCTCTTAACATATTTATACACTAAAACATTAGACCAAATTTCCAATGAACATACAAAAAGAAAGCAGTTTCATGATCTGCTGAGTTTCTTGGTTTGTAAATTGAACAGCTTCAATTAGTAATAGCAGTTTGGAAAGGGTAGTGCACTAAAGAAGTGCTCTCAGTAGGTTCATGGAGATAAGTTTTCTTTCATACAACGGTACAGCGCCAACGCAATATTGATTAACAAGCTAACAGAAAAATTTTAGTTATTGTGTTCAACTTGTAGGGAAAAAACAATTGCGTTGTTTAGCAGCCAAGAAAATATGCAATAGAAAGTGCCAGTTTCTGCAAATTATTAGTGTTTAAAACTAATTGGAATGGTTCATTCTCCACTGATTATTGACTATCAGAAGAGATAACATAGATGACAAATGTGGGTTGACTAGAAATAGTATTTTGTATTTTCCAATGTGGTAGAAGACAAAACTATATGTTCTTAGATCCCATTTTCCTCCATCATCAACCTTACATTACAGGATGACCAGAAAAGTAATGCCGCAAGATCGGATGGATCCATACCTCTCCCTTGCCAAGTCGAGCCCCAGTCTTTGGATCTACAGCAACTGAACCAAAGACAATTACATCTACTTTGATCTTTTCATCCAATCCAATTGGCCTTCCATACTTTGCAACCCCTACAGAAGTGCATGCCTCATTGATGGTACTAGCAGTAAGCATAGATGACTCAAGTATCGAAAAGAAACCGGTTCTCAAACGAGGTTGCGGAGTAAGCAACTTCTTGCCATCTGTACACATATTGAGGCCATATATTAAGCAATAAATATAGATGCTCCTGTACCAGAACAATCATGTTATAACATCATTAAAAGAATGTGGATTGACCTAAAAATAATTAAAAATCCAAGATATACACCCAAATAAAACGCTCTTGTATGATATCCTCAACAGTCATCTAGGCAACCAATGAAACCATGTCTCTTGAAGTGTTGTTATCTCACATTTCTTAGATTCTCTACTACCCATGGTCTTTATGTCCAAGTCAGGCCTCTCCGACTATGTCATCTAGTTTTAGGTTAGATGATTAACATGGTATTGAAACCCGGGGTTTGCCCTGTTGTCATCCAACCAAATACCCCTTCAGAGTTTGTCCCAAGTGATAGCCTGATAAGTTTTTCTATCTATGCTTACATGCGACTCGGCCCATTAAATGGCGGGTTTTCGGTTGAATGCTTAACACAGTTAGTGCCAATTTAAAGTAATAAGACTCCCCATTACTGCAATTGCTAGTAGCACTTATCAACTGAAGACAAGAGATATGATTCCATAGAAACTATTTATATTCATCCACAAATATCAAACGCACCCTTGAACTTCAAAATTTTGCAGCATAAAAATATGAACAAATCTTAGAATTCAGAATTACTTGGAAAGACAACTGATGAAATGAAATATCTAAAAAATCTAAAAGGAATGCATTCAATGATCACTATAGGGATACCAAATTGATCATTTTGAGTAAACTAACCAGAAAGAGTGAGAAACCTGACTTGCTTCTGGGGCGAATCCGGGTTTACTTTTACACATTTTGCCATCACAAATGCTTCCAGTTCACTCAACTGCCCAAAATTTCCTCGTCAAACAATTGAAACGCAGAAAATTCAAACACTTGGAAAGGTTTAAAAGTTTTACTTTTTTGGCAGCAGCTGAGGCACCGACAAAGTTTGGGATTCGATGATGAACGGGTCTGGGGTTCTGGGCAATATTCTGCGCCTCCATTAAATCCCAAACCCTTTTACGAATGACCCATTTCCAAGCTCTGGGGTCATCTTCTGCTTCTGCGGGGGTTTCCGTCATTCTTTTGGAAGTCTGGGCCATTGATTCTCGAGCCCTGGCGTCCAATCTCAACCTCTCAGCTTCATATGCCAACTCATCGAACTCCTTAGCATCAGAATTATAATTTTTCCTGCTTTGGGGAATGAAACTGAACGAAGAGAAATGAGGATTAAGCTTTTTATTAGCAAACAGGTGGCAACTGCGATTGTGGGTGAATGGAGTTGATAACCGGGTCATAGATGAGTCCATGGAATGGAATTCCGAGTAAAAATGAACCAATTCAGGAGTTTTTGTAGTGTTTTCGTTGGTGAAATGATAAGTGAATGTGATAAGGAATGAAGGGCTCAGATCAGTTCACTTATTACAAAATTATACACCACCATGATCAGTTTGATGAGAACATACATGTATTTAAATTCAATTTATTTGTGTAAAATATCTTCAATATAGTTCATGAATTTGGATGAAAGGGTACATAAAAGATCATTCATTCTTCCCCTCAGAAACCAACCAGTTGAACCTTCCGGAAAAATCATAATTTTACTTCCACCACCCTGGATCAATGGCCGTTCTACCGAAATCTATGGTAATGTCACTACGTATATCGAAGACGAAACCGGGTTGAACTTGGCACCTAAGCTTTCAAATGCAGAGAAATTACAGGCACCGCGACATTACTGCTCAGCCTTGAGCAATCTCCTTCTCCTTTGCTTTGCACAATTCATCAGCTGACTTCACAAACTTTTTAGTCAACTCATCAATCTGGACATTTTGCAAACATCTATAGATGGTTAGTCACTAATCTATAGCTTCAAGAAGGTTGTTAAACTGCAATGAAACTAGCTCACTTCTTTCTCCAATCTCTTGGCCTCATCCTTGGGGAAACTGGAACCCACTTTCTTTATTGTATCCAGTGCCTGTAAAGCCAGCAAAAATATTTACTTAGATAAGTTGTAGCAATTCCTCGTCCATCTCCAGCATCAAAAATTACTTGGACAAAAGTGGTATTCCTATTCTTGTTTCTCTTTGCGCCACGCATGCAAGAAACACGGGAGTATATGCAGGTAATATGTGCAAAATTATTGAACTATGAACATCGGAAACATAGTTGAGAGAAATTTTTAATATAACAAGTGATGCCACATTCAAAACTGGACGTTTCATTTTAAAAGCTTCTGCCTCTCAAATGTCAGAACTCGGAATTACATTCATTGCATTTAATTTCCCATTAAAAATAAAAATAGAGATAATAGGTTTGAAACCTAAATAACTTATCTGGTATAAAAATACATTACACAATACCTTTTGTCGAGCCCTTCTTATGCTTTGTTTAACATCTTCAGAACACTTGGCAACGACCTTGCACATAGCCTGCAGTGGTGCAAGAATATCTTAGCAGTGGATAATATAGACGAATGCGAAATAAGTGAAAAAAAATTGGTCAAGACAATCCAAACTCACCTGCATATGCTCTTTTGTTAATCTGGTTATCACAAAACACAGAATAACTAAATCAGTTGAGAAACGATGAAGTAATGTGTACATGGGAATGATAACAATCAAGCATGATAAATAAAAATAAAATACTAATTGCAGATAAATAATTATCAACCTAATCATATGGACAAGAGATTAAAGATACTAATTGTACATAGATTGAACTTAATTTGTAATCACTATTACATTGGTGATCAAACCAAACGCTTCAACTTCCATACTAACTACCAAATACTATCATATCTTAAATTAGAAAAAGGAATTATCTATAATGGAAGTTATTCAGAGTAAATACTTACGGTGGAATAGCTGCGATCAACCGTTCACCATCCACCTTCGGATTTAAGCCTAAGGGAGACGAAACAATGGCCCTCTCTAATGCTTTCACAGTCTGCAAAAAATCTTTCAATGTTATTTTTCCTCCAAAGAGGATTATAAATTTACTGTAATTTGACAGCCCCTAGACAGAAGATTATCAATGGCTGCAGTTTTTATCGGATCAAAAATGTAATAGGTCTTCAATTAGAAAGGGAAAAACAATTGGCATAGAAGAGGTATGTACTCTTACATTTGGATCATACGGATTCACCGACAAAGTTTTCGAATCTATAACAGAAACAACAGCTAAGTGGTTCAGTTGCATCTTTACACCTTCCGTTTCAACGATAATATGGTCGAGCATTCCTTCAGAAATATATTAAAATTGTTTGATTTTGAAACCATTACACTACAAATAAAATAGAATTTTATAAAATGCAAATCAAGTCAATTAAACCAGAAAATACCAGCAGACGCTCTTCCTGTTCTCAATTTGGCTAGCTCCCGTGATAAGGCCACTATTGCAGCATCCATCTGTGATGAAGCACCTTCTTTAACAGAAGGTCCAATATCAGGAGCCAGTTCCATTGTACTCCCACCAGAATCATCCCCTGACAATGCAAATTAAGGAAAATCACTAACAAATAAACCATTTCTTCTAGTTTTAAATCATATTTTCATAAGAAACTAATCCCTAGATTCCATTTTAATTATATATAAGAGAGAGAGATCGTATTAGCAAAACAATATGCAACCCATCAACACAAACAATGAAAAGATCACAAAAAACTACTCTTGTGCACAATAAATCAACAATCAGTTAAAAAGAGCTGCGTTTTTTTTAACGAAATCCCAGCAGAAAATGAGTAAGATGGTGTTAGAAAATTACTGGATTTTTTTCCTTTGGCGAAACCTCTACGAGAATCTCTTAGTACAGCAAATGAAGGGAAAGGATAGGTGTTTTTGGAATCGAGAGTTTGGTGGTTCTGAGAAAGCATAAATTGAGAGATGTTGCAGGTTTGCGTATTTGAGCTCCTCTGATACAGCGTTTTATGTATTGTGTTTCTTAATCGCATTGCTCTTCTAAGATACAAAGCCATCGTTTCCCTCCTCTCTGTTTCCTTCTTCTCTGTTCCGACTCTGTTTCTAAGCTTTCCAGTTCTTTACATTCTGGTATAGGGTTTTACTTTGTCGATAATAAACGAAAGTTAGGGGTTTGAGTTTTAAATTCTTTTTTTGATATTTAAAATTTAAAATTTTAATTATAAAACCTTAAGATATTAATTATAAATCTTATATCTTAAATTTTATAAATTAATCTCATTTTAAATTTTAAATTGAATCCTTAATTTCTAAAACCGAAAAAATTATAGTATAAAGACCGGAAGTCATCTATATTAAATAATTTTTGATATAATTAATGATGAATTTGCACCTAATCCTTTATCATCTAAATTTCAAGTTTCTATATGGACCCTCCCATGGTCTCAAAGGCCATCAAGGTTTTGTTTCCTTCTCTTTTTGTATGAATATTTTGGAAGTAGCTTCGTTTGCACTTTGAATTCTATATAGAATTTTTTTATTTGGACTCATTTTTATGTAAATTATAAGAATGAAATAATATATATATATATATATCAAAATAAAATATAACACAAGCTTAGTTTTAGAGATGAGCATGGGTCGGGTCGGATTTTCGACCCACCCACACTTGATTCGAAGAATCATACCCTCCACTCGTCACCCAACCCCCTACTTGATTTTAGGGTAAAAAAAATCCGATCCGATTTTTAAATTTTAAAATCTGATCCAATCCGACCCGCATCATAATTTTTTTTAAATTTTAGGGACTTAACTGTAAAAATAAAATAAAATTTAGAGATCTAATTGTAAAAAATAAAATTTTAGTGACCTAATTATAAAAAAGTAATTTTAGTGACTTAATTGTATTATATATATATATATATATATATATATATATAAAGATCATTATTGCAAATATCTCTAAAATATATATGAAAAAATTACACTATCTATCTCGGGTCAGGTCAGATTTTTCCACCCTAAACCGACTCGAGATCACCCTTAAAAAACTCAACCCAACCTGAACCTAAATTTTCTATCAAAAAATCTGATCAGATCGAATTAGGTCCCTATCTAATTCTCATCTAACAATGTTCAATATTAATCCAATTGATCTAATTATCCGACTATGTCACCAAGTTAAGGTTTGAATAACAATAATCAATTGAGTTAAAAAATTGGATCGTTAAGATAAGCTGATTAAAAACAATTTTAAAAAAATAATAATTGTAATACATGTTCTAAAAGTTCGACGAATAAAATAAAATCAACTTAGAAATCATGTGATTGTGTTGATATTTATTTAATAACATAAAATATTTAGTGATCTTAATGCAAAGCCAAATTGACAACCTAGGTTACTATAAAAAAAATATTTACATTCTTCACAGAAGACAAAATAGACACATAAACAAATAAGAGGCTAGGATTGGTTTTCATCTCTGAGCCAATTATTTAGCATTTATAAACTAACAAAACATGAAACAAATATATTTTCCTTTTCAACACTAATATATATGTTTTTGGATGAGTGTACGATGGACGTCGAATATCGTTGAATATTATTAATATTGAACACCGTTGAATATTATTAAATTAATTTATAAAAAATAAAAATCTAAAGAATTAATCATATAATTATTAATTATACGTTGAGTTTATCATTCTTTATTTAATTACATATTGAGTCCTTGATGTTTTAAATTTTTATTAATTAATTTAATGGTGTTCAACAATGTTTAACATTAATAGTGTTCAATAGTGTTCAGCTTGATGAATGAGGATGACCATAGTCAAATCTAACGATCTAAGGATTTTGAGTTATTTTGTAAATTTAAAAAATTTAAAGTTTTTTAAAAAAAAAAGTTAAAAAATAAAAAATATATAAAATCAAATTATATATCGTATTTTGATTAGTTAAATAATTTTTTAAATAACTATTAATAATCAAACACTTAAAATAATAACAATATAAATATATAATATTTATTTAAGCCAAAAAAAATACTTAAAAAATTTATTAAATAATATAATTTAAACTTGTTTTACTATTAAGCCTATATTGACCTTAAACCAGTCCAAATAAAAGGAGAGAGGAAAACTAGCCAACAGCAACGACCCCCCAATTCCAGTAAAAAAATGAAAAATATTGGCTTTCCTCATCCAGTCAATGCCCTTTCGACGTCTTGAAAAGGCCAGGATTCGCCACTATTTCCACCACGGTCGCCTACTTCTGTTCTGCCTGCCCCTTACAGTATACCACAATTGTTTTGACTTTCTGTCATCTTCCTTCAAAGCAACAAGAATTTTAAAAAAAATAGCAGATTTTAGGGGGACGGCAGTGGCGGCGGTGGAATTTTATGAACTAAGAAATGGCCAACCCCCAAGTGAGTGCTAATCACTGCTATCACCACAGCAATGTCATGGCGGTATCAACATCTCTGAATTCGCTTCCTCCATTGCTCCTCAGAGCCAATCGTGGTTTCCTGCAAACCAAGAGGATCGCTTTGGAGAGAGATCTTGGTTTCAGAAGCTTAAGAAGAAACAAGGGCAGAGAATACTCGGTGGTCGTTGCATCGAGCAGCAACGTGGCTGCACCTGATCTCTGGGATTCATGGAAACCGCAGGAAAGTTCTTCGGCGTCTTCACTCAGCGACATCCTTTGGCCTTCTGCAGGTTTGTTTTACAGCTAAGAAAAACTTAAAACCTCATGACGAATACGAATTGAGCAAAGTGGGATAAATTCTGGGTTTGGATGAAAATTGGAACAGGAGCGTTCGCAGCGATGGCGATATTGGGAAAGATGGATCAGATTTTAGCAGCAAAGGGGATTTCAATCACAATTGCACCTTTAGGGGCTGTTTGTGCGGTCCTGTTTGCCTCACCTTCCTCTCCTGCTGCTCGGGTATGCTGTTACCGTTCATTGTCATATACTGCTTTATTTATTAGATGAGATTAATATCACAATGGCCCTAAGAACTTTTCGAGGTTCGTTGAAAGTTCAAATTCGAGTCAAGTAATTTAGAATTTGTCTCGTCTTACTTACAACCTAGACTAAAATGAAAAATATTTTTTTCGGAGACCGGACAATTACCCATCTCCATCCGATGATAGCCATATTCGTAAGAAGTCCGAGTTTAATCATTTTGTTTGTAAATATTAAGAATATGTATGGACATATATTATTTTGTAATCACCTTTAAACTTATAAAAAAAATATGAGCTAATGACTAATGTGATACATTTTTTATATGAAACCTTTACGTTGTTGCAGAAGTACAATATGTTCATGGCTCAAATAGGTTGTGCAGCGATTGGCGTTGCTGCCTTCACTATGTTTGGTCCTGGTTGGCTCGCTAGAAGTGCTGCCCTGGCTGCATCCATAGCTTTCATGATCTATACAGGTTCATCCCATCCACCAGGTACGCCTCCTTGCTTCGTTTTCTCTTCCATCTTCACCTTCATCTTCATGCTTTCGCACCCGAATGCTAACTTGAGCTATCAATGTAGCTGCTAGTTTGCCGATTCTATTCATCGACGGAGTTAAGTTACACCCCTTGAGTTTTTGGTACGCTTTCTTCCCCGGTGCTGCTGGATGTATCGTTCTTTCTCTGATTGTAAGTTCCTAATTCCTATTACCCTATTCATCTGAATACAGGGTTTAAAGTGTGAATTTGTAAGGCTTTTGTTGAGATTCCTCTGGTGCTCTCTGTTTTGTTTTCTGCAGCAAGAAGTGGTTTGCTACTTGAAAGACAATGTCAAGTTTTGATCGGAATTTCAAAGGAAACCGCCGGTAACTTTGGAGCTACTTATTGTGGTAGCTACAAGCATTCCGATTGCTACCGATGCCAAATCTGTAAAATAATAACTGCGAGTTTGTAACATCATTACGATTTAAATCTTGTTAAATATATAAATTATTACTTTCGAACCCTTCGAATGATCCAATAAAAAAGATAATCTTATTATTCTTATAATAATTTCAGCTTCTTAAACACGTTACTTCCACTTCTTCGCAGAAGATCCCTGCCCCGAACCATTGCTTTTCCCACCCGGAATCGTACTTGTTCACCAGATGAAGAGCAAACAAACCAACCCCGTCAATATATTGATTGGAATTTCATTTTTCTCGGGAACCAAACATGGAGTTGATGATGATCTATACCTTTTTCTTGGGAGCCATGTTTACGATGGTTAATGTTTTTTTATCGGTTGAAAGTGTGTTGAATTGTGTGGGGTTTGAGGGAAAGAAGTTGGCATGTTGGATTCTGCCGAGGTAAGCAGCTGGGTATGGTGCACTGGTGCAGAGACCGACATTGATGAATAAGGGTGATCAGAGTGTTTTGTTCTTGGGGATGCCATTGCCAATTGCCACGTTGGATAATATATGTAAGCTTGTAGTTATTTATGTCCGATTCTCGTAGATTATTTGATAAATCTTATTTATTACGTTATTTATAATCGAAGTAATTAAAATCGTTCATCTTTAAATAATTATCCACACACTAATTACATGTAGAAAAAAGGTAATGATTTATTTAAAATTTTTTGAAATAAACGATTCTAATTGCTTAAGACTACGAATGATGTAACAAACATGATTCACTTAATAATGAAACTTAATAATTTTTCATGATTCTCCACCAATCAAAATAATATTTCCTTTATCTATCTGGGGAATAATGTTCTTATCGATCAGTATCATCTTCAAATTTCATCATTATTAAGTATTATTAATTTTGTATACATTGTTAGACGAGAGAAAATATATCTTGAGTCATTCTCACATGTTATTTATAAATCAAACAATTAAAAGTATTTATTTAATTCTTTTTTATCATATTTATTTAATTCTTTTTTACTAAATATATCAAGTGAAGATTCACTTGATAAAAATGATAAGGTAAAAAGATTTAAATGAATGTTTTTTATTGGTTAATCTCATAAATAACGTGACAGGAATAACTCATGATATAATTTCTCTATTAGATAGAGATAATTCTACTATAAATAATTCTACTATCAAATTATATAATATAAAACTTAAAGAGTTATATAATATTATTAATTTTATCAATTCAATCAATGTTAGTTGTTAAATCTAATAATTTTTTATATCAATTGATATTTATCATATTACATTATTATCCCTTAATTTTTTTGAATTTTTTTATTTTACCTAAAAAAATATTTTAAGATCTTATAAAATATATAAAAAATAATTTTTAAAAAATATAATATTTTATATAATAATATATCAAAAAATTATTAAATTTTATTGGTCAAAATTAAAAAAAAAACTTAAGACCCAATTCAATTTATTGATTTAGAATATTAATTAAATGTAAAAGATAGAGAGATTCGATTGTTTTTTTTTTTTAATTCAAAGGCTTTCGGCGTGTATTGTTAGCTGTTATTAGGTCCATGACTTAGTGGGCAGATGCATTGGCCCATTAAAAGCTTTATTTAGTTACTTGTTTTCTGTTTCATTTTATCTATTATTTCTATACTTTGAAGACTGGGAAAAAAAAAGAGAGCAGCTTATCCAAAACGAGAGTACAAAGAAATGGCTCTCCTCGCCTGTAATCCTCTTCCCTCTCTATCTTCTTCTCCATTTCCTTCTTGCACCACCTCGTTGCCCATCGTCGTTTTACCTAGTAAGTCTGTTTTTTATTTCACACCATTGTCTCTGTGGGAAATTTCATCGAACACCTCTTGTCATTGATGTAAACATTCATCTTGTTAGAGAAATTTTCTATTCCTTGTCAGTTTCCAGGTTGAGGGTGAAATCGATTGATTACCATGTTTCAAAATGTTCAATTGGTGCACAGTTCGTCCCCAGCAAGAAAAGATCAGTGGTGATTGTGAAAGCGTCTGCTGAAAGTACCGATGGGGAGCAACAGGTTCCATCGGAAAGAAAGAAGGAAGATTTAGCAGTGGGACTACTTCCTTTGGAGTCTAAGATGCAGCAGTTGGCTGAGCAGAAGGCGAGGATGAAGCTGGCCAAGAAGATAAGGCTTCGTAGGAAGCGACTTGTTCGCAAGAGACAGCTGAGGAAGAAGGGACGATGGCCTCCTTCTAAGATGAAGAAATTGAAGAATGTATGACCTTTTGCTTACCCTTTTCGAATTCTTTCTCTTTGTCTTGTAGATGTTATATGCTGTTGTGCTGTGATGACTTCAATGAACTGAATTTGCTGTTATTCAATTTCATTTCGGAAACTCAAAGATATATGATCTATGTATTTCCCTGATTTTGCTCTCTCTCATGTGAAATGCATCCCATTCCCATGCATATATATATATATATATATATATATATATATATATATATATGATAATCCTGACTTTGTAGTGACTTTTACATGCTTGCATTTCACTACCCTGTAACTATTTTTATGTGGTGAAAGAAAATGGAAGAAGTTGATTCATTCGTTTGAGATCTTTGGGATGATATTCGGCTTATGTATGGAAGCTCCATGTTTATATTCTCTGTTATTAAGATTTGGATGAATGTGGTATACAGACATGTATCTAATGTAAGGTATCTTCATTTGTTCGACTTTTCATGTATTTAGTAGGTTCTAGTTATATCATATCTTCATATCTATATTCGAATATGCGTAATATGTAGGTTTGGAACACTGGTTGAGCATTGTGTACCATTTAGCGGCTTCTGTTTTGGTTGGATCATTGTCAGTTAGAGTTACAAATGCCATTTTGGCTTCTGGGGTCTAACTTGTTTGAGTAATAAGAAAACACATATAAGTTAGCCTACTTCTTGTTATCATTCTGCTTAAGACGCAAGCTATATCAGTATATCGATGAGTTACAATTTTTTATTGCGTTCGGCGTATATTCCGATATAAGTACAAGTGTGTGATTTCTTAAGCTATATCTATCCGACAACTGATTGAGCATCCGCCATTGATTTTGTCGCCTGTATACTGTTGAGAAGGCTGGAATCGACAAGACGATAGCTCAACTTCGAGCCGGATTCTCACATGAAGGTGCAACTCTGCACCCGTACCCATCATTCATAGTAACAGGGTTGGATTGTTTTATCTTGATAAATGCTTATAATCACTCAAAAATATCATGTTTGAGTTATGATAAAATCGATTATCAATACGTTGTCGTGTTCTATTGTCATGTTAGTGCAGATAATCTTTATGTTTTCAGGGGACTATAACATTGTAATTTCTCTAATATTAAAACGTGCCAAAATGATATTGATTCTAATACCCATTAATCGGAAGCCATTGCTCCAACCAGTGAAGCAAATTTGACAATTTAAGTTTGAACACACAAGTTCAAATTCATAACGAGTATAAACCAAACACAAACTCAAAAACAAATGAACAGACATGAACAGAAAACCGGTTCATTGAAAATCGGTTCATTTCTTACAGCCTAAACCGTTGGTATTGTAATAATCAAGCTCTATCAAATTTAGTTTTATCTTTAAAATTGTGGTTCTTGGAAATGGATTGTGAATTACTGTCAAAACCATCAAAGTCAATCTTCTGCAAGAGCTTGGGAACCCCCCTTTCTACGTCTAGATTGTGTTTGGAATCATTGACCGGAATGCCCTGGTCGTCTTCCGGAGCCCATGCCCGGAAATTGATCAACGAAGGTGGGATCCTTGGGAGGAACACCCGCCGGAAGTTGTTCAATATGCCTTTGTTGAAAGGGTTTGTCTTCCTATCGTACCGGTACCTGAAGCTCTCGTACGTTGTCTGAAGTTCATGCATGCATGCAAAGGAAAACATATTGAAATGGCCTGTACTGAAAAGGTGTTAACAGAAATCGTGATCGGGGAAATCGAAATGACCTGGTTGGTGGAAATGAGGTAGAAATGGAAAACTGTTAGTCCTCCGACGAACCATACGACGATGAAGCAATAGAGTATGAGAATAACCGATGCTGCATCCCTTGATACGGCTGTCCAGAATCCGCAATCTTGTCGGAGAAGGTTTAGCCAAGAGCATATGAACACATATATGCAGAGTGTGGTTGTGGAAGATATAAAACAAATGAAGAAGGGATAGTTGCGCTGATATCATTCACCCACCCACAGTGTTTTCCCAGAGAAAAGGAGGAACATGAGAAACAAGAACTTGATAAATTTAGTCTCTCTCTATATATATATTAAACTTGAAACCTAATAATTAAAACAACAACAAAGTTTGGTATAAATATATATTTTTAAATTTTTTATTTATTAATTTACGTGTGACATAAAATAATTAATAAAATATATAAAAAATCAATTTTATTTTGGATTATTCTTTATGTTCAGTCCTTTTTTAAAAAAAAATACTATTAAACTATTTTTAATAAAAATATTTGTTGGTGTAACAACAAAAAATAATACTATATCTATCACGAAGATCTTGGTATCTAAGAGTATAAATGAATAGAGTATTTGCCTTGAATTGACCATTCTAGTGCTATAAAGAAACTTACTTCTCCGATGCATTGCCCCACCCACGGGCAATGGTGGTCAAACTTCTGGACACAATTGTTGCAAATAGAGCAATGAGACGCCCGAGGCGTACGATACAGCAAGCAGGTCTCACAAAACTTAACCTGAACCGTTTCACCCGTCTCTAATTTCACTTCCTTAATCCTAGGCATTTTCAGACTCCCAGGCTTACCGTTCAACCAATCAAACGACGTGTTCTTGCCAAGATCATTGTCGTCCTCCGATTCAGGTGGTTTTGAATTTCTGGGTATGATCCCAGGGTCTCCAAAACTGGTCAAGAATAGAAACCCTAAATCCAAAACAGTAAGGATGAGCCCCCCAAGCAGAATCTGGTGGTTGAGGATCGTATCTTGGGGCTTCATATGCATCGCCATCTTTATGCAGAAAGCAATCGCTGGGCATCCAATCATAGACGACGTTAAGAAAAGGGATGAAGCATCGGGCCCGAGGATCACCCTCCCGCCGCAACAAAATTTCTAAAAAACAAAACATCAATAATAATCAAAATCAGAATCCATTTCATCAAATGAGGAAGAAGGTTACATTGTTTCCTTTCCAAACTTGATAAATCCGCTTTGTAGTCTGTTTGGTTGGATTAATGGATGAAGAATCGTGTATTTTTTTCATGCTTCCCTGTCTTTCGATTGAATGCATGTCCCAAGCTACCTGATAATGGGAGAGGAATCGACACCCCACACAGAGAAAACCAAGAACCCAAAACTTGGGGGGGGAAGAAGATAGGGGATCTTAAATGAAAATGTTATTGGAATTGGAAACGAGTTTCATTGTTTTTGTTAGTTTCAGAACGTGCTAGCCGATGACATTTTGCTGCTCTTCTCAACCCTGTTTCCTAACAAACTTTTTCATGGGTCATCGTATTTTCTATTTTCAACCGAGCTTTACGCAATCGCTTATTACAGAACATCTTTCTGTTTCATAGAGACAAACTTGTTTTATTGCTGTGTTGTCCGACATTATATATCTCAAACTCATCATTAGTTTTCTTTTTCGAGTTAAATGGACTTAGTTTAGCATTGTTTTAAAAATATAATAAAAAATATAAAATATTTTTAAATCATAAGATTTAAAATATGGGTATGAATTTAAAAAGTGATTTTAAATTTGAAAAAGTGTTTAATATTATTGTTAAAAAGTATTTTTAAATAAATAAAATTGATATTTTAGATATCTTTTGAAAATATAAAAAGATTGATATGAAGTGTAATTAAGTAAACGTTTGTGTTAACATAGAGCGATAAATGTGGGAACTGAACAATAAAATGATTAGGGAAACTCTATGCATGTCTCGGGACCATTACTATAATCTCAAAAGATAAATGTAATAGAATGTACAACGATACTGTTTATATATCGTAAGATCTCTTCTTTTCTTTCTACTGTAAGATTAATGACCCCACCTCTTCTCGTACACGACAATAACATTATAACTTATTCACAATATATATATATATATATAGTTATAGTTATAGTTATAGTTTCACTAAACCAGATACATAGCATAGATTGAAGTCAAAGACTCCATATCAACCAGAGACTATTGGCAAACTATCATTATTCTAATACACACATGACACAGCCATATCATTTATTTCAGATGGAAGATTTCAGGGACCAATCATCTTCTGTAATTCTAAGACTCACAGACTCCTTTAACAGATCAAATGAAGTGAATGAATATGGTAAAAGTAGGACACTCATCTCCTGGTCCACTTGTTCCAGCAGCGTTTGAATAGGTGCGACCTGCATATATCAACAAAGAAAACTTAATGGAACAAGATTCAACCTTCAGGGAGTTCATATCAATGGGGAACTTTCTTCTTGGGGGATACACATAAAACTATGACTATTATGAACTCGGATTTTTCCGATGGCCAACTAGATTATCATGGAATGCATTGCATTCATTCCCCTGTGGCTATCGGTTTCTCTAAGTTGTTTTCCAAAATATCATCATTTTATAGCAGATTAGCAGTGGATGAAAAGTAAAGAATAGAATAGGTGTTTTACCTTCTTTGGCTCCTTGAAGGAATTCTCGTCCATCAGATTAGCAGATGTGAGAATGGTCTTTGTTGATCCAGACAGCTTTACTGTGTCTGGATCCAATCCACCAACAGAAATTTGGAGGTTCACTGAATTGCTCCCAAAGTTTACAGCCTGGATTTTTAAAAATATATAAGAATATGTTTGAAGGTAAGCCAGAAAATCAAAGACAGTTTATATGTTTTCAGTTAGTTAGACAATGGTAGAAGTAAGCAAGTAAAGGATTTGGATACTTCGATAGATTTGTAGCGGAAGGGATTGGATGAAATCATCTTCAGAATTCATAACTGGCTTACTCTTATGACCAATAAACTTACAACCTCCGAGAAAAGAATCGAGAAAAAAATATATGGGGTGGTTCGCCCTATTCAGATATTCTCGATCGAGAAATAAATGGGATGCATGTCATCATCCCAAACCAGAATGTGGAAAGTTTTTCTATCCACTGGCAGTGTACCTGACAATATATATATAACCAAAAAAATGTTCTAGGTCCTACACATTCAGGGAAATCAAGCAATTATCCTTTTGTAATTGCAGATAAGGTTTCGGAGCACATGGACTTCTTGTTAGGCAAAGGCAAAATGAATCAAATATAGCTATGGTAGAATGTTTAGAGAGAACTATCAGGGTCTAGTGGTCTACATGTTACAGACCTTTATCCTTATGTAGGTTTGGCCGTCTGAATTTTTCCAAGCAATTGCAGATGCTACAAGGGAAGTAGAGGAATCTTTTTGCAGTGTTGCATTAAGAAAGGTTGCTCCACTTGACTCTGTGAAAAAACGTTGCACCCAGTAGCTAGGAGTCCCATAGG
Source organism: Abelmoschus esculentus (assembly GCA_035048815.1). NCBI lineage: Eukaryota > Viridiplantae > Streptophyta > Magnoliopsida > Malvales > Malvaceae > Abelmoschus > Abelmoschus esculentus. The sequence continues at coordinate 3,953,529 of JAUCBN010000039.1, forward strand.
CTTGAAAGGAGTTGAAGACGATTGCATCTGGGTTCCACCTTCGTAACAAAGTATCGAGATCAGATTTACAACATAATTAAGAGATTACAGACACAGACACACACACATTGAGAGTAAAAACAAGAACAGTAGGAAAAATACCGCCTGTCATTCGAATTTACAAAAAGTGGTGCATAGCTAGCCATCTGCACAATGTCGCTGCAGTACAGTAAACATAGTTTCAGTTGCTTGAAAACATAAAACTTATAGAAATAGTTTGTGCTCCAGAAACACTTGTACTAGTTATGCAAGAATCCATCAAAATCTTTGAACTACATGTTTTGCCAATTTCCCATTTCAATGGAAGTATTTAAAAAGTTCTCGGCGAAGAATCAATTGTTTTAAAACTTAGAATTTATACTAAAGGATACAAGATTAGCAAACTTAGAATCAATGGGGCTTTTCATGAAGAGACCAGGATAGGCCTATTCTGGAGATTTAAATGAAAGAAGCTAAATGGAATATGTTGAATAGAAAAAATAAAATGTAAATATAAATAACCTGTTCTTTTCCAGACCAATAAGGAATCCTGCCTCAGCAAGTGCTGCTAAAAGACTTCCAGTGCCAGCATCTTTCCCGGTCACAGCATATTCACTAACAAAGGCCTGGAATGTGTTGAATAAACAAATAAGAAAACAAACAAATCCAAATGTCATTGAAACCACATTCACATACCTTTGGACCCTGTCTTGATGTATGATCAAACTGATTGGACATGGAAAACAAGTTGTTGGCAGATGTATAAACCTATTAAGAGATCAAGGAAAAGATTTATCCTGCCATCCATATTCGTAACAGAAAATGAAAAGCGGAAAACAAAAGAAGCAAGGAGATAAACTAAAAAGGCATCCTATTGTCAGTATGCATGCCATCAAAAACTTTACATGAAAATCATAAAGATCAGCAGGGTGGTCGAGTGGACGAGACGATCCATCACAGTTTGAAATTATTTTGATATCTGGGTAGGCACGCTTTATAGCATCATAGAACTTGAGGTAATTTCCTGTTCAATCCAAAACAAAGAGGGGAGAGTAAGTCTCCACTGATATTTATAAAATATATAACCATTTACTACTAAAGAACTGCTGTAACTTATCGAATTTTTCATCATGTAAAAAAAACTGTAAAAGTTTTTCATTTATAAACAACTATCTAACTAACAAATCCACATATGCATATGCATGTGCAAGCATAATAAATTTGCATACCTCGATAATTCTTCTTCCAACAATCTTCATTCCCAACAGCAACATATCTCAAATCGAAAGGTTCAGGGTGTCCCATTGCAGCTCGAACAGCACCCCACCTCGAACTAGAATCACCTCTAGCAAACTCGAGGCCTTCAAGGGCTTCCTGCAATCAACATATTATAAAGAACATCATCAAAAAATGAAAGAAAGGAGAAACCATTATAAAGAAAGATGGTAAAAAGCACAAGTAACCAGCAAAGCAAGTGCAGATCCTCACCCGTAACGAATTACACTAACGCTAAGTATATCTAGATATCAATTTTTTAGAAACAAACTATAAGGCTATGTTTTCCTTCTGGTTATCTAATACAAACACTAAACTCATGTGGGACCAAACCAACTTCAGTTATATTATCAGGAAATAATCTTATTAACCACCATCACTGGCAAAAGGGAGAACTGCAGAGACATACTTCCACAAAAGGCAAAACACTGGATGTATCAACTTGATCATTGTGACTAATTCCTGTAAATTTTGATAAATCCCAAGGAAAAAGATAAAGTTACTAAAGGCATTAGTAAACCAGTTCTAACTTTAAAAAGAAAAAAAGAAAACAAATAATGGATAGAATGGTGCACATAGTGCACATGCAAAGTACCATTGTTGAACACCCATATCGGCAATGCACCAAGGTCCTCTGCTAACTGCATGAAGATAATAATAATTTAAAATGCTAGTACTTAAACGATATAAATTGAAGTGCTTCCTGTTCAGGACAAATCTATTAACCCTACAAATGAATAAGATACCCACTTGAAGGAACTCAAAGTAACCAAGTCCATCATCCGTCCAGTACATCCAAACGTCACCAAAGTGACCAGGTCTTTCTTCCCAAGGTCCAACACTTGCTTTCCAGCGAAAAGCATTTCTTAACCATTCACCTTCCACAAAACAGCCACCTAATACAGAATAATTAAGAATATACATCATTTTTTATGTTTATAACTTATATATGAGTAGTGCTTAAATACACACAAGGGCAGCAGGTGTCAAATCAAACTTACAAGACAAATGATCAGCAGATTATAATTGAACGATCTACTAACATGAAATAATAAAGAAATTTTGTATGGTAACCTGATTCAAGAGATATCTGCAAGCATAGTGACTATATACAAAAGAATCCAACCTAAGCTGTTAAGACACACAACATAGTACATACCTGGAAATCTAACAAATTGAGGTTTTATATCTGCAAGCATTTGAAAGAGCTCATTTCGAAAACCATGCCCCTATTACAAAATCATTGCAAGATAAAAGATTAGACCATATAAGATACGTACGACAGCTAGAAATTGTGAACAAGGTCATGCAATAGCAAACCCACAAAATTGCAATCTCCTTTTAGAAATCCTCATCATCGTTTTAGAAGACATATAAACATATGGCTTCCAGGGCGACCAATTTAAGCATTCCAAGCAATTCTCATCCTAAAAATCTCTTAATTAACAGCTATGCAATCAAGAAATATTGGCAATCGAAGTAACTAAACACATAAATTTGTCACTTTTCGGTATGTCACACTTAAGAAAGAAACACAAAACCTTGTAAGTGTCCAAAGGCATAGCTGACACTTGATCAAACCATATCACACCCTTCATTGATGTTGTTAGTTGCAGCCTTGAATTGGGGTTTGTTTCTTTTGCTTCTAACAGAACCTCCATCTTTGTCCAGTTTGAAACATCAGAAGCAGAAGCTCTGCAAGGACAATAATGTTAACTGGTTAACTTTACGGCATCTTAAACAATAATTCTTGAAGGAAGGAACCATTGCTAGTTAGGTTGTTACATTATTTTGGTGGAAGCCAGTGTCTGCAACCCATTTGAGCTCGTAAAAGATACAGAAATATCAATTGCTTCTGTTGAACGGACATAAAACACGACCTTGTAGCTCTTCCCTTGCTCAATATTCTGCATGGGAAACAAGGTATAAATCATATAAATTGTAGAACAGCTGAGAAAGTAAGAGACTATGATTTGCAAGCCAGTTGAGATTTTACATTTGCATTGTCTAAATAACCAAGAAAATAGAGTATGCACTGAGAAAGCTTTTGGTAGAGAAAAGTTAATTTCATTAGTCTCTATTTAACTTCAGTTGTTCAGAGAGATAGCAAACATACATACACACACACACGTATTATATAAAGTACTTGATATGATATCAATTTATGCTCACCATGCCCCAAAACCCTGGGTTATATATACCAACTCCCCCAGATGGACAGGTATTAGTGCCCTCGCTATTGCAGAGAACCTCCATTCTGACAGCCACCTTGTTGCTTTCAAAACATGATGACCGGTCTGTTGACACAATAATAGATGACTCATCCCCGATTATGGACCATGGATCAATGTTTGAAGGTATGTTAGAGCCCCCAGCTTCAAAACCTTGAAAAAGAAAAAAAAATTATGATAATTCTAAGCCTTAACAAATGAAAACGTTTATTGATATTTTATATGTTCACAGTGGAACTATAAGGACTATCCCAGAAGTTCTTTTCAGTAACAAATTTTGAAGCCAACTAAACTGCTGAAGCAAGCTAGCTCAGTGTCACCAATCAATCACACTCAAATAGAAACAAAAAGGGAACGTGAATAAAAGACAACCACATATCATATTGAAACCTCTAGCTAATAGGAATTGCATTAGGCTTATAGTTATGAATTAAGTTCTATCAAATGACTCAACATACCGGGTACCTTAAAAGGCAGCCCAAACTCCCAAGTTGAGGGTAGTCGCATCAACAACAGAAGGAAGAAATTCATTGCATAAGAGAGATTAAAGAGCACAAAATAGAAAAATCAAACAGCCTATATAGGGAGAAGTAAATATTTGACACAAAAGCCATGAAGTGATTATATTTGTTTACTTGCACACCACCTCCTGCAAAAACCAAATAGTGTTGTAAATTTTGCAAACTAAAGATTCTGAACCTTATACTTTTTTCAATATAGGGCTCCAACCAATTATATAATTTAAATACCAAAAAAAGAGAGAATCTTCTTTTATTATTTATCTCTACTTCAATGATTAGAAGGTTTTCAGACAAACCTCTGTTGCTGACAAGCTCTGCCCACAGCCCACCAGCACCAGCATGGTTAATCTCCTGTAGGGAAAGAAGGATCGCTTGCTCAACAACAAATAAAATATTATAACGTCACTACACGAGGTAAGTAATCAAGCTGAAAGATGTAAACCGGAAGTAATACAAATTGTTAGTTTTTCAATAATGACATCTTTTTGGCAAGTAAAGCTATGGTCTTTAGACAACATCTTAGTTTTTTGGTTTTTTTTTTGAATTAGCTAATAGTGATTATATAAGTATATGTTATAGAGTATACTCTCAACATCAGACATTGATCGCTCAATCATTGTGTTGCATTACTGGTGCTTGAACCCGTAACCTCAAGGAACAACAATTGTTCCCTTAACCACTGAGGCAAAGTGATTAATGTAACTGTCTGCAAGTGTATTAGGCAAAACATCTGAACTGGAAGCAAATATTAATTGAACTGACCTCAAAGAACACTCCAAAGAGCGTTTGAGGTATCAGATGGCCTGACCGTTCGGAAGCATCTATAAACAGCTTAGCTGCCAGGTTTTCTTCATCAGCCAAAGATTGATAGGGAAGGAATAAACTTATGAAGAGGCATAGAAAAAGCACACTGAAAGGAAGCTTGCAATGACCCATTGCCTACACCACAACCAGCATATGGAAATAGCAGTCAGAGCACATATATATAACTATAATCCGTGTGTCAAACTCTTGTGTGTATTGAGATTGTTGTAAATAGAAAAACAACATGCATCAGCATCGGTGTAAAAGGGAATATTGAAATCATTTGACGATAAATTGAAGGGAAAGGAAGACAAGTAAATGAGAAATCTCTGGTCAGCATTCATAAGTAGCAACTTCCATGATTGACTGACACCACCACAATTAGAACATACGAGATAAAGATTCACTAATATCCAACACTATACTTGCTTATGATCAATGAGAGTAAAGTGGGTTCAAGAAAAGCAAAATAAAGCAGCAGATTCAATTGAACTCTCAGGGCAACAACAACAACAACAAGGGGGCAAAGAATAAAAACAAGCTGTTATTGTGTCTAAAAATCGAAAGACGAAAACCCACCATCGGGCAACCCTCAGAAACCATGGAGAGAATAAAATTGAAAAAGAAGTGAAACCCAGATAAGAAGAAAGTGAGTTAGTGATGAGGAAGAATCAAACAGCGTTTTATAGTGCAGAAATTCAGAATTAGTGATAGCAGAGAGTAAAAAGTGTTGGGGGAAATGGAGTTACTTGGGAGAGGAAGAGACAGAGCTGTGTGCGTATGCTGTGGCGAGGAAAGTCGGAAAGTTTAGCTTCAAGCGACGCGGTTGCCTGGCTTTCACGTCAGCAAAACCATGTACCTTGTGCTTTGTAACATCCAAACCATGTCATGTCCGCCTTCGGCCGACGTCCTAGAATAGTAAGTACGATTGTAGAAGATAGAATAATAGAAGCAACTCCAAACACCAAACAAGTCAAGTTTTGAACTTTTCTCCCTAATCCATGTCTCCAACCCCCTGGCTTACGTTATTTCTTATGGTCACTAGCCTAGATCTCCTGGAGCCTATCCATTTCCAATCCAAGTCTCCAAGAACGATGATGTAATGGTGACACAGAACATGATGAAACAGTTAGGCCACACAATAGATGTTGTGTGAACAATGACATCAAAGCTGTTCGTGCAGTTCAATCAGGGACGGAGGGACTATTAGCATCAATTTTTACTAAGTGAAAGGACGAAACCGGTAATCGGGGATGCAGAAGTGAAGGCAGGGGTAGAGCCTCCATTGTCTTCCAATTCATTACAACCGGATTGTACACATCCAAAGTCATAATTGCAGTAAGTTCTTCACTTTTTACTGCCCTTGAATAATCAAGCTTGGCTCTTATTAACCTACAAGACAAGTCTAGATTGTATCATGCACTATCAAAACCTTACTAAAATTATCTGCAAAGAGTGAGGGGCCTCTACCAAATGCTGCCTGATCATAAGAAAAGTCCAATACTCCAGCCTCAACCACTTAACAATGCCAGCATCCCAGCCCATCTTTCGTGCAAATTTCAGGCCCGCCGTAAATGATTTTGCCCCAACTATCTCGGAACAAGTGACGTCCGAGCAAGCTGCAAAACCCTTATCCGGTCTGATTATTTCATCAAACAGGTTATGCTACATTCAGATATTAGGATAATTCGGAATAAGGGTTGGACAAGATTTTAACTTTCCTTAAAGAAAATCTAAGTAGGGTTGTAAATGAATCGAACGAACACGGTATGTTCATATTCGTTTGTTTAATAAATAAACATAAATGAACATAAACGAATATAAACGAACATATATAACATGTTAAATATTTAATATTTTGGTTTAGTTCGATTATTCAGTTAATTAATCAATTTTAAACCAAATTAATCAATAATTGATATTACAAAAATCTTAATCATTAATCGAAACGTAAAATTATCTAATAGATTAACCAATTTTATTTTAGTTTGATTGGTCAGTACGGTTTAACCGAACAATAAACACCCTTAGACATATGTGAATAAATTAAATAAACATAAACGAACAAACATAAATGAACATTAATGAACATAAATGAACGGATTACCGAACGTTCACGAACATAAATGAATGAACAAACCCTTTGTTCGTGTCCGTTCATTTAATTAAACGAACAAAAAATCTTGTTCATATTTGTTCATTTAATAAATAAACGAACAAAAAATCTTGTTCATATTTGTTCATTTAATAAATAAACGAAAATAAATGAATTTTTCGCCAAACGGTTCACTAAACGTTGAGTTCGTTTACGGCCCTAAATCTAAGTCAATACACATGTGTAGGGATGGAATTGAAAACAAATCATAATACTTAATTCAACATGTAATCTATAATCAGATATACAAGGACCGATTCATAAACATCTCAAAGTTTTAAATATAAAATAAAGGGATGCAAAAGGTTAGGGATCGAGTAGAAAATAATGTGGGGATTTGTGTTAGTTGTAGTAGGTGGATTTTCAATGTATTTCTCATTTGGATAATTTTTTATTAATTTATTGAATTCAATATTATCAAATTTTTATTTAATGGGTACACTGGTTGGTTTAGTTGAATCTTACCCGTGACCACATTTGTCTTATTAAAAAAATACTATACTTTTTTTTTATCTGAATTATAGAAAAATATTTGATATATTAGTATAGACGGGAAGACAAATAGTGAACTTATATTTAAAAGTTTAAAATATATTCAAGTCATTTATTTATGTGCTCGGTAATATTTTTATGTTATAAATATGTTAATTAAAAATTTATTATGAATAAATAATTTATCGAGATGAGTAAAATTTGATTTGATTTGAAAAAAAATATTATTTTAAATTTTGAGTTATTCAAGTTAAATTAAATAATTTAAAAAAAATAAATTCGAGTCGAGTTCAAATTTTTAAACTTTAAATTATTCGATTTTTTGAATAACTCAAAAATATCCTCATTGTCTAATTACATATTTAGTCGCTATAGTTTTAATTTCAATTTTGTTTTTGTCATATCTTCTTTTCTCTTTATTTTTTATTGATCACTTTTTTAAATTTATTTATTTTATTTAATATAATATTTTGTATCTTTATATTTTGTTATTTAAACTATGTTATTTACTTTAAGTTTTTTATTTTTGCATTTAATTTATCATTTTAAATTTATCGTTATTTTTTGCCTCATCTTGGTCTTATCTAGATAAGAAGTAGGTTTTTAACGAGGTCCGTAATTTTATAAAATAATATATTCATACCTAAGATATGGTGATGATGATAATAATAATTTAAAATCTTATTTACACATGTAAAAAATAGCGTAAAAAATATGTATATATAGAGAGAAAATTGTTTAGATTAAAATCAAATTATATTATAATATTATAAATAATATATTTAAAATTTGTGTATAAACTCAAAATATTGAATCGATTTGGACTCATTAAAATCAACTCGAATCTAAAAAATAAAATTAAAAGGTTTAAGTTGAAAAATATGATAAAAACGAATAACTTAAATTTTTTTACTCAACTCAAACTCGTTAAAATCAACTCGAATCTAAAAAAAAAACTTTAAGTTGAAAAATATGATGATTTAACCCGAATAACTTGAAATTTTTTAACTCAATTCGATTCACTCGAACACTCACTCTTAATTATACATTCCATAAAGATGTATGCTATCTTATAATCACCTAACATTAATAGTATTACTCGAATACAATTAATTTACTAACATACGAATAAAAATATTTGAACGTTGAGCTTTACAACCTCAGTGCCACACGTCAACTCAATTGTACTTTATGTAGCTCATAAACGATGAACATAAGTATGTTTTGCGATTTTAAGTAAATAGACATAGTCCTACACACGTGTCACTATTACATATGATCTTGTTCACATCGACATCCAATCATCGATCGTATAAAAATATTTAGCCGCACAATAACACTATAAAACTAATACATTATTCACACAATAATAATGATAATAATAATAACCCCTAAAATCTCAAATATGTTTTTAAATAATGAGTATAAAAATTTATTTTTTACCTCGTTTACAATGTTGTTGTGGTGCACCTCTATGTGATAGTATCACATGATCTTACATGAGTGTGTTACGCCATTTGATAATATTTTAGAATAATTTTCAACTAACTATATTTAAAATTAGAGATGGACACGGGTCGGATAGAGTTGAGTTAGATTTTTGACTCACCCGTATCCGACCCGAAGAATCATACATGTTACCCGACTCGATCCGGTTTTAAGGTGAAAAAATTCGATCTGACCCGATTTTTAAGTTTTAAAATCCGATCCGACCCAAATCATTAATTTTTTAAAAAAATAAGGACTTAATTGTAAAAAAAATAAAATTTAGGGGTCTAATTATAAAAAATAAAATTTTAATGACCTAATTGTAAAAAATAATTTTAGTGACCTAATTGTATAAAATATATAGAGATAATTATCATTATTGTAAATATCCTTAAAATATATATGAAAAATTATATTATTAGTCTCGGGTCGAGTCGGATCAAATTTTTTCACCTTAAAAACAAAACCGACCTTACTCAAGGTCACCCGTGAAAAAAAAAACCCCGACCTCAACTTAAATTTTCTGAAAAATAACTTAATTGAATCAGTTCAAATCGAAATCCGTCGGGGTCGGTTAAAATTAACTTTTTGATATATTTTAGGACAATTTGTACATTAATCCTTAATTATAACGTAAGTCTTTTTGTACATTGACCAAAACAAATATATGTTTGTGTATTCCTATGTCTTGCAAGTGGAATTTTAATCTAATATCTATTTGTTAAAACATTCAATGAACATTGCTCCTTTCATATTCAAAGGTGGGGGATCTAATACATCAATAAATATTATATAAATCAAATATGTCACATCAATATATAATTCTTTAGAACATGGTATGAATTTTTATTTTTTTATTATAAAACATAATATTTATCGCACATCACATGCAAGTGATTAATTTAATATTATGTTAATGAACTAATTTAAGTTGAGTTAATTATTTAATTTAATATTTATAATTAAATTTGATTAAAAATATTGATATAATTGTATGTGATTATCGGTTGTTACAACATTTTATTTTAAAAGATATAATCGAAATCAAAATAATAAAATAATTAAATTATAATTTCTTAATACGACAATTATCTCATTTTACTGAGATTAGTCGTTGGTTTAAAAATATATACTAATTTAAAATATTAATTTATATAATAGGGTGTTGAGTTTTTGAGGAAAATATATTAGATTCTTTTTAAAAATGGAATTGCAATCTCTCTATTTTCAATAATATTTTTTTTAATAAAAAGGCTGTTGGAATTTTGAAAAGGTGTGGTCCAGTTTTGTTCTGGCAGGAAAAATAGTACACTAGATTCCGTGTGCTAACCGTTTCCGCGTGCTCCATTTTCTGTCGGCTATGACAGCTGCTGTCCCAACCTGCCGCAATTGTGGAACTCAGGCTTGTCATAATTCTTACAGCTCATGCCTCTACTATCGGCTTAAAGACAAAAATAAAACCATCAGGACTTAATAGTCTTATTTTTGTTAAATTAAAACCTAAAATTTTATTTTTTTAGATTAATATTATTATAATAAATTTGTCGTACAAGTAGGATGAATTCTAAAATAATATTATTTTTTATTTAAATTTATAAGAGTACAATGAGTCTTAATTTTTTTAAATTTTTATTTAAATTTTAAGCAAAGGTGATTAACCTAATCTTAAATTAAATTTATCGGTCATACACAACAGTTTTTTCTGATTTAATGAACTTTAATGACAATTATGTAAAAATACAAGTTTGTTTAGAGTTTTTTAATTAAAGTTTACTTAATTTCTTATAAATAAGTAATTCTATTTATGGTTAAAATTATTATTATTGAATATTCAATACCGATATTTAATTTGGGTATCGATACACCCTTTGAATAGAAATAACCGTCGAAAGACAAACAAAGAGGGCTTCGAAAATGTCATATTTATATTGCTACAGAACAAGCAATAAAAAATAGTTTTACATACATGTATCAAAATTGAGGGTTCAATATTATAAAATTATATTATATTAAATTATAATAATAAAATTAAATTGAGTCAATCTTATATTAAATAAAAAATATAGACTAAATTAAACGAAAAATTAAACTTACAAAACTGAACATGTCATTTACTTTTTTATTAAAGTTGACGGTCAAAAATGTTACCTGACACCCTCTAATTAATTATTTTTTCCGAAAAATGTTATAAAAATTAAACAACTGAAATAATATTTTAAGTTCAAGAGAATAAATGTCCTACAAATACTTTAAAAATAACTAGATAAAAAATTTAGACAATCGTGATTCATGCCGGTAAGAGTTTTTAAATCAAAAAATATATACAAGAAAATTATTTAATGCATCGTTGATGATTTTTTCTATGTATACTTCTAAAATTATTATATATATATATATTAGTTTTAGGATTTTAAACGATATAATATATTTATAAACTTTAAATATAACTATAAATATTAAAATTTTATATTCTATTCTTTAAATCCTAAAAATTAAATATTTATAAAAACATTTTTTTTATTTTCGATATATAAAATATTTTTTATATATACATGCGTAAATAAAAATATTTTAAAACAATAATCATAAAAAAGTTTTTTTTTTTCAAATTCAAGAAGCGATATCCTTGATGAAAGATAATATGTTTCAATTAAATGACTCAAAATCAAACAGTGGAGAAAAAAATATAAATATTGTCTTAAAAGATTCCCATAATATGATATATGATGGATTATTTTTAGAATATTATAATTTTTACAGTAAAAATAAAAACGAATGAATTATAATTTTACTTTAAATAATAAAATATAATTTAATAATTAAAAAATTAAAATCAAATAAATTAGTAAAATCTAACCGTATTTTACACCTAGATTTTACACCGAAGTTAAAATCCTTTTCTACCGTTTTAAACATTTTAATTAAAAAATAAAAATAAACAGTAAAGTTAAATTCTTGTTCAACTGATTTTACTTTTACTAAAAAATACTATAAATTAAAATTTAATCTAATAAGTATAATATTTTATTAATAAAAAAATAAGTACACTATTTTGAAAAAACCTTTGCTATCATATTAAGTAAAGCTTACGTCGAACAGTATAATACGAAGATGTACTTCTATTTATCTCAATTTAAAATTGAATATAAATACTAACTTAAACTTAAATCATAATAATAATGGTGAAATTTCATAAATATAATATTTTAAAAAATATTTTTTAAAATATAATACTAATCATTTTGTTTCTCTAAATATTATATTTTAAATAATAATTTTAAAGATATTTATAAAAGAATTTGATTTTAAATAATTAAATGCAATAAATTAAAGTTTGTATCAAGAGATACGACTTTAAATAATGATTTTATAAAAGACACTTTAAAAATTATTAAAATATTGTTTAAAGTTGACATTTTTGATATAAACTTTAATTTTTTATTCAATTTAATCTATTTTATTGTTTAAAGTTGAATTTTTTTATAGTCATTTTTAAAGTTATCGTTCAAAGTACAACATTTTAAAAAATAAAGGGGTGTGTAATATTTGAAAAAAAATAAAAAAGTACAATATTTATGTACTTTTTAAAAATATTTATAGGTAAATTTATGTACTTTTGAGTTAATTTTAAAGTCATAAAATTATGTACATAAATATTGTATTTTAAAAATATTTTAAAAAATATTCAATTTAATAATTTATGTACATGAATTCATGTACTTTTTAAAAATATTTATATGTAAATATTTTAAAAAATATTGTACATTTTTAAAGTTATTTTTTTATTTATAGGTAAAATTTCCAATTAATATTTATGTACGATAATTGTAATATTTGAGTTATTAAATATTTGAATTATTTATTTATGAGTAATATTATATTTGGGTTATCTAATTATTAAATATTATATTTTGGTCACTCAATTCAAGGTAAGTTTACAATTGAGTTATCTTTTATATTTTAAAAAATATATTAATTTAGTCATTTTTCTTCTAAATCATTACATATCCTCGTTAACATCAAAGTACTTCATTTAAAATTATTAATTAATTTAATACACGAATTGATCATAAACTTTTTTAAAATACGAAAGTAATTCAAATATAACCTTACTTATAATTAAGTGATCAAAATATAATATTTATTAATCATGAGTGACTTTTATTCCAGTTTACCCTATTTTATAAAACGAAGCGTACCGAATGTAATGGGAATAAAAGAGAAAACGCATAAAACAAAATACCAGTATATAAATAAAGAAAATCTACAAAAATTTTCTAAGACGAAGCTTCCTGGAAGTTGCAATGGAACTTACATTTCCCCAACCATTTAACCCCCACAATCTTCCTGCAATTTCGTTCATCTTCTTCCCCAAATACCAAAGTAATTTCTTCTCTTATTTTCTGTACGTTTCATTTCCTTTTTCAGTTTCTTTCTTCGTAAATAGTCATGAAACTAATCAACAAGCTTAGTCCCAAACGTTTCTTTCGATCTAACAAGAAGGATCGCTCCGCCGTCTCAAAATTCGACCCTTCATCGTATAGTTCCGGTTCTGCTACATCTTTGTCATCTTCTTCGTCGGAATCCGTCTCTTCCGTTCACAAAGGAAGCCAGCATCCTTCATCGGCCACCGCTGGTGCCGGAACGCCCACCAGCGTTTTGCCTGACTCATCGGGCTACTGGTCAGATTTTCCTGCTAATTTTTATCTAGAACTATGCCAAGCTTTTAAAATGGTAGATAAAGATAACGATGGGGTTATTACGAGAAGCGAGCTTGAGGCTCTTCTCAGCAAGTTTTCCCGAAAGCCGCCGAGCCAAGAGGAGATCTCGGCCATGTTGAGCGAGGTGGATCGAGACGGCGATGGGTGCGTGAGCCTGGAGACGCTAGTGAGCCAGGTGGCCGGATCGGCCTGCGACGAACCGGCCGGCGAGCCGGAGCTGAGGGAGACGTTTGACATATTCGATACGGATCACGACGGGAGGATCACGGCGGAGGAGTTGATGGCTTTCTATAGGGAGAAAATAGGAGATGAGCGGTGCACGTTAGAGGATTGTCGGCTCATGATAGCGAGTGTAGATAAGAACGGAGATGGATTCGTGTGCTTCGAGGACTTCACAAGAATGATGGACCTCCAGAGATGATTAATTTGGGTTCGTACAAATCAATCATATGCTGTAGCAATCGATCAGACGGTTTAGCTTGGTTAATCGGAAGCGACAAAATTGAGCTTAACATGCTTACGGATTTATTATCACTACGAAATAGTACACCGTTAACTTTATTAGTCTTATCGTTATGTGGCGTGTACTTCAATTTTATTATACTATTTTCAAATATTTCTAAAAACTAAATTTAAATATATATTCAAATGTTAATTTAAACTCAAATAAAACTAGACTGCATTTAGATTTATTTTTTAGAATATTAGACATTTTAAAGTTCGATTTTAATGATTTTTTAAAATATGTAATTATAAATTTAAAAATAATTTAGTATTTCAAAAAATAAATTGCCGATATATATTTAAAATTTTAGTAAGGGTAACAGGGGTGATAATGAGCCTGACTAGTTCGCGAGTTATTTGGGTTCGGTTTGATTAAAACTCGGTCAAAGCTCGGCTTGAGTGAGCTCGACTCGGGCTTGGGTATGGCTCGAAACCTCAATGAGCTAAATCGTTTCAAGCTCGTGAACTGGTTCAGAATAATTATATTATGTATATTTTATATATACACTAAAAATAATTTCTTTAGCAAAAGAAAAGTAATAAAATAAAATATGAGGAATCTACTAAGATAAATTAACTAAAATAAATTAGATATTTTTTTTATTTTAAGTCGAGACAATCCGAGCCCGACAAACTTCGAGTACGAGCCAAGCCCAATGATATTATTTTTGAGCCAAATTTGAGTTTAAAATTCCGAGCTCATTGAGCCTGAGCCGAGCCTGGTCAGGCTCGGCTCGTTATCACCCTTAAAGATAATCAAGCTATAATTTCTTGACAATTTTAATGATCAATTTGTAAGTTTTAAAAGTATGATGCTTAAAATGTTAAAAAAAATCACAGTTTTAAAGATTGTTGGTGTACTTCATCTTAATTTAATGTTAAAGACATCGTGAAATTTAGAAGATTTATAAAATAAAACATTTCTTGTAGTATACCTTTCTTAATCGTTGTGATTTTTTTTTTGAAAGTAGTTAATGTGTTAGAAATAGTTAAGTAGGGAATTTTCGTAAACAAAGGATCAAAATGAAAAGATTGAAAATATGATATTTTTGGCTAAGTATGAAGAAGGTGATACATGAGGTATTAAGTAAGAGGCTTAGGAGAATTTAAGGACTTAATGTGTAGTTGGACCATTTAGTGATTGAAATGAAAAAAATTAAAAATATGATTAGTGACTAAATTGGAAAGATATAAAGTTAAGGTCCAAAGTATAAATGTCAAAGAATATAAGGATTTATAGTGTATTTTGACCATGACCTTTCTTCATGGAAGGAAATATTTTTGGAGACTTTTATTGTAAATTAGACCAATCATTACGTAAAACAGCTTAACGAGCACAAATCATGTTGCCTTAATGGTTGAAGGAACGGTTGTTGTTCATGGAGGTTGAAAGTCACAGGTTTGAGCACCAGTAATGTCAGTACAGTGATTGAACGAATAATGTCTAATGATTGAGAGTATATTCTAAAACAAATACTATTATAACCACAGTAACTGATTTAAAAAAATCGCTTAATAAAATCCTTAAAAATCTTGAAGTTTATAAACTTTCATTCTAGTCCTTAAAATAAAATGGCTTAATTAAGAAGCTATAGATGGAATCTGGATATGAAAATTTACATTGGATAACCCTCATAATTTCAGCTAAGTTTAAGTAAGGGTAATTTCTGGAAATTATTGGGTTTACCAATAATTTATAGTTTTGCCCCTAAAGTAGCCTTAAGCTAAATTGAGCTTGTTATTGCCGTCTGACGTTTATGAAAATCTATAGATTTATATATGTTGAGGTTAGTTGTGTAATTGTACAATGGAATCATATTAAAGGCGCAAATTTTGGAAGATTTATAAAATGGTCCTTAAATGTTTTAAGGGGTTAATTAAGTAACCAATTGACCTTAGAATGACATGAAAAATTGTGTGCATGGTCTTACTATTATGAATTTCTTGAAGAATATTTATTTTACTCTTAAAGGCATGTAAAACATAAATTACAAAAAGATCCCTATATTTTTTATGTTGAATTGACTTACCCTTTGAATGCCAAGTGAAATAAAATTTAATCTGTTGGTCCATATGATTCGTTTGATGATTTCTTCGAATATAAAATGATATAATTAAATTATTTAAGGTTATGAAATTGACAAATTTTACTCTAATAAATTTTCAGTGACATTTTCAAACCAGTTCTCTACCAAGTCAGGTAAAGACGTATTACACGAACTTAAAATAATTATACAAATAACATTATTTTTATTTTTTTATACACCATATGAAAAAGATAGATAAAGAATTTTAAAAAATCAAGTATTCTTATAAAATTTGTAGTGTTAGATTTGTTGGAAAGTAATTGGTCATAAAAAATGGAGGTTTTGGCGTGGAGTAAGGGAAGGAACATGTTTGGAATTTTGATAAGATTTTCTAACCAACACATCAACCATGGACAGTTTGCAATAAAATAACATCATGGGAGACAAAAAAGGGACATTAACTTATTACCAAAAGAGGGGACATGAACAAGAAAGTTGCATTAATTACAAGGTTGGTAACTTTCTAGGAAACTTCTCTACAAGAAAGTTACTATCATGGGAGAAAAGTATAACGGAACGGTTTGGTGGGTTTTGAGGAGAAATTATTAAATGATTCGATTTAATACGTCATTTATTATCTCATTTAATGAGATTTATTCATTTAGTAACATATAAAAAAATATAAAGATTTATCTTGTAAAAGAGAAAAAAAAGATAAAGATTCGTCTTGAAAAAAGAGACAAAAAATTATTATTTGACGAGACTATTAATGATCATAATACTCATCTAATAATTTTTTGTATTTAAGAGTTTTAAAATCTCAATTCGAGTCTTATCATATTTAAATATTAAATTTAAATTATGATATTTAAGTTATATATATCTTAGTTATATCCTTTTAAAGTGATTATTTGATATTGGTTTAAATTTTTTAATATCAATTAAAATGATATATCCTTTTAATACATAGTAAAATATATAGGTATTATAATAGATAAAATATTTCATACACACGTGGTGGATTCAAAATATTTTTATAAGTATTTTTGTTTTAGGATTTATAAGGTGTGCAGAGGACTAAAATTTAGTTTTATCGTTATAATTTAAGATTTAACCTTATAATATAAGGTCTAGGTTTAAAGTAATATGATTAAAGCTTTAAACATTAATTTATAAATCTTAAATTTTAATTACGACTTTTAAATTTTAAATCTTTAAATCTTATCTTTAATTAAATTTTTAAACACTAAAATTAAGAAGATCACATAATTTTTGCAACCAGTGCACAGTATAATTAAATTCTAGATTAAGTGTTAATTTAAAAATTGACAATGTCAGTCCAACTGTGAACCAAATCTAGGCCCGGCAGAGCACAGGCAGCTGGACCAGCAAGGTAAGCATACTTTTGGGCTTTTGCTTAGGGTTTCTTTGGGTAATTAGATCTTGTTTGAAATATCACTTGCGTAACAAATTCTTAACCTAATCCACATTTGATATTATATACATCTCCATGATAATATTATTTTATGATAAATTATAACGAAGATCATTTAATTATAAATAAAGTTATATTCAAGTTATTTAATTATTAAAATTTATGTTTGAGTTATTTAATTATGAATAAAGTTATATTTAATTATTCAATTAATAAATATAATATAGATAAATAGATAATATCGTAATATTATATATGAGTTATTTTTCATATTTAAAAAAATTTTAAGACTAAATTAATGAAAATATAAAAAGATGATGAACAACATTATTAATTTAGGATTACTTTAAAATTAGATTTACCCATTAAACCTTGTATTTTTATTTTTTTTTATTCTTAAAATTTTGTACCGATTAATCTTAATTAAATCATGTTAAATTTTTTATGTTTATAATTAAATATCTTAATATTATATATAATCTTAAAGTCAAAATATTTCCTAAACGATTATATTTTTATTTTCTGCTTAGATTAACTCTAAAATACTAATTATACAATACTCAATTTATAATATTTTAAATTTGAGATAACCAATATCGTAAAATAATTATTGAAATATTAATATTTAGTGATTAAAAATATAATTTAAAATACATATTATTATAATATGCTGATTTAAAAAATAAATAAATTGAGATACCCAGTTATAATCCTTTGTCAACTTGATATGACTATAAAAAAAGAAAATCGCGTGATACATTTAGAACAATAATGGATAAAGTAATCGCGCGATCCCCCGCGACCAAGCATCTTTCCGTGGGTATAAACGAATGCTTCTCTTCTCTTCGCTGCTGCTAAACCTAATCCAAATCCAAATCCAAATCCATGGAAATGGAAGACATCTTTCCGTGGGATATAAACGAATCTGATCACTCTCAGAAGCGCCCAATCGAAAGCTGCCCCGATGATGATGAAGAGGTAAGCTGCTCCTGTTTTTGTTTTAAATCTTCAAATTAGTAATATTTTATCTTTTCAGACACCCAAACACATGATTTCCTGGATATTCTAGGGCTTGAGACTTTGGGGGTGGGGGTGGGGGTGTTCTCCAAAAAGAATAGAATACATAAATTGAAGCTGTATTTCAATTTCATTGCATAGATGATCAAGTTTGAGGTTTTTTCTTCTTTCTTTTTTTTCTTGCAGGATTGGAGATCAACTTCTCCGTCGCTACCAGTATGGGATCCAGGATCTTTACTTTACCCCAGCTGGGTTCAGGGCCAAAGTCAATCTTCAATAAGCATCGGAGTTTCCCCAAGCCAGATCAGTAATGTTAGCAAACCCCAACAATTTCCATCTCCTGACATTTCCACCGGTTCGGTTTTGAAACGGAACCTTTCAACCTTATCTGAATCGGAACGAGCTCAGAGGAAAAGGAAAAACGATCAGGTGTATCGGGAAAGATGTAGGGTGAGTTTAACGTCTTCTGGTCTCATTTCTCTTGCAAGAATTTGGGTTCGGACTTGAGTAAAAGGGATCAAATTTCATGCAATTTCATTCCCCGTTTTATAATGCTGAAAATAGAATATGAACCCAGGCAAAATATGAACTTATTATTAATTACTCTTCATTTGTAAGGTTACCTTTGATTTTATTAAGGAAAATATTTGATGTTGGTTTCAATTTTAGGTTTAGAGATTTAGGTTATAGGATGTAGAATTTAAGGTTCATATTAGAATTTAGGGCCTAAGGTTTAGGTCTTGGGTGTTAGGGCTAGTAATTTAGGGTCTATATTTTATAGCTTAAATAGTGTAATTTTTTTACACAGCTTGCGTGTCAAATATAACCCTTTTATTAATTTGAAAATGCAAGTATTCAAATCCAAAATGTTGTTTCAAAAGGAAAAGAGATCTTTAATTAAATGAGTCAAACTATAAGTATTCTTGTTGATCTCATTCTGTTTATGGCATTTTCATTTGAGAATCCAATCTTTCATGAGTTATCAACTACCATTTTCCTGCAATCATCGTTCCATTTTCCTTCCAAATTAGGTCAAGAATGAAGCATTAGAGTTTAGATGCAACTGAGAGATCAAAATGGGAGTTTTAAAAATAGATTCTCAATTTACTTAATGATTTAACATCTCTTTCTCTTTAAGATGATTGGGAGAAATTATTACATGCTCATGGCTCACCACGTCATCTTGGTCATCTATAGTCCCATCCAATGAGATTCATCCATTTAATTACATGTAGGAAAGAGGTAAAGATTGACTTTGGAAAAAATGAGATGAAAACTTATTATTGGATGAGATCATGGATGACGTGGTGAGCTAGGTCCATCTAATAATTTTTCGAGGATTGGGAGTTGGAATGGTAGTTTTAGTTGCGTATGATATGCTTTTTCTTCCTTTCTACACAGAGTCTCAAAATGGAAATGCAATCGAATAAGGAGAACCTTAAAGGGGAAAATGATTCTTTGAAGATAGAGAATGAATCTTTAAAAGATGCTAATTCTTTGATGAATCAAACTTTGAAAGATCAAGAAAAAGAGATTGAGCAGTTGAGGAGTGATCTTCTTCAGATTAAGCGCGAGTATGAGAAGCAAAATGTTCTTGTGCAAACACTTTCAGGGCTTTTGGTAAGTCCCCACTTTCTTATTCTCTCAGTATAAATGTCACATGTTTTTTTCCCCATTCTGCTTGAAGAGAGTATAATTGCTTTCGATGGTGGAGACAAATATTGGCCTTTGTAGTACTTATCTTCATGTACTAGCCATTTTCCTATGACTTCATTTTTATTTAAATGTTTGTCTAACACATCCATTTAGCATGGGCTAGAGGTCCAACCCTTAAAGTATATAAACAAAGTTGGAAATAATTGAATTTATTTGTGTTGAAGAAATATTTGTATTTGACACTCATAGATCTAAGTAACATAGGTTACTAGTGATATTTGAATAATAGTTTAACTTAAAATTTGAGTATTTACTACTGATATTAGAATAATGGTTTAACTTCAAATTTTAGTATTTATACCATTTTTAATGTGTTAGGCTGATTTTAATGTCATGGTAGAGGGACACCAATGAACTCCGGTACATTTCTATGCTAATCCATTCTCTAATGGTAGTTTGAAAAATCATCTTTTGATCTAAATCAAACGTTAGCTCTCTATCTTTAGTTTTGTCTGAAAACAAAAGCTAATTTGGAGAAACTCAAGACTTGGCTGAATGTTTTAGGTTTTCCTTAGGGATCAAAATTTCACAAGAAAACACCGAGGGAACCAAGTTTTTCTTTATCTTAAAGAAAAAAAATCCATAAATAGAACTCATTCTTTTTCAAAGATGGAATGGAATGCTCAGGATTTGCTTGAATATTTAAAAGCTTGGTTGACCACCTATTTATAGTGGAGGATTTGGGGGAGTCACAACTGGCTTAACATAAATCCTCTGCCTCCTTTTGGTGCCTCTACCTATGTCACAACATTAAAAAAAATTTAGGGTTTGGGATACATAATTTAGTTTTTAGTGTTTAAGGTTTAGTATTTAGAAATTAGGATTGAAGTGTAGGATTTAGTTTTTTATGTTGGCCCGTAGATATGAGCACCAAAAAAGGGCAGATAGTTTTTAAACTCCCAAATCCTCAACGTTAAAATAACTGAACCTACACTTTAATCCTTTTAGGTGCCCATATCTATGGACCAACATTAAAAAAAGAAAAAAGCATGGAGAAATCTATCCCGATAAAGTCTAAGTGCAACAATCTTAAATATGATGGGATTGAATTTTAACATAATAGTTTTTTTTTTTGTAGGCTGATCCAATTAGTCTCGAAAATGAGAAGTTAAAAGATGAAAATGAGTCATTGAGGAAGAATGCCAATCTTAATAGTAACTTACCCCAGCTTGCTGAGGAGAATGCAAAATTAAGAGTTGAAAACAAAGTACTGAAGGTGCAAAATGATGCCTTATGTGGGAAGATTATCATTGACCATGGCAAGAAGCGTGAACAAGATCAGTAAGGTAAATTGCTATACGGATTGAAGATAAGCCCTGTGTTCTTTCTCAGTTGATGATACTTGATGTATTTTATTTCATAGCAGAACTCGTCTTTCTTTGTCCTTTTTTTCTTCTTCTACACATCTTCATGCACCATGTGGCTACTCGCCATCTGATAGCAGTTTAGCTTCTTTTAGTTAGATTTTCCATTGATTAATCTTCCTTGATCTCTTTTCTCTTCTCGTTTTCGCACTTGTTGTATCTTCCTGCATGTGCTCTCCCTTTTCTCCTCTTGTTTTCACACTTTCATATCTTCTTTACACTATCCCCTTTCTCACTTGCCTGCAATCTGAATGCGGGAAAAGAAATCTAGTATTTTTTTTCGTGGTTATACAGAGACGGTGGGCGGGTAGATGGTAAGTCGGCCAATCTTGGCTAGTCCGATGGTGATGCTCCTTGAATTTGCTTGTGTTTACTAGACCACTTGATGTATTTGCAGGTGGAGTTTTCAAACTATATCAGCCATAAGAGATGTATGTGTCTCATCATGTATTACTACTTGCATGAAATTGGCTTCACTTATTATGTAGATATTTGCTGGGTTTTATCAAGTCTATTAGACCGAATCTCTTTATCAGAAAAGCAGCAGCAGAGTTTATCTTTAATCGATTATAATATCTTATCGAAGTTAATCGAATTCTGATCGAATCGAATGCAAATTATTCTTAAAATGCTCAACTAAATAGTATCCCTATTTTTACTCAATGCTTTAGGCAAGATGCAAAAAAAATATGGGGTAAATATATAATTAATCTATTTTTTTTAAAAAAAAATATATTATAAAGGTAAAACAATTCAGGGACTCAATACATCTTTCTCTGATCTTATAAGAAACAAATATATGTACAGAGAAATATTTTAAAGGGTTTGAAAAACAAGAATTCTATTAATTGAACGAGTCGATAATATTTTTTTTAAATAAATTTATTTTAATTCTTATGTATTTTCATGAAATATGTATAATTGTTTAAATTGTTTATTTTTAAAATATTAGTTTCCAAATTTGGTTATTGGATTAAATTAAATGTTGAATTAATTAAAATTTGATTTAATGAATAACTGAATTGGAATTTTTGAAATTGATCGATTAAAATTGAGTTTCAATTCAATAAATGAGTTTTATTTTATATTTATGATACTTTTGTTTTAAAAGGTGGCTATTTAATTGAATAAAAAATGAAAGAAATATTTATATTTAAGTCTTTGAGTCGATTAAGTATTAATTTAATTGACCGTACTAATAGTAAATTTAATGGATCGTGAGAAATTTTAAACCGGTCCAGAGGTCTAATAAGTTAAGTCAAAGGAGCCCATGTACTTTAGGTCAGTCGTCGCTTAGGATTAGTTATCATGTACGTTACGGTTATATAGATTTGTTCATAGATTACTCTAATGATTGAATAAATAAGACATAAAAAATTAGACACAATTAATTGTTGAGTTATTATTTTATACTTCGATGATGAAAATTAAATTTTTTATAAATATTTTAATTTTAAAATTTAGGAATTTAATTTAAAGTTTAAGGTTTAACTGTATTAATTTAGAATTTATGATTTATGGTTTAAAGGTTAGGGTAATTAGTGAGAATTTAAATTTTAATCTATAAATCTTAAATTATAACTTTTAATTATAAATTTTAATCATTATCCCTAAATTTAAAACACATACCCCTAAACTCTTAAATCATATATCTTAAACTAAATCTCTGAATATTAAAATTAAATTCCTTGTAAAACCTTTTTATTTTCTTCACAATTGTATCAAATAATTACCATTGATCATTTTGTTATACTTGTTCTTGATGTTCGCTATCATTTTCACGATCACAAACAAGTAAATAAGAGTCAATTGACGATTACAATTAACGTTCTCTAAATAATTTAGTTTCAAATAATTAATAAAAAAATTATAGATGAAAATTTAAGATATACAACTAAACTTAATAATTAATAAGATAATAAAAAATAATTTGATACGTTTGTATAAACTTTAGTTTACATAAATCTTTTATTTTTAAAGTTAAGAGATTAGAATTTTAGGTTAGGGTTTAAGATTTTAGGGTGTAAGTAGGGATGACAATGTGTCGGATCTAGATGGATCCATATCTATTTTTATGTCATGGATTCAGATACGCTCCAGATCTTTGCGTTTAAAAATTTGAGACCCAGATCCAGATTCGCCCCATATTTGTAGGTCAAAAAATTGAGACCCAGATCTAGATCCAATGTATTTTACGGATCCGGATCTTAAACAGATCTATTAAAAAAATGGTTATTCGACTTATTTTTAAATTGTTATTAATTAATTTCATATCACAACTCCAATGAAGGAAAGATTAAATTTAATTAACTAGTATCATAATAAAAAATGATAAACTAACATTTTAAAAAAAACTCAACAATTACACAAATATCTTTTAAATAACACAAACATTAAGAAATATAGATCATGAAATATTCCATTATCGCAAACCGAGTACCGTACTTCAGCCTCAGTGTTAGTTTTTATCACTACTTAAATCAAAACATCTTAAAACAAACAAGAAACAACTAACCAAAAAAATTATTTTATGAAAATAATATTCATAAAATTTAAATATTAATATTAAAATTATGTAATATAATAACTTTGTTATATATCATCATTATAATTTGTTCACATTCGGGGTTCGAGTTCAATGAAAATAGCAGATTCCAGAACACCAATCTCGCATGCAACAAGACTGGCAATGGCAAGGAAATGTGTGTGGGTAAAATGAGACCCAATCTGTTGGACGAGACAGGGCCATGCCATGAACTCCCACACACTAACCAGTAATGAGCAATGAGATGAGACCCACTGTTTCGGCCGACACCAACTCAACTCCCAACTCCCAGTTTCAAACTGTACACTCGTATTTAACTACTCCTACACTCTCTCAGAAATGGCAGTCTCTTTTATCATACTTTCTTGTCACGTAAGCAAAGCTGTAGATTGATCTATGACTCAACAGATCATAATCTGTTTAAATCCCAAAGGATGAGAGAGTTGATGGAAGAGACGTCTGATTTGCTGATCTGGTTTTTTTAAGACAAGACATTTTAAAACATCAAGCAGTCACCAAAGACTCTTCATTAAACCCGAAACCAGAGAAAAGAGAGAGAACCGTCGTGTGTGTGTGCATGTCAGATGGTCATGGTTGGGACATGGGAGTCAGTGCCCCCACCCCCACTCTATTTAAAATAAGATAAAAAGAACGCCAGCCCTGCCTGCCCACTCGTGGAGCATAGTACTCAAGTCTGCACATTGTGTTTGCAGGTTTACTACAAAACAAAGGATTACACAAGGAGTGATAATGAGTTGCTTGACTCGTGTCGAGTAGATAGAGTTATTAGGCTCTATATTGGGACCGTTTAATTCGTGGTCGTACGGTTTCTTAGCCGTTTTTTTGGTAAAACGAGCTATTTCTCTGTGTTGCTTTCTGGGTTTGCATGTTTATAGCTGCTAGCTGCTGCTGCTACTGCTGTTGCGTAGGGGTCCTAAGGCTGGGTTGAATGGTCAGGTCATGCGTCTACATCATTTCCCCTCTCACATGCAACTCTTGTCTTGTCAAATCATTTGGAATCATCATCATCAGAAAACCCTACAGATCTATAGCTTTTTACTACAGATTTCTTTATATTTATAATGAGTAATAGATTTAAAGTAGGATTAAAATATGATAAATTTTAATATTTATTAAAAATTAAAATATTAAACTTTTAATAATATTTAGAGTTGATTTTTTTTCATGTATTAATATTTGTGTAAAAGTTTCAAATATTAAGAAAAAGTATAGATACTTATTTAAAAATATAAAAAATTCAACTCATATTTAATTAAAAGCATGCGAAGTCAAATGATGGGTGCCAATTTTTTTAAAAGATTTCAATTATATTTTAAATTGGTGTCAATTATTTTTAATTTTTTATAATATATAATAGTTTTCATTATTGCATCATTTAGCTCCTCCCATGATATACGTACCAAACTTAACATTAACATTTAACTTTTCAAACAGGTTATACCAGTTTTTATTAAATAGAGTTACAATTACATTCTCGAGACAAATGTCGAGATTCAAACATATACAAAATGCGATAACATAAATCGATTTTCTTTTAATATAATTAACCGAGGTTAAGTTTGGAAGCTTTCTTTATAAACCTAAAATGGAAACAGTTAGGTCTGAGGTGGTGAAGTTATGTTTCAGACATCTCTTTAATGCCTTGGTGTGTTCCACCATAGAGATTATGTACATTGGATTTGAAGTATCCTTTTGTTGAAAACTGAGAGTTGGTGCAGTGAAATTAGGCTTCTTTCACTCACAATCATGCACACAATAGTTTCTGGGATTAATAACGTTGCTTATTTGACTGAAATTAGGAACATGGAAAAAATTTCTTACATGCAGACTTCCTGTCTGTTTGCCATATTTATTACTTAGGGAGTTTCCCATTTTTGTAAGATGGCGTTTTTATATTACTTCAGAAACAAAAACATCATTTGTTTTTACATAAAGATGAATTCTGTTCCAAAATGTGTGTTATTTTTTGGGTATTTACACTACATAGATTTGTTTTTGGTGTTGTAAAAATATGTTTTAAACTATTGTTTCTAAATTTTATTGGGTAATATTTTATGTACGGACGGGAACGTAAGTTTTCACAATTACATTAGTTTTAAGATATAGATATTTAATTTTAGTATTTTTCTATTTTTTAATATTTATTGGGTAATATTCTATTGACAGACGGGAACGTAAGTTTTCACAATTGCATTAGTTTTAGGATTTAGATATTTAATTTTAGTATTTTTTCTATTTTTAATACTATTATATATATATATATATATGATATTTGATTAAGATGAATATTATTATTTTTTACTATAACCAATTGTTATTTTCTGGATGAAATGTTTGTTGTAAGAGACAGTGAAGAAATGTGAGCCACACAATTCCCACTCAAATCAGTGTTGTCTGAATTCCAACCTCATTATGGAATGGTTGCCCGAATTAGTGGTGTTCAAAGGTCAGATGAATTTAAGAAAGTGGCTTTGGCTGGGGCCGAAAAAAAAAAATATAACTTTAAAATTATGGTTAACGAAATGGTTATTGTTCTTAAAAGTTATGAGTTCGAACACTAATAACTATAGTAAAGTGATTGAACGATCAATATCAAATAATTGAAATTACCTTCTATAACAAATACTACTGTAATTAACTGCATAAAATAAGTGTTATGCATTTTACATGATGAAAATAAAGTATAAGAATTATTAATTATCTTTACTTATTTTAAAAATAATTTTTAAAGATATTAACATAAAAAATGATAATTTATCAAATACATGTGCCCCCACTTTTATCAAAATAAAATAAATTTTTATAGAAAATAATATAAAAAACTAAGAATAAAATTAAAATAAAAAATAATTTAAACAATATTATCGAACTAAACCAAATTAAATCAAATCCATATCACCCAGCTTTTCATAGGATACGTCCTATGCTTTTTTGTATATGTCAAGTGGGTGGGGTCTCCCAAATTCATTACTTTTACGTCCTAATTGATCAGTAAATGGAATATGTTTTTGGTAAATGCAAAGATGAAGTGGGTACGTTTACAAACATGATTATAAAATCAAACTAATCATTAAAAAAGTCTCAACAACTATACCATTCAGTGGCACATCTTGATAAAATAATTTAAAATATAATAAAAATATTAATATAATTATATTATTTTTTTTAAAAAAATATTAAAAATTTATTAACTCTTGACAAATTCGAATTAATTTGTATTGTACACTTAATTTTAATGAGTGAATCTTTCGTTAGGGGTTTTTTACGTATACAACACCTTAAAACCGAGATTTACTTAAATAAACTAAATTGTTTATCACTTAAACCGAGCTAATTTAATTGATATAATGTTGTTTGTTTTACCGTAATGGGTTGATGATTTGATTATTGAATCCTATCGCATTTCCTTTTGGAATAAAAACAAAATAGGTGCTCTTTAAGGTCAACCATATAATATTTGGACATGCGAACGTGAGAACCTGCCCTGGAAAAACACGCACCTCCCCTTGTCTGCCCTGCTTGCTACGTCTTTCATGGCTTAGTAGGCTTAATGATCCTGACATGTCCTTGTTTGTGTCAAAACCTAATGATTTTCACCACCACCGAAACCAAATTCATTGCTTGTCAAACCCAACTGTTTGGTCACTCTTTAGGTTTAAATCATCTCATTCGGCTCTTGTCATTACTATGGTCAAAAATTGGCCGAACCAACTACAAGGTAGTGAGGTACGGCAATCTTTAAAACAAGAATCTAACACGAAAGGTTAAGGTCAAGTGAGCAACAATTGCCTAACTTACGAGCGCGAGTATACTTAAAACACATATTATTCTTCGATTTAAGGGTTGTAGGAAGATCTGAATCATTTGGACAACCTATACAAATATGTTTAATTGATGTCATAAAACATGAAAGTAAACCAAAGACATTGAGTTATGCAATAATACCCTAACCCTAGGACAATATTGGATGTGCATACCATGACCCATGAACCGACTCCAATTATAACCTGTACATTCCACCACCAAATATGCTAAAATTAAGTGTTGTTGTTTTGACCCTACGCCCTCCACAAACGTGGGTTGGAGTCAAGAGACAAATCTCAAAGTATTATTGTACTCAAGGCGACTCATTGGACCAGAATGGCACAGCTTTGAAACTCAAACGCACCCCATCTCCTCCTTTCTTTTACCTGTTATATGAAAAGACATGTCTGATGTCTGGTTTGTGATTTGTACAAAGAACCTGAAAATGGTCAACTTCCAATTTCATATGGGACATGTTACAATTGTGTAATAGAAGGAGAAAGAAAAGGAAAAAGTCAACGGACTTACCCAACAATAAGTGACAAACATGTCTTCGTGGTGATTCAGTTAAAGCACAATCTTGACATGTGATTGATTGATGCAAGAGCCATTTTGTTTTTCCTATAATGCATGAAGAAGTGGTTTGGCAACGCCAAAGGTTGCTTCTTTATGAGAAGCCCTTAGGCACATGAAAAACAAACTACTTAATGTCCCAAGTTTTGACTATTAAATAATTTGGTAGTAAAATAGTCAAAGGCGGCAAATTTTGGTTTTTTCTAGCATTGTTGTTTTCCAATAAGGAGTTCTGGTTGCGTTAGTGGCACAAGTAGGTTTAGTTGACACTTTTTTGGGTGACTAAGATACAACTTAATTTGGACAAAAATTAATGATTTTTATAATTTTTCCATACATTTTTTATAATAAATTTTAGATATTTTAAATTTTTTTCATTATCAATATTTTAATTTTTAAACGTCACGTCATATTTTTATACTTTATAGTTAGTTAGTTTGAGCGATAAAGGATGATATATACTTCTTAGATAATTCAAGCTTAAACAAGATAATCTGCAAGTGTTAATATCATTGAAAAATTGATTTACTAACCATTATTGTTAAATTGTTTATATACCAGGAAATTAATATAATATTTATGGGATAATAATAAAAAATTTAGGATAAGAATTAGGATTATAATGATGAATTTTTAAAATATTATGAGAATTTTATTAAATTGTTTTGAATTAAGATCAAATTAATAGATTGTACTTAGTTTGTATACGTTTTAGGCTTTTTAGTTTAGAGTTTAGGATAAATGTTAGGTTTTTGGTTTAGGATTTATTGTGTAGTGTTTGTGGTTTAGGGTTCAACCTTTATGATGTAAATATGTAAAAAATAGTATAAAAGTGTAATTGACAAAACGTGTAAAATTTGCATATTAAATTAACACCACCTTAATTAATGATAAATTTCACTCAATTTAAGTATAAAATAATGCGTCGTATTAAATTTTATATCTATAAAACATATATATATATATATAAATAAGTTTTATAATAAAAACATATTAAATAATACATCATGGGGTTACACCCTAATCAAACGATGCATAAAATTATTAAAATGTATATTATAAAATAATATTGTGAACCGTTTTATTTTAGAAAAAATAATAAGAATTGGAGAACACGTTTGTCACGAACACACTTGTTCAAACACTATTATTAATAATCTAAAATATATTTTCAATTATTGAATCACGAAGAAATAATGCGTCAAATAATTAGGTCAAATTCTCATATGCATCGATCATGCATTTTTAGCAATATACAACATATAATATATTATTTTCATTGTAGTAAAATTGTTTCGTTTTATTTTTATATTTTGTTTTAATTCTAACTTATTATTTAAATTTTTTTATTGATAAATATATAAAAATATATATTTTAAAAATAAATATATTTAACCGTATAATCAAACTGTTAATATTTATTTAAATTTTATGTCGTGAGTTCTTGAGTCACTGTGAGCACCCTCCTTATTTCCCTTAGAATGTCCCATTTTCATCTCCTCTATAAAATTTGATATCAATATATTCAAATAAAAAAATCAGCTTAAAAAATTGAAATAAAAAATTTCTATTATTTTGTTATTTTTATTTATATTCTTATTTACGTTCTCATACTATTTTTTTAAGATTTATGATTTAGAGTGTATAATTTATATTTTGAATTTTAGGATTTAAAGATTAGAATTAAAGGTATGATTTAGATTTTTAATGTTGGAGCCTACACAGGCCATTAAAAAGTAATTCATGATTTTTGGATTTTTTAGGTAAATATTATAAATTAGTTAAAATTTTAAAGATATAAGATACAATGTCTTATAATTGAGAATCTACAGTAAAAATCACAATAATTTAAAGATGTTAGATACAAGTGGCGTCTTTTTGAATATTTTATTAATAAAATTTAAATTCTAATACAAACATCACCTGCAGGTGACGTTTTGAGTTAAATTATTAAATTTGAACCGCGAACCATTAGTTAGATCATATGTACATTTTATCTTATGTCGAAATTTGGCGATTCAAATTTCATAATTTAACTCTTGATCAAAATTTAAATTTTATTAATAAAAACACCACTTGCAGATGACTTTTTCTAATTACTATAATCTACGATTATAAAACATTGTATCTTATTCCTAAAATTTGATCCTAAAAAATATTTACCTACCCCCCCCCCCCCCCCCGATTTTTATTCAAAGAATGAAAAGTAAGTCCCAAGTTAAGTTTTTTGAGGAGCAAGTGTTTCGATCTGTTTGGTGAGTGCGTGTGGGTTTTGTCAGTGTGACAAGACAAGTCACACGTCCCATCGTGTGTCATACAAATCATAGGACAGTCAGTGGATGTGCTGTCCATCCATCAGATTTTCTTGTTTTTCTCCGTAACACATGGATGACCAGAACCAACACTTCTGCTACCTCCATCCTCTTGCTTATTAGTTATTTTCTTCCTTTTAATCGAATCATAATATACATATATTATTACAACTTTACAGCCGCTGCGGGTAAATTTGAAACCATTTCCTGCCTGGTGTCTCGTAGTTGTATGGAATGGTAACCCTTTTACCTTGGGTACGGAGTCAGACTTGTCTCAACTGCAGGTCTGGATCCATTTCCCCAAACCTGGATTTAAGTAACTTGATCTTACTCAGTTTTAAGTTTAGAATGCAGTTAAAAAATAATAAGTTTTAATATTTATTTGAAATTTAAGAGTTGATATCTATAAAATTAGTATTGAAATTTGTCAAAATATATAAAAAATTTAACCTAAAATATTGAATTTGAATATACAATTTACATGTGTAGATGATATTTTTATGATGCTCAATACTAATTTACGATTTTATAAGGTTTTTTAATAGTTTGATCTTCTTTTATGGTTTATTTGCACATGCAATCAGATTTATTCATATCTATATTTTATTCGAATTTTTTGATTAAATTTTTCTTAATATTTTTCATGTATCCTCATTATACGATCTAAAATGATTAATTTTTTATATTAATATTATAAAAAAATATCCAAATTATACATTTATTTTACGATGATAATTGTATAATCTTATTATAATTTATAACATTTTCTTTTAACTGTTTTCTCATTTTGTTCATTAACCACGTCAATAATGCTCTACTTGAGACCATTTGGGTTACGCATACCAAGTTGGTTTATATTTTCGCATTCGAAATAAAAGCTAGAGATCAGAGATACACAGATTTCATCTTTGGTTTTGATTTCCTATTCACAAATGTCTTGTAATCATTTCGAGTGAACAAGATTAATTTATTTTTATAACGACACAGATTTTAAAATCTATGAATTGATTTAACCTGAATCGTAAGCCTTGAGTGTTGATCAAAAGCTTAACAAAATCAAAATATACAAACCATTATAACATTCTAAAATCTTGATCAACGTCCAACATTAATTTAGAAAATTCGAGTCGTTACAAGAATACTCTTCGAATTAACGATGAGTGAGAGGAGATCAAGATTCCAATGTGGTTAGCTCCACAAAATTTGAGATTGCTCTCCCAAGCAGTGCGAAGAATTGAAATAGTGCAAACTTGAGTGACCTTGTATTTTTGTCGGAATAAACAAACCCATAAGAAATTCATTTGAGTGATAAGGGCATAACCTATCTTCATCATATAGGCATTGTTTTGATCAAGGATGTGTCGGAAGCCAAGACCACACCTCTCACTTGGTTGGCACATGGAGTCCCAAGTAACTAGGCTCAGCTTGCGAGACTTTGGCCCCACAACATCACTATATTATTGAAGTGAAGCATGTAACATGTTACACACAAATTCAAAATTAATAAATACTAAATTTTGTCAATAATTTTAATTTTAAGTGTCATTAATGATATTTTAAAGTGTTGCTAATTTTACTTTTTAATATATAAATGTTTTTAAAAAATGGGTGTCAGTTCCTTTCCTTTGATGATAATTGAGTGTATAAATTACCCAAGTTTTATATCCCCGAGTGCAATCAATTATTCTGAAACGATGGTTTGTATTTTTGTGCCACTCTTCCGAAAACTTCGTTCTTCAACCCTTCAACAACCAACAACTTGGGTGGTGCTCTTTGGATCATAAAACCGAACAAAGAGGATTCCTTTGCCATTGATGTTACAAACAGGGGTGGTTTAAAGATTTTGGGGTCTTATACAATTTATTAAAATATATCTTTAAAAGTAATTATATATGACCTCCACTAGTTATAAAATTATAGCCCTTAGAAGTAAATGTCCTTTCTAGGGGGGCCTGTGCGATCGTTTCTATTTCGTCTGTCCAAAACCTCACTAATTCTACTGAAGTAACAGTAATAGTAATAATCAATAACATTCTATAATCAATTATCATATTTCAGAAATAATTATAACATTTTAACAATTATAACTCATCTTTCTTAATAACGTTTTTAAAATTTTCAATGAATTTCGAGATTAACATCATCTAATGAATATGGTTTATCAAAATTTGAGACCCTTTTTTTAAAGATCCTGTACGATCGCTTTTATTGCGCCTGTCCAAAAACCTACTAATTACAAATTAATGTCCGAGGCAAACTTGTTGCGATACACATCTCAAAATAGTGTCTCTTAGCTTTAACTTGTGGGGTTGTAGTTTTAACCAATCAAACATTGAGTTTTTGCACTACTTGTCTCCTTCGACATGTCGTTACTGTCGGTAATCATGTTTACTTTTCTATTCTTCTTTTTCCCAAGTCCTTTTTCAATCTCACTTGAACATTTTTTAAGTTTAAAGTATCCATGGTTTCGATCAAAGTATGAACTAATCTTTATTACAATGTTAAATGAATGTTTAATCATTTTGCTTTACGGTAAAATGTATTTATTCTATTATTATTCTGATTTGATTATTTTGTTTGATTTAATAATATCATAAAAAATAATTAAATATTTATAATTTTTTAGTTGTACACTATACTAAAAGAGTTAAAATAAACCTTGAGACTATCAGAGTTATTATTTTTTTAGTATTTTAATATGATTATAATATAATATTTGTTTATATATATATATTAATTTTTTATTATAAATATATATGTTTAAACCTAATTATTACATTTGAACTATTTATTACTTGAATTAGTTTGTTAAATGTCATCCGAAGATTTCTTAACCAATCTATTGTTGGATACAGTTTCCTAAGACTCTCTGCTTTATTTTATAATCTTAGTTAATTAGTAGTAATTGCTCTCTTATTTCTTGTTAAGTAATTAGTTAGTTAGTTGTCGGATTTAATACTTAGTTATTTTTGTTCATTAGTTGAGCAGAATATTGTTTGTTAAGTAATTAGTTAGTTAGTTGTTAGATTGGATATTTAGTTATTTTAGTTAATTAGTTATTTTTTTTTCTCTGAAGATTTAAAACGATTCTGGAGTCAGATTCCAAAACTAAAGTAGCCTTCCCAGCCCAATCTGCCTCCACGAACATCTCCAACGCAGCTTTTATGTCTGCCACTTCAGCATAGTCCGAACCAAGACCCTCGACTGGTCCTCAGAACAATGCCCTAAGAGTGCCTTCCTCCATACGAAACACCATCTCGAGTGCTACCAGAATCACATAGCATTAGGCTCGAACAAAAACAAGGTTAAAATTTGAGGTTAAAGAGATAAAAACATAAATATTTAATAGTATAAATAAATTAATTTTTTTAAATAAAAATATCTTCGGAGATAAAAAACGAGTATTTCTCTTCACCCGTTATCTGACTAGTTTCGGTATATTAACGGTGATCGGTAAACAACATTTTGAAGAGCTTTTAATTTATTAATTTAGACACAAACAATATATTGATAATTAGATTTTTTTATTTTTAGTATTTAGTAAATATTTTTTAAAAGAGTTGATTGTATAAAATAAACGCAAAATAAGTGAGTGAAAATATTTAAAAAATATAACGGATTGAAAAAGTTTATTTGCTAAATAAGATATCAAATGATGTACTTGACCTTGTTATTTGTATAATTACATTATTACCGTGAAATTTAATCTTAATTTATTTATATTTGTTTGGATATATATCTCTTTCTTGAATATTTACGTAATCTTAATTTTATTTTCAATGAACTTGTGTAAAATAATTTTATACATTTAAATTTAAAATTATAAAATATATATTTTTTTTAAAAAATATATTCAAAATTTTCTTAAATAATTTTTTAATTTCTTATCAAAAGTATTTTATCCAAATAATTTTACCCCAAAAATGACTAAAGCATTATAAAAAATATATATTTATAACAACTAAATGTATCGTACTCTTTTTGTCATTTTACCAAACACTTTTATATTGGTCAAACCAAACACTACAATCAGTCATTTGTCCAACACACTCTTCATTGGCTGAATAATTCATATCGAAGACTAAAGAAGATAAATATCGGAGCAGCTATTCCAACTTAACCCAATTTGTTCCATTCAAAATATTAAAATTCAAATCTATGACTTATTTAATTTAGTGTCTCGTCTCACTTGAACAAGGGAAATATTTTGGTATAATCACTAGTATTTGACTATTAATCAACTAATCGAAATAGGGTATTACAACTATTCATTACGAGAATGATCGTTACAGTCTAATTTTCTTCATTCACAATATCATGATTCAAACTCGTAATCTTTTTTAAAAAATCCAATACCTCATCATACTATAACAACCGATTTTACATGCATAAACGAAATTTTAATCAAACATATTTATCATAAAAAAAAGAATGGAAATGTAGTCTTGTTGATAAAACAAATGATGTCCCGTTTGAAAACTCTTTACCTCCAATAAACCAGTGTGTAAGGACAAAACCAACAAATTTCCTATACCTCATGCGAGCTAAACTTCAACCTTGAAATGACAAGGTGACAAAAGGCATAGGTGCCTCTCTATGGGTAGATCTCCTAGAAAGTATGAAGCGAAAGGAGGAGGCACTTATTGGCGATGGCATAGGATGAAAGGTAAAAAACAAAAGACAACAAGGGAAATGGTTTGGTCGGTAGTAATAAATAATGATGTTACAAAAAGTATTAAAACATGTAATGGATAAGAATGATTAGAGACCAAAGATTGACCTAGTTGTTTAATTACTCTTAAATTAAGAGCTTTGGGTTTATTGAAAAAATGGAGTTTATTAATGGAAGATTAGGGTAATATATAACTCAAAGAACATTCTGAATATGAATTTAAAATTAGTAAAACACGACCAACAATCGAACAATTTTTTTTCTCTTTAAGTGTTATCCTTTATATTAAAAATAAATTTTTAATTTTAACCTTAAATTTTAAATTATAAACTCAAAATTTTAAAAATAAATCATATCAAATTCTCTAAATCTTAACTCTAAAGAATAACTTTAAACTTAATTTTTTAATATTTATATATACATAAAAACAAAAATATATTGTTTCTTTTCTCAACAATAGATTAATATAATAATATATGATAAGAAATCCCTTAAATAAGACCATATATTCAAGTTGTTAATAAAAATTTAATTAAAAATATTTTATAATATATTATTATAATATTCTATCCTAATTAAATAAATAAAATATTAATAATATAAAAAAATAAATGTAACAAAAATTTCAATCGATTCCCTTATCATCATTATTTATCCAGAGCCCTACCACACCCCTATATATGTATTTTAATATTAAAACAGTATTATAAAAAATTGTAATAATAACAATAATTTTCCCAATTGAATTAATTTAATTGTGCATTTTAAATAGGTCGGCCGCCCAGACCAGCCACCCATGTTGCTCTCTCTCTTTCTAAACTTGTCTTTCTCTATCTATCAAAAATATCTATCAATCAACAAAGAAACCACACCACTTCATCCTCAGGAAACAAAGAATCAGAGAAACCAATAACAGTCAAATGAATCAATCATCTCTTCTTCTTCCTCTTCTTCTTGTTTAATCTAAAACAAACCCAGAAATTAATTTCTTCTTCTTGTTTCCGTTGAAGAAAACAACCCCAGAAATGAGTAGCTTTGAAGAGTCTTTAAGATCTCTCTCCCTCGACTACCTTAATCTTCTCATTAATGGCCAAGCTTTCTCCGATGTGACTTTCAGTGTGGAGGGTCGCTTAGTTCATGCCCACAGATGTATTCTAGCTGCTAGGAGTCTCTTTTTCAGGAAATTCTTCTGCGGACCCGATCCTCCATCTGGGTTAGACCCGGTTGGTTCAAGGATGAGCTCGGGGGGTGCACCAGTGTCGGCAGCGGGGTCTCGGCCTGGTGTTATACCGGTGAACTCAGTGGGGTATGAAGTGTTTTTGATGCTGTTACAGTTCCTGTACAGTGGCCAAGTCTCGATTGTGCCTCAAAAGCATGAGCCGAGGCCTAATTGTAGTGAGAGAGCGTGTTGGCATACACATTGCACCTCCGCCGTTGATCTCGCACTTGACACTCTCGCTGCCGCTAGATACTTTGGTGTTGAACAGCTTGCATTGCTTACTCAGGTTTCCTCTTCCCTTTGTTCGTCATCAATCATCAGCATCAGAACCCATAAACCTCTTCTTTTTTTTCTTCCTGTTTGGTTCTTGGTTCTTGTGTCTGTGGAGTCTTGTTACTCTTTGTGTCTTGTGTTTTTGGGTGCTCAAAAACAAAAGTTAGGCTTGGTTTTTGGGAAGTCTTTTCTTTTTATTACAAGTGATTTATTATCTTATGACATGAAACATGAACATCACCAAACTGGGACTTCCTTGGAAAGTTTCTGCTACAGCACCTGATTCAACCATTAATTGCTTAACTGTGTTTCTTCATCCAACATCTTGACTTCTTTTCATTCTTAAAGACTGCTGTTGGTGTTGGAAAGATTCACTATTTACTTTTGAGAGAAAAAACTGTTTTTTTTTTCATATTCAATAACCCAAAATGATAAAAAAAAAAAAAGGGTTTATCTTGATTTCATGTACAACCTTATTTTCTGTTTTTCTTGAATTGGGTTTCTTCCATCAACACAGCAAATGCTTTCTAAATTTAGATCTTAATGATCTCTTGTAATAATTTCCACTGTAAGCATAGAAAACCTGTCCCAAACATTCACTTTCCCCATTTGGGTTTAATTTCGAAAATGAGAAAAACAAACAAACACGAAACACCCATTGTTTTCTTAGTTTAACCAATCAAATGAAACCTCTTTAGCTTTTACATTTGCCAAAGATGACGCTTTGTTCTCTTTGTTTCACAGAAACAATTGGCCAGTATGGTCGAGAAGGCCTCTATTGAAGATGTCATGAAAGTACTGATAGCTTCCAGAAAACAAGACATGCATCAGCTTTGGACTACATGTTCTCACCTGGTGGCCAAATCAGGCTTACCGCCGGAAGTTCTGGCAAAGCATCTGCCTATCGATGTGGTGGCTAAAATTGAAGAGTTGCGCCTCAAGTCATCTTTATCGCGACGGTCTTTGATCCCTCACCACCACCACCACCACCACCATGAGCTCAGTGCGGCTGCTGATCTCGAGGACCAGAAGATTAGAAGGATGAGAAGGGCATTGGACTCGTCGGATGTTGAACTAGTCAAGCTCATGGTAATGGGAGAAGGTCTGAATCTCGATGAAGCACTGGCTTTACACTATGCTGTCGAGAATTGCAGCCGGGAAGTTGTTAAGACCTTGTTAGAGCTCGGTGCAGCCGACGTTAACTACCCGGCCGGGCCTGCAGGGAAAACCCCACTTCACATTGCGGCGGAAATGGTGTCACCGGATATGGTTGCCGTACTTCTCGATCACCACGCAGATCCTAACGTGAGAACCGTTGATGGGGTGACTCCTTTAGACATCCTTCGAACTTTAACATCGGACTTCTTGTTCAAAGGTGCGGTCCCAGGGCTAACTCACATTGAACCGAACAAGCTGAGGCTATGTCTGGAGCTTGTTCAGTCGGAAGCTATGGTTATCTCGCGTGAAGAAGGGAGCGGAAACCCACCAACTTCAACCGCAATTTACCCACCACTGAGCGACGGACATAACAGCGGCGGCCTGAATTTGGATTCGAGGATGGTTTATCTCAACCTTGGTGCTAACACCACAAGCTCAACCCAAATGGGTGATGATGATAGCAGCCACAGCGGTCAAAGAGAAGCCATGAACCGACATGACCCAACAATGTACCATCACTCCCATGACTTCTAGCTCCAACACTTTCTTCTTCTTCTTCTTCTCCTTCTCCTCCTTCTCTCTCTCTCTCTCTCAATATTATATATATAACAAATGGATGATGAAAGAAGGCAAAATACTGGTTCATGAAAACTCAATTAATGAGAGATTATTGGATTTATATATTTGTCAGTGCTTTGATTTCAATCACTAGGTTTTTCATTTTTTCCTTTGCTGTGCCTTCTTTTTTTCTCTCATTTGTAGGCTTCCAATGACATGAAGTGCAGTTTCATTGGAGATGTCATGTGGATTTGTTTATTTATTTTTCTCTCATGGATTAGGATGAGACAAGCAGGATCAGAGATGAAGGGAGAGACGCAGGTCAATCTGTCAATTCCTCTGTATTGATTCATAGTATATATCATGCCTTATTTTCACTGCTACCCTTTTCATTTTCTTGTCCCCCACACGACCACACCCACCTTTCCCATGCATGTACTAATACTACATCCAATATATATACATACATACATACACGTGACATGAAAATCAGAAAAATGACAGACAAATTTTATTAGGAGTCTGTTTTTTTTTAGGTTTATCAGTCTTTGTTTGAACATGGATTGGTACCACATTTTTATATCGAAAGAAATGAGCTGTTTTTCATATTCCCCTCTTTTTTTTTCATTGCTAGTGGCAATCAATGGAAG
This sequence comes from Abelmoschus esculentus, assembly GCA_035048815.1. Classification (NCBI taxonomy): domain Eukaryota; kingdom Viridiplantae; phylum Streptophyta; class Magnoliopsida; order Malvales; family Malvaceae; genus Abelmoschus; species Abelmoschus esculentus. The sequence continues at coordinate 3,993,082 of JAUCBN010000039.1, forward strand.
CTTAATTGGCTAAATAGGTAAGCAATGGACAAAATTGATTGGTTGGTTGTCTTGTATGGATGCAACATTTGAGTGTGACCACACAGGACAGCATAATAATAAAATCTGTATTATCTAAATCTGGATTCCCTCCATGTAATCCTCCTGTCTGTCCCCCTTGCCATTTTTGGCCTCCCATGCTTCCAAAACTTCACAGCCAAACCCCCAATTTCTTATTATTTTTTCTCCTGTCTCATCCCTCAATTTTTTAGTACATAAATATATATATTATTGTTGGATTTAGTGATTCATTTTCAGTCACAAATGAATCTCCTTGGAGGATTATTCAGCAGCCAAGTTGTTGTTCCTTCATTGCTTGAAGGAATGTGCAAATGAATATATTCTGACCGACATCATCGTTTTATGCACAACTATAGTCTATAGGTTTTTTAGGGTATTTCATGACATGAGTCAGTTTCTGAGTTTATGGACATTTATTATTAGTTTGGTGTTTTGTGCTTTCTGATATCTGATTGTCCTAAACATTATCGCCAACCTATATTCTTTGTGACATTCTGTCTTTGATTAATTATGTTAAAAACTAGTTTAGGTGTTTGGTTTGTTGCAATGGGAAAATAAAGATTTGGGGCAATCGATGTCCTAAAAATAGGATTCGATGATCAAGCAAGTTATATATGCATGTCTAATGCAGATTGGATTTTTGCCGGACTAATATTTGCTATGGCAACTTGGACATCGAATCTTATTTTTCTGAGGTTTCTACTGTTCATGAATTTAGTGGAAGTGATGTATGGATTTTAAATATTTTGCATGATTAAATAATTTCCAAGTAGGAGTCCAATGAAAAAAATATTTAAAGAATCCGAAGTTGAAAGATTTCCAAATATTAATCTTTGATTAAAATTTATAATAACCCGAATTTTTAAATTAATAAATGGATGTTACTTGAATTATAGACCTACGTGTTAAAGTTGAGTGTTTTGGACCTTTAGGTCAAATTTGAGTCTTGTTGGATGACATTCGAGCTACATTGACTTGGATAGTGATCATTTTGGCAAATATGCCATGTATGATACTTTATGAATGTATTAACCTCGAGGGACTGAGTAATCTCAAGTATTGTAAAGTCTTGTCGAAACATGTAATTGTAGACTTATCGATGCTTTGCCATACGTGATCTAAGAACTCTAGCTAAAATAAACTAGGTTATAACTTATAGATAGTGAAGTTTATCTATGCTCTCTAAATTATATTTTATCATGTATATTTATTTTATGATAATCACGAATTATGGTACAATAAAAATATACCAGCTTTGTAAGCTCCATAATCGTTGTTTTCGTTCATAGGTTAGTAGGTGAATCGTGGTCAAAAAACTTATCAAGGAAAAATTTCCTAGGACCACATTTGCTTTAGAATACAATACTTGTTATTTTAGATGGTCTAATGTATTCATAAGACCTTATCGCTATTGAGTCTATAATTCTATTCAAAAGTATTATTTTGATATTTTGTGTAATCATATGAATTTATTGATGATTTGATATTTGAAAATGGTTAAACCGATCGCTTAAAATGGGGATTTTTATAGGTCAATTTTTGAGTGACTCAAAAATAATACTTCAGATCCGAATTAATCAATCTATATTGAAAAAAATAAACATAATTATATGGAAAAAAAATTGGTTGAAAACGTCACCCTCACAATTAATCTTCACAGTACCTAATTCGGATTAATCAATTCGTATCGAATATAAATGATTATAAAAAATATATATTTAAATAAAATTATTCATTATTAAAAGAAAACCAAGCATTAATTAAAAGTTACAAAAGCTAAAGTAGCTAGGGAACATCATAAGTAATTAAGAGGATGGTGTTTCAAGTAGCTAGTAAACATCATAACTAATTAAGACTTTCTAATTTTAGCTCTCTTCATTGTCTTCCATCGGAGTTGTCCTAAAAACAAACATCAAAAAGGATGTCATAGCTCACAATCAACTATATATAAACTATTTTCCTAATCATGAAAGATCTTAATTGTTTTGAACACATTATGAAACTCATATTATTATAAACTTTAACCATATGCCTTTCACCTACAAGACATCTATAAAGGTAATTGATTGCATAAAAAGAAGACAATTAATCATAAAAAAAAAAAACTTTGATACTAGTAAGCTTTAGTTTAGGTAAGTTTTTTGGTTTTAAGGGTTAAATGTTTAATTTAAAATTTTAAGATTTAGAATTAAATTGTAGTATTTAGAATTTAAGAGATATTGTTTAGAGATTAAGATTTTGTTTTTAAGAATTAGTAATTTAAGATTTGAGTTTAATAATGTAGATATTCATATTTGTGTAAAACAAATTATATATATATATATATATTTGATTTAGCTAATAGTGATTACAGTAACATCTGTTCTAGAAGATAACTCAACCATTTGACATTGATCGTTCAATCACTTTGCTACAATTACTGGTGCTCAAACCTGTGACCTCTAAAAACAACAATCGTTCCGTTAATGCACTATATCATTTAGCCGTTTATTGAGGTTCAAATCAACTTTCATTGGCTGTAGTTGTAGCAGCATTTAAGCAAACATTGTCAAAGTATTGTGATAAAGGGGAAATTATTATATATCCTCGGTTTATTATGTTATTTATAATCACATTTAATAAGATTTATCTATTTAATGGAATATAAAAAAAAATGTAAAGATTCATTTTATAAAAAATAAAAAAAGTGAAGATTTATTTTAAAAAAATATTATTAAATAGGATCATGAATAATGTGGTGAGTTAGATCAATTTTATAAATTTTTATAATAAAAGATATATTTGGTCCAGTTTTAAATCGTATACGTTAGAAAACAAAATTAGGATGATGTAAAAAAATTTGTTATAACAAAAATGTTAGGATGATGTAATTATTACAATTTTATAATTAAAAGCATACCCAACATTATTTATTTCAAATTTTATACTATTGGCTATTTAATTCAAAAGATATTGTCCTCGTAAAATTTAAAAATATTATCTCTTGCATATCAAGTAATCATATTTTAAATTATTTGTATTAGGTCTTATCCTTATTTTAAAAATTTAAAGGCAATTATGCATAAATTTTAAAAAACATTATCTTCTGCATTGCATGGGGATATTTAATTTCTTGTAAATTATATATATATATATTTAAACAATTTAAGCTTTAAATACGACATTAAGAAATATTAAATTAGAAAAATTGATGAACGGTGTGTAAAATGATGTCGCTTTACGACATTATGCTTTTAAGACAATGTAATACTTGTTTAATATAAAAAAATGCAAGAAAATGAGTTATGTCATGTTAAAGGATAAATTATGAGCAAACGATAAAAAAAGCAAATAATGAAATATGTATATGGTTATAAATGAATATAAGGTCTATATGATCAGGGACGGAGTCAGGATTTAGGGTTGAGGGGGTAAAACATAAATGTTTAGAAATAAGGGATAAATTCATAAAAAATAATTTTTAAAAGAATTTAAATAGAAGGACAAAAGTAAAAGAATTTAAATAGTTTCGTCCTTGTATATGATATTGAAAAGCTAGAAAATGGTTTTAGGGGTTTAGATCGTAGGTATTAAAATTTAAGGTTTAGTCATCAATGTCCCTAAATGACAACCAGTTCTACTGGTTCAATTGTGAATCTAATGTGTTTGAAAGCATTAGCTACCACAAGGTGAGTACAAAATCTTTAGAACTATAGATTCAAGACTATATTCCCTATATCAAGCAAGATTTATGTGCATACCTGGTTTTGACCCTAGAAGAGTGGATCACCGAGGGAAACACATAATCTGCAATATTCCATTAACTTCAACAGAGATCAATTGGTACTTTCTAGTGTTCTGGGATCTTTTATGTTGTTTTCCTGCAACAAAGGTCAAGAGACAAGCACAAAAAGAAGAATACCAACTATTCATGCTCAAAGTTTATCATGTTTCAAACAATCACACAACATCCACATATCATATATGTTACAATAACATCAAATATTGTCAATCTCTGTAATGTTATTGAAGATGCTTGGAATCAGAATTGTAGCAGTACCCTTTCACAACCATATCATATCTCATCCTCCTCAAAGGGATCTCGTTCAGGATAGTCACCAACCTGAAATGAAAGTGCCATTCTAAGTTTCAGATCAATAGAAGCCAAAACACAGGTAAAGGACAGGAGACCCCAAATGTTTTACTGACAGAATACAAATCTTGACCTTTAGATATGAAAATCGATTAAGCTGCCTGTTAAATGTATATGCAAACAATTTAATATAATGGAGTAAGAAAATTTAGACAAAAATTGAGTCCATCAGCAGTTTGGATAGACTTATTAGATACTTTAACCGAGAAATCATGCACAAACAAATCTTTTGAAAAATCAAGAGGATTCACTAATTTTCCCTTATTGCTAGGCACTTCATAAATTGCCAAAAGGCACAGCAGCACTAGGGTTGGACTTAGATCAAAATCTTTTGAAGGAAAAAAAAAAATACTTTTTAGGTTCCCTAATGTATAATCTGCAAACAACTAATGTCTACAACATTTATCCCATCTTTTAATCTTCCTATCACTCACTACCTACGTCCTATCCACTACCATGAGTCAATTAGCAGTCAACAATACTGTTACTTTTCTATTTTTAATTATGCCACAGATAATAATTTGAAGGAAACATAAGATAAAACAAACAGTGTTATAAGGTTAAGTAGCAATGGACAATGAATTACAGTGTAGTAAACACTCGTTCTTAAAGTCTGTGCAATTCCATCATGGATATATATACATTACAAGCTCTTACAATACAGGTCCATGGATAGAAAAAAGAAGTAAGATTCTAGTGGGTAAGAGGCTTTCCAAGGGTTAAACTTTAAAGGGAAGCTCTTGCAATGTATTAAATCGTTGGAGCAAAATGTTCAAACCTAAAACTATTTGAACCTGAAAAGGCCACAAAGAAATCCCAGAATGCTTAAATCACTTATATTTTCATACAAACCTTTACTTTGTCAGGCCTAACCATTGCACCACAAAGTGGAGGGCTTTGAAAATATCGAGTTCCTTTCACCCTGCAGTATGACCAACAGAGGATGTAACAAATAAAGCAATAAAATGACTCAGACAGAAGAAATAATTCCACGATGTCTGGTTTCAAGCATGAAAAAAATAAGCCCAGGCAGCTAAAAACATGAATGTTAACATGACACAAAGCTATAAGTCATAATGTTGAGGGAAATAAGGCATGGTACACCAAGCAATAACAGTCATGTGAATGAGGCAGTGAAAATTTAATGTTCCCATTTCCTATCATTGTTTGTCCACTACTAAACTCAATAAAATCATTTCCTTTCATTTAGATAAAAATGCCTTCATATAAGATAGAAAATTTAATGTGCATCCAACTAGCATAACAAATTTAATGCATCTGCATTAAAAAAGGAACACAACTAACCTTCAACTTGAATAAATTTGATACCACTCTTATAAAAAACATTTAATTGACAAAAAACTATCTATCCCTATAGGAGTTTCTATCCCATATATAAAGTGAGAACATTGGGAAAATAAGGATATAGAGTTTACATACATGCCGTCATGTTTTCCTAGCGGTTCATCATATTGAATTCCAATCCAAAATCCTGGTCCTAATGCTTCTGCTCGACCCACATATTTGACAACCCCTCTTTTCTCCCCTGGGTCAACTTCACATCTGTCTCCTACCTGATTTGAAACAATGAGAATGAATCTATGGCACATAAGTTGAAACAAGATGCAAAACAGTCTAGAAGATACTCAATATGCTGAAAAACAGGGGGAAAATACCAAGGTTGTCTTTAACTCCAGAAAGATAGTATGTGAAACAAATTCTAGAAGTGATATAATATAACTACATTCGGTCATAAGTAAGCATTATCAAGCATGAAGCACTGAATTAATTGACATATATTTGTCACAGTAATAAAGTATCCCATCAACCAGTTTAGGACCTTCATTAGCATCCCTTAACCATCTAGAAACAAAAAAAAAAGTACAGGTTTTAGTCATCATTTACACGATACATCAAAAAGGAAAAAGAAAAGCACAAATGAAACCGACAAATCTCTGATCTGTATGATGAAAGTAGAAAAAAATAGCTAGCTACTACTGATTTTTTAAAGTTTTCTCATCAGTACAAAACCCATGTCAAGACTCAAGAGTGAGCAGATACAGAATAATTCTTTCTGAGTTTTGAGACTATCAACATCCAAAGGGGATAAATCAACAAATGATAAATGTATTGCCTTGCTCCCGTATCTTCTTAAAAAAACAAAGCAGATACTGAAAATGGACAATATGAGAATACAAAAATGTATTTTTACTACTCCGAAAAATTGCCGAGTACAGCTGAAGAAGTGAAATCTAATAATTCACACCAACCTTGATATTTGCACAGAGGTCTTCCATGTAATCGTCTGACATCTGTAAATGAATTCATCAAGCATGACCAAGATAGAAATAGAAACAATAAATACAAGATTGCACCTAGTACCTCCTTGCATATAAGATTAGTCGCTACAGTTAAAGAATCTTAAAGCGAGCAATGCAGAAATCAAATAAGAAACTTACTTTATTCCTAAAAGCAGATGGATTTTGAGATGCCATCTGTTCCTTGAATTTCCTAAATGTACCTACAACAACAAAAAGGTTCAAACCACTGCAAATAAATAAATACTAAATCAGATTTTGCAGTTAACTGACTTACCGGAACGTTTATTGTATTCATCTTCAGAAATTGAGTACTTTTCCACTAATGACGTATCTTCAAGCCACCCTCCAGAAGTTACCGATGAAGGATCAAGATCTATAATGTGTATTCGGAACCTTTTACAGTAAAAAGGAAGGAATCGAAAGAAAATAATTTATAATAAATATTGATAAGATTAGAATTAACAATAAGAAATAAAAGGGGAATTGGGAAAACACTAACCCATCTAGAGGAGAATAGAAACCAAGAGGTCTTGAATCATCACTCAAATCACAAAGCTTGTTTTTACAATCATCATACAGCTCTAGCCGCATTGAATTTACCGAAGTACCGCATTTCTTCCATAGCTTCTCTTTCACTGCTTCCACGCTCATCTTTTAAACAAATGAATTTCTGTTTAATTTTATTTTAAAAAACTGAAAACCGAGGAATAAATTAAAGCAAAAAATGATGAAAATCGGAACCTGAAGAGAGAAGCGAATGTCGGCGGCGAAGCTTTTGATGTTAGAGTGAGTAACTCGGAGCAGTACTGAGGCATCGCCCTCAATTTGCAACCGCGACGCCATATGAATATTTCCTATAAAAAATGAAAGGTATAAATTTGAAGATCCAGATCTAATTGTGTCCGTACGTAATCATCTACGCTAACAAGCGAAAACAAAACAAATTAACGGATCAGATTTAGAGTTGGATCTCTTTGTTAACGGGAAAAGAAGAGGAAAAGGAAGCTCAACTGACCTGGAAATTCAATGTTGATTTGCCAAAATATTTGAGAGGAGCAGAGCAGAGTGCAGACTTCACGGCACTAATATAAATGAGTTACCAGTTGCAATCTGTTTTCAATTTTCAAATTTATTAAAATTTATATAAGGGTTAATACTATAATAATCCCTTTTATTTCCTTCCGAGTACAGATTTGATCACCAATTTTTAAAAACAACTGATAAAATCACTTACATTTTTAATATAAAATTGTCATTTTTGATTTTTAATTTATTAATTTATTAATTTGGATCGAATATTGTAAAGGTTTATTATGAGGATAATCCTTCCAATTCAATTGTTATATTCGTAATACCAGATTCGCACTCTGACTTTATTTAAAAAATTTAGTGCTTCATTTCACTAGACCAATTGTTATATTCGTAATGCCAGATTCATACTCCGATCTTATTTAAAAAATTTAGTGCTTCATTTCACTAATAGACCAACTCGTTGGTGGTGACATATTTTGACGTCTTTAACAAAGTTCGGACAAAATTTGTGTATATTTAAAAAAAATTAAAAAAATGAAAAATACAATATTTGTCTAATTACACACACAAAAAAAATGCAATGTGTATATGCTACCTCTACCATGTTTAAAAGAAAATGCCATTTCCAAAAGTAGAAGAGATTAGTAATGTTAAGTGTTAACATTAAAATGGAGAGACTAAATTCGAGAGGAAAAGAAAAGAAAAACAACATAATTTGAACTTTCTATACGATTAACTTTTTGCAGCAAATCATATCTAATTTGGCATATGATCGTTCTGATGTCATCTTATCTAGATCTTCTTCTCAGAGGTGAAAGCCCTTCATCTATGGCCTTCCTCTTGTTGCATTGTTTCTGCTGCAGATTCTGTTCAGTTTTCTGTTGTTCTGGTGCTGCTGAGTTTTCTTCTTGCTTCTGGTATTGAGCATTGAATCTGGTTTTCATCATATGGGGCCTAAGTTTACTCAAATCCGATAATCGGACCGGCTTCAACAAGAATTCTTCCGCTCCTTGTTCTAAACATCTGAATCAAACATATGGGTTTCAAGTTTCAACATAAAATGCAATTTCAAATGCCTGAATTTGGTTTTGTGTGTTCTTACCTGGTGACCCTTGAAGGGACATTCTCAGATGACATGATAACCACAGGTATGTTTCTTAGAGATGAAGATTCCTGCAATAATATCATTATACAATTTACTAAGACCAAACTTCTCAGATCTTGTAATGTAATGGAAAAGTAGATTGGTTTTGGACCACAAAATCATGTTTCCACTGAACATGTTTGAGCAAGTGGCAAAAGATTCCGACTTTTCCTAATACAAAGAAACAAGTCACATACCTTGATTTTCTTGAGCAAATCATAGCCTGTCATGCCAGGCATACAGTAATCTGTAATGACAAGATTTACTTCAACTTCCTACAAACAGCAAAAACAATCAGAAAAATGTTTCAGAAACATGAAAAAAGAAGAAGAAATTATGAACCTGGTGATTGTTAGGAGAAGCAGATGGTGTATTTGGGTTAAGTGTGTCATTTTGATGTAAACCCAGAAATTCTAAAGCTTTGGTGCCTGAATCAACTGTGGTGACTGTCAATGAAATCAAAATGATTATAAAAAAAAAACAGGAGAAAAGGTATGAAACCAAGCTTCATTACTAAAACATGTTCCAAGTACCTTGATATGAGGATGTTTTGAGTAGCCTTTCAATAAGCCTTCTGTCTATGGCACTGTCATCAACAGCAAGAACATGAAACTGGGACTCAGCTGCTGCCATGCCCATTGTTCCAATTCTGTGGATCCAAATTATGGTGAAGAAGATGGGAAGGGGGTGTTATTTGTGTTGGAGGTTGAAAGAATGGTGGAGAATAGAAATGAGAGGCATCAAAATCCACACACCTAATAAAGCAAGAACCGACCAGATTTCACCCCCAAACTTGCAGACTTTCCAAGTTGATTTGATTTTTTAATTACAGTGCAAGCAAGGGAGGGAAAAGGGGTGACAAATAAGAAATTAATAGAATAATCAAACAAATCTAAATGAGAAAGATTTTTAGGGAGAGAACTAATAGGAGAGGTAGGGTGAGAAAGAAATTAGATTATTCGGTTTCAGTTTCGGATTCGTTAAGATTTGATAAATTTTTATTTGGTATTGGTTTTGATGGGATTGGTACTGGATCTAAAATTTAGGTCTCGGTCATAACTCGGACTGGATCTTGATTTTTTGGATCTGATACCCGATGAGTACCCAATAAGATCGAGACCAATACCAAATATTTGGTATTGTTTTTTTTTCTTATAACTTTCTCTTTATGTATGAATATTATGAGTATGACTAGTTTTAAAACATTAATTTTCAAACTTACAATATTCTAATTTTATTATTTAATATTATTATTGGTGATTAATTTTTTTCTCAAATTACTCAAACTTTTTTAAGAATAAACTAATTGATCGGGTACCCGGTATTGGAACCGGTTCCCACCAACAACGGGACCGGTTCTTAAAATTTAGGATTTGATATGACCGAGACCGAGACTGGTTCCAATTTTCAGGAACCGATGATTACCGAAACCGAAACCAAGTCTATTCAAATTGGTTGGATAACTGGTTTTACCCACCCTAAGGAGAGGTGGGGTCTTCAAAGGTATTAATGTGCAGTTATATCCCTTAAATTTTTTTAGTTTTTTATATTTTATATATTTATTTTATGTTTTTTACTGTTAACTTAATTCTATATTTTTAAACTCTTATAATTTTATATTTTTTTATATAAAATTTTGAGTCTGTCCCTATATCAAATGACAAATATCTTTATTTATGGTTTATCGGACAAATGATTACAACCCATGATTTATATTTGAAGCAATTTCAGTGCTACAACTCCAACATGTCCAGATGCGAGTGTTGAAAATTTCAGTAGGTAGATGAGTTGAACTTCTCATTCCGCTTACACCCATCTATCCCGGCCTCACCAAAACTACCTATAATTTAAAAATGAACACAGGGATTAAATTATGTAACATTTTCTAATCTAGTGGTTAATTTGGTAATAAAATCTAAGGATCAAATTGATGTGGAAATGCCAGACAAGAGATGTGGAAAAGTAGATCAAGCTGAGGGGAGATAATTCAGATAATTTATCCAGATTAGTTTAAATTGGAGAATCACAGATAATATAGTAGTCGGAAGAATCACAGATAATATAGTAGTCGGAGTAAAATAAGATATGAGAATAAAGATGAAAATCGTTTCTAGATGATTTTCCCCTTATTTTTAATCTTTGATTATATAGGTATTTATAGTTCATAAGACTTGATGGTTATATGATGTTAGACCTAGCGACAATCTATAAGAGAATTATCTATAAGAGAATTATCAAACTTTATACGTTAATTACATAAATATTATATAATAATACTTACCCATGTCTATTTTTAAGATCGTATAGATCTCTAATATTAAAAGATTCTGAAAGTCATCTTTAAAATTATCGAGTACACAAACACTTAAGATTGTTTTCAGATATAGAAAGTCCAAATAAAAAAACATCAAATTCAGTAATTAATTTATGCATTGCCTCATTTTTGACATGTTGTAAAGAGACATGGTATCACATGTAAGTGATTAAGGATGATATAAAACAAGTTGGAAAGTGGTACAGGAACATGGAACCAAACCCAGTAGTAATTTATGTAGATATGGGTGTACTTTCAGATCTCCGGGGAGTATAGAATAAAGCTGGATCAAGCAGTTTTTTGTTTGTTTTTTTTGACACAAATAATTAAGCCTTAATATAATGTTTTTCCGACAAACACCATAAAATAACCGGATTATAAAATTAATTAATGTTTTATAAGAGGATAAAGAAACATGATTTAGAAGTTGATTTGTGAGTTTGGTCGTTTTTATTTGATTCGTTAATCAATTAATTTGTATCTGATACTGTAAAAGTTTGTTTTATGGTGGATCTTCTTAATTTAGTTTGTTCTATATACAATGACAGAATTTAAATTACTCGCATTGCTTAAAGGACCTAACATCATATCTCGTTAGATCAACGAATGATTAATTAATTTAAAATTTTATTTATTTATTTAAAATAATTTGTAAGAAGGATGAAATACTAATTTATTCGGGATATAAATACATATGTCAATAAAAAAGTATACATAGACCAAATAATTTGCTAGGTTTGGTTTATTTTACCAAAATTAAAAAGGAATTTACTCCAAAAAGCAAATTATATGGAAGTTTGGTACTTTTCTTGAAGAATACTTTTTCAAATGATTCAATGTCTTAAGATTTTATGTAATTATTTTGCTTTTTTTTAATGAGCTCGATGAGATATGACTGACAGTTTAACATGCAAAGTGATTTGAGGGGTGCGAAGAGATAATCGTTTCTATAAATATTTAAATATTATATATAATTTATTTTTTATATATTTTATTAAAAAATTCATAAATTTAATTTTTAAGAATTTTATAAATTTGTCCCTATTATAATTTTATATTGATTAGTATTATGAATTATCAAGTAATTAAAGTGAGAGATTCAATTTTTGTCTTTCCTTTTTATATAGTTTTTTTTATCACATTCTTCTATTAAGTCGAGTCTCTTAATTTTTCCTTACATATATATAATATGAAGAAATATGTCACATATAAAAAATATGATAAAATATATATAATATCTTATATGATTAAATAAAGTTATTTAAATCAGAATCATTTATATTATAATATGATTAATAATTACCCTAAATACATATGACGTGATACAACGTTATTTATTTATTTTTTTTATTTCGAGTATAAGCCCCCATCATCATCAACGGTGTAATGACACAACTTTATTATATAATCCATTAAAAACAACACAAAATCATACTGTATAGTATTCATTTCTTTTTCACTTCACACCACTTCGTCTTCCTTCTTCCCTTGAAACTCATCTCAACATGACCTCAAAACTCTTCAACGTAGTCGCCGCAATCGTCCTTTTCTCCGCCTTCACCGGCATTCAAAAATCTTTCAACGGCGAAATCCGACAGATGGAAGTTATCCCGATAGCGGATGCGGTAGGACCTGAAAGTGTAGCATTTGACCCGCTTGGAGAAGGTCCCTACGTCGGAGTATCGAACGGTCGGATCCTCAAGTGGCAAGAAAATGAACAACGGTGGATCGGTTTCGGCACGACTTCGCAAAACAGGTACGTATCTGAGAATTTCTTTGTCTTTCAGATAAGCAATTTTTATGTCAGAAAATTATTGTGTTTATCATCCATGAAGGATATATAGAACACGACATTTACACTTACAGTGTTGTTTGGTACGGAATCGAAATTATAATAATAATAATAATAATAATAATAATAATAATAATAATAATAATAATAATAATAATCATCGAATTATTATAAATTTATTATTATATTTTTCTTATTTTATTTTGCTAGTATTATGTATTTTATTAATATACTATAGACTTAATCAACCATGCATTAATAATTATTAAAAATTAGGATAATGATATTATTTAAACTTTAATATTCTCCACACAATTCATTTTTTAGGGTAACACAATTTAATATTAACAAATAAATAAAAAAGTGTGATAAGAAATGTTAGTTGAAATGTCCCATTGTCATTTACCAATACTTTAAATTTAATTAGACTTTGTTTTATTGATATATAATTTTTACTAGTTTTATTTTCATTTAAATGCTCAAGCTTATTGTTTTTAGTGTAAAAAAAAAATCTAATTCGAGTATGATTTATCTGATAAAGTGTTTTATCTTTTTTAAATTTATTAATTTTTACTTCTTATGTTCTAAAAACTTTTAAGTTATGTTTTTTTTATTAATAAAGTTGTTTAGTTAATGTCTAAAAAATACTTAAATATATTGTTTTCAGTTAGGCATTATACAAGGCCTAACATTTAAAGGGTTTTAAATAAAGAGTTTAATATTTCTAAATGCTTTAATGAAGGTTTATTGCTTCTGAATCTAATAAAAGTCAGTTTGTTTAGTTCTAGAGAATAGAGTTTTTATTTTTATTTTCTTGAAATATGGAAAATGAGAAGAAAAAAACATGTTTGATTGTAAAATTAGAAAATCAATTATTTAATAATTGTTTTTTAAATTTTACTTTGAAAATAACTTTGTATATCTATGAACCAAACATGTTTGATTACAGTATTATCCGTTCTAAAAGATAATCTCAACCATTAATTTGACAATGATCGCTCAATTACTTTACTACAATTACTGGTACTCGAACATGTGAGCTCTAAGAACAACAAACGTTCTATTAACCACTTGACCTAAAAGACTCGTACACATTTTTTTTTAATTTTTAAAAAATTAACAATTAAAATTAAAAAATATTTTTTAAAAAAAAAACTAATATTCAAAATATATTCAATAATAACATTAGCGTTTTATGCAACAATTATTTTCTCTTTTATACGAAATTTGTCATTCCCTTATTTAAGCAAACTAAAAAACGTTCAACCGTTTTGAAAACTTGTCATTATTTGATGAGACTCTAAAACACCACGTCCTTGGTTAATCCGAGATTAGACAAAATAAACAATAATGGTTAACAGCTATAACTGTTATATTTTATAAGTTAATTAATCTAACTGTTAAAGTTAAATAACTTTATTAATCAACAACTAAAAATGATAATAATTAACGTATAGATTAATCGTTATTAAATTATTTTATACAAAGTTTATGATTAAAAATTTTATATTTAAATATTTTTCCTAAAATTTTTAATATAATGTTTATAGAAGAGAAAATTTTATTATTTTCAAAGAAAATATTGAATATTCAGGAAAAAATTATTAACTTTTAGGTTAACCAATAATCAAATTATTAACAAACAGTTAATTGCTTATAGGTTACTAAAGCAGTAGTTCCCTTGTGCAGAGACGGGTGTTTAATGCGAGACAGGCATGAAAGAAGAGAGCAGATCTGTGGTCGTCCGTTGGGCATCTGTTTCAGCGAGGCTAGGGGTGAGCTTTACATTGCGGATGCATACATGGGGCTGATGAAACTGGGGACGGACGGTGGGTTGGCCACTCCCATTGCAACGCAGGCTGATGCTGTCCCTTTCGGATTCACCAACAGCTTGGACATCAGCCAATCTGATGGTTCCATCTATTTTACAGACAGCTCTTCGATTTATCAAAGGAGGTACGAACACATTTCTTCTCAATACTCTAGAAAGATCAACTCATGCAGCATTTACAAGGGTTGAAAGGGTGTTAAACCAAAGAGAGGCAACGTTTAAACAACGGATAATGTAACGCAGGGACGAAGTACGGATTTTATCGAATAAATTAGATCTAGAAAATCATCTTCAAAATAATTATTTATAATAGAGAGACATATTAATCGATTAACGGATCTAATACTGATGATTATAAAAACATTAAATTTTGTACCTAACAGGCAAAGTAGTGAGAAACTCAATTTGTTTAACTAATTGTAAATATCCTAGCCACTTTAATACGTCATGTTCATGCATCTAGGGTTCTATGATCTCCTTGTCTCTTATTATTTATTACAATCCTCCAAATCATTCTCTTCTACTCCTGCTTTATTACAAGAAAAAAATGTAAAGCGGTACATACAAGACAAATGTATTGCAGGAACTACATATCTGTGATTCTAAGTGGGGACAAAACAGGAAGGCTGATGAAATACGAGCAGGAAAGCCAACAAGTCACCGTCCTCTTAACCAATCTCTCTTTTCCAAATGGAGTGGCGTTAAGCCAAGACAGCAGCTTTCTTGTCTTGTCCGACACCACAAACTGTCGAATCCTAAGGTACTGGTTAACCACACCGAGAGCTGGAAGTCTGGAAACTCTGGCACAACTCCCTGGATTCCCAGACAACATCAGAAGAAGCCCTAGAGCAGGATTCTGGGTGGCAATACATTCACGAAGAACCAAGCTTGTGTCATGGATCCTTTGTTGTCCGAAACTGTGCAGGGCTCTGATTTGGTTGCTGCCTGTTGAGTTCATTAGTAGGGCGCATTCCGTTTTTTCCAGTCTTAGAGGGAGTGGTATGGCCATTAGGATAAGTGATGAGGGTGAAGTTTTAGAAACTTTAGAGGTTCGAATGAGTTCCATTAGTGAAGTGCAAGAGAAAGGTGAACATTTGTGGATTGGATCAATCAACCTGCCTTTCCTGGGTCTGTATAGGATATAAAATTTCGACTTGTTTTCTTCTTCCTTGCATTTATAATGGTTATAAAAGTGTTTTTATATGTATCGAAACTACAGCTTAGAAGAAACAGATGATGTTAATCGGAGAGTTTTTAATTATATATTTTAAAGATTATTGACTTATTTAAATTTTTATATTTAAAAGCTTAATGAATTTTCCGCTCTCAATGTATGATCCTAACTCCTGTCCCTACCTACTATGATGATAAGGACAAAACAATAAATGTATATAAATAAAACTAGTTTTTCAACATCCACCAAACAAAGGTGAAAAATCCAATCCCAGCCCACTCTATTAGTATTACAATCCCTACTCAAATAACTTCTCTTCAAAAACTACAGTATTTTTTAACATTAAATGAAGGTACATCACTAATATCTATCACAAAATTAACGCCATTGAAACACAGAGATATACTAAGGTTACAATATATTCCACTTATCTGCCAAAGCTTCAGTAATCCTTGCAATGCACATTGCAGCACTTAGGGGATAACCCGAAACTGCAAGAAAAAGGAGAAATAAAACAGTATAAGGCAGTGATGTTGGTCTTTTCCCCTTAAGAATGAGGAGAATTAAATAGCGTGCTTGTAAAATATGAGTCTTGATTATAGTAATAAGCTCGAAATAGTGATGAAAGTATCAGTATGTTTCCAACTCAAGTATACTCGGAAACAAAATTCTAAAAAAAAATTATGTACAAAGGATTGTGTACATATACCTATATCTAGATATAGAAATATTCATGTAAAAAAGGATCAATGTGCATCGAAACATTCCACATACCAATAATTGATTTTATCTATCCTATCGCCTTAGCTTACTCCATCTATATTTCAACTGGATTCAATGGTTCTTATAGGATTCATGGGCTAATGAATCAGAATGGTCGAGATTTTCACATCACAATTTAACAAACATAGACAGAAAATGCGGAACTTACTCGATATAAAATCATCTATATAATCAGGCTCTATTTTCCCATGGGCCATTGCACCCACCTGAGGAAAATGCACAAAGATAGGATAAGGAAACAATTATGAGTAGAGAATAGAGAAGAATTGTATGTCACACAACTTACCACGAAGACAAGATTCACATCATCGCCAACAGCATCCACGTACTTACTCATTTTAACCAATTTCTCGGAGCTATACGAGAAACCTGATGTGCAAGAAAAACAACTTGAATTCTGGAGGAAAAAATAAACGGATTTGTATTGACAAAATACAACAGAAATAACAACAAAAGTCAAACACACCTATTTGGCGTGAGTTCACAGGAAAATAATTGGTCACAGGATTCTTTATCACTCTTAAAAGTTTCTCACGCTTGCCAACAGCAGTTATGTTTAGTTTTTGTAGCAGCTGCACTGCATTATTGTTGTACAGGTCAATAAAAACAGCCTAATAAAAGTACTAAAAAGCAGCGTAAAAGACTTAATCTCAGCATGATAACTTACACATGATACCAGAGAACCGCTTATATGTTCTCGGAATTCGAACATGAGGTTTAACTTCAAAAAGTACACCTTTCTCGGTTCTAACATACACAGCTTGCAATCTGCCAGCCTTATTGACCGGGCTATCTAAAATCGAGAGAAGAGCCTATAGGGAAACAACACAATTATCAGTTAATTAAAGAAATTAAATTCTCCAGTAAGATTTTTACATCCAGCCTTTTCTCAGTGCATCGAGAATACAGTACCAATTAATTCATCACATTTTTAACAGAAAAGAAAGGGAAATAACCTGATGTGTTATGTCAGGCCTGTAATCAGCAGGATTCTTGTTATTTTTCCTCAAGAAATTTGCATGATCATCCGAGTTCAAGAGTTGGAAACTCTGTAAAAATTTACACCCAATAAGATAAATTACACTAAGAAACCAAATATCCTTTAGCAAAAATAAAATTAAAAACTACTAGAATAACTGCATACATACAAACAGAAGTTCATACTTGTGAATGATAACAAAAATGTTAAGCACAACACACACACACACACACACACACACACACACACACACACATATATATATATATATATATATATATATACTAGCCATATACCTTTCCCACTTTAGCAACTTCCAAGGAAGCCTTCTCAAGAACAAAAATGACCCCATTTTTGTTGGCCTTTTTATCACTGGGTGTAATTGGGATTCCTACAATTTTGTCGGTTCCGGCTTCGCCTTCTTCCTCTTCTTCACCTTCAACTTCCTTTGTTGGCTTTTCAATAGAAGCTCGCTTTGCAGAGTCTCTCTCTCCTACTTCTACTTGTTCTTCATGTTCTTGTTCTTCTTTATCATATTTATCTTCTCTATTCTTCCGTTTCTTCCCTTTTATAGCATATGGTCGTACCATTTTATCTTCTCAAAATATTTTTTGTTTTCCTTTAGATAAAAAGCAGCGCAGCAAGATAAACACTACATTAGAATAATACAATAATCTTGTGGAACGACTTCTATTGCTATTTCCAGAACGAAGTAATTGGATTTAAATTCATTTAACCGAATCAGTCTCCAAATAGTAAACAGAGTGAGGGCAATATGATCAAAAACAGGGAATCCAATGCAAGAGAGTGGTGCAGATGCAGAGACAAGTAACTCAAAATCTAATGAGTAAGAAGAATCTTTGATTTTAAGATTAGGGTTTGCAAAATTACCTTATTAAATTCCCTGGTCTGTCGGAAACCTGAAGGCAAGAGAAGGATTGGGTCAGGAACCGGAGGAGGAGAGGCTGAGGGATAAAAATAGAGACTTGTATGGCGGCGGGGGATATGTGGAGAGAATTGAGAGTAGGTCGTAAACTTTTAAAAGGATTATTTGGTAAATTCCCTATTTAGTCATCTAACTATTATCGTTTTTCTGTTTTAGTCACTCAACATCTAAATTCTTATTTTAAAGACCAACGTTGTGAATTTATGTTGTATTGGACACCAATCGTTAAAAAAATAATAAAAATAATAATATTATCTAATATAAAAAATTCTATTTTAATATAAAAATTATATAAAAAAATATAGATAACTTTTTTATAAAATTTAAAACCTAACATCCTAAACCCTATACTCTAAATTCTAACCATAAATCTTAAATTTTACGCGCTACAAATTAAAATATAACCTAAAGCTCTAAACACTAAATCATAAATTTGAAAGGTCTGTGTAAACTTCTACAAATTTGTGTATCAAAGCATTTTTATTTTATTGTATGTGTTATAAAAAGTTGTTTAAATTAAAATCAATTAATAAAATAAAGATATAAAATAAGACTAATGAATTTATTAAAAAATTTAAAATATTTTAATTATTTTCTAAATACAACAATTGCGCATATAGTTTTATTGATTTTAAATATTATTATTGCTTCTTTAGAATGAATTTTTTAAAATTAAAGTTTGTAAAATCATACTTATAGATAATTATGTTATAAAAAAGATTAAATAGACTTAATTTAATAATAATCAATTTTTTTATAGAAGTTGATATAAAAAATGTTCTAGATGATTTTGTGTCAAAGAAAAATATTACTTCATATAAAAAAAGTTAGATTTGTAGATATTTATAAGTCATTTTATATAAAAATATTAAGGAAACAAACATTTTATAAGTCATTTTATAAATATTATTTTGTATAAAAATGTTAGATTTGTAGATATTTATAAGTCATTTTATAAATATTATTTTATATAAAAATGTTAGATTTTATATAAGTCATTTTTATGTTACTCAAGAGAGTAATTAAATATTTTGTATTAAGAAAAATTTTTACGAGCATGTTTTTGAATACTTAAACGAACATGTTTATGAACACTTAAAGGAGCATATTCGCAAATACTAAACAAACGAACATGAACATCTTTAAAAATAAATAAACACACACAAACACAATATTAAAAATTTAAACAAACATGAATCGAACATTAATATCTTTAAAAATAAACCCGAGACTCAAATCAATTTTACCCAATCCAAGATCTAATATTGACTCAAACATGATATTTGAACTTGATTCAAAATCTGAAATAAACCGAATCAAATCAAAATTGACCCAATTTTTAGTTGAACCAGTACGATTTTTAATCGAATTGAACGAGCTCAAATATGAAAAACTAAAACTAACTTAAACCAAAGGTAATACAAAATAAATAAAATATGATTCTAACATATTGGACGTGCTAATTCACATCGGTGAATCTTATGATTTAATATTATTAATATAATATTACTTAGTTAACAAAGTTGATTGATTTTAAAAGAAATAATAAAAGATTTAACGTGAACCGTCGCATAACTCATCACAAAGTCAAATATATTAATTTTATAAAGTTATATCTGGGTTTAAAAATATTAATCTGATTTGAAAATCCGACTAAAATATATCGATCTCCCATTGGATCAATCTTAACATCATCTAAATCAACCAATACGATACGATCCGATTTGGCCTGATACTAAACTTAAATTATTATAGACTTAAATTAAAATCAAACCAATATAAATTGAACCGATATCAAATATAATCGACATAGTTTTATTCTTCGAATTCAGTTTATTTACGCCCCAAATTTAGTAAAGAAAATATAGAGCGACATGTGTGCTAAAACTTCCACTCTTCCATAGATCTTGCATTGCTTCTTAGTCAAACAAAGACTTTAACCAAATATTTATTTTGAACATATAATCACTTTTATCAAATATTAAATAAAAACATTATTATATTCTTTTTTTCACAAATTTTTATATTCTAAAGATTATAAAAATATAATGACTTTATTTGTATCATGGTGTGTCTCCAACTCATTTTGTAAATAAATAAAGCAAAAGATGGGAATTTGGTTAATGGGCGTTGATGGATCCCACCCACAGGGATGTGACAAAGTGATGGCGTGGCAAGGGAGAAATTATTAGGTGAATTTTATTTATTACGTCATTCATGATTCTAAGCAATTAAGATTGTTCGTCTAAATATTAATCGTTCAATCATTCTGTTGGTATTGTTGGTGTTCGAATTCGTAACCTCTAAAAACAACAATCATTCTTTTAATCACTTGAACTATAAGACTCGTGTTTGATTGAAAACATAAAACTTGACAAAGAGGGTTTAAATCAGCGTCATTAGATTCCCCAAAAACACAAAACATCAAGCAATGTGGGACCAATCCCCGACCTCAGTGGCCCCCAATAATCTCTCCCCCCTCCCTCCTTTGGACTATAAGACTCGTCATTCATGAAGCTCTTCGATCTTTCCATCCGCCAAAAAACAAACAAATGAATGACTAAATAAAGGACAAATTATATTATATGTCGTTGTATCATTTAAAAGTTACAAGAATATATTATATTTAGTTATCAATTATACCATTTTTCTATTAAAAGTATAATAGATATTAATTTAAATTTTATGAGATCGTAATTAATATTTATAAATATATTTATACAAATATAATCATTTGAATGTTTATAAATATATTTATTTATTTGTTCATGAATATATTTAAAAATATTAAATAAATAAATAAAAATAATAAAATAAAACATATTTAACCTAAATATACTTTTTTTTAAATAATATAATCTCAAATAAATCTTCTAAAGTTAGGATATATTGAGATATATTTTAGGATCTAAGATAAAAACTAAAATATAAAAAAAGTCGTTACACTTCATCTTAAATTTATCTTGAATTGATAAAAATATTAAAATATTATAATTAAAAAAAATTCATCATCTATAAATAACGTCTTCATCTAAATCTTCATTTATCGATCACGACTTCATCCTACAGTATAACGGTTGCCGTAAATCTTAAAATATACCTTAAATAGGTGATAACAACCCCTAAATATTATGCTCTAATGGAAATAAAAGGAGAAGAGTAGAGGTTAAAGAAGGGTAAAATGGTAATATTACTGAACCGAAGAAGCATTTAAGGAGTTGGAGAACACTTCATGGTTTTTGTGAGTTGCAGCCTGCAGGTGCTTCTCTTTCGGTTGAGTGGAGCTGGCTTTTTAATTGAATCGAAAACAAACAAAGAAGAGAGGTAAATGAAGCTCAGGATATAGCACTAATGGCATCAACACGAACCAAGCTCTGTAGGTTCTTGACCTCGTCTCTAAGGCCGGCCTATTTCAATGGTTCGATCCGGCCGGACCCATTTTACCGAAGCTTCTCTTCTCCTTCCTCAGCTGCAGCGGTGGCCGTGGCGCATCAGAGACAAAGAGACCCAATGGGATCGGAAGTAGTGGGAGTGAAAGATTATGATGATTATAGGCGGTCCCGTTATGGAGAGATCACTCACAAGGCTCTTCTTGTTGACGCTGTTGGCACACTCCTGGTTCCATCTCAGCCCATGGCTCAGGCAGTTCTTCTCAATTGATTGTCTACTTCACATTTCATTTCATTGCAAGACATAACTTTGCATGTCAATATAAACATGCTTGTGTGTTTCATTTGATTTGCAATTTTTTGTTTTGTTTTTATGTGAATTGAATGGTCTGCTTCAGGCGCTTGTAGAAATTTAGATGAGATTTTCATGTGTTGGTTTAATTTGTTTTGGGTGTAGATATATAGAGAGATAGGGGAGAAATATGGGGTGGAATACTCTGAAGATGAGATATTGAACAGATATAGAAGGGCTTATTCTCAGCCTTGGGGTAAATCTCGTCTCAGGTATTATTTATTAAGTCCGTTTTGTTTTTCTATACTATCTTTATTGGTTGATTCTCTAGTTAAAAGGAATTAGATTAAAGTTTATTTCTTTTTTATCTTGAATTTGTTTCTCTTTTATACTGTTATTTGTTTGGTTAGTCTCGGAATTATGATTTAATATCATGAGTTGTATTAAATAGACAATTTAGATCTTACATGACTAATTTTAAGTGTAATAAGATGTACAAACATCCTTTTTCGGTATCTAAGGAAATAAAGTTTTGTAATTCTTGTTAGTGTAACAAGATGCACAAACACTCTTTTTTCAGTATTTTCTTCAACAAGTTTTGCTCCATTGGAGCTTCTATATTGGGGTCCTGCTCCTGTAAAATCCATTGATGGGTTTCAATTTTGTCTATATTTGGATCACTTTACTAAATATATTTGGTTTTCCTATGCGAAATGAGTAAGATGTTTCCGTTATCTTTCCAAAATTTAAAGTAACTGTTGAAAAATTCTTCAAAAGATCATGGTACATTTCATTCTCTTACTGCTCTCTATACTCTAGAGCACAATGCTCCAATTGAGAGGAAACATAGGCGTTTGTAGGAAGTGGTCTCACCCTGCTACATTTGACCTACTTACCTGTTTCTTTTTTAGTTTTATGCTTTTGCCACACCCTACACAAGTTCTTAATTTTGGTACAACTCATTTTCGTTTATTTGCGAAGGAATATTCAAAAATTACAAATTTATCCCTTATAAATTATAATAATAAACTCCAAGATCGATCTGTCCTTGTATTTTTCTAGGTTATAGCAACAATCAAAGTGCTTATATTTGTTATGATCAAGAGCAATCAAAACTAATTTTATCTTGTTACATAGAGCTTGATGAAGATTAGTTTCCATACAAATATAATTCCTCCCAATTCCAAAGTTGATCTCGATATCTCCTTGTGTCTCCCAAATCATCTTGCTATCTCACAGTTCCTTAAAAGCTCCCTCATCATCTCAAAATCATTCCCTTCCATCTCGAAACATATTTACTCCTAGTGGGTCATCAATGGCTGGTCTTTCTTCCTCAATTGCACCCTTAGTATGGAATCTTCTTCCCAAACTTTCACTACTACACCATTCATGCAACATGATCCAGCACACCCCTCTTCTTGTCTTCCCTATTCTTTAATTGACAATCTTCCAAATCAGAACCAAATAATCATTCCGTCTAAAAAAATATTTTAAATTGATATCATGACTCACCTTTACAAAAACACAACCAAAATTGTGTTAACCTACTGACTTAAGTTGTTCTTCACGTTATCTTCATACCGTGCCTTAAAACCAATAATTTCTCGGTAGGCACTTAAGCGTCCACAATGAGTGGTTGCCATGGAAGTGGAACTACAAGCTCTTAATCAGCATGGAACCTGGATACTTGTTTCTTATGACTGTTCGAAAAATCTATTGGGTTGCAAGTGGGATTTTTGTATAAAGTATAATCTTGATGGTTCTATCAACAAGTGCAAAGCTCGACTCGTGGCCAAAGGATTTTTGTATAAAGTATAATCTCATGGGAGCATAATATGTAAGCTCAAACATTCACACCGGCCAATCCTCCACCTGTCATTTTACTGTATGTTACCCCTTTTATAGCCAAACTCCTTTGATTGCTATACTGGTTATTATATTTCCTTTGTTAGCTGTTTTACCATTTTTTGACTTGCAGCATTAAGTTGTGTTTTCTCTGATGCAAATGGTAGTATGGGATCCATAGATACTAGTTTTATAGTAATTATTACTTTTTAGTTGTATAACTTGTATTTTGTAGTCTTGAATCATGAAAGTGATGCATTAGGCTACTCAGTTTTTCACTGACAAAATTGTTTTAGTTATTTTTGTTCCACTAGTTCCTATAGTTCAAAGTCATTTCAACCCATGAGTCATGGCTGTATAACATGTTCAGATATAGCTTAATCCCTTCAGTCCAAATGATGTAGAACTAATTTGAATTAATAGGATAAGTTAGATTTGAAATTGCCAGCTTACAGCTACACAAGTATTTCATCTCCTTTGTGATTGCTAATTTAAGCATTATATTCTGTATACTGCAGATATGTAAATGATGGGAGACCATTTTGGCAATATATTGTCAGTTCCTCCACTGGCTGCTCAGATTCTCAGTACTTCGAAGAATTATATAACTACTATACTACTAACAAGGTAGGATTGTTATTATTTATTGTCTATTATTTTTTTTAGTGTCATGATTTGGTTTATGAATATTTTACCTTTTTCTTTTCTGAAGGCTTGGCATCTCTGCGATCCTGAGGCTGAGAAAGTATTTATGGCTCTTAGGAAAGCTGGTGTAAAAGTGGCTGTTGTATCGAATTTTGACACACGATTAAGATCTGTCTTGAGGGCTCTGAATTGTGACCATTGGTTCGATGCTGTGGCAGTTTCAGCCGAAGTAAGTACTCTTTGTCTCCCCTCTCTCTAGACTGTTCCCGTTGAAATCTGGAACCTTGTCCATTCTATTTTCTGGTATCCATTTGGTTTGACTGGTCCATGAAAAATTAATCATTCATTTCATGTGATTTATCTTGTGGGTTGTTTCATTAAACTGAGAAAAACAGAATCTGCCTAATAAATCAAATAAGCTCAATATTTAAAATGTAACCCGTTTTTGTAATTCATTCTCTGAAATATGAACATGAGCTTATTCTTTTTTGGCATCCAATTCCATTATTATTTATTAACCAGTATAATTACTAAAGCTGCAAAGATGTTTCATGCTTTCCCATTTTTCATTGCGATTGTTGTAGCTTTTACTGATGAACAGAGATTTATATCCATATATGCAATTTTTTTTTGTATCGACTTTCTTATACATTTTTCTCTAACTTAGTCTCTGGTACCCAGGTTGAAGCTGAGAAGCCAAATCCAACAATATTTCTGAAAGCTTGTGAGCTGTTGGGCGTAAAACCTGAGGATGCTGTCCATGTAGGGGATGATCGAAGGAATGACATATGGGGTGCCCGAGATGCAGGCTGTGATGCTTGGCTCTGGGGAAGTGATGTTCACTCATTCAAGGAGGTATGCTCCAATATTTTGTTTTTGAAAGAGAAGGCTAAGGAATAAAGTATACAGGGTTTATTCAAATTCCGTTCACCATATAATTTATCTTTCATTGAAAAAAGGGAAATATATATGTTTACATACAAACAGGGTTAAGAGTGAATAACGAGAGAAGCTGGTATATGTTTGGTTAAGAGGGAAATATGTTTGTTTCATTGCAAAAAAGGAATATATAATCATGTTTCAGATAATCGTATGTGTAACAGAACATTTTTCCCCTAGTTCTGCCCCTGCCCTTTTTCAATAACCAAACACAATATGTTCAGGTTTCGCATTAGTCTTTTTGATTTATTGAGCTATTGCTTCAAATCATAATCCAACATGGATCTGTTTTTCCAGACATATCACTCAAGTTTCGGATAATTGGATTAACATTTCTAACCGGACCATAATATGACATTATCTAAATTATATATCTTTTTGAGATATTTTTCTGAGTGATTGCAATTATTGTTGTGACTTAGCCGTGTAGTGAACACTTGTTTCTGCCATTATCATTCTGTGCAAACCCATTTCACCTTAACTTTTGCCC
This sequence comes from Abelmoschus esculentus, assembly GCA_035048815.1. Lineage (NCBI taxonomy): Eukaryota > Viridiplantae > Streptophyta > Magnoliopsida > Malvales > Malvaceae > Abelmoschus > Abelmoschus esculentus. Next base: position 4,019,190 of record JAUCBN010000039.1, read on the forward strand.
GTCATCTGTTCATCTCCATGAATAACTCTCTCCATGATGTAGGTTGCTCAAAGGATAGGAGTAAAGATCTAGAGGCTCATCCATTTGGAAGGTTATTGTACATTATCCGCATTGCTGAGTCTCGAAGGGAGATGTTATTGGGCACTACAGAGTAAGAAAACAGTTTATATGTATATTAAATTAGTCTTGTTGGTTTTTTTCATCTAAACATAACACGCCTGCAAACGATGGTGTATATGTGCTTTACTTTCATGTGAAAAATTCTTGGGTCTCTCACCAGTCTCTTTGTGATTATTACTTGCTTGGGTTGATAGCATTTGATGCAAACAAGTGCTAATCCTACCCTGAGAAGGCAAAACAGTTAGCCAAGGCAAAAATCACCCTTGCATTTGATAGCATTTGCTCTTTATTTATGAGTCCGATGCACATTGACCACATCATCATTGTACAAATAGTTGTATCTTCCTCCATACAGACTCTACACAACTGCTGTAACACTTGGAAGTTGAATGCTTTTGGATGGATCAAAACCAACAGCTCATTGACCTACCATCTGTTACTAAAGTTGTTATCCCAGCATCGAATTACCCCAAGCATGATAGTATTCCTTCATACCACCACAACAATCCCCTTTTGATTGATCTGTACAGCGTGGGGCTAAAATAATGCTCTCAATGAACAATTTGTCTGATCATTATCTCAGTCTGACTGCAATGTCACCTTCTCCGCAGCTGTGCTCTGATACTCGGCACAAGCCTCGGGGGTTATCTTCTTCACTAGGTGGAACCAGCTGCCAGAATAGTGGTAAGTACTTGTCCCATTCAAGCAATATCGTGGAGCCTTTGGCACTCCCAGTTTTTTCCTTCACCAATGAAAGAAAAGGCAATGCATTTGTTAAGATGATTTGTATGGGACCAGTAGACATCAGATATTTAGGATTAGAGGACCATATAAAAAAGTCAACACCATAATAGCAAATACCAAATTAGTAAAACTAGTTTTTACAGATAGCCATCCTCATTACATGAGATGGTATTGATATTATAATTCTAGTCTTCAAATTGGGGAAAAACTGATACCTTTCATCAACTCACTCGGAAAATAAATAAAGTCAACGTGATTTTGTATTAGAAGCAGCAACAGCCAACAGGGGATAAAATTACAAATACCAAAACCAAAATAAATGGCTAATATTTATATAAAGAGAATACATGTGTCTGTAAACACACATAATGTAAAAATTAAATTCAAAAATGCATTATAGGATGACGTGTTTGTGACAACTATTGCTAACAAACAAATCACTCAAAAATTAGTAGGATAAGTTTTTGTTTAAAGTATGGGTTAATATTTGAACCAACGGTACTGAGTTTTTTTTTTCACAAACGGGTTTTAAATGATGTCGTATGTTATTTTAGAGACGTTAAACCTTATTATATGTATGTAGTAAAAACATGTTATATTATGTGTTAGGCACTATTTTATGTATTATGTATATTGTATGTATGTATGTATTATTATAACTGTGTATGTATATTGAGTGTGTTACATGTAGGTATTATTATACTATACGGATGTTGTTATTTGTTACCGTTTTGTTAGTATACATGTGATGTTGATATTATTAATATTAGCATTATGTGATTATTATTATTATGCTTTAATTATTATTATTATTTGTATTAATCTAGCCCAAATATTAAAACAGAAAACTCATAAAAAAATTAAATATTAAAAATCCATAAAAATTAACAATCCAATAATAATGTCAGCCCATATTACAGAGCCCAAATCTGAAGAAACCCTAACTTTTCCTTGTATCATGTTGCTGCAGCCGCCAGATCTGAGCCACACGATCAAGACGAAGATCAACGGCCACGATGAGATGTTCCAGAATCTTCCTCGGCGCATGTCTACCAATGCTTAAAAGCAGCCTTAGTGAATGCTAAACGCAGCCTCAGTCTTTCGAGTCTTTGTTTTATGTAAAAACGTTAAGATTCATGATTCTTTCAATCCAATATTTTTTATTCATAACATTAAAATACTTAAAAAGATCTAACATTTTATCTTATAAACCGACTGATAATTGTTTGAATCTATTTACTATTACTCTATTAGCATTGAAAAAAATATTATTGTTCAAATTAAATAATATTATTTTTCGAATATACAATAATCAATTAATGGATGTCCAATCTTTAAAGAACTAGCAACCAACTGCTACAATCATACTTGGACTATAAGAGTGAGCACATATAAAAATAAGAAATTAACATATTTCTTAAAAGCTTAGCACGGCTTGAAGTTTAAACAGAACATAGAGACTGTCTAGAAGTAGACGATAAATATTTTGACCACATGAAACAGACAACATCTGTGCATAGAAATAGAGGTTGACATTAGATGGATACCTGAAGTGACCATTGAAATACTTAATTGAGCAAATCAGACACTGAAGTCCTTCTGAACGCATCAACTTGAGCCAATTGAGCAACCAAGGACTTATTGGGGAATATGTTATCTGCTTTCATTCTCTCCCTCATCCCATAAGCTGGAGCTTTGGCATTTTTATATGCTTCGATTAGAGTTTGGAACTGACGAAATCGAGCAACATATCCAGCCTGTCTCATTCTATGGAACATTTTTTCTGTATTATGGACATCACCTCTCTTGGCATACTGCTCCATCACAGTCATGAAAGAAGTAAACATGGGCTTATTTTCCTTTTGCCCGCATGCCTTTTGCAAGATCGAGTCGGCCTTTTCCACTTCCCCTGCTTCCACATAAAGCTTCACAAGTGCATCCCAAGTCAATGGGCCAATCTGGCACCCATTATCAGCCATTCGTTTGACAAGATCTTTCCCTTTTTGCAGCATCTTATGGTCTGTGTATACCTTCAACATCTTGGTATAATACCTACCCGGAAGCTTTTTCGACGTTTCTAACAGCCTATCAAAAACTGCCTCTGATTTTTCAACCTGTCCTAACTTTCCCCAAGCGTCAATGGCAGCAAGATACTCTTCAAAGCGGGGTTTTAATTCACAGACCTTCCAAATTCTTTCCACTTCATCAGCCTTTCCAAGTTCAGCATATAGAGGAAGCAAATACCTGCAACTCCAACGATTCTCTTTTATGTTGTCCCCTTCCATCGCCTTCAAAACTTCCTCAGCTTTTTGCGTAACTCCCGCTGAGGCATAGTACTTAGCCAGGAGAGATTGTGTAAGGATATCTGGTTCAAGACCATCAGCCTTCATTGTCTCAACAATTTGTTCCATCCCAGCTATGTCATTACAGAAACCTTTAGTGTCAATCAAGATTCTATAAGTAAAGAGTGACGGCTTGATATTTTCTTTCTCCATTAACAACAGCACATCAGCTATTTTTTTCTTGTCATGCTTCTTATAGAGGAGTAACAGCTGGTTGCAAGCAAATGCAGTAATTGGAAATTCTAAGTCCCTCATTTTGTTAAAGACCTCCTCTGCTTTCTTCAAATTGTTGGAAACAACACAGTTAGCCAGCAGGGTTCTGTAGACTACCTCTCCTCTGAAAGTTAATGGGATAGTCTGATGCAATCTTCTGCCTTCTGGAGACCTCGTACTTTAGCGATCAAATCAACACGAGAAGCATAATCTCTCTCGACTAAGTCAAACTGTTTCTTCATCTCCAACCACTCAGAGAGCTGCAAACAATCAAATCTGTAAGTAAACAGAAAGGAAAGAGCAAAATGCAATCAAGTAAAACCTACAACTTCAAGAACCAAAACTATACACAATAGAATATCATTTCAACTTTGGCATTTAAATAAATATCAAGTAATCAGTAAATTAGATTAAGGACAAAGGTGCCTAAATAGGGTTGTTGGTGATATTCTAAGATTAGAAGAATTTTATAAGTTAGCATTTGAGACTACTAAATATGCAGTGTAAAATTAGAAGCCAATGCAAGTTCAAGGAAGTTGCAATCAAATTCAACATGTCCCTTCAGGAAATAACAAGCAAATTCCAAATCAAGGAAACGACTTCTCTCTTAAGAGGATATGCAACTGTCTCCTAACCAAATCCGAGGAGAAATAACATAAACTAAAGGCAAAGTTTTCAGAACTTTCTAGTTGCAAGATTATCACATGGATGTAAGATTGTTGCAAGAACACCTGCAACTAGACAACCAGAAAAGGACTTAAAGGTCCTAATGATTGGTTAGTACTTTTTGATTGAGAGCAATTGATGACTGATGAGTGCACACCAAAACAATGCATCCAGAAGATTGAGTTAGTATAGGTGACCAAATCTTTACTTATTTGAAATGGTTTGTAATTGAGTTAGAATATCCAAACAAGAAGTTTTACACATATATACATATAAATGCACTGATCGATTGTTTCCACATTTACAGCATACCATTAGCACAAATTTGATTTCTTGTCCTGCTGATTTTTTGACAAAATTATATGCTTTACTGTTTAACTTAATACCATTGAACCTTAAACAATCAAGTTATGTCTACCGAGACAAATAAGATGCACAATTTGATGAAAACAATAAAAGTCCTCTACGTTGCTATATTGAAGAAAAGTTGAAACAGAGAAAACTAGATAATCTTATATTTCCCAGTTGCTCTATGATGGAATGAAAATAGGAGTGTCTAATCTGTAGTTAGACAAAAATCCAAAAGCCCTCCCGACAAAATTAAGAGTAGAAAATTTAAAATAAAACATTAGAGGGGGGAAAGGATAAACATATTTGCCTAAATCATATTTAATTTTACCTTCTTTCATTTACAAACAATACACGTTTAGTGTTTACAATTTATTTAACATTTCCTTATAAAATCATATTCAAATATATTTTTAAACAGATAAAATTACCTGAAACCTAAAATCACATTGAATAAACAGATATATGGAGAGAAGGTAATTTCATTCCCAACAAGCTGACTTAGTTTAATGAAAAATAAACTCTCAAAATAGATACAATGATAAGTCAAATCACCTGCAATGCCCTCCCATACATTCGGCGCTTGCGAAGATTGAGCGATGCTGCTAAAACCTCATCTCTGCTAATACTTTTTCCATCCTCAACCCACTTATCAAGAGTCTTATAAATAGAAATACCTGGCGCAGAGATAATAGCTTTGAATAGTTCTGAGTTAGTTCTCGTTGAATATGACTTCTTATCACGGACATCCGTCTCAGCCTCAAATAATTCGAGTTCATTTGAAGCAGTTTCTTCAATATCACCAGACAATTCTTCATCGGAATCTAACCCAACTTCAGTTTCATCCTTGGTTTCAGCATTAGCAGGTGTTTCAAGTTCAGAAAAACCATCTTCCAAGTCATCTTCCTCCCCACTGCTTTCGGCACCAGCTTGGGAAGAAAGGCCACATCTCCGAACAGGGAAATTAGAGGAAGTATGTCTTGAGTGGTAAAATCTCAATAAAGATAGACCTTTATCCGATACTGTTTGACAAGAACCAAAAGTAGTAGCAGTTTCTCTAATAAAGTAACTTGAAGTTTGTAATTGAGCAGAAGCAGCATAAGAAGCTCCGATGCTGATTCTTGTATCCCTGGAAACCAGGCAAAATAATTCATGAGCCACTAGCTTCAAACCAAAAAAAAAAATGAAAAAAAACACATTTTCTAATTTCAAAAGCTTAATGCCAAATTAAAAAAAAAAAAGGAGACAGGGAGGAAGAGGATGAAGATTGATGAAACTTTTTGTTGATATTTAATAAACATAGTTAAATAAAATAATGAGCATATTTTACAACCGAATGTTCAGCGCACCGTTAGGCAAGAAGTTTGTTTATTTATTAAATGAACGAACATTAGCAAGATTTAATATGTTCATTTATGTTTGTTCGTTTATGTTTTGATTAAACCAAACTAACCGTCCAAACCAAAACAAAATTGGTTAATCTATTAGATAATTTTAGGTTTCGGCTAATGATTAAGAGTTTTTTTTTTTAATATTTAATATATATATATGTTTATTTATGTTCTTTTATCATTTTAGAAAAACGAAAATAAACGATCACGAACGAACAAGCTACATTCCTTAATGAATGAACACAAACAAAAAAAATTGTTTGTGTTGTTCATTTGTTTGATTAAAGTTAAACGAACAGTGAAAGAAAATGATATATAAAAGGATTCTTATGATTGTTAGACAGTTAGGTATGTAAACAAACTAGGACTAAAAAATTGAACAAAATACAATCTACTCATACAAATGATATCAAGCAATTTTCAGCGGAAACACATATGAAAGTAACATTTTTTTCTTGTCAATCTCTAGCACAGGCTATTTAATTATGCAAGAAATGATCAGGGAAGTAAGGGCATGGCTGATTAGTTTCAGCTTAAGTTAATTAACTTCTACCAAATAAAACAGATATATACATACATATGAAACAACCCAATATTATTTGCCTTCCCTTCTTTTTCTCCTTGCAGGTTTTCTCGGTAAACAAACACATAGAGGAAAAAGAGAGAAATGCATACATATACATACAAAATAAAAATGAGAAAGAGAGAGGAAACGTACTTGAGCGGCTTAGGAAGTCGGCGTAGTGCCCACATGATGAAGATGCGAAGCAGAAAATAGCGAAAACCCTAACACTGTTTCAGTCTTAGAAACCCCCAAAACCCTCAGCGCCCACGACTGTCTTCCTTAAACCCTAAAAAACAAAGGCCGAAATGAAAGTTTATAAAACAACATTTTATAGTGTTGCTGAGTTGCTCTGTTTTGCTTGCCGTACATGAAAGAAAATATTTCGATACAAATATATTTAAGATTTAAAATATCTATTTAGGTTTAAAATTTTTGGGGTTTTCTTTTAAAATATTTTTAAAAAATATTTATTTTAAATATAATATTATAAAATAAAAATATATTAATTTATAATTAAAAATAATTATTTAATTCGAAATTGATATATTTTGACTCAACTTTGTAGGGTTGTTGATAGAACGAAATTAGGATTAAAAATTAAAAAACATAAAAATCTATTAAATTTATAAATTTTAAAAATTAAAAAAAATAAAAACTTATTTTATAAATATTTAAATTAAAAAAACCTAAATATAATAATATTAAAAAAAATCTTAGAAGAACAACAAGCGCTCCCAACTTATTAAGGATAAAATTAGGCCCAATAGTAAAATCTTTCGACCTAAATAATAATATAATATTATCTTAAATATTTAATAATAATTACTATAATATCATCCCTTCATATATTTTAAAACTGTCTTCTTATTTTGTTTAAAAAATAGAGATATATTATAATTTTCTCTATTCTTTTTCTCAATTAATTCATTATTTTATTAAATAAAATATACACACCTAAAGGCTAAAACAATAAATGATATAATTTAAATATATATACATTATTTTATCATTTGAACATGATTATAAAGTAAACTTCAAGTGTTTCTATTAACTAAAAATATTGAACATCTAAAATAAAAAAATAATAATAATTTAAATATTCATTTTATAATTAAATTGAACACCTTGAGCGTGGGTCTAGTAGATGGACACCCCGGCTGAAAATTAGGCATATCATTATCTATTTATTACTTTCACACTTTAATTAAAATTATAATACTAGTAATGTTTATGTCATGGGCCGCAGGTTGAGGTTCGAGACATTGGTACCACATGGTGCGACTTGACATGTCCAAGTAAGTCCAAGGGTGATTTTGGGTTTGAGAAGACCACCAACGTTGGCCCGATCAAGAAAGTGTTCTAGAAGCCTTATCCATCCAATGTGTGTGAACACGTTGTGTGAACACAGAAGATACTTTCCATAGTTAGGTGAGAATATTCCCATAATTATGCTTTGTAAATGGATAGGGTTGTATCATAGCCATCGATGTAAATCTGTATAAACCGTAGGATCAAGGGGAGTTCAAGTATAAATAGATGCCTTCCCCCACCTCATTTGATGTACTGAGTATTCCAACTTTCTAAGGAATAAAGGTGTTTTCTCTAAATCCTCTGAGTGTGTTCTTATTCGTTCTTTCTTCGTTCTTGAGGTGTTCTTCTTCGCTCATCTCATTTGATCCGTTTTCGCTTAGAACGCTTCGCATTTGTCGGTGCTTGGGAAGTTTGATCTTCCAAAAGTGTTGAGAAGGCTTACTTAGACGTTTGTCTTGAGTCACATCGCCTTAGGTCGCACATTGGGCTGGTTTAAAAGTCTAGCCACATGACAAGTGGTACAGAGCCTTGTAAATGCCGAGGAGCAAAGGGACGTCATGCTTCAGGGACGAAGGATTGACGAGTAGAGTAAATGCCGAGTCAATGAGTGAAGTACCTCTTGAACACGGGGATAGTGATCAAGATGTGCTTGGTACAGTTGATCTTACAAGACGGTGCGAACCGAAGTGAGCAGTCCTTATGGGGGGACAATTGAATCAGAGTCTGGTGCTCTTTATGGGGAGAGCGATTCTTATGGGGGGACATTCAAGCTAGACTCTGAGACAAAAGCAAGCCATGGTGCGCGAGAAGCTCCAGGATCGAACTCAGACTTGTCCGAGTGGCGCGACGAGGGCGTCGCCAAGTTTGGTGAGGGTGAATGTCACGGGTCGCAGGTTGAGGTCCAAGACATTCGCACCACATGGTGCGACTTGGCATGTCCAAGTAAGTCCAAGGGTGATTTTGGGCTTGAGATGACCACCAATGTTGGCCCGATCGAGAGAGTGTTCTAGAAGCCTTATCCATCCAAGGTGTGTGAACACATTGTGTAAACACAGAAGATACTTTCCATAGTTAGGTAGGAATATTCCCAGAATTATGCTTTGTAAATGGATAGGGTTGTATCATAGCCGTCGATGTAAATTTGTATAGACCGTAGGATCAAGGGGAGTTCAAGTATAAATAGATGCCTTCCCCCGCCTCATTTGATGTACTGAGTATTCCAACTTTCTAAGGAATAAAGGTGTTTTCTCTAAATCCTCTTAGTGTGTTCTTATTCATTCTTTCTTTGTTCTTGAGCGTTCTTGAGGTGTTCTTGTTCGTTCATCTCATTTGATCCGTTTTCGCTTAGAACGCTTTGTGTTTGTCGGTGCTTGGGAAGTTTGATCTTCCGAAATTATTGAGAAGACTTACTTAGGCGTTTGTCTTGAGTCACATCGTCTAAGACCGCACGTTGGACTGATTTAAAAGTCTAGCTACGTGACATTTAGCATAAAAGGTTAAAAATTATTAATTCATACATTTTTAATTGAATTTATATATCTTTTAAATTATAAATTTTTAATTCATTTATAGTATTTTTTTTCCTTTTTAGGTAAGAATTATTATAAAAAAAATAAAAATATATATAACAAATAGTTTTTATTATGGATTGTCAAGTACGCACCGACAGATGTACTCTTTACAATAAGGTAGAAATAAACTCAACCTGAACATTTTAAAATTTATATATTTGTCTTTATTTTTTTAATTTTATAATTTAATTCTTAAAATTTTAAAATATTTAAGATTTATGCTTACCCTAAGATTTTTAAAATTTATATGTACCCACCATCAAATAAATTTCTGGATCTGTCACTACGAGCATGCATATAAAATTTAAGTCAATAGAAATATTAAAGTTTTAGTTGATTGAATTTTCTTTACATGTTATCAAACAAGTCATTAATTTTTGTGATACAAGTTATATGATATATTAAAATAATATAATATATTACGATATTAAAAATGGATTGAAGTCGAAATTTAAAATATTGAAACTCAAATCGATTCATATTCTAAATGAGTTTAATTTTATTGTTGAAGTTAATTTTTAAATCTATTATTTTATTCAAATATTTTTTTATTAAAATCGTAAATTCAAATCTTACTAATAAAAAAATAAAACTTGGTTTTTAAATAAGTTTATTGGAAAGTTATAACCTAATTTTTTTACGCTCTAGGAAATGGAATGCACACGCCGCTTCAACGATAAATCTCATCCGTATATTTCAGGTACTCCATGTGGCATAAACAACGGACAGGATTGTTCCCCGCGTGGTCCTACGTATTTGAATTCAAATTTCTGCTCAAAAGTTAACGTTACGATTTTTTAACGGCTGAGTTTCGGATCCGAGTCAAAAACCGAAGCCAGGACCATCGGAAGAAACAAAATTAGAAGATCGCAATATCAATGCAAATACAAAGAGAGAGATAGAGAGTGAGAGATCCCACAGACAAGAAGTAAATATATCCTAATTTGATTGCGACTACACCATTTGTCTCCTTTAATCCCCTTGGCATTTTTCTGGGGTTCTCTTTGTTGTTTGTTCTTCAATTTTTTTGTGGTTAAAGAAAGAGAGATACCCAGAAAAGATTCCCAAAAGTATGTTCCTTTTTCTCAATTTTTTTTGCTTGTTAATGTATATGAAGATGAATGGATTAATGGGTTTTATTTCAACTTTGTTCTGATGAGTTTGATTTGATGTTTGAAAGGAAGAATAGAAGAAATTGATTCGAAATGGAGTCTGTTACAAGAAATGGGTTCCATGACCTTAATTTGGCTTCAAGGAAAGCGGAAGAAGCCGGTTCGTTTTCTTTATTTGTTTCTTTTTATGTTAGAAATGTATTGGAAAGTAAACAAGAAAGTGAATTTGCACCCTTTTTGTCATTGCAAATAAAGATTCTTTTATTTAAGAAAAATGTTTGATAATATTCAAAAGTTTAGATCGTTCTCTTACTTTTTTTTTTTTATCAAAGAATTTGTTAAAGATTCATGTTTTGTTCACTGTTTTTTGTAGCTTTGAGAAGATATGTGGCTGTTGCTTGGTTAGAAACGTTAGTTGGTCCACTGGGGATATCAGGCCAGCCATCAGAGAAAGAGTTCATTTCTTGCTTGAGAAATGGTTTGATTCTTTGCAATGTCATTAACAAGATCCATCCCGGTGCAGTCGCCAAGGTAACATCAGATTTACAGTCTTTTGTTTTGCGTTTAATTCAATCTCATCTTATAAAATTGAATCCCCTTCCCATGAATTTTAAGGTGGTGGAGAGCAATTCACATGCACAATCATTCAACCGGGAGTTTCAGCCTCCACGAGCCTATCAGTACTTTGAAAATGTTAGGAATTTTCTTGTTGCCATTGAAGAGCTTAAACTGCCAGCATTTGAAGCTTGTGATCTTGAAAGGGTAAGTTCAGATGCTACATTGAATAACTGTTGTAGTTTCTGGTTGCAATTTTATGTTGAAACTCATAAGCTAAGTCAATTCTTGGACCAGGATAACTTGGAGGCAGGGTCTGCATCAAAGGTTGTAGACTGCATATTAGCCCTGAAGTCATACCATGAATGTAAGCAGATTAATTGTGGAAATGGGAATGGATATTATAAGCTTACAAGGTCTCCCATGGTTATGCATTCTTCCACTAAGATCCACTCGCGAGCCTCATCAGAATCTTGTAGGCGGTTGGACATGTCTGCTGCTTGTGATAAACAACCACCTTCCAATGGAAAAATCCATAAACTTGAAGGTTTTGATTCGTCTTTCTTTGATGTATTTTTTCCCATTTTGTCTGAGGATTTCTTGATTCTGTAAGACAGTAACTAAAATGAAATATGCAATTAGAGTTTAGACAAGATAATCAGTATCACTGTTTTCTACTACTAAAACCACTAAAATTCATTTCTTTTAACATATGTATTATTCAAAGCATAGGCATCATCCAAAGCAGACACTGTTTTAGAGAGAATATTAATCAAATTCCTTTGTGTGATGCATGTGTTTTCAGATACAGTCGTGAAGTTACTTGCTGACTACATGGTTGACACAAAGGAAAACATTGATGACAGCTTTTTGGGTTCTTTCCATAATAGAAATCCGGTAATATACACATTTTTCATATATTGACCTTTCTCTATTCAAGAAATTATGTCTGAAGAACTAGACTTTCAATATATATATATATATTTATATTTCCTGTACCAAATTCTCTTGTGTCACAGGATTCGGTCAAAGTATTGAGCAAGATGATTTCAAGTTGCTTGGAGGAGCAACTTCAAAATAAGATCCCTGAGGTGAGCTCAGAGCAGCCAAGAAACACTTTTCGGCTTCTCTTGTTGAAATTTCATATATATAATCTGTACTTCTGAGAATTTCCATAAGATTGCTTTACGTGGTTTATGGATATCTTGAAATTTATTATACGGTACCAGATGGTTCCTTTCTATCCCCCCCCCCCCCCCTTCTTTCTTACTAGTAAAGTGCAAAAGGTACCTGTCACCTATGTCTATATCTTGTTAAAAAAACACTAATTTTCTTGATAAAAAAAACACTTCTCGTCTAAATGAATCATTAGGGTAGATAGCTTATTTCCCCACCCAGCTCCAATTTCTGGTCATATGAACTCAGTCTCATTTTGTCCTTGAGATTACTGTGTTTTATGTGCTTACAGTGTGCTTTTAAACAGTACTCATTTTCTTTTTTCACTTTCAGTAGTTCTTTGATTGGTTATAGTCATCTCCTTTGTACTCCAAAACAGCTGAAATCAATGTTTAAGGATTTTGTAAAAGAAAGTAATCTCTCCGCTGTTCACTCTACATCTATGCCTCTAGAGGATATATTTTCATTTGGAAAAATTTCAGGTGTATATTCTCACCATCTATATAATTTTTTTATTCTGAATTGATGAGGCTTGCATGTTTTAATGACAATCTTCCAGAATAATAACATTTTGATCTTTGTTATCCATATTCAGGTTGATGTAGGAAATAGATATATGCCTTACATGCGGATACTCACATTTTCTAAGTTTTCCATATATTTTGGAGGATCATACTCGTATCCATGTCTCTGAGTATGTGTTGGACATAAGTATCACATACAAAATTAAGGATGGGAAAACAGAATTTTTTGACTTTGCATAAGCTTGTGATTATTTTAAGTAACTTTAACCTCAACTTAGATATCAGTTTAAGAAATAAAATGCAAACTTCTGTGGATGAATGGTAAATTTTGAAACCCTTCTTTCAAATATGAATGGAAAATAGTGTAGCTTCTAAGTTCAACATGTAAAATAAAATACTTAAAAAGAATTTGAACTTATTCATTAAAAGATTGTTGGTTGTTTTGCGCGAGTATCATTATATGTATATGGCCATGGAGATATTTAACTCTCCTTACATGTTCTGCGTCAGTCTATATAACAACCTTATCTGCTGCTTTTGCACTGGTTATCATATTTGTTGGAAATTACGATAAGCCCTGTTTCATCGTTTTTGCAGGGATCAAGAGTTCACATGAAAAAGGCAAATCACAACCACTTGAATTTATTGAAAATGCAGGAAAAAGAACTTTCAGTATGTATTTCTTTTGCTTCACCTACTCTGTATTTGATGTAAAAACATTATGGAAAATAGCCAATGGGTGTTGAATACATGTATGTGGTAGGCTCAACTTTTTTAAATTTTCGTGCATTTAAAGGATCATACACATATTTTATGTCCAAATATATGCTTGGTCACAATTGTTGTTCTTGAGTCTCTAGTAAAAACAAAGACTAAGGAAACATAGATGGAAAATCTTGCATTCGACTAGTTTAGTATTCCAGACAACAAAAAGTGCAAGGGTTCTTTCTCATTTTTGGATTATTTTAACATGTGAGACGCATTAAGTTTGTCTGCTGGTTTGTTCAGAGAGTTAATCTAAAATTTATTCAATAAAATATCAATGATGTCTAACAGTGATGGATATAGTCCAAATATATTGAGTCATTTCTCTGTTTTAGCTGAAAGATCAGGTGTGGTAGTTTCTTTAACCATGCTAATAACCAGAAATAGTCATTTCGTTATTCATGGTGTTTTTTAATTTTTTTTCAGGACCTCAAGGATTTGTTGTCAACAACAAAAAGAGATTTTGAAGACTTACAATCACAACTGCAAAAGGATTTGAAAAATATAGGTACGGTACCTTAACAATCATCGAGTAACCCTTTTTGAGATTGTTTTCTACATCAAATTAAATGTGTCTGTTCTTGTGCACGGTCATGCACGCGTGGTCCCAGGAAGTCAAGTTGAACAGATGTCCGCTGCTGCAGTTCAATATCACAAGGTGGCGGAAGAGAACAGGAAGTTATATAATATGGTACAGGATTTGAAAGGTATAAAATAACGGTTAACTATGCATCATAGTTATGTTTTAATTTGGAGTCTCTGTCATGTTCTGAAACAAAAAAATTATCTCCAGGAAATATTCGAGTATTCTGTAGAATTAGACCTGCTTTCTGTGCTGGAACAACAAATGTAATAGATTTTATTGGAGAGGATGGTTCACTTGTGATTTCGGACCCGTTGAAACCCAAAAAGGATGGGAAAAAAGTCTTTCAGTTTAATCATGTTTTTGGTCCAAGTGCAACACAAGGTATAGTGTAAGAAAATTCAGCCTACTGTTAATTGTTTTGGTACATGGATCTGATTTCTTTACCCAATGACTTATTTTTCAGATGATGTGTTTAAGGACACCCAACCTTTGATTCGATCTGTCATGGATGGTTATAATGTTTGCATCTTTGCATATGGTCAAACTGGATCAGGCAAAACTTATACTATGGTAAGACCTTCAATTTGCTGTATATTAAAAAACAATTTTTAAGTACACATGTCTGGCATTTGTATCCTTCATACATGGATATGGAGGTAATGGTCCAATAAATGAAAAAGAATTTTACCTATGTTGGACGTATATTTCTCCCTGAATCCAGATGACATGTATGGTATTGAATTGCGTATTTTAATTTTCATTTTCATCTGTTGCTTATAGCATGAGATGAAAAGGTAGTTACATGTTATTGCATTACTTTTCCATGTTTTCCCCTTAATTGCAGGATTTTATCTTTTTTCTGACTTGGGTTTATGATGACAGAGTGGCCCATCAGGAGGATCAACTAGGGATCTGGGGATTAATTATCTAGCTCTCAATGATCTCTTTGAAATTTCTAATCAGAGGAAAAGTACCATAAGTTACGGGATTCGAGTTCAAATGGTGGAGATATATAATGAACAAATCAGAGACCTTCTTTCAGAAGATTCATCATCCACCAAATATCCTTTCTTTTTTATTTCTGTCTTACAAAATAATAATTTGCCTTCTCACCATGCAATTTTTAAAGCACTCATATAAATGCTTTAGATGACCTTAACGTGCACAAGTTAGAGATACGTAGCTGCACTAGTGATAATGGCTTAAGCCTTCCAGATGCTACATTGCATACAGTGAACTCCACAAGTGATGTGCTAAATCTAATGAAATACGGAGAGGTGAACCGTGTTGTTTGTTCAACTGCAATAAATAATAGAAGTAGCCGCTCCCACAGGTTAGTTTCAAAGGGTTGATTTCAATAATAGAAGTGTTTTGCATTTAGTAGAACAAGGAGGTAGAAATTAAAGGGGGATGTTCAAGTTTTTTTCAGATGATGATTGTGTATTTTACTCTGCAGTATCCTAACAGTACACGTTCATGGGAGAGATCCATCTGGTAACATGCTTCATAGTTGCTTGCATTTGGTGGACCTGGCAGGAAGTGAGAGGGTGGGCAAATCGGAAGTTACGGGAGATAGGCTAAAGGAGGCTCAACATATTAATAAGTCCCTTTCTTGCCTCGGAGATGTCATAACAGCTTTGGCTCAGAAGAATTCTCATATCCCTTACAGAAACAGCAAACTCACCCTTCTCTTGCAGGACTCATTAGGTTGTTAACAAATCTCCAGCTTAAATATACCGAAAAGTAGGAAGCTTGTTATAGTATTTTGCCTTTATTGCTTAATATGATTGATGATGTACAATCTTGAGTTCCTTCCATGGTGAAAGTTCTTTGTCTTCAATGATTTTTTTTTCATTGATGTTTTCCATATGGAAATCTCTAGGTGGACATGCTAAGACATTGATGTTTGCTCATGTGAGTCCGGAGGAAGACTCTTTCGGAGAAACAATTAGTACTTTGAAGTTTGCTCAGAGAGTATCAACAGTGGAACTTGGTGCTGCTCGATTGAATAAAGAGAACGGTGAGGTTATGCAGCTCAAAGAGCAGGTAAGCATACATTCAAACGATTAATTGCATCATTTACTTAAGCAGTTCAACATTCAAGAGATTAGGCTGTTGTAACTATTGAATATTTTTTTAGATTGAAAACCTCAAGAAGGCATTGGCCAATAAGGAAGCGTCGAGCACACCATCCTACAAAATAGAACCTAAATCTCCATTGGATAAACAAAGGGCAACAATTGAGAGAACTCCTCCACGTATGCGAAGGTTGAGCATTGAGAATGGCAACACCATGAAGTCTGAGAAAGCAATGAATGCTGAAGACAGGAGAGGTCCAAAAACCCCATCAACTCTAACTCGGGTGAGGAGGTTGAGCTCAGAAGGGAAGAACAATAGTCAGATAAAACTATCTGCGGATGTTAGTAAGTCTTTACATGCCAGCACGGTATCTGCACAGAAATTTAGTCAGTTTCAAGATGGAGAACAGTTCGGGAATCTCAGCAATGGAAGTTCAATGATGGATATTTACCATTCTAAAGCTCCTCGAAGTCCTACTAGTTCCTCCTTTCAAAAGCAAGCGTTGAAGACAGATTGTCGAACGAAAATTCCAAGACTTCAGCTATCAAATACACCTGAGTCTAAAGTACACGCCAGAAATGACATTCAGAATGTCACACAAAGTGTAATTTCTACCGAGCCCCTGACTGCAAATGGTAAAGGATCTCAAATAAGGAAATCTCTGCGTACAACCATCGGGAAGCTGATCGGTGGATCTGAAAAAAGGCAGGCGAAACTCAGTTCTTATTAGTTTTATATAACTTAATGACTAATAACTTTTGCCCCATCCTCATCAATACTGTATCCAGTTACATCAAGATGTGAACACCTATACCTTCTTGAATCTTGACTGTGTACTTCAATCTGAACATCTTTGCATAAAATTGCAGGAACCTACAGAACACACTTGAAGTCAAGTCACCCGTCACAAGGGACATCAATGATTTGAAGTCGCCAGTCATGGCTCATGCAAAAGTAGCACCGGGAATCACTTACCGGTGTCCAAACATCAGACAGGTCCCGCAGGTCTTCTCTCGGAGGAGGGAAGCCAATCGAGTCAAGTAAGTATCAGCTCATTCTTGCCCAATTTTCGTGCTGTCTACTTCAGTTACTATCTCTTTAGACACATACTCTTTTTGTGATGATAATCGAAGCTTCTTTCGGTATCTAGGTACACCTATGAGCCATAACAGGAATGCCAAGACACCACCTCCGGTTCACCCATCAACAAAGACAGCAGAACGGTGGTTGTAATCTTTGTAATGGTTGAATGCTAGGATCAAATGATGTAGCAATACTTAGTTGCTGACATTTCTAAAACGGCTACAGCAAGTTGACTATTAGAATGAGGTTGGTGTACATAGGAAATAACTGAATGTTTTTGACTAATAAGCAGCAGCAGCAGCTGACTGGTCCTTCTGGGCTCAAAGTTGATATACTTTCTCAACAATAATTGGTTCACTATTTTATATACTTAATTATTTATATGCATATATAATTCTTTTAAAATACATATTTTAAATACTGGTTTAAATATGTCAAAGGTCATGTAATACTTTACACTTTAAATTTTAGTCACTATATTTCTTTTAATCTGTACTTTTATTTCTGTTTTCTTTCAATTTAGTCATTATGTTTCATTTTTTAATTTTCAGCATGTTATTTTCTATATTTTATGCTTATTTCCCTCATGTTTTATATTTGTTTAATTAATCAATTCTCATGTAATTAACTCCTGAACTTTTTTTATTTTCGTAGATTAAAATTTGTTGTTTTAATAAATTAATTTTAAAATATTTTTTATATTAAAATAACTGAGTTTTTAAGTGATTTCTCCTCACCTAAAGAAAAGGTTAATGATCTGTCCGCACTGAGTTTTTAAGTAAACCCTTAACGATAAATATTAAAAATATTACTTTATAATTAGTATAAACATATACTTTTACGTGTACAATATATTAGGAGTGAGTATTCGATCGAGTAGAGTCGAATCAAAATTTTTTGAGTTATTCAAGTTAATAAGTCATATTTTACAACTCAAACTTTATTTGAAAATTTTTCGAGTCGATTCGAGTCGAGTTTTCGAGTTCTTATAAATATTTAATTGTAATTATTTATCATGTTATAGTATGATTCCATTCTAATTTAAACGTTTTTCTCTAATTCTATAATATATGTATATATATTTCTTCATATGTGATAATATTTCTTCATATATATATCATAAAAGAATGAGAAAGTCATCTCGAACTTAAAAATAAATCATTTAATTACTAAAAATTTTGAGTTATTCGAATTTTTATTTTACAACTTGAACTTTATTTAAAACTTTTTCAAGTCGAGTTTATAAAATTTTAAGCATAGTCAAAATAAATTGAATTTAGTTATTTGATTTTTTCTAAACGAGTCGAATTTTATTCGCCCTTACAATACACTATAAAACTTATGGGCCTTTGAAAGATTCTCCTCTTATAAAAGTTTTGCTCGCCCCTACACAATACACTATAATTCTTAAAGATTTATTATGTTATTTTATCACATATTTTATCTCCTTCGACTTTTGATACTGTTCATCAACTTATTTGGGTATAAATTATCCGGATTGTATTCTATTATGTTAAGAACGATACGATTAATGGTTAATAATATTATTATATATTTTTTAAAAAGTCGTATCTATTTAAAAAAATTATGTAATAAAATTACATAAATAATCATCGAACTAATAGGATATATTTATTTTTGATAATTGTATTTTAAAATATTTGATACCGTTAAGTTTTATTTCTCCTAAATAAAAAAAATATAAACTATGACAATCATCACTCAATTTTCTTCTTACTCTTATTTTGATTACTAAAATTCATTTTTTAATTTATTAAATTAACTTTTTGAATTATTAATATTTTGACGATTCTGACATGATTATATAAATTAATTTTTTTATTAATCTTAAAAAAATTCGGGAAATAACTTTTTATATTTTTATTAAATTTATTATATTATCATATTTCATATTTTAGTAAGTAAAGTAAAAAAATATTACTGGAATTAAATATTTTAATTATTCGATTTAATTGATATAATATAAGATAATTTATCAATCAATTAATCGAAATATTTAATTTAAAAAATGTTTTTTACTTTGTTTATTAAAATATCAAATATGATAATAAAGAATATTTATTGCCAAGTACTTGATTCTTTCGGGTGTTAAATTTTTGGCCCATGTTCTGATCCATTTAAATCTAGTACCCGCAAAACCCGGGTACCCGACTAATCGAGTAATCATTTTTTTTAATTTTTTATTTTAAAATTAAAAAAGAGAAAGTATTAAATACATAAATTTTAAAAATCTATAATACGTGATCAAACATAAAAATTAATAATTTAAAGTTAATTTTAGAATATTTGAGTATATATACATATATATATTTAATAAAGTTTATCACTAAAATAATATTAAAATATTAATCTCGTATTTTTTTTTCAATATTAACAAATTAATTCAAATATATTTAAAATTTTTAAAATTTAAAAGTAAAATTTAAAAGTATATAATAAAAACATAGAACTAATTTAGAAATTTAAATTTAATTTTAAATACAAATATTAAGAAATTTTGAAATAAAAATATAATTTAAAATTAATATATATATATATTAAAATTAGTCGTGTCAGATCGAGTGTCCACTAATTAAAAAATAGACCCAAACTCAACCCAATTTAGATATTTTTAAAAAGTCCATATCTATTAATCTTACCTAGAGTCATTTAAAAAAAAATCATAAGATATCAAAATTACTAGACAATAAAATATTGTAATACATAAAATTTAAAAATATTGAATATAATAGATAAGATCGTTTAATCATTTTTGCTTAAATTGTGAATCGTAATTGAATCAAAATAATTTATTTAAATTTTTTTTTATTATAATTGAGTTCGATTAATCTTTAAAATATTATTTTAGTTAATTGTTAATTTTAGATTATTCAATTCTCGATCTCATATTATACTAATTAAATTGAATAATTGAGATATTTAATTCGAGTAATAGTTTTTTATTTTACTTATTAAAATATAAAATATGATAATATGATAAATTTAATAAGAAAATAAAAAAAAATGTATTTCTCAATTTTTTTTAAAGATTACTAAAAAAAATTAAATTTATATAATCATGTCATTTGAGAATAATAAAAATGTGAACAATTCAAAAGTTAAGTTAATAAATTAAAAAATTAAATTTTAGTGACCAAAATAAGAGTGAGAAAAAAGTTGAGTGATTATTATTGTAGTTTATCCATTTTTATTAAGGAAAATGAAAATTAATAATAATTTTTAACTGAATTTAACGGTAAAGACCTTATCTGAATTAAAAGTTAAGTGACATTACAAATACGAACTAAAAATTTAATGATCGTATTAAATATTTTAAATATACAATAATCAAAATGAATCTAACCTAAAAACTCAACTATTTACTTTACCCTTGAGAGAGTCGACGGTTGTCGGCATCAATGTCCGCCGCCTAATAAAATTAACGTCATTAATTTTGTATTAAAGAATATTTATCTGATTTCTATTGATAATTCAACGATTAGAAATATTTATATTATTTTATTTATATAAATTTAAATTATGATGTGAGAATATAATATTTTTATATTTAAATAAAAAAATGTTTATGTAAAACAAATAGATATTAAATTTATAATAATTAGGAGTAAATTATTCTCATGTCAATTAATTATAAATTTGATAATAAATAATTATTTCCTTTAAAAATTATAAATAAATTATTTAATTAAAATATTATTACAAATAAATAATTGAACGTTAAAAATTAAACAAAAAGAATGATATGTCTTGATATTATAATAATAATAATAATTTTGGCCTTTAAAAACTTATAGAATTTATTAATTTGGTCCTAACGTAAAATAATTTAACAAATATAATCTTATTTTAATCTTTGTTCCCATTAAAAATATTATATTATATTAATACTTTTTTTAAATATAAATAATTAATTTTATTAAATTATTTTTAATTACAACAAATTAATAAAATATTATATTTTATGAACTACAAATATTAGTATATCATATCATTAATTACGGTAATACCTATTCTAGAATATATTCTCAACCTATAGATATTAATCATTCAATCACTATGCTGATACTACTTGTGATTGAACTCGTGACCTCTAAGAACAATAATTGTTCTTTTAACCACTGAGACTAAATGACTCGTACTATATTATATCATATCATTTTAAATATCCGTTTTAATTTATATATGAGATAACTTATTTATTATAATATTTTAATTGAATCGATTATTTGTAAAAAAAAAAATTTAAATAACTTATTATCAAACATGATTAAATAATGTTATTTATTACTTACTATTTAGCCAGGACTATGTAAAATTAGGGATGACAATGAATCGGATTTGAATCAGATTTTATAAAGTCCAAGTCCGAATTCAAGTTAATTTAGATAAATTCAAATCCAATCCAATAAAATATCTAAAATTCAAATCCAAAAATTCAAATCCAATTATTTTTTAAAGTAACAACTCAAACAAATATTGTTAAATGAAAAAAATTAATTTTTACCAGTTAAATATTTTTAAATTAATACCATAAATAAATCTAAATAAATATTATAATCTAATATAAAATAAATTAATGTAACAACTCAAACTTTTTAAATCTTAAAAATTATATATTTTTATTCGGGTTTATATATGGATCAGATTAATATTGAATATGGATTCAAATTGAATTCGAATCGGATCATGACAATATCCATATTTGATCCATCTCCTATTAGGACTCGAATCTTTTTAATAGATTTGAATTCAAAATTTTTTAATCAGATTTGGATCAATTTTTTTAAATCAAATCAAATTTAAATTATATTATCATCCTACGAACAAACATTTATTTCCTTGTACAACTCGAGTTATTGTCCCATCTTTCGTTATTAATTCAAATCACTTAATTTTTTTTATTAAAAGTCGCATACTAATATTAACTTATCGATTTATATTAAAGAATACTTATGTGAAGCATGAACCATCTTATTTTAGTGGTTAGAAGAACTATTATTATTTTTAAAGGTTACGAGTTCGAATATTAATATTATAATACGATGATTGAACGATAAATATCAAATGATTGAAAATATATTTTATAACAGATACTACTGTAACAATTATAATCGATTAAAAAGAATACTTATATGAAGCACAATAGAAATTAAATCTATAATAATTAAGAGTAATTATACTCCACTTTAATTAATTATGAGTTTGTTATTAAAAAATAATTCATGATTAAGGTGTAAAACTACTTTTCAATAATATAAATCGACAACAGATTTATTAAAAAACGATTTTAACTATATTTTTTTTGTGAAAAATTATCAAAATTTTACAAGATAAATCAAAAAATGACTTAATATCTTTATAATCGTATAAAAAGTCTAAATTTGTTTAAAATATTCAATTATTGATTTTGAATTATATATTAAAGTTATTAATTTTTAAGTGAACAAATGTAAAAAAAAGGAAAATGACAAATTGTTTCCAAAAAGATGACAAATTGTTTCCAAAAATAACTATAACAGTTACTTAATTTTTTCATAAATCATATTAGTAAAATTAGAATAGATAATTTATACGGTTAAAAATATTATCGAATGTAGTTTTTTTATAACAAACAATTCATGGTTTGCAATTATATTATTAGTTTTATATTTTCTTTTAAAAGAGAGTGCATATTGACATGTTTTAATAATTAATATTTAGTCAATTTTTTATCAAATTAATATAAAATAAAAGTTTAGTGACTAAAAAGATTATTTTAGTATAATTCAGTGACCTATTATGTAATTTACCAAAATTTATAACAAATTTCGGTTAATTCAAAATCCGACCGAATTAATCAAAATAAATTTTGTTTGGTTAATTCAATTAAAGATAATTCGATTCGGTTAACGATTAAAATTTTAAAAATTTTAATTAATTTGATTTTGTTTAATTCGGTTCGACCACCGATCGAATTAACCAAATACACACACCCTAATTTTATCTTCATAATAAGCTGAAGGAAAATTCTACAACGGGTGTCGAACACCGCTAAACACCACTAATGTTGAACATTGTTGAACACCATTAAATTAATTAATAAAAATTTAAAATCTCAAGGACTCAGTATGTAATTAATAAAAGTGTGATAAACTCAACATATTATTAATAATTATATGATTAGTCCTTTAGATTTTTATTCTTTATAAATTAATTTAATAATGTTCAGTGGTGTTCAACATTAACGATGTTCAACGGTGTTCGACGCCCGTTGTAGACTCATCCTAAGCCGAAATCAATAATATTGTCCTTAATTATTTTTCTTACAATTTTACCCTCAAACCAAACCAGATATCACCCTTAACCATTATTGACTAACAAGCTAATTACTTGATCCCGGTTTTAAAACATATCAAGTATTTTTTTTTTAAAAATTCTCAAT
This sequence comes from Abelmoschus esculentus, assembly GCA_035048815.1. NCBI lineage: Eukaryota > Viridiplantae > Streptophyta > Magnoliopsida > Malvales > Malvaceae > Abelmoschus > Abelmoschus esculentus. Next base: position 4,042,783 of record JAUCBN010000039.1, read on the forward strand.
CGGGTTGAATACTTAATCTGAGAATATTAGATCAAACTTGAGCTAATTTATTTTTAATTATTGGATACTCAACTTAGTCGGATTAATTTTAATATATATATATATTTAATTTTTAATTAATTTTATTTTAAATTCCTTAATATTTTTATATAATATTAAATTTAAATATCTAAATTAATTTTATATTTGTATTATATACATTTTTAAGTTTTAAAAATTCTAAATATATTTTTATTTATTTATTAATATTGAAAAAATAAAGTTAATATTTTTAATATTATTTTATTGATAAACTTTAATAAATATATGTATGTATATATCTAAACATTCTAAAATTAACTTTAAATCACTATTTTTTTTTGTTTGGTCATGTATTATAAAATTTTAAAAATTATGTGTTTAATATGTAATTTTTTTAATTTTAAAACAAAAAATTAAGAATCAGATACTCGTTGTATACCCGAATTTTATAGGTATCTAATAACAAATATTCAATTAAATAATAAATACCCCGATCAAAATTAATGATCCGTTATTCTCAAACCTGTGTACTAATTGAAACGACGGCCAATGGTTAAGCTTAAACACCTCATATTTCTCCATTATTTTCGAGTACCCGAATGTGGCTACTAACTTGTTACCGGATCATGGAGGTCGTAACGTGAACGCCATTAATACGTGGCTTTTGTTTTTATTTTAAAAATAAATAAAAAATAAAATAGAATAAATTAATTTAAATAATATTCTAATTTTTTAAAATAATCATAAAATAATCCTCAAATCTTTAAAATCACCAAACTTTAAAATTAAATTTGGTGTGACTATCGTTATTGATAAATGTCAGACCTTATCTTCGTTACTGTCAATTTTCTTCGACCACTCATCGTCAATAATCAACATAAGGGATTTTTAATTAGATGTCGAACAACGAACGTGAAAGGTTCTAGTCGTTCAACGTTCAATTGTAATGCTTCTCGTCGGTTATCACCGATATTTGGTTAGAAAAAATGAGCGGTGATCTCAGACGACATCGAGATTTGACAAAACTATAGATTACGTTAGTTGTGTCAAATTTTAGATTTTGAGGTTTGGAGTTTAGGGGTTTGATAATTTTTTTAAAAAAATTTAATGAAAAAAATAGTTTTTAGTTTATTTATAAAAAATTAAAATAGACACATGTTAAATTATGATTGATTGATGAATTTTTTAAATAGTGTTACTTTAAAATATTAACAAAATAAAACATATTAGGTATCTAAAGTATCTAAAGTATTTTTTATTCAAAATAGGTACATAAAATATTTTTTTAGTCAAAATAGTTACCTAAAGCATAATATTTTTCATCTAAGTTTCTAAAAATTGCCATGAAATTGATTAAAAATCATATTAGGTATCTATTTTTGACAAAAAAATATTTTATATATGTATTTTAAAGAAAAAAATACCTTAAATGTCTATTTTGACTAAAAAACTACTTAATTTAACTAAAATTATACTTTAATTATTTATTTTAACTAAATAATATTTTAAATATCTAAATAAAAAAATATACTTTTAAATATTTATTCGTAATATAATCCCCCAATAAACTACTTTAAGCAATAAACACTCGGAAGAACAAATTTTGCTGCAGACTTTGAATAGAGCAGTGGGTTTGGGTCGGCGCTAAATTCAATTGAGTGCTGTGGGCATTCAACATTTAATATAAGAAACAAGAGAGGTTAAAATTAAGATATTAAATTAAATTAAATATTTATTAAGATTTAAATATATAATGATAATTACCTAAAATTTAAAATATAAAACAAAAATGTCACTTTTATTAAAAATGTTTAATTTTTAGATGTTTAATATCTAATTTTTTATTATTTAAAAAGATAATTTAATAATATTTTTTATTATTTTTTTAAATATACATCTTTAAATAAATTGTATAAAACTCTTAAAATCCATGAAAAATTAAAATTAATATTTTTAATAAAATAAATTGTATAAAACCTCTAAAATCTTTAAACCGGATTCAGGCACGAGGTTTGGGTGTAATTTTGGATTCTTTAATTTCCTTTCTTTATTTTAATCCATTATGACATAAATAATAACAAGGGTAAATTACAAATTTTATCATTAAACTTTTTCCTTACTTTTGTTTTGGTCACTGAACTTTAAAAGTTTTCAATTTACTCATTTAAATTTAAAGGTTGTTTTTTATCACTCTATCGTTATTTCTCTAATTCTGATGACATGGTATATTTTAATATTTTAGAGCTGCCATATAAGCTCCAAATAATATTTTATTAATATTATTTCACAAAATCAAAAGCTAAGAGGAAAAAATAAGGACAAAAAGGAAAAAAAAATATTTTTAAAGGATTCAAAGCCATATCGTTTTGGTGTTAATTTATAATTTTTAAAATGATATTATTTTCGTATCATCTATTATGTCATAATGTCGTTAATTATTTAGCAGTCAAGTGATTAAATTAGAATGAATTTAAAAGTTGAGTGGGTATATTAAAAATTTTAAATTTTATTGAACAAAATATTCATAAAATAAATCATGTTGTCTGATTTATTGGTGCAGTGACTAAAATAGAAGTAGGAGTAAGGTTGAAGGATGAAAATTGTAATTCACCTTTAAATGATTTACGATTAATGAATATTATTTGATGATAGTATTTTTTTTTCCGGTTATTCAGAGTTTTTTCATGATTGCGATTAGAACATGATTTATTTAATACTTTTTTATATAGAGATATATATTCGAAAATAATCTTGTTTTTCACGTGTCAAAAATGTAAATATTAATTACAAATGAGATAGTTAGGTAAAACGCCTCATGGCTGCTCATATATATCCCCGACACAAAACCAGATGTATTCATATTTTCCTCAAAGGATTCGTATTCGGAAAATGCTGTCATCGTTTAGAATGAGAAACCAAGAAACCTCTGTGGCTGTTGTGATGGTGCCATTTCCAGCGCAAGGCCATCTAAACCAGCTGCTTCACCTCTCTCGGTTGATCCTCTCCTATGGAATCCCCGTCCATTATGTGGGTACATCCATGCACAACCACCAGGCAAAGGTCAGAGTCCACGGTTGGGACCCCCTAGCCGTCTCCAATTTCCATTTCCATGACTGTGAAGTCCCTCAGTTTTCTTGCCCTCCGCCGAACCCCGACGCTTCTATCAAGTTCCCTTCCCATCTCCAGCCATGTTTCGAGGCCTTGTGGCATCTTCGTAATCCCGTCGCTCAACTGTTACGCACGCTTTCTTCGCGGGTAAGGAGGGTGATTATCATCCACGACTCGATGATGGGATCTGTTGTTCAAGATGTTGGGTCGATCCCTAACGCAGAGTCGTATGCTTTCCACACTGTTTCCGCCTTTACTCTCTTCTTTTTCATGCGGCGATCAATGGGGAAGCTACATGTTGATGCAGAAATTCTCGACGTCCCTACTCTTGAAGGATGCTTCACTAAAGATTTCTACAAGTTCATTGCCATGGAATTCCAATATCTGAGCTTCAATGCTGGGTTTATATATAACACGAGCAAGGCGATCGAAGCTGCTTATCTCGACTTGCTTCGTGAACAAACCAGAGGAAAACAACACTGGGCTTTAGGGCCATTGAATCCACTGAGAGTACCGGAGAGAAGCAGTTCTGATAGCCGACACCACTGTTTGGAATGGCTCGACAAACAGGCTATAAACTCTGTTCTTTACGTGTCTTTCGGGACGACAACCACCATGAAAGATGAACAAATCCAAGAGCTGGCGATAGGTTTGAGCAGAAGCAATCAAAAGTTCATCTGGGTACTGAGAGAAGCAGACAAATTCGATGTGTTCGATGGAGAAGTTAGAAGACCGGAGCTTCCAAAAGGGTACGTTGATTCAGTGAAAGGTAGAGGATTGGTGGTTCGAGACTGGGCACCGCAGCTGGAGATTTTAGCCCACCCTGCCATAGGTGGCTTCGTGAGCCACTGTGGATGGAATTCATGCATGGAAAGCATCAGCATGGGAGTACCGATCGGAGCATGGCCTGAGCACTCGGATCAACCAAGAAACTCGATCCTAATTACAAAGCTGCTTAAAGTTGGAATTACCATCAAGGACTGGGCACATAGGGATGATATAGTGACGGCGGCCGTAGTTGAAGATGGTGTGAGACGTTTGATGGATTCAAAGGAAGGAGATGAGGTAAGGAAGAGGGCGGCGGAAGTAGGCAAGGCGGTACGGCAGTCGGTGGGTGAAGGGGGAGTTACCTCTAAGGAGTGGGATTCCTTCATTACTCATATCACTAGGTAGGGTTATCATTCTTCGTACCAGCAAGTGTATTAGGAAATCGAACAAATTAGGAAAAGGAAACTTGTTCTTTTTCCATTGTGTTCAACTGCAAAACGGCAAAGTAGTATTAAAAGTAATTCCAGTTCAGAAAATAAGAATTTGTGAAAAAAAAAACACTAATAAAAAAATAAAAGATTCAATGATGGTTCTAGTGATAAAAATGTTTCGAGCCGCAAGTAGTTTATTTTTTATTATGTTTTGATTGGTGTTCACACTTTAAAATAGTAAGTCTAGGGTTTAAGGAATTAGTGGTAAGATATATTTTTAAGGTATAAAATTTAGAGTTTAGGATGTGAAAATTAGGGTTAGAGTTAGAATTTCATTTTTAGTAACTTTTATTGTGGGTATAAAAAAACATGCTTAAGGATAAATAATTTATACTCGAAATTACGATATAATAAGGTGAGGGTGGTGAATTGAAATTATATGTATTTTTAGTGTTTTTTATGGGTCACACTAAAAAATTAAATTTTAGAATAAGAGTTTAAAGAATTGATAGTAGAGTGTATTTTTAGAATTTAAAATTTAAATTAATACTTAAAATTTATATTTTTAATAATAATTATAAAAAACAACGAAAAAAACAGTATTTTTATTTCGATAATAAAAACGAAGAGAGAAAAAAAAACAGAGGCAACGTCCATTGGGTTACCAAGTACTAAACTTTTTTTATTTAGATTATTAAAGAAAATTATATTATCAAAACTCTACACCAGCTTGAAATTTATTTCATAGGGTTTTCTACGATTTAAGATATAGGCATAATTAAAATTAATAGACATTATTGAAATATAGGGGTGGATGGTGTATAGGGTTCGGGAAAATTATATCATGATCAGTCCCATCATTTGTCCATGAGACCAACCAATAAAAATTATCCACTTCATCAATTTTTTCATATCATAATTTTTTTCCAAATGAATTTTTACTTGGAAAATTAAAAAATAATGAGTAGACAGTTTCTATTGGTTGGTCCTATAGATGACGTAGTAAAACTGACCTATGATATAATTTCTCAGTTGGGTGGCTTGGCAACCTCAATTTTGAAAAAAAAATATTACACCCTTGAAATAATTTTGAGTTGTAATTAGATCCTTCAAAAGTTATTTTTTAAAAGTTTTTTATGTTTTTAATTTTTCCTTTTAAAATATTAAAAGTTTTATTAATTTTTTAATAATTTAAGGATAAACTACTTTAATAATCACTGAAATATATAAACATGTTTATTTTGACCGTCGAAATATCAAACTTATCAATCAGATCATTGAATTATTATAAATTATAAAGTCAAGATTTTTTAGGATGATTTTGGAATGAATTAAACCTACAACTTCGAGGTCAAAAAATCATGACTATACTATTACTTTAACTCATCTTTAATGAAATAATTTGAACCATTTGATATATCTTATAATACATTAAATGTTAAAAAGAAGTAAATCACATTAAAAGGAGTAAAAATATTTCAATGAGACTCCACCTAAATTATTTAGGATGTGTAAATCACATAAACCAATAAAATATTAAATATTTAATTTAACATATTTGAATGTGTTTTCTTTTTCATATTTAAATTAAATAAAATATTTAAAGTAGTTTTTTAAAATTGAGTTAAATTGAATATTTTAAATACTTTAAATTAAATAATTTTAAAATTAAATATTTAATCATTTTCATATTTAAGTTAAATTGAATATTTAAATATTTGATTTAATTTAAATCTAAAAAATATCTGAATATGTTAAATTTATTTTTTAAAATTTAATATTTAATATTTTGATAGTTTGTGTGATTTTATACATTTAAAATGATTTAGGTTCGAGTTTTCTTTCAACTCCTTTTATTTTCTCTTAATTTTTATCAAGATATATACTAAATGATCCAATTCATTTAACTAAATGAGGTGGTATATTAAATATTAAATTAAAAATTAAAATAAATATATTCAGTCATGGATAACACATATTATCATCTTATTGGTTGATTAATTTTATTTAATTAAATTTAAATTATGATTAAATTAATATGATAGATAAATAATAAAGACCAAAGTTATAACTTTATAAACTCTTATTAACTGTCATGTGTCAAATTTTTAACAATAATAATAAAAATATATCAATTTAATAAGTTAAATAGATAAATTTTAATTTTTTAATTTAGTAATTAAAACATGTCATACTCAATAATTAAGTAGTATACCTTATCTTTAATCACTTGAGGCACATTTAAGAGCTTAAATCGGTCCGCTGAATTAAATATTGATGCTATGGACGCTAATTAATAATCATTTAATCTTATTTATTTTATCGCCCATCTTCAATATTAAATTTTTTGACACGTGTTTAATTTTTACAAATCACGGAATACACAAAGTTACACTAAATTTGTTTAAATAAATATTTTATAAAAAAAATATTTTTTTTTTAAAAAGAAAGCAAACCACTAACAAAAGTTGGAAATAAAAGAAAAAGAAATGTCCAATCTTGATTTTCTTAATTATTTTTTACTATATTAAAATTTAAAATTTATTTAAATTTTAATATTTCATCTTATTAAATTAATTGATTCTTAATAAAAATTTATTTTAATTCATAATTTCGTCTTTAATTCATTATGAAATTTTAACCCTTAAATCAAAATATTATACCGTCATTTACATTATCAATTGTCGTACATCAGCGTTGATAAACTACTTTAGTGATCACCGAAATATATAAACATATCTATTTTGATCAATAAACTATCAAACTTATCAATCACACCATTGAATTATTATAAATTATAAAGTCTAAGATTTTCTATAAAGTCAAAATTTGATTAGAACTCCCTCAAATTATAAAATCTTAAAATATTTATAAGGATAAATTGCCTAGGTGAACACCTAATTATTAGATGTAATTTGTTTTGACCACTAAATTAAAAAAAATCTAAAATTCGATCATCTACTAATATTGTTAAAAAGCTTATGAGGGATGATAAATGAATGACGTGTTAACGAGAATTTATAAAATTATATATTTATCTATATTATTTACCTATTATATTAATTTGATTTTAATTTTAACTTAATTAAATACAATTAATCAACTAATCATATAATAACTATACTATTACCTTAACTCATCTTTAATGTAATGATGATTTGCACCAAAATGATTTGGGATGTGTAAATCATAGAAACCAATAAAAAATTAAATATTTGATTTAATATATTTTAATGTATTTTTTTTCGTATTTAAATTAAATATTTAAAGTAGTTTTTTAAATTGAATATCTTAAATCAAATATTGAATCGAATATCTTAAATATTTGACTTTTAAATTAAATAATTTTAAAATTAAATATTTAATCATTTCATATTTAATTTAAATTGAATATTTAAATATTTGATTTAATTTAAATATAAAAAATAAAAAATATTCAAATATGTTAAATTTATTTTTTTAAAAATCCAATATTTAATATTTTGATAATTTGTGTGATTTTGTAAATGTAAGGTGATTTAGGTTCGAGTCTCCTTTCAACTATTTTTATTTTCTCTTAATATTTATCAAAATATATGTTAAATGGTGCAATTCATTCAATTAAATCAGGTGGTATCATTGAGGAAAATATATTAAATATTGAATTAAAAATTAAAATAGATATATTCAATCGGGAACGACACATATTATCATCTTATTGATTGATTAATTTTATTTAATTAAATTAAAATTATAATTAAATTAATATAATAAATAAGTAGCAAAGATAAAATATATTAATTAAATTAAAATTACAATTAAATTAATATAATAAATAAGTAGCAAAGATAAAATATATAAATTTATAAATTCTTATTAACTGTCATGTCACATTTTATTAGATTTTTAATCATAACTATTAAAATATATTAATTTAATCAAAATAGGTCATACTCAATAATTAAGTAGTATATTTTATTTTTAATCACTTGAGGCACATTTAAGAGCTTAAATCGGTCCGCTAAATTAAATATTGATGCTATGGACACTAGTTAATAATCATTTAATCTGAATAAATTTTTTCGCCCATCTTCAATATTAATATTTTTGACAAGTTTTTTTTTATTATAAATCATGGAATAAAAAAAGTTAATCACTACATTTGTTTAAAAAAAATTTTTATAAATCAAAAATATAAAATTTTAAAAAAATCCGGAAAAAGCAAACCAATATAAAAACTGAAAATAAAAGAAAAAGAAATGTCCAATCTTGATTTTTTTATTTTTTATTATATTAAAATTAAAATTAAAATTTTATTTAAAATTTAATATTTTATTTTATTAAATTAATTGATTGTGAATAAAAAATTATTTTAATTTATAATTTTATCTTTAATTTATTACAAAATTCTAAACCCTAAATCAAGATATTGTATTATCATTTACAATATTAGTCGTCTTACATCAGCATCGATAGCCACTTTTAATCGATGAATATTTTTATTTTCATGAAATATTTAATTATTATTTTTTCATAACACTTTTAATAATTGTATTATTTTTCAAATTTTAATTTTATTTTTTTTTATTTTTCCTTCACAAAATGTGTTATGTGATCTAGTGACGGAACTGTATATGTTGCGGAAGAGCCTTGGACCAAACTTTTTGTCATTGTTAAATTAAATTTAGATAATTTTTTTTAAGAAACAATAGATAAATTAAATTTGGCCTCAATTTTTTATTCAAATATATTTTAAGTTCTTATCAACTTCGAAATTAGTTATATTAAACCTTAACCCTCTAATATTTTTAATTTAAGGTAAAATATACCAATAATCATCAATTTTTGGGATATTTTTATTTTAGTCATCAAATTTTTAAAATTATTATTGAGTCATCCAACTTTTATTTTATTTTTATTTTGATCTCTCATATTATATTCCGTTAAAAATGTTTACATGACATGTTAGTTTCATTTTTTTCAAGGTAAATTATATAATTAGTCACTGAACATTCAAAATACTTTTAGTTTTGATCATTAGAATTTTAAAATTTTCATTAGAGTCACCCAATTTTTATTTTGTTTTAAAACAACCCCGTTAATTTAAGGGAAAAAACTATTTCAATGTTAAAAAAATAAAAATAAGAAATAGATTTTACCTTATAATTATCGATAAACAATATTTAAAATTGTATAAATTGATGTATTTACCAACATAAAATATCTTTATATCATGTTCATGAATATTGTTTGTAATATAAACCCATTATTTGATCACATTGTAAGATAAAAAACATTGAGGTTAGTTGGATTTGGAATTTGCATTTTTATTTTAAATTATTTTTATTTAATAATAATATATTTTTATTTTAAATTATTTTTTATGTTTAGCAATAATAAAATATAGTAAATCATATAAAAATACTAATAAAATAATTATAACGATCAAAATAGGTAAAAATAAAATCACTGAATAAATAAATATTTTAAAATTTTAATGATTAAAATAGGTGAGAGAGTAGAGTTTAATGATGATCTGTATAATTTATCCTATTTTTTATATTTAATAATTATATAAAATATACTAAATTATATTAAAATATTAATAAAATAGTTCAAAGTGACCCAAGTAGGTAAAAAAATTTAATAAATGGATCATTTTAAAAATTTAATGATCAAAATATATAAAAAACAAAGTTGAGTGATACTTTAAATATTTTACCCTAAAAATTATTGAATTTTATAAACAAAAGGAAACCAACCAACCAAGACTAGTCACCCACCTAACATCAAAATTAACTTCCAGAATGCCCTTTCCTTGGAATGATTTATAAAAATCGGTATGTGATTAAAAATAATAAATTCGAATCGAATTTCGTAGATATTCGATACGAGGATATATTTTTAAATCAATTTTTTTCATTCACTTTTGGACCCGAAACATAGATAATTCATTAATTCACCATGTTTGCATATGATATTTATGTTATATTTAGAAGAAAATTATCTCATATTGTAGTAATGAAATTTAAAAACTCCAAGTTAAATTGGTGAAAAATATATATGTTAATATATAATAAATTTAAAAAAATTATAAAAATATGAGACATGATTTTGTATGGAAATCGTGTGTAGGATTAAAATATTTCATTTTATATATTTAATCCGAAAATAACTCTTAAATGAAACAAGCCAACTACTTGCCCACAAGGGCGTGTCTGAGTAGGACTAAGAGTTATCATGTTGCCAGAATTTTAAAAAATTATATTAAATTATTTTTTAAAATATTTTTAATTAGATCTCATCTCATAATTTTTAATTTATTTTTTATTTAATCTCTTAAAATTATTAAAATTTTTAGTTAAACCCTTATAATTTATGAAAAATTATAAGTTAACGCTCTAAACGTTTATCTCAATTTCCGTTGTTACTTCTAAGAAAACCTATAATACAATTATCTCTCTATCTATTATCATATAGAACCTCAAAAATCCTTGACATTATAACAACAATCTGTCAGATGTACATAGATATCGTTCCCACAAAGTATTAATGGCTTGAATGTATTGATAATACCGCGCATTATATTTTTAAAGAGAGATTGTGTTTAAATTTTGATGACAATATTATAGAGAAAAATAATTTTATATCATGAATATAAATCACAAGACAAATATATAATATTAAAAAGATTTAGATTTTTAATTGGGTATTTAAATTACAATTGTGGTAGAATGATATTTATTACGATTGCGAATATAATAAATATTATTGTGGATATAACGATTTGCAGATATTGCGAGTTCGAACGATGTTTTTATATAACAATTGTTGCGGTTATAGACATTGTTATCCAGCGGCGGATCTACATGTGAAATAGGGTGGGCCTGTGTTCACCCTGAATTTTTAAAGTTTATATATTTATATTTAATTTTTTTAGTTTTTATGAATTAACCCTTATTTTTTTCAATAATATTTATGATTTGTCAATTACTTTTACATCCCTTATTACTTTTTGTAAAAAAAAAATACATGGTCAATTAATTTTTAGGGTAAACTACATAAATAGTCCATTGACTATATCTCAATTATTTTTTACATCTCTTAACTATCAAATGTTACAAATTGGTTCATTAACTAACTTTTTTTATACAAAATAGTTCTGTGCCGTTAAAAATTTGATGAAAAACTGATGTGAACGTTAACATACTGACTTGGATTATAGAGATTAGGGATGCTAGTATGCCACATAGTTATCCAAATCATCATGTTAACGTCCACATCAGTTTCCCATCAAATTTTTAACGACGCATGATGATTTTGTATCAAAAAAGTTAGTCAATAAATCAATTTGTAACATTTAATAGTCAGGAGATATAAAAAATAATTAATGTATAGTCAAGAGATCATTTATGTAGTTAACCCTAATTTTTATTTCCCTCAATAAAATAACATAATTCATGGGTCTCCAAACCTTCTTTTTCTTCTTCTTCTCCGATCCTCTACGACTTTTTATCCAGACCATTAAAAAAAATCTGGAATTGGGTTTAAACGAATGAAGGAATAGGCATTTTTTTCTAATGGAGCAAGCAAAGCGAAAAGAGCTCTATAATTAGATTAATGACACTATAAAGGCAAGGGCTTAACAAGTATAATATTTATATGATATATAAGTAGTTTACTAATGCAGCTTTTGCAATTTATTATTGAGAAAAGCCCAATCAATCAAATTTAAAGACACCATGGAAGTTGCCATCATCAAAATAATCATAATGGATAAATTGTAATCGTGTTTAGTCATCGTTTATTCGTGTTTATTTGATAATTTGATATTAAAAAATATTGATTGGTATGAGTTTAAAAATTAGAGTTCGGGATTTTTTTATACTAAATTATTTAATTTAATGTTTCAAAAAAACGTTTTTATAACGTCTTTTATGCGTAACTTTAACGACATTGAAATAATATTATACTCGATCCAAATTTATCTATCATCATTCTTAATTTCCTATAATATAAATTTAGTTACTTTGAAATTACATTAAAATTTCATAAATTTAATTTTAATATAAATATATTTTACTTCCAAGAAAAAATTAAGTATTTTATACTTATATGTAATACAATACAAATATTGGTATTTTGAATACAAACTCACTGCATAAAAATGACTTCAGTTGTGTAATCATATTGCCTGTATATCCATTTTTGTCACAATCCGACCATTTTTTTTTCCTTGTCCCTAGAAAGTTTTCCCGACAGGGAGACAAAACGCCTCCTAGTAAAATGGAACTGTACCCATGGCATGAATCAAGGAAAAGAATAGAAAACTGGATTTCACAACCAAATGCTCATCTCTGCCGTTGGAAGCACCATGTCCCCAACACTCGGTTAGCTTTGTCATGGACTTAGCCCAGCGGTTGTAATTTATGCCTTTTTTTATACTTGGTTGTGGGTTTAATTCCCATTGCTGATGGGACAGAACTCAAATCCGATAGGTTCTATCGGATCGGATTTTTTGATAAAAATTTGTGTTCGGGTTTAGGGTAGAAAAAATCCGATCTGACCAGACCCGAGACTAATAGTGTAGTTTTTTCGTATATATTTTAGGGATATTTGTAATTATGATTCCTATTTATATATATATATATATTTTATACAATTAGGTCATTAGAATTATTTTTTTACAATTAGGTTACTAAAATTTTATTTTTTTATAATTAGATCCATATTTTTTTTTATAATTAAGTCCCTAAAATTTAAATTTTTTAATGGTTCAGGTTGGGTAAAATTTTAAAGCTTAAAAATTAGGTCGGGTCGGGTCGAATTTTTTCAACTTAAATTCGGGTCGGTCGAGTACGGGTAAAGGGTATGATTCTTTGGGTGGGGTGTGGGTAGGCTGAAAATCCGACCCGACCCGTACCCATCTCTACCCTTTGCTTGTATTATTTTTTATTTTATTACGTTCATTTAATTAGGTGCAATTAGATGATGACTAAATGTATGATTTTATAAAATTTTATTACCTTTAATGTCATCTTTTCGTAAATTTGTTAACGATGATAATCAAAATAAGTCATTTTAATAAATTTACTATCTTATTTGATGAGTTTCATAATTTAATAACCAAAATAAATATCCCAAAATAGTTCAATGATAATTATCCAAAAAAATTATAAATACAATTCTATATTATTATATTTATTCTTATCGTATACCACAAATTATCAGCAATAGCTCCCAACTCTTATCAGAAAGTTTATTATACTTTTTTTTTTGAAATGTTTAAAATATATTAAAAGTAAGAGAATTTATCAAATATTATTTAATAAATATATAATTAAATTAAAAAATATTATTAAATATATAAGTCTTCTAAAAATGCACTAAAAAGATTAGTATGGAATGTGGAGAAAGTGTTGTGAAAGCCATTTTAGAGGACCAACATATGTCTAAGAAGTGTTGTGTTGAGCTTGTTCATAGAATGGGAAGAATCTGCCATGAACACTTACTCTGGTATTTGGCCACACACCCTAAATTGGGCGTTAATGCTACTCAGAGGCCCCAAGTGTAAGTTTATTGTTTCAGATTCAACATTTTTTTATTCGATCTGTATCGTCTTAGATTGTTTAAATATTATAACAGTTGTTTGATGGCGTATTGTTTTGCTAATTTTCCCTCTGGTGTTTTATTTTATTCGAACAATACTACCATGTGTAGTCTTCTCATCTGACTAGGATTAATGATTTTTTAACGAGGCACTTGGTATACGATTTGACCCTGAAAAGATGGTTAACATTCAAAGTGTTTCTTGTCCAAGTATATAGCGCAAAGAACTGCAGACATTATGCAAGACGGATTGACCCTGAAAAGATGCTGAAAATTGAGACAAGTTTCATCAATGAATCTTTCAACATATATTTAGAAGAGTTTCTATTCATTACAAAACCACATAGTTTCTGTCCCAAACAATTTCTTTCATATAAGTCTTTGAATTTGCCGTGCAAACTTGTCAAGGATGTCCCAACAGTGAAGGTCTGTAGAATGCATGGCTTTGTGCGATCTCGATGCGGTCTCTCGGATCATTCAATGTTTCATCCCTCAATGCCTGAAGGATGGCTTGAGTGGACTTCTCCCTACAGATTCAAATGATATATATGACAAGCTTAGCATTGGACGAACTTATTGATCATCGAAAACTATATCGAGTAATGCTTGGATCTAAAGATCAATTTTGTGCTGGCACAGGGCCATGATTGTTTATGGTGTTGATAGGATGGTTTAAGATTGAAATTACCTAGTTATAAGAATTTTGTAGAGTGTTTTGAGTAGAGGACAGAGCTCAACTGGAGCAACAGGCTTGCTTCCATCCGGATGCAACACGCTTAAGCTTGACTGACTCAGAAGTTCATAAAATGCTCCTACTGCAGATACACCCTGGAACACACAGTTCACATCTAACATTGCTTAAGACTTGAATCTGATACCCGATTTTAGCAAGTTTATGTAAATTTCTAACGAGTTTACCTGAATCATTCCTTTTCCGGTAATGCTATCACCCATATCCCGGCTTAGTTCTCCTTTGGCTAACATTTGCCCGTACCACGCGTTACGACCTTTTAACAAAGTTACGTAAGTGTCAGCTAGCAAAGGGCCTGCGAGTTTCTCTGGTTCCTCAGCCAACAAATGAGTGATAAAAATCATCTCAGATGTACAATGTGCAAAATATACTGATTTGCTGGTGGCACTCTCATTGGTGAGGGCCGCTACCATTCCTGACAAAATCGAACTCGAAAGTTATTTCGTTTTTCATATCATCTGAACTCTGTATGATTGGGTTAGGAACTCGACGAGTTACTCTGCGTTTTCGCATTGTTCATCTTAACAGATCAAACAATAAGCTCCTATTTAGTTAAAAGATACAAAGGCACTTACCAGCTCCAATGGCATAGACATTCTTCAAGCCACCCATAACTTCATGAGTTACAAGGTCACTGTTGTCCCATACAATGAAATGGGGCTGCCTTAAAAATTTAGCTAGGGGTTTCCTCCACTTTTCAGCTCCACATATTCTAGCATTAGCATATTCCTTGTGGTAGATCTCGGACGCGATATTCGGTCCCCCAAGATAGAGTATGTTTTCTATAGGCACTCCAGCTGCGAGGAACACTCACATAAAGCTCAAAAACATTAGATAAGAATCAGACATGGAAACTCAACTAAGCAAAAATAATTTCGAGATTTCGTTTCTTGCAGAAGAGGTAAGGGGAAGTAATGTTACTTGCTCGATGGATCATTTGCGTTGGAGTAATGATATGAGGAACAGGGTGCAGTGCAGCCTCTATGCCCTTCGACAAAGATATAATGATCGGCATGGTGATTCTTTCCTTCCAATAATTGCGGATCTCTTCGAATACCTCTCGTGTTTCGGTCGACGGCAAGCCATTTACAACTATATCTGCATCCCAAACAGCTTCCTGCAGATTGGTCACAACCTTCAAAGGACAAAGTGGTGTATCAATCATGTTCAAGCAAAATCCATCTTTCAGAATCTCATCTGCGAAAAGCATTCGATCTCCTAGCCTAGCCTCGACATACTTCAAATAGGCACAACGCCGGATCAACCTCCTCAACACATCTTCCCTTGAATTGATCACTTCAAATAGATGTTCAGCTGTGGCTCTATCAACAGCTTTTCCAGGCCTTCTCCATATTCTGATTTGGACCTTTTCACGAAACTGACCATACGTATCTTGCAACAAAGCAGCGAAAACACTACCCCAAGCACCTGCTCCCACACTAACGATCCTCAATGGATCACCATCAGTCTTGCCAACAAGACATCGAAGTTCATCAAGTTTCTCTTCCAAGACATTACAGTTGTACAAAGATCCATTCGAGCATAAACTCTGGTGCATTGTTGCAGTAGTCCCTACCATCTTCCTCGGAGAAAAAGCAAAAGGACAGCAGACAAATCCCAAAACTTCTCAAATTGTAATGATCTTGAAATTTAACAAATATCCCAATGTTTTATATGGCATATCATCAAAAGAATAAGATTTTATTGGTGGATTCTTTCACCAAAATCAAAACCAACCTTGAGCACTCACCATCTAGATTTCCATACCAACTTTTTCCAGAGAATTGTTTTTGTACAGAACAGGACAAAGAAAATGCAGACAAGGTAAGGATTTGGAATTCATTGAAGTCTGCTAAGAAAAATGATGTTAATATTCAAGATACTATGTTTTCTCCGTCTTGAGTTTGTTCCATCTACCCACCTAATCCCCAACCAAACTCAATGCTTCAACTGCATTCGGGGTGGGAAATACTACATTTACAATGAAACAAGAAATAGGTGAGACAGTGGCAGATGGCAGTCGGTGATTTGGATCACGTTTGGCTGTAATTATAGGACGGTGAATCAGGAAGAACAATAATCGAAACAAGGTGCGATTATATCAGCACTAATACACTAAATCTTATCAGAACTTCATAATTATATTAGATCACCGAATAATTCTCGTGTTACATCTTAAAATCTATATAAGAAAAAAAACAATACTTGAAATGTGACACTACTCCTTAACTATTGGGAACATGATGTGTATTGTCTTTCGGTTTGTTGGTATAAAGTGTATTGATGATTTTAACAACCTATATTATTGTAATTAAACTCTCTTTTAAGGTTACAGTTTCAAACGTCCGTTAAAAATTTTAAAAAATATTTTCTAAAAAAATATTTATTTAGACATTAAAATAAATAAATAAATATTGATTAAAAACTAAATAACTGTTTATTACGACATAAAATGACATTTACAAGAAAATTTTGTTTTCAAGGGAAAACTATATAAATCATGTCCTTTTGTTTTCTCATCCTTAATTCTTTTAAATTTTAAACATAATTAATTAAATAGTTAAGAATATTTATTTAATCATAAATAAAAATATAATTATATTTTTTGAGAGAGAGTGTCATTGATGAGCGTTGAATGTGCATTTATTATAAGATATTATTAGGCTGCCTACTTCCCCTAACGCTCTCATTAATATTGGGCGACTTTGGTTTTCTACAGGCGCCTAGACGTAGGCAGAGACGGTCATTTATTTATTATAATTATAAATTATTATTACTATCATTTTTTATGTTTTGTGCGGTAATTACTTTTTAAAGTATTAATAACATTTTTTATAAATTTAAAATTTAATACTAGTAAAGACTGATATATAAGGCAAGAGATTTTTACTAGAATACATATATAATTATGAGAATAATAATTTGTATTAAACATTTTTCGCGTGTTTTGAAAGATAATATGAATTTATGTATTAGATACTGATAATTTTTTTATTTGTTATCATTTTCTCATCTATATTTACAAGATAATATTTTAAATTAAAGAGCGAAAAAAGAGAAGAAGATTATATATTTTTTTATTATTACTTATCTTTCATGATTTACGGTTATCAGATTATTCATAATTGACATTTTTTATATTATTGTGTTTATCTCATTAAGATAAATTAATCTGCAATCATGACATTACCGTCGAAATCATCGATAGAGGAATAAGACAAAAAGAATTGAGTTTTTAAGATAAAAAAGGTTCTGAGTGTTTAAGAATTAAGACTAAAATTCAAGGCTAGCATTAGAATGAACCTGGTCGAAAAAAATATTGGTCTGAAGCTCACCCTCACTGTTCTATCATTGGAGGATGTCACACATGTCATTGCCTAAGCGTAGGCATGCTCTAGCAGTAGTTATAAGCTATCCAGCCTTAGCTCATCTAATTGGGCCAATATACTAGGCCAAGCCCAGTTGACCTTTCAAGATGATCCAAGTCATTGACCCCAAGCCTAGTCATCATTAACCCCTACCTCAGTCGTCCATTGTCATCAGTTATCGTTAATCATTATTATTATCGTTAACCGACGTTAAATTTTTAGGGAATTATATCCAAGAGTTTTTAGCTACTATAAATCAGTTAATGTAATCTATTTTGTCAAATTAAAACTCGATAATTTTTTTATATATTTTTATTCTCTAAAGTAGTTTGATTATGTAATTTTATTTATGTAATCATATTTGTTTTATTTGAGGGTTACGTAGACTCAAACATTAAATTAAATAGATGATTTGAGTAATTTGGATAAGAATTTATCACTTTAACTTGAGGTTAGTACACTTCAAAGTTATATTACTTTATGAGAATTATAAATGTGATTGCTTTACGTGTTATTTACTATAAAACTAATAAATGATAAATAAGCATGTTTAGGGACTGATATCATGAGGCTTGATATATTTGTAATGCATGATAAATAAGCATGTTATGAATAGAATAAGGCTTATGAAGTTGATGATAAATAAGCATGATATATGATTTAAATATTTTTAAAAAATATTTTATTAGATTAAATCGAGTTAAAAAAATTTACGATAATAAGTTGAGTTTAATGGTTAAATGTGATATCAAGTTTAGGATACTACATAACTTATGGGTATGTAAATCTTTGGCCAGTGGATTGCATCGGACACAAGGTTATAGGTATTGATGGATTGATAGCAACTTAATAGGGTCATGTTGACTACTGGGCCAAGATTCATAAGTGACATAACTCTATCTTTTGTCACGCTTTTTATCTCTTAATAAATTGTTTGATTATTTTTATTTTTGCATCAAGGTTGGATTAGACTTCGTCATGACCGATCTAGCTGATACATTTTTTCTTTATCTTATCAATCTCTAAGTTTTGCACCCTCGAAATGAATATAGATATGAACTCATAGTCACTGTTTTCCCCTACAATTTTGTTCTCAATTGAGTTGTGGTAATGATTGTATTATCGATGTATCCTATTATTGTAATATGTATTTTTTTAATATTGTTTGTTTTTGAATTTTACCTTTCATCGTCGAGTTGGGATGATATTTGTATCTTTCTGTTTCGAACTTCTGAATTAGGATTTTTTTCTTTATATGATCCTATTTATAATCTAGAGATATTATTTTTCATATTTTTAGAAAATATTTCCGAATTAATTTTGTTTATTTATGTTATAAACTCATTGTATTTTTAGATTTTTCTTCCTTTAAAAAAACTAACATATTCATATCAAAAAAATCTATTGAAAAACTCAATAATTAAAATTAGGTAAATAACGCGAAACAATTTTAAAGCAATAATGGACCCAGACCTTCCATTGGGCCTCAAGCTGTAAGATGACTTCTGTTCTTAAAGCTTTAGCATTGGGCAGGGATAAATTTTAGATTCAATCAGAAAAGAATCAGAAAACTTTTTTGTGGTAATTGTTGAGAGGGAAAGCGGCGGTGAAGAAGATGGAGACCAAACCCACGGAGATTGCCAGTTCAAAGATGTTTGAAGGATACAACAAAAGATACAAGCACTTCAGCCCCACTCTAGGCTGTTCCATGACTTTCCATATCTACTTCCCTCCTTCGCCTTCGCCTTCCCATAAATTCCCTGTATGTTCCTTATCTTTTCAGTCTTCTTTCGCAGATTGACTAAAATTTGTCAATTGGCGGTTTTCTGTATACGTTTCTTTATCTTCGTTTGAATGTAAATTATGAAGGTTTTCTTTATGGGTTTTAACTCTTCAAATGATTATAGCCTCATGTGATGAAGTTAATAGAAAATTTGGGTTAACTCTTTTCGTTCATAGTTTCGGAAATGATTTTTCTTGATATTGGGATTCGAATTTGAAATGGTTATTTTCATTTTTTAAAATAAGAGCTGGATTTGTGGGGTAAAGTGTTTTTGGTTTTCTCTTTTAGTTTACTTTTATGGTTCTCCTTGGCTTAGCAATTGGGCATTTGGGTGCTGTTGTTTATTGCCTTTCAGATTCTATCCCTAATTAATATTTTGTTTACCTGTAATTGCTATTTTAATTAGGTTGAATTATAATTCAATTATGCATCTGGGGATTCTGTATGTTACCATCCTTTTTATTGTCAACCCTCTTTATTTGTTTCATTTAGCCTTGTTGGGTGCTTTTTTTTCTCTACTTTTTGGCATTGGGTTTGTATATATGATGTTTTCTAATCTCTTAGATTCTCAAAACATTAGTCTTGCATTCATCTTTGTGCAGATACTTTACTGGCTCTCTGGGCTTACTTGCACAGATGAGAATTTCATAATTAAATCAGGAGCACAGCGTGCTGCGTCTGCTGAGGGTGTTGCTCTAATTGCTCCTGATACATCTCCAAGTAAGTGGTCAGCCCATTTTAGCCCATTTCAGCTACTGATTGATCTTGATTGTCATTTCTTGCCCTGTGTTGAGGCATTGTGAGTAACTTCAGCCTGATTATCCTGTCCCTGCATATCCTTTGGCTTAAGTATATGGTCTCTTATCCAACCTTTATCATGAACAACGATAATATTTCTTTTTGGGATTGAACTTTAAAGCTTCAACGTGTTTCCTCACTTTATTCGACACCATTTGATGTACGTGTGTTACTTCCATGATCATGATGTGAGAGTAGTTTCTGTGAATGTACTTGTTTGAGTACATAGAGAAAATATATTGGCTCTTTTTTAATGAAAATCTAATTTATCTCATATTTTCTGACATTTTGAGTTGTTTGATGCTCTTTGTTGTCATCACGCATATGGACCATAATAAATTGCATGTTTTGTAGAGAAATTAGAACTCTCTGTAGAGTTTATTTTACATGTTAAGCTTATTTTATATATATATATATATATATATATATATCAGCTTATTATATATATACGCACACCCATAGGGACACACAAAAAGACACATGTATACATATTGTGGCCTACTTGAAGCTGTGCCCTCTTTTATGCTCAAGGAAATATAAGAGTTCTAGCTATTTGAGTACACTTGACGCCTTTAACATTGCTTAAATGGTGCCAAGAGCAAGTGAGAATGTTTTCAACTTCACTTGAATATTCCGTAGAACCCTAACTCATGATGCTTAACCCAAAATAACCCTATGTCAGACATTTTATATTTGGGAATTCGTTTCCCAATAAAATCAAAACATAACACTACCCTTATAAGATGATCCGGTATCACAAGGATGAGAACTATTTGCATGATTGATTGGAACGTGTGCATATTTCTAAGACACTTAAGTGACCTATATACTTTCCATAAGTATTCTAATACTTCGATCATATAAAAATTGATTGTATGCTTTCAAATTGCTTAATGTATATAGTAATATGTGCAAATTACCAATGTCTTTCCCTAGTAGTACTTCGGCCATAAACCACTTTGGGAGACATGGCATCTATTCATCTTGTGCCCCATAATTATGACATTTACAATCCCATGCAAGAACATACGTCTCCTGGGCTTCATTATATTAGTAGCCAATGATTATTGGTCATTACTACTAACCTGAAGCAAAGCCTTGTTTTTACGTGATTAAGTTATTGGTTTGAATTGTCAACTGTTATGTAATTCCATTATCCAATCTAACTAGCTCTAGAGCTTATAGACTATAAATTAAATGATTTGACCAATATTTCTCCTAGTGGTCTCTACTTTCTTATGCTCTTCCTTTTTCTAGATCGTCCAAGTAAATAGAAAACCAGATTGAATATACTCTTAATAAACTAGCAACTTATAATTTTTTGCCAGTAGATTCTGCGCTTTTATATCTTACTGCAACTAATTAGCTGTTTGTTTGATGTAAACCTGTTATTTTAGTATTAATTATCATCTCAAAATGGTACTTTATTTCTTAGTGTAATTGATTTATATTTTTCAAAATGCCATTTATACCTATGAAATGTACAGAGCTGATTCCCCCCCCCCCCCCCTAATCTGTAGGAGGCCTGAACGTGGAAGGAGAGGCAGACAGCTGGGATTTTGGTGTAGGTATGCAGCATTTGGATTGTTCTAATTTGAACTTCCAGTTGTATTTTATGGTAAAACTTAAACATTGTGTACCTCTTGTCAAACAAATTTATCTCATTACTTTATATTGTAGTTTTGCAGAGGAAAAATGTGCCATTTCAATTTTATGTTACAAACCGAGACACGTACAATATTTCATTGAGCAGGAAATCCCAAAAAAATGAAAGGTGAATGCTTCATTTGGATAGAATTTCCACCGCACCAGAGTATCAAAGCAGCACAGGACTGAAACCTGAAGGGTCCAGTGACAAAACATACTTCTGTGTGGTGGGAATCCCTGCCTAGTGCCTACTGCTATCCAAATGAAGCATTAATCTATTCTAATCAGGGAAAATTTCCTGATAAAAAATAGGATGGCCAATTTTGCACAAAATGGCATTTATACACTTACAGACACATACATACCAGTCACTAGAAAACCTGGCAGGAAGTGTATCATTTTGACTGACTTTCTATCTCCGCCTTATTTTGCTTGCATTTTTAAATTTGAATTAGGGGCTGGATTCTATCTCAATGCTACTCAACCAAAGTGGAAGAACTGGCGTATGTATGATTATGTTGTGAAAGAACTGCCACAAGTTCTGAGTGAAAATTTCCCTCAACTTGATACATCAAAAGCATCTATTTCTGGCCATTCTATGGGTGGACATGGTGCCCTGACAATTTATCTGAAAAACCTTGATAAGTATAAGGTAGTTGACAGTAGAGATTTTAATTTATCTATCTTATTGGCTTTCTTAAAATTTCTAATACATTCTCTAGATGTTAACTTGATAAGCATCTCTTCTTTCCTCTTTTTCCTTGCAGTCGGTGTCTGCCTTCGCACCCATTGCCAATCCTATAAATTGCCCCTGGGGTCAGAAGGCATTCACAAATTATCTAGGCAACGACAAAGCTGCTTGGGAGGTCTAGTACCATTTGACTGATGAATGCCCTTCATTTTTATCTAATTTTATACCTTGGGTTGGATTATAAATCTAAAAAAAACTGCAGGAATATGATGCCACTTGCCTGATCTCAAAGTTTCACAATGTGTCGGCTACCATTTTGATCGATCAGGTAAACTGCTTAATTTTGTTTTTAAAGTGTCACCCAACATGAAACAATGGTCTATTTGTAACTCTAGTCTTCTCGTTTTTATTTATATATTTTGAAGTAGCTTAGATGCCTTATTTTTCTTTGATAAGTCTTTCTAATCATTAGACGATGGAGCCACAAGCTCGAGAAGAAAAAGAAAAATCTGTCTCAAAAATACTAAATATTATACAGCAGTCAGAAACCATTATACTAAATCCAAAGGAGGGGTGGCAACTCCATAAGGGTCATGTGACCCGTCTTTTTAGCTATTCTTTTTCATTCAAGGATGAGTGAGGAAGGAAATGATCATATCGGAAAATATGTTTGTTTTTGTGTATGCAGGGTGAGGATGACAAATTTCTACATGACCAACTTTTGGGTCACAAGTTTCAGGAGGCATGTAAGAGTGTTAACACCCCGTTGTTATTTCGGTTGCAGCCTGGATACGATCACTCGTTCTTCTTTGTTTCCACCTTCATCGATGATCACATTCGCCACCATGCTAAAGCTCTGAAGGTCTGAGTTCTTGATGTTTTCTGCACTATAAAATTCGTGACTCTAAGCCCTTGTGAACGCCTGTGGATTATTTCCTTTAAAATGCTGGCACTTTTATTCACTATTGCGGCTTTCGTTTTGCCTTGTAAGGATCATAGTATTACTAATAAATAATTTGGAATTTTGGGAGTGCTGAAATTATGATCTTTATTTTAAATTGGTTCTGGAATTTTTGAGATCTTAATTTTATTCTCAAATTAGACTTTCATTCTAAATTAATTTTAAATTTTTTAAATATTTTAATTTTATCCTAAATTATTGGTATATGTTAATTATATCTTTGGTTAGTAAAATTATTATAAAAGTTATTAGTTGTTATAAAACATTGATTTATATTATGTAATAATATGGTGTGATATAAATGATAATTTGAGAGTAAAATTAGAATATTTTAAATGTTCAAGGAATAATTTAGAATAAACGTCATAGTTTAAAAATAAAATAGCATATTTTAAAGTCTAGGATCAATTTAAAATAAGAGATATAGTTTAAAGATAAAATTAAATTATTTTAAAATATTAAGTCAAATTAAAATAATAGTTATAATTTAGAATATTGAACACAATTGATTATTATTAATTAAATTATTACATTGTTATCATTTAGTCAATATTTTTTTAATTTTGTAATTTAATTATTTTAATTATTTATATTTTGGTATTTTAAAATAATTAGGCTTATTTTTATTGGTGCAATGCTAAAAATACTCCTAACATTCAATATAATAGTCATTTTGATTTTATTTTTTTTAAGAAATTTAATTCTTAATATTTTATTTTGGGTTCAAAATGGCTCTAAATTATTAAACAATTAACAATAAATGACTTGAATTGATGTGATAAACTTATATGACAATACATGTTGCGATAACAATATTATATAGACAAATATGTTGTAAAAAATTTGTTGGAAAAACAGTGATATATGACCATCTTTGAAGGAAATGGTTGATTCCTATTCTACTCTGTGAGATCTTTACAACGGTAGCTCATATGCTCAAAATTATTGAGTGGTGAATGAGAAATTGATGCTCAAAGTAGGAAGGTCAAGAATAAATAAGGAATGTAGAACCCCCTTATCCCACATTGGTAGGATAAATGGAGTGGGAGGTGTTTATATACCCACATAGAGGTCATTGAATGACTTTAGATAACTTTGTGCCTCGCGCGCGGGGTGTGTGAATCCAATCCCATTCTGGTTGTGTTTGATTCATTTATGATTACAAACAAGCTCATTTGTTCGGTTCCCTTTTATTTTTACTTAATTTACATTTTAAATAATCGTAAAGCTAGAGATTAAATTGAATACATGATAAATTTTGGAGTTCAAATTGTAAAGCTTGAGGAGCTCAAGACTAGTTACATAATTTTACCATTTTAATAAATAACATGCTTTGTAAATGTTAAACGAATGAACACAAACATCTTAAAAATAAATAACGCAATATTATTCGTTCAAGCTTATTCCATTTACACCAGTATCTAAATCTATATCACTAAAATCCTAAATCTAATCATATAAACCCTAAGCTCTAGCACGAAAATCTTAAAAATAAACTCTAACGCTAAATAAAAAATTAAACCCTATAACCAAAACATCTAAACTAAATCATAAAACCCTAAACTTGATAATTTTATATAAACTTTTAATTTATATTTTCACGGTTTGTATATCAAAGTTTTTTTTTTTATGTATATTATATATTACAGATAAAAGCGTTTTATTTCCCATGGATAATGGGTGAGCATGAACATCCCCTGCTGTAAATTTACAGTGAAAAGATCAGATTTATTTCCCTCTATGTTAAGCTTATTCAGAACACATACATAGTTTAACTTTAATTTACTAATTAACATCCGAGGGTAAGAGAAATGACTTAAACCGGTTTAATTGAGACTAATGGAGTATTTTTCCTGTTTGGTCGGGAAAAACAGCCCCCAATATTTCTCATGGTCCGGTTCTTTTTTGTTCTCATCAAACATGGCAAACAAGTAAGTTTCAATAGCTTTTCCAGGTTTCTTCGGAGTCCCCAGCCCCTGATTCACATGGCGAACCAAGTTCGTGTTATAAGTTCTAGCATTATCGACACTCGTCGCTTGTCCGCCGTCCGATGGCCAGCCGGTTTCCGAAACAACAATGTCCAAAGCTCCCCCACCAGCCTTCTCCAAGGCAGTATAAAAAGCGTCCAGCATCGCATCGAAAAGGTTCTGATACTGCAGCAAACCACCCGTCACTACCACGGATGGAGCTGTAAAGAGAGCATAGTCAAGACCAACTACCTCAGGGTCTTCAATGTGGCTAAAGTATGTATAAGTGTTAACAAGTAACGGAACTTGGTTGTCCCTCAACAAGCCTATGACCGGACCAAGAAGCTGCTGATAATCGGGATGAAAACTGCCATTCGACGGAGGAAAAGATGATTGAAGAGCCGCGAAAAACGTAGCAGTAGAAACTTTGATCTGCTCCCCTAGACCATGTCCAACTATCGCATTACGAATGTTCCACATCGCCGGGAAAAGGAATCGAGCAAATGAATCCGAAGGCTTTACTTCATTCCCAACCGCGATATATCGAAAACCAACAGTGCTGTATCTCTTAACGTTGTCTTGGATCCATTGATTCGCATTTGCTTGACTGGAAGCAACATATTCAAGGTCCACATTTGGAACATCTAGCAGCAGCTTGATGTTGGTACCTCCGAGGGCTTGCAGAGCCTCTCCGTCCGGTGCGTAGAGTCGCATTAATCGTATGTTTTTCTGTTGATAAAGGGTTATAACTTCTGCTTTTGGCGGCAGGTTTTGAGCCACCATTCCATAACAAACACCAACTTCGGCTCCTGTGGTTTTGAAGCTAGCCAGTAGCAATCCAAAAACCAGAAGCATAGTTGAAGGCATGATGCTGGAACAATATTTGGCATTCGCCATTGCCATGGATGAAGAAAGCAACCTTTGAAGGCAATTCGTAGAAACTTTTTCTTACAGGGAGGATTGTTTGTTTTGGCACTTGGCAGGTGTATTACTCCTTGGGAATTTATAGTACAGAGACAAGAACTCTCGGAATCATTCAAGGCTAGTTTTGAAACTTGTTTATTCGGAGTTTGATTAGGTTTATGTCTGAAAAAATGTCCAGGTCAGACTAAGTTTATATTTTCATTGAGCAAATTCAATTCACATGTACTGGTTTTTGGTGTATTTTAAATGAAAGAGGAAAAACTTGTTTTCCAATAATAATGAAATAACATTCACGTATCTGAAGTTTTCTTAATTGATTTTAATTACATTTAAAGATTCTTCTGAATTTTTAAAAGTTTTAATTATTTTGTGAAAAAAATATCATGTTTATTGGGAACAAAAATCCTCTGTCTTCTCCTTTTGTGTCTCTTTTGATTTTTTTTTAAAAATTGAATTTTAAACCCTAGACTCTTATTTTCTATATCCTAAATCTTAAACCCTACACCCTAAAAAATACACTCTATCCCTAATTCTCTAAACCCCTAATTTAGAACCCTAAACCCTCTAATTTGAAGTGGAGGCATAAATGGAGGCATAGAAAGGGAGCAGACAATTTGCACCCGTTTGTTGGAGTATTTGCTTTTGATTTCTTCATGTTAATAATGAGTATAATCTTAAAATTTAAATATATTTAATAAAATATAACTTTATTAACTTATTTAAAAACCAAAATTCAAATAAAACCCTACCTCATTTATTCTAATATTTTATTTTGAAAAAGACTAAAATTAAAAAAAATACGTTTTTTATGTCTAACACTAAAAAAAATTAAAATATTTTAAGTGATAATCTTAAAATTTAAATTCTAAACTCTACGTCTTAAAGTTATTATGCCCAACATTTTAAACTATAATCTTAAATTCTAAACATTAAACCTAGTTTTTAGTATGACAATATAAATAGAGACATTAAATCTAATTTTAAATTAATAAATTTTAGATTAAATTGATAATATATAAATGTTTTAGATTAAACTTGTGATTATACCAAATCACGTCATCATCTTTCTTAAGTAGTGTTTTATCAAAAATATTAATTGGATACTAAAACAGTAACACGAACAAAATTAAATTACTAAACATATAATTTTTCCTTTAAACTTTTACTTTTCTCTAATATTTCATAAAAAATTCACATTGTTTTGGGTATTTATGTATACCAACCGGAGTTTTATATATCTTGAAGAAGAAACCATGAATTTAGACCAGTTTTCTTTTTCTTTTTAATATTTTAGAGTAATTAATAAAATTCAGGTATCATTGTTAAAAAAATAAATAAATAAACAGTCAAACTCTATTAGCCATTTAGGATGGAGAATTTTGGTTGAACAAGGATAAGCTAATTCTGGATTAAGATATTAAGGGCGGTTAGTTGATGGAGGCTTGACCGAGAAAAGGGGAGAGTGGATATGATTGGAGGGCTGCAATTGTTTTTTACAATACCGAGTTTAAGGTTTAAAATTTAAGTTTAGAGGTTATGATTAAAATTTAAAAAATTAATAATACAACATATTTTCTATAATATAAAATTTAAGGTTTAGGATATAAAAATTAGAGTTCAAGATTATAATTTGATCTTTTAATGATTTTTAAGGTAGGATATGGAATAAAATACGATTAGGATATATAAAATTTTTGTTTGCGGAGAGTGTCCTGAAGAATGAGTTTGGTTTAAACGTGGGTTTGGGGTGCAAATAGTCTACCTCTTTCTCGTGTTTCTATTTATGCCTCAACAGGATTAGGGTTAAGAGTTTAGGGGTTTTGGTTAAGGTTTAGAGAATTAAGGGTAAGTTGTATTTTTTAGGGTGTGAGGTTTAAGATTTAAGATGTAGAAAATAAGGGTTATGGTATAAAATTTAATTTTTTAGAAAATTTTCAAAGGAGGTATGAAAAGAGACATGAAAAAAAGATAAAAGATTTCTACTTTGGGTTGAGTTTTGGACTCACTTGGGTTTAAATTATTTATTTTAATTTTCAACGTGTGTTAGAGTATTTATGTGGTTTGTCATTCATCAACGGCTTCTCATACATATGGAGCATGGCCTCGTCATTGGTTGCTGTTCATCCGGTAGGTGGTAGTGTAGCCAATTTGCTAATGGTCATAAACCCTTTGTCTTTGTGGTTCCTAATATGAGTGCAGGAAACTTGCTTCTCATCGTTGTACCAGCGGTCTGTCAGGATGCAAATAATTCTTTCGGAGATTCATCTGTCTGCTCTACTTCTGGCGAGGCTTACACTTTTCTTTCTATGGCGGTACTGTCTATGATTCAACTTTGGTATATATATTCTGGAGACAATGTTGCATGGATTCCGGAGTGTCAGATATGATATATATATATTCGATCTTTATATTGAAGAAGTGCCATTAGAGGCACATAATATAAGCGAACATAGATAGTTTATCATGTTTCAAAGAAAGCTTAATACCTTCTTCGATGCATTGTGCTGAAATGCCTAGCAGTGGTTCTGTTAAAAGAATGCAGGTTATTCCAACTTTACATTTTTATTGCAGAAAGGCATGCTTTACTTTGCCACTATGTTTATTTACAAGGCTAATCATCTACTGTTAATCTAGCACCAGATTGTTGTTTTTTTGTTTCAGATCTTATATTGTCTGCAATTCACTCTGCAAACTTCATATGAATGAAGAAATACATAAATATTTTGTCGAGTTCAAGATGATATTCGCACCATCGACAGTTGCAGCAGTACTCTGAAATTCTTGTCACATCTATTTTCCATCTATATATGTGTATTTTGGAGCAAATGATGTATATGGTACAGATGCTACTAATGTAAACAATGACTTGAATGAGTTGTTTACTGCTAAAGTGAGATGTTCTATTCATTAGCGCCCTTGGTCGATCCCTTGTTTTCCTTACAGATCCTTGGATTTATGATTGGGTCGGTTTTTCAGATCCGAAAAGCTTTGATCGTTGATACTGCTCCTCTCCGTGCGCTCAACAGCTCTGCTTCCTTGCTTGGGTTAGGAGTTAGGAGCTTACTTTTGCTGTGGGATTCTCAGTGGCATCACATTCTTCATTAAAGTGGTTTTGGGATACGGTAGGAGTTAGGAGCTTACTCCCTGCAAGACCTTGATAATCAGCGCGAACCTTCTCAATGGTTATTTCTTGATTTTATGCACAATAACATTCCAACAAGTTGATTCCTGGAAACAAATAAAGTTCTGTCTTATTAGTCGTTTAATTTTCAGGTCTGAAGTGATCAGGAGTAAGACTGCCTGTCATTGTAGGGGTGATCCTGGTACGATATCTGTTCATGCCACTGTTGGGCATAGGAGTCGTTAAAGCTACATGCTGTTCCACCTGGAATGATTGTAGGTATGAACCCATGACAATAAACTAATAGTTTTGTTTGTGTTTGATGGAGATTTCATATTCGATAGGTATCATCGCAGAGTTGCTGAAGTTTGGTGAGAGCCAATGTTCAGTCATTATGCTATGGAGTTATTTACTGGGTGCATTCTCCCTTACAACATGGTCAACCTTCTGCAGGTGGATTTTAGCTTAACAACCCTTGTCTTGGTTGCTCATTAACTTGATCCTCAAACTTTAGACATTGCTTCATGTGATTCCAAATCATGGTCTCAAGCATTGTCCCTAGACCTCGTTTGGCTCCCGCTTTGCACCTCTCGTTTCCCTTCTTTGTCTAATCTCAAAACTTATTATCCTTCCGTCCCATATCGTAGTCTCTACGCTATGGGCCTCGCCACAATAAATCAATCAAAAGACTCTGCCAGATGATAAAAGATTATTTTTCTTTTCTAAAATTTTACATTTTTTTACACTTTTGTATTTTCATTTTTCTCTCAACCAGAACATAGACAAGAGACTGATACAAGAGTTATATAACCTTGTTCTTTAGATGTTACAGTTAAACTAACTGGAAATTACACTAATGAGGTGCTTGAGAAATTGTAACCTGAATATAGCTAATGAGATTCTTTAAGCTGGGCTGCTGCTGCTGCTGCTTCTAGGTTCACACTCTTGACGGTTTGCCTATGACCTAGGACTTGATTGCAGTAATCTCAGGGGTTTCAGTATCCTTCTCAATGCCTATTTGAATCAAAGTAAATTTATTAACAATCTTTGATATGGAATGCGCATAATTCTCTGTTTCCAAACTTGTAAGCATTCTACCATTCTCAATATACTAGGCAGAGTTTATTTCGTACCGGCATCAGATGGTAAAGGAGGTGATGTGCTTTCCATTTCGTAAGACTGAATCATGTCTTCGAACTGAAGATCTATACCAGAGAGATCTTCATCCGTGATAAGATCAAAGGTATCAGGAAGCAAATTGGCAATGTCAGTGTCATCAAAGCCATCATCCTCAGCATTATTATAGAAACCATCCTCGTCCTGGTGCTGGCTCATCCAATAGTTCCGGTACCACGTTGAAGTTGTAACCAGTTGCCACCATTCCGGTGAGAAATCCTCGACTTGGCGATAAACGGCCGGAATAAAAAGAGGGGCATTCGGGTTCAATGTTGACCTTCCTCCAGAAACTAGAGCCATTCTATCAATTGCTTGTGTTTATCACTTTACTCTGTACCATAAATATACAGCAATTTAAACGAAGTCAACAGATGAACAGTACAGGATAAATTTGGGGTGGGAGATTCAAGATCTAGACAAATAATCAAGAATCAAGATGGAAAAACATTTTCCTCTCCTCTGACTTCACCAGCAGCCGGAACTCAGAGCCAGCAAATTAGAAATCCTTAAAATGAAAGTAAAAGGAATCCAAAATTTATCAAAAAAAGGAGTAATCGGGCACGTTCATCTGAAGTCTTTACGATCATCAATCATTCAAAGCATATGAAGTCAAGCTATGTAGAAGACTTGAAATTCTATACAAAATTTGAAATTCTGAGAGATTTTTTCAGTTTTGAAATCTTAAAATACTACTGAAACGAAAATCCTCCCCAACTTCTTTATCCAAACACACCTTTATAGAGCTCGTAGATCTGAAAATACTATATTTCAAGCGAAGAGATCAAAATCGGAAAACAATATTCCATCAATCCATTCTTCATCAAAACATGATGAACGAAGAACAGATTACTCATATATTTAAACTTCATTCAAATATTTAGTTAATTCAGTTCCTTTCCACTACTTTTCCTAGCCAAAACAGATCCAAACACACGAAAAACTGTGAAATACGGATTAAAACTTGAAAGATTCGATTAAATAAGTACCTTTTGAACAGCGTAATCGGAAATTCATCCAGAATTTTCTTTTCAGCTTTATGGCAGCTAATCAATTGGTGATGGAAGCTTTATATATATAGGGCGGGAGGAACGAACCTGCTTAGGCTCGGGTATGAAAGGATAAGGTTCGGTGTAAACCGAAGCAAGAACATCGAGAAACAGAGGAGGCGGGCCGGGGGTGGGTCAGGTCAACAACCCTTGTCGGCTATTGCTATACCTGTAAGCGTGTTTTCCCATCGTTGACCTTGACTTTCACTATTTTACGTCTTTACTGTAAAAAGTTGCATTTTAAAAAATAGTTAATTAATCATATGCATAATTAACGGTAATAAGAAGCTATTTTATATTTAAATCTTTTTAATAGTTATTAGAGATTATTTATTTAAATATAAAAAAGTTAAATTTGTATTCTTTTGATAATTTTTTTATATTTTGAAAAATATTAATTAAATATTAATTTTAATTAATCTAATTATTTAGATTTGATTGAATTTAGATTTTTTATTAGACAAGAAATTTATTTTAAAATATATTTATTTATTTTTAAATAAATAATATTTTTAAATAAATTTACATTATTTAAATTTTAGTTAAGTTTGAATTCTTTTATTAAATAAAGAAATTTATTTTAAATAATCATTTATATGTGGGAGAAGACAACCAGTTAACCAATATTATTAAGGAAAACAATATCATTTCGATTAAATAATTATTTTTTTACCAAATAATATCAGGGAAATTAAAATAACAATAGGATTTAAAAAATATTAGAATAATGGTTTTATTTAAGAATATTTAAAGAATATATAAAAAATAATATTTTTTAAATTTTATTACTTAAAGATAAAAGGGTGTGTAATAACCGTTAAAATAATAAAAAATTATTATATTTTTAATTCAATTTAATGGTTTACTTAGACCTTTCTCTTTGTAATTAAAAAAAATTAAAAAAAAATATTTTTTATTTATTTTTTAAATATATTTCAAGCACGTTTAATAACCTAATATTTTTATTAACCTCTTTATTTACCTAAATTTTCCAATAATATCATCATATTCCTTGTATAATCTAATAAGGACTCGGTAGGTACATCAATTGATTTTATGGTGGGTCCCATTCACGTGCGTATTATAGACCTCATACGTAAGGAACAACCATTCCTTAATCATCAAAACAGGAAGAGGTAGGATATTTTAATATTTGAACGGCTGAGATTATATGCTTGAGCAGGAGGGTGGGGGATGTAGGGCCGTGATTATGGCAGATAATCCGCGTACAGCACATGGAATTGTAGGCCGGTCAGGTAAAACCTATGATTGATGGCTGGTGGAGAAATGACAACACATTTTGTTCTTTATGGAATCAAACAAATACTTTTTAAAATAAATAGACTTAAAAGGGATACTTTTATTTTAATACTATTTTTTTTAAAATATAATTTTTAATATAGTAATTGTTTTTTCTTTATAATAAATTTTAAAATATATATTTTAGTTTTTCTTTATAATAAATTTATAGTTTCGCTCTAGTTAATAATCTCCATTGATCAATTTTAGTTGTATGATATTTTTGCATTAATTTGATTCTTGAAATAATTAAATTATATGTTTGTTTTTAATAAATGTTAATCATTTTAATATTGATATTGTAACACCCCGACCCGGATGTCACATTAGGCCTCGGCCCAAAACCTGTATTTCAAAATTCTTTCGAAAGCCCAACAATTAAAATCCAATTCAAGTCCAAAATACTATTTATAAAATCCATTTAAGTTAAAACGCAAGCCCAAAATAATATAATATAATATAATCGGAGCTCCAAAATATTATAAACCATTAAAACATTCGACCCAAATTAAAATAATAGAGTTACAAAATACATAGGGTCCAACCAAGTACTAGCCCACTAATCTATAAATGTACACTGACATAGGTCAATGCTGAAATCCAAACCTCGATGGTGCTCCACGAACCGGCTTCCGCTAACCTACGCACGAAAACACATTTCGAACGCTGAGCTACTAAAGCTCAGTGGGTACGCCGAACTCGGCCAACATCATGCATATCATAAGCAGTAAAGCATAACATATAAACATCGCGCATGAAATGATGATCTAGCATGCTTGCCTACCACATGGCATAAACAATGTATAATATCGCACACAGCATATACATATCACATCACAAAATAACACACAAGAGTGAGGCCCGCGTCCACACAGCATCGGGATCCTACACTCAGGATTGAGGCCGCCCTCAAATCCTATGCCCGGAATGTTACATCAGACATCTTCGAACGAGGCCGCTCAACGTTCGGAAAGGGGTGGAGGCTGCCCAACAAACCCCATGCTCGGAATGTTACATCGAACATCTTCGAGTGAGGCCGCCCAACACTCGGAATAAAAGTCTTCAAAACATCATCCGGCATGTTACATCGGATGGCCTTCAACGTGTTGCAACACTTATGGATATCCGGATTTCCATCACACAAGGACTCAAACCACACAAACGATCCACCTAGGATCTTAGCACAACAAGATATATTAAGACTTATCATACTTTAGTCTTTCGGGATTATAAACATCAATCTTGGTTAAACAGTTCACTTCATTGATTATAAGATCCATTTTAACTTTTAATCCTCTTATCGAACCTCAAACCATACTTAACTTGTCCAATTTTCGCAGGGGTATCGATACCCTTATATGGGGTATCGAATCACCTGCCTCGATACCTACCCAA
Source organism: Abelmoschus esculentus (assembly GCA_035048815.1). Classification (NCBI taxonomy): domain Eukaryota; kingdom Viridiplantae; phylum Streptophyta; class Magnoliopsida; order Malvales; family Malvaceae; genus Abelmoschus; species Abelmoschus esculentus. The sequence goes on from JAUCBN010000039.1 coordinate 4,077,626, forward strand.
AGAAGGCATCAAACCATGGGTATCGATACTAGTATCGATACCCTTTGACCATTTTCAAAGTCAACAAAAGAGGACCCTCCAGCATCGATACTGGCATCGATGCCATTATACCACTGGAGGTCCCGGTATCGAACCATGGTTCGATACACCTGGCCACTTAGCCTATTTCCACTCATGGGTATCGATATCGGTAGCCCGTGTATCGATACCCCTGCACGAAATGTAGGTCTGCACTTAGAAATTTCTAGGGATTCTTCTCAAACATTAATCTATTCGATTCTAAAGTGTTCTTACTCATTCTTAGAAAGGTTTCAAGTGTTTTAACATTATTTTCAAGTCATCAAACACACAATTACGAAATTCACCATTAAAGACCCAAAAGCTCAAACCAAGCATTCATACATGAATTTCTATATGTTATGCACTCTACCATGAAATACAAGAATAATAGAAGAGTTGGGAGTACCAACCTCTTGCAGGCAACAACAAAAACGTCCTCTTCTTTTCTCTTCAAGCTTTTCCCCCTCTTAAGCTTGTAGAAGGTTCTCCAACCTTTCTCTACAAAGGGATGTTAAACCGAGCATTAGACCACACTTAGGGAGATTCTCAGAACATCAAAGACTAAAGAAACTGAGATTTAAACCCTTGAATCCTCATTCTCGTTTTTCCTCACAACCCATACCCATAAACTCTTATTCTCACCAAACCAACACATTCTTATCTCTTTGAATAGATCTTAAACCCCTCAAAAACTTACTCTTCACCTCAAAAACGTGAATCCTTAACAAAACTTCAAAGTTCTCACCTTTAGCAAGATTTTCTCATAAAGAAAAGAGAAAGAAGAAGATGAAACCCATGACCTCACCCCCTTACTTTCTGCAGAAACAATTCTCTAAAACCTCTCACTCTTTACCATCTATTTAGACAATTACCAAACCATCCTCCATCTAAAAACTCTTAAGCCCAACAACCAACAAGCCCAACAAGCCTCAGGTCCAAACCACACAAACTCGAGCCCAAAACCGAAGTCCAAACCCATCGGGTTAAACCGACACTCGGATCCGAATCCGGGTCGTTACAGATATGATAATTAATGAAAAAATTTATGATGTTCGTCGAATATGATTAAATACTATTAATGTTAAATATCGTTAAATACTATAAAATTAATTAATAAATATTAAAAATCTCAAGAAGTCAATAAATAATTTAAAATTATTTAAAATAAATTATTAGATATTTTTTAAAACAAATCATTTAAATTGTTTTTAAATTTAAAAAATAAAATCCAAAACCTAAACTCCTAAATTCAAAGTCTTCAAAATACTAACCCTACAAACCCAAACACTAAAACAAAAAAATAAAAACATATACCTTAAAATCTAAAAAACATAAACCTAAACCTTAAAATACAAAATTTGAAACTCTAAAAATCTAAATTCTAAGCTCAATATTTATTTTTGTTTAACTTAATTCTAAAAATTATTTAATCATCTTAATTTCTTTTTATAAATTAATCTAATAATTTTAATATGTTGATATTTTTGTTCATAATAATTTTTTTTTATTTTATAAAAAACATTACATAAAAAAGTCCGTCTGTTTGTAATCGTTCTCAGGGCTTTATGCCTCAATTGTTTATTAGGCCCGAGTCTCTCAGATTTTTTAGTCATTTTGGGCTTTAGGGGTTCAGACAATGCTTGCCTAGGTTGTCTGGATTGAATTGATTTTATTTTTCTCGTTGAAAAAAAAATTATATAAATAGATTTTAAGAAAATAAATATTCAAAAGGAAAGAAGAGGACTTATTATATAGTTTATCTTAAATAACATTTAACGTCTCGTCTGAATATTTAGATTTAGTTATTAGTGAATGTCTATTTTTTTTCTTTTTAATGAAATTTTTATAATTTAACCTTAAAAGGTTTTAAACTGTTTTTTAATACATATCTATTTTAAAATTTATAATTTTTTTAATAATATCATCTTTAAATCTTAATCTAATTTTTTATTTTAAAAAATAATATATATTATTATTATATTTAACTGTTTATTTTTTAGTGAAGAAATCTCCCAAGACTTGTACCATCTCCTTATAAAATTATCCTGTTTCATTTTCTCCCCCAGGCATGCCGTGTGACATGTAAGGAGTGAGCGTGGTGTCTGCGTTATTTGGTCGGTCCAATCCCTTAATAATTAACAAAACTTAGCATGACTCGGGTATTATACAATACTTGTGATGGGGATGAAATTTGTCCATTGATAAATAATTATAACCCACATCATCTCCCACGATAGAGAACATTTCGGATGCAGACTAGTAGTCTATTATTACTTCATTTATTTATTTTAGATTATCAAAAGTTCGAGTTATTTTCGGTTAAAATAATTTTGATTTAGGTTCATTTTATTTATTTAAAAATTAATTTAGTTTTATTTGGTTCAGTTGAAATTCAGATTAGGTTTATATCAATTCAATTAAAACTCAAGTCAGTTTTAGTTTATTTTAAATTTTAGATCAAATTTAAATATTATATTTGGATCGATATCAAATCTCAAATCAAGTACAATAAATTCAAATCTCAAACCTCGAATCAATTTATCTTCTCTAACCATTTCTAATAGTACTATGATAAAATATATTGTCATTCATAAAAAAATATTCTAATTTTAAAATAATATTATTAAAAATAAATATTATTTTTCCATTACTTTTATCGACTAGTTTTTTATGTGTGTTTATTTCTATATTTGTATCTATATTTTGTTTAATAATTATTTTTTATTTCTTACTTAAATATAAAATATTTTAATATTTTAAACCATAATACGACTAATTGATGTAAAACAAACATAAAAAATTAATATGCCAATAGAAAATGAAAATGAATAAATTAGCTCAAATTATAAATTTTTTATTACATTTTAATTGGTAAATAACTATAACACCTTAAGTAATAATTAATTTAAAAGTAATTATAATTTATTATTTATGTGATTTTATCTGTATCATAATAGTTATTCATATGTAAACAACTTAAAAATATTATGAAACGAGACAAATGTAATTATAATTTTTCTATGAATTTAATAAAATTTAATAGTATTTGTTAAAAAAATATTGTGAAACGGACATGACTTCAAAAAATCCTAGCCGTTCCTTTTTTCTCTCTCAAATTTTTTTCTAATCGTTCTTCACTTTAATCAATCCTTTTGATCGGTGGTCGACAATTAATATTAATATTGGTTGTCGACTACCGAATCTATTATTTTCTTTATTTTTATTTTTAATTTTACTAAGAATCTTTGCTTCTTTAGTACGCTCTTTCTGTCCTTGTGACACGTTTTTCTTTTGTTTTTGTGACGTGTTTTTGTTTTTGTTTCATAACTTGATTCATTTGTCTTTGTGGCATATTTCAGCATACCTTTGCGATTGATTGTTGTTTGCACAGAGATTCAATCGATACTAGTTTTTTATTTATGTTTTGTCGGTGGTCACTTGAAAAGATTTATCCCCACTTGTTTGATGGGTAGCAATACTTTTTACATGACAGTTTAGATCGCCTACAATTTCTTTTTTTGTTATACATCTCGTTTAGATAAAGACAAAAAAATTCAAGAAACTTCTGAATTTTATTAGTATGTTTATTTTCATAGATTTTTTTTAGTCGTAAAAATTATTAAATTGTTTAATCTAATTATTTTATTTGTTAATTGTGATGTAATTATAAATCTTCTATGGATTTAATAAAAATGTATTGACATTTATATATATATATATATATATATATATATATATATATATATATATAGTTATTCTTGTGCATCAAACGGTTTTGTTGTTAATGACAATATTTTCAAAGCTATCTTGTTAAATATGAAATGCAAGCAACATGATTCAAATCATAGACTTATTTAATTATAGTGTTAACCAAAACAATATTTAAGTTAAATTGTGGATGAAAATAATTTTATTTAAGGTTATATTTTAATACATAATCTGTGTAAAAATATATAATCATTTTATAAAATTTAAAATTTAAATCTCAAATCTTGTACGTTAAACTTTAAATTCTACACCTTATACCCTAATTATTCTATAATAAACACCGTACCCTGTTGAATATTATTAACGTTGAACATCAGTGAATACTATTAAATTAATTAATAAAAATTAAAAATATCAAGAATTCAATATATAATTAATTAATTTAATAATATTTAACGTTAATGATTTTCAACGATATTCGAACGCGTGGTAGATTCATCGTTTAATCAAGTATTAATACTATCCTTAATCTTGGAATATTCCCTAAGAAATCCAAAGCCAGGAAACCAACAAGGAACCGCTGTAATAAAGTGAGGTTAGAACATACCTTGGGTTCCAAGTCAGACACAACCCAGTCACTTTCCTCTACACCCATTCTATAAATACACTTAACACCCAGAATTCTCACTAACAAGTTCCATAGTTTCAGAATTTTAAAGATTTTGATATGGCCGGCCTCCTCCAATATAACTTTTTTCCAACCGATTTCTACTACCCTACTGCCCCCCAATCCCTGCCAGATGCGGCTCGTGCCACGGCGGTCACCATCCAGACGCCCAAGAGACAGATTATCGACAGCAGCAGTCATATCAACGATCTTGAATGGCCCCGAAGTCTTGGCTTTCGGGTTCATCGACACAAAAATATCAACCTCATGTCGAAGATCGAACCAAACCCGTCAATTACTACCCGAACCCGTTTTCTTGGCTCGATTTGAGCCCGGAACATCCCTCGGGTTCCTCTTGAGTGCCCGTTGATCTTGAATGGAACGAATAAATTATGGTTTATCTGAGTTACTTTGATGATCAATATATACATATAATAGCATTTCTTCTCTTTGACTTTGCCTTTTCCTGCAAGTAATCAATGAAGTTTTGGTTTTATAAAGTATTTACGTTATTTGGGTTTGAATAAATACATGTAAAATATATTTAAATTTTTAATTTTTTTATATATCTAAACGATCATACCTTTCATGTTTGATTACGTTCTAAATAAGGAGAAATCACGATCAAACATTAGAAAGAGTTAAAATATTAAATTTAAAGTAAAGCTAATTTATTTAATATTTAAATTATAAAATAAAATCATTATATTAAACAATTTAAAGACACGGGTTCATCTTTCTTTATTTTAATTTTTGGTCCCTTATGAAGCTCCGTCTTTAATTTTAAATACGGTTGTATGTATGATTTTCGACATACACAATAAAAAGAATTGTATAAAATCTTCATAAATAGAAGGTCTAAAATAAATTAAAACAAATAAAAATATTTCTGGACTTTTAATAGACTACTTAATAAATTTATACACGAATTTTATTTTTCTAAATCATTTTTATTTTTAGGGTTAAAGATCAGATTGCTCGGTGAGACTGAATATACTAGAATCTATCTTGTTCTGAACGAATACAAAATAATAAAAAATAGCAAATAAATTATCGAACCCGACACGATGGATTCAGTCATTGTTTGCGTCACTGTCTATTTTAAATATATGTTTTTTTTATTGTTTTTATTGGACTGAAGAACCGACGTGAGTCTGGAAGCAGGCCATCGCCCATCTGCTATGCCTTTTTTAATAGTCCTCATCTGCCTGCAAACAAATAAATTCCTTTTTCCTTGTCAATGTAACACTCTATATGTACCTAGACAACTAGGTCAACAAAATTAAATTATCAGACTGAAATAAAGGATAAATTTATGTTGATATATTTAAATGATATAGAATATACCAGAAAAATATTCTGATTTAGTATATTCTTCATTATTATATGTCTGATTTAAATCATACTTTTTTTCTAATTCAAAAAAAAATCTAAAGACACATACATAAACATATTAATACACATATACATGTATATAAATACACTCATTCGAATACATGTTAAAAGAGGTGCAAATCATCTATCTCTTTCCTATGTCTCCATTCGTGCATTCGCTTTAAATTAGAGGGTTTAGGGTTCTAGGTTAGGGGTTAGGGGTAGGGTTTAGGGAATTAGGGGTAGGGTTTTTTAGGGTATAAGGTTTAAGGTTTAGGATATAAAAATAAGGGTCAGGGTTTAAAATTCAATTTTTTTTTGAAATTTTTAACAGTAGGCATAGATGGAGGCATGATAAAGAGGTAGAGGATTTTTACTCTGTTAAAACGGGTGCAAATCGTCTACCTCTTTCCTATGCTCCATTTATGCCTCTGCTTTAAATTAGAGGGTTTAGGGTTCTAGGTTTAGGGTTGTGGTTAGGGTTTAGGGAATTAGAGGTAGGGTGTATTTTTTAGGTATAAGGTTTAGGGTTTAGGATATAAAAAATAAGGGTTAGGGCTTAAAATTTAATTTTTTTGAAATTTTTAACAGGAGACATGAATGGAAACATGATAAAGAGGTAGAAGATTTTTAGACGGTATATTTCTGTGTTTTCACTCTTTGTTCATTCTGAATTTAGTATCTTGTGAGAGATGTCCAACATGTCCGAATTCGGTAACTCGAAGATGACTAGAACATCAATTTGAAGTGCTGCAGAAGGCACTGAATAGACTCGTAACTCATCGGAAGCTCGTGAAGTTCCTTGTAGATAGAATAAAGCTTTACAGTTGAACATAAAACAAGATAAATAATCTGGTTGTTACATTGATGTATCACGTCTCTTGCCACAGTACTGAAGATTCAAATGGAATTCCATAACAATTCCAAGCAAAATCATTTCCAAATTGAACCAACTCCTCCATCGACAACCCTTCAACGTACCAGTTCATGTCATCGCTTGGCGAGCAAGGCACCGTTTCCATTTCAGCATCTTCTACAGTAGTACTGCATGGAGCAAGGTTTGCAGTTCTAATCTCAGCTTCTAGAGATTCCATTAACCTATTTACTTCCTCCTCGTTGTAATACTCCTCACAATGTGATTCCTCTAACAATGACATTAGAATAGAAGCATCCATTTGGGGGATTTCGATTTCGACACACATATTTTCCATCTTGTTTTCAAGTGCAAAACAACAGAAATGAAAAACCCTAAGATGAGAAAGACTAGAGAATTGCAGAACTTTGAATGAAAGTAGGCTTTATATAGGATAATTGAAAGATAATATGCGTTTAAATTATACTTTCGAATCCAAATCGTATATATGCTATAACAACTGTGTCAACCAAACTAAAGCTTACTCGATTATTATAATAATTAGATGATATATACAGATGTGATATAAGTATTCTCTATGGTACTTTGGTACTTTTTCAAATGGAATCAAAGTGGAACCATACAAGCCACCGATAGTGGTTGGGTAAGTGGATAGACAATGGTGGATTATTTTGTTAGAACAAAAGATTTTCTACTTAGGCAAGATCTAGGCTTTGTGGAGTGTGACCAAAGACATAAAAGACACAGGAAATGTCAATAACTAAATTATAAAAGAAACATCAGACTCAGACATGTACACCATTGACAAGATTCATTGCCAAGTTGGTAGACCCTTGAATGCTACATGAAACAAGTGAGTTTGGGTCACATGATGATGTTGGGTGTTGAGGAGAAAGTGGGGAATCAAATAAACAGATGCATGGACCATATTCTCTTATAGTTCAACCAACACTTGGGTGCTCGAGTTGACACAACAAAGAACTAAAGTACCAGTGGATGGAACCACACCCATGTGCTCGTGTTCTTCCCCGATCCTTCCTGGGTTAAAGCAGTTTGTCTACACAGTGTATATTATTTAATAGGTTAAAGTGTAGTGCAAGTTTGTGTAGTATAACCATAAGATTTTATGTATATTTCAAGTGAAGGAATCCACACTTTGTTATATTGGTTACAGCTGAGTCTGACTCAACAATATCTTCCATGAAATGGACATTATTGAAGCCAACTTTGGCCATCATCGTCATTTTTTAACATATCATTATTAGTTTTGAGTTTTTAATAAAGAGCATTAAATAAAATTTTGTTGAACAAATTCTCATCTAATCATTATTTATTAAAAATAAATCTCAACACTTTATATAAATTCGTGTTAAATGTATAATACAATATATACTATTTATTGTATCCATGAAAATTTAATTTGATTTAACTTTTAAAATTATTATTACAATTATCAACATAATATCAATTTTATGATCACATATTAAAAATACACAGATTGTATAACTTCAAAAACCCTAGCTGCTCTTTTTTTTTTTTTAAATTTTTTTCATAGTTACTCTTCACTTTAATCAATCCCTTTATCGGTAGTTGACAATTAATCTTAGTATTGGTTGTCGATCATCGAATCTATTATTTTCTTTGTTTTTGTTTTTAATTTTAATAAGAATCTTTGTTTCTATAACACATTTTTCTTCTATCTTTGTGACACGTTTTTCTTCTGTCTTTGTGACACGCTTTTGTTTTGAGATTTAATTCATCTGTTTTTGTGGCATGTTTCAACATACCATGGCGATCAATTGTTGTTCGCACATATATTCAATCGATGCTAGTTTCTTATTTATGTTTTTATCAGTTGATAGTTTCTAATTTAATCTTGCTTATAAGATGTAATGCCTATTAAATCCATGCCTCAGTTCATGTCATTGCTTGGTTCCTCCTCTCCATTGCTGAGGCTTTGTAGATCAATCGTTAAGTTGCGGATATCAGTTCGTTTCGGGTTGATTTTAACTTCCAACGATCTCATCAAGCTTCCCAATTCTTCGTCGTCGTACTCTTCATGTTGATTCTTTAAGGAAGGACATTAGAAGAGCATTGTTGAAGCTGAAACATGATAGTGATAAGGGAATAGACTATAATGTGTGCGTTATCTCGTCCGAAATGTGCAGATTTTCTTGATAGGCAAGATCTAGCTTTTGTCGAGATGTATGAACAAAGACAAAAGAGAGAGGTGTCAGCAAAGGACAATGATCAATGACATAAATGAGATTGAGTTTGTGTGTCACATGTTTATGTTGGAAGTTGACAAGGAAATGAGCAATTAGAAGATTAGGTTGGATTACGGATTTACATAGAATATATAATTAAATTAAGTGCATTATTATAGGATAAAATACTTAAATCATTACATAATTTTGTTCTTCAATTTATTTTGATTATTGAATTTTAATAACGATTAAATCAGTTAAGAAAATAACTGAACTGACCGAGAAGGTATCCAATTAATGAAGTACAGGGTTTGGAAGCCCCCCCTCTTGGTACTATTCTTAGTGAAAACAACGCAATCCATATCCATCCTTTCCACTGGAGCCCAGAAAAAGCATAGGACACACCAGAAACAGAGACAGAGACAGAGACAGAGACAGAGAGTGTGTGTGGAAAAGGAAAGAGATCATAGAAGGGGAAGAAACATGAGACATGGGTTTCGCAGATAAGCCTAACCTCAACGCCAACAAAGAAAGAAGAGGCGCTATGGGTTTACTACTCGTCTTCTTCCCCACAGATCAAAACAAAATCCCAAAGTCCATTAGAAGAACAACCTCAACTCTACTTCTCACAAAAGCTCTATCTACCATCTCCCTCTGCGCTATCTTTCTTCTACTTACTCTACTCCTCTTCACTCTCTCTACCTTCGAACCATCCAACCCATCCAGAACTACCATAAAACCCCATCCTCAATTCTCTTCTTCCCTTTGGTTCTTTCAGATGAGGGAGCATAAACCCTTACAACGCAATAAAAGACACACTGGTTCTTTCGCTTTACAAGGGATGGGAACTCTGTATAGACGCGGGACCAAAGCCATGAACGAACTTGTTGTCGGCCATGTTATTGAAGATGTGAACGAAGATGATCTCCGGCTTTTCTTACGACTCTTGCATAGGTCGGGAGTCACTTCCAGAACCGACGTTGTTTTCCTCTTCGGCTCATCTTCCTTATCTTCGAGATTCACCTCTGTTATTGAGGAAGAAAACGAGTCCTCCTTCAAACTCATTCGACACTACCACGACTCGAGTGGCAAGACTTTGCGTGACTCGGTCTTAACTTTTGACTCGACCCAGTTCTGGAAATCTGGGAAGAAAGAAGTGAAGGAGACTATTTGGGGAAAGAAGAGCCGAGGAAGTACTTATAGTAATTCAACTGAAGTTGAAGGTGAGTCAACTCGGTTGACATATGGCTCGGTTGTGGGGTTTGATGCGCATGAGTTGGATCCTGAGAACTCGCTGGCTGGGTTCCTAGATCACGTCCCGATGAGTCTGCGAAGATGGGCTTGTTATCCGATGCTATTAGGTAGACTCCGGCGAAACTTCAAGCATATAATATTATTGGACGTTAAAAATTCGATGTTACTGAGTGACCCACTTGGCCGTGTCAGGAATCGGATCCCGGAATCGGTTTATATATTGACGAAGGAGAGCAGCTCCGGTAAGCATAACAAGCGTAACTCGGAGAAAACCCAGTCCCATCACCTGGTTAACTCGTGGATTTTGATGGGTGGAGGTAGAGGAATTCGAAGATTAAACAATGCGATGTTGACCGAGATCGTTAGAGCTACAATGCAGCATAAGAAGAAGAATTCCATCTCTGAGTCTGGAGTTTTGAGTCAACTCGTCGGGAATGGGCATATATTGAAGAATGTAAATCTGATTACATCGACTGAGTCAATTCAGGAAGTGAGTTCACTCATGGGATTGAGTCCGAACTCAGTTTCAGATTATTCACTTATTCATCGTGGTAATAATAATCACCTAATTTTGAAGCTAATATGTTTAATAGAAGCAGAAACTTCTGTTTATAGGGATTCCTAGAAAAATAATATATAAAAAAATGTATACTTTTCTTCTTTCTTTTTTTCCCTGTAAATTATTGTTTTTTTATTAAATATAATTTATTTAGAGTCATACTTTTAGATTGTAATATGCTGTTGAACGAAGAAAGCACGTTTTTAGAGAAGCAATAAATTTCAACTTTTTAAAGGTTGTATTTGAGATTAAATCCGACGAGTAAACAGGGTGAAGCTAGGAGTAATAATGAGTATGATTAGATCGTGAATTATTTGAGTTTAATTCGGTTAAAATTCGGTTTGAGTGAGTTTAATTTGGATTCGGGTTTGATTCAAGACCTTAATGAGTCGAGTCGAGCCGAGTCTACTCAAGTTCGGTTCAAACAGCTCGTGAATAGGTTTGAAATAATTATATTATATGTTACATATACTCTAAAAGTAATTTCTTTAGTAAAAAGAAAAGCAATAAAATAGAAGAAATTCACTAAAATAAATTGGATACTTTCTCAATATTGAGTTTTGTTTCGGTATTGGTTATGAAAAGTTTTTTAGCGAGGTCCTATCTTTTATAGAAAATAAATATAACAAAATTGTCTATTTTGAATCGAGCTAAGCCTGACAAACTCGAGCCTAGCCCGATGAGCTTCAAACCCGAACTGAATCCAACAATATTATTTTTGAGCTGAGCTTGAGACTAAATTTCGAACTCGTTATCATCCCTAGATAAAGTAATGCAAAAAATTAAACATTCGAAAGAATTTTTATATTCAACAGTTAAAAGCTTATAAACGAACTGAGATTAATTTAAGATAAATTCTTTATTCATTGATTTTATTCTTAAAAACGAATAAATATGTATGAATTAGACTTTATAGAAAATAATACATAGTATGTTAAAGTTTGTTTTTTTAATAAATATATTATTTTGCAATTTCTGTTTTAAATTTGTAATTATTCTTCTTAATATTATATTTTTAAAGTTTTGACTTGAATTCCAATATGCACCCAACATTTTATTGGCATAATTCTTTTTCTTTTCTCTGTAGAATTATATTCCGTTTAGATTTTGTTAAATAATTTTTTCATGATGGAAAAAGAAATCTGGTGGATGGTGATGAAATGATGTTCAAAAATATGTCAGGTTGGAAGAAGACAACAAAGACACAGAAAAAAGAGAAATTTGGCGATTTATTATTTGTAATTTTAAAATAATATGGAACTCAAGGAAAATATATGTATATATTTAATATGCGTAGTTTATTCACAAATATTCAATTCATTTTAGTTCGAATTAAATTTTATAAAAGTTTAATATAAATTTTTTTTCTCGATTCAATTTTTTATTTATAATAGTAAGATTCAAATCACAATAACATTTTTTATTTTTTTTAAATATAAAAATAATTAAATTAAATTTAAATATTTAGCTCAAAATCAAAATAATTTCCCTACAACAAGAGAAAATTATGTCTATGTTGGCGTAAGCGATATAAAAATATAAAAATCGCTATCGAGCTCACACCGATAAAAACCACAAACATCCACGAATAATCCTTAGTACATTTTAATTGTTTTATAATATAACGTCCTTGTACAACTCACAATACAAGAATATTATTATGGTTGATCCCCAATTATATCTAACAATTATCTCAAAAGTATAAAAAAAATATAAATATCATGTATAAATCATATTATCAAATTTATCTAATATCCATACCCCTTTAATGAACTACAGAATATATGTTGGACTTACCTAAAATCTCTTCAATTATACTTTAGTAATTGAGTTAAAATTCATTTTGCAACCAAGTCAATTTGATACGAGATCCTTTTATATCAGTTTCATGTCATCTTTTTAAAGATATTTTTCACAAATACTTTAAATTTTTTCACAAATACTATAAATTCAACCCACAATATGTTCGATCAATGTCTTCTTATTTATGAAACTCCAATAAACATAATCATGTTTTCTAACGTAATTGTACATTCTTCACACGGTATATAAAATATATGTATTTTTAATTTTTAATACTCAATTAGAATGATAATCAACCATAGAACTAACTTATACCTACAAATATTTTAACACGGAGATTCATCGGCACCATTTTAACAAAAAGGATTAAAAAAAAAAGTGATTCAATGAAAGTAAAAAATCCAATCAGTTTCCTAATAATTTTGAGAAGTGAAATAATAAAAAAAATCAAAAATTTATTATCCATATGAAATCCTGCTTCAATCATCTCCAGCAATATGTAATATTGTCAAACACTGACTTTTAATTACTTGTATTGGAGTTCAATACAAATGCAATATCATATACATCACCAACTTTAACAAATTAAAACAATGGGGAATGAAATAGATGAAAGTTGAATAACAGATGCATGGCAAAACAAATCAAAGAATGCTGGTCTGCCATGACAATGCTGTCCTTATCTGCAGCTATATGTGACCAGTGCAAGACTCATTGTCACTATGAAAAAAGAAAACCCCAAAAAATATCACTCTTTTAGACAACACCATATGATCAAATATTGGATGCTACGACGTAGAAAATCCGGAATCGTATACCAACAGCAACACAAGTTTAGAATAGATCAGCTTTCTTCTTCTTCAGGTCTTGCTTCCACCTTGGTAATCTATAGAATGCTTCTTTTTCCATACCAAAAACTGTTTCGAAGTCCTTATCAGACAAATAAGCCTGACGAATTGAAGAGTAAGAACAATATGTTCGGGGAAAATAGGTAATGAGTTAACTTTAGAACATAAATGGCAGGACAAACCTCTCTCCGTTTGAGATCGATTCCAGTTACAGCATCACCAGATATGGCTTTCAGTTGCTCGTAACTATATGTACCATTCTCATCCATCTGTATCTTTTGCTTTTGTTCTGAATCCACCCCCTTGGTTTCGGCCTCGGGGACTATACTTGTCTCCTTGGCTTCAGCAACCTCTTGAGAATCCTCAACTTCAGAAGGGTCTGCTTCACTTTTTGTTTCGGCTGGACAATCTCAATGCCATCAGATAGTTTCACAATTATATGAAAAAAATGAGGTCAAATTCAATTAAAGAAGCCAAAAGATTTAACTTCTTGTGAACCAGATTAAAGCAATGATTGCTGTTTTCTAGATATCTTCTAGTCCAAAATAACGGGTTCTTACAAGGTGGGCTGGATACAGCAGGAGTGCTGCTAGTGGATTTTGCAGGGGATCCATCCTGCGGTTGCTTCTTCTCTGCAGTAAGAACCGCAGAAAGAGCAGCTACAGCTGCTGCCCTTTGCGAACCCTGACTCTTGCTGGAAGGCTTTGGAGCTAACTTTTTGCTCGCGGATGATGAATTGAACGCAGATGATAAGGCAGCTAGAGCTGATGCCCTTTGCGTAGGCCCACCATTATTTCCATTGGATTGAGCCTGGGACTGCAACAATGGCACATATCAAATCATTAACTCGTAAAGCAGTATAACCAATGCTTTGAATTCTCAAAATGCAGCCACAGAAAATCAGCCATAATAATATACATATAAACAAATAATATATCAGACATGCATCAATGAAACGGCATACAAAGCAGAAAGATCAAATAAACTAGCTAAAGTCAAAATATACATGATTGACGAAAGTGGGCAGAACTGATGTTCAAACCCATTGGAAAAGAGGAAATAAATGCATTATCAGGCTGAAATTATCTGAGATGGGGGAAACAAAACTAATTTTCAAAAAATAAAACACATTTCTAACAGGACAAATTAAAGATTAAAAAAAATCTAATTCAAACAGTCTCTTTTCAAAGACATCCAAAAGGCAATATGAAGCAGCTTCTTGTTATTACTAGTATCCTAGTGCTTGCAACCCTTCTCTGATCCACTTGGTCTTTGCTGATTGATAAAACAAAGTTGAACCAAACCCCATGATAATCAAAAGCTAGCTAAAGTACAATTGACCAATAAAAGTATAAAAATAGAGTCTATCCCTAATTAAGTAAGAGGTAAACAACTAGACATCTTGTTTAGGCAATAAGGTTAATCAAACACCATGACTTTCTTTGTGGTTACTGAAAATAAATGATAAAATGGTTCTCCTATGTTCCTGATAATATGGTGCACATGAAGTTTCTGTAAGCTAACCCAAAAGGTATTAGAGTTTTACTTGTTATAAAAGTTAGTTGTTAGTTTATCTAGAGTTAATATCCTAAGAGGATTAGAGTTAAAAGTCTGGACTCCTAAATGTACGAAAACCCCTATTCTTTAGTCTATAAATATTCTGTAAACTGGTTGTAATTTAATTGATTCTCTTGACAAAATTCTTTTAATAACAGAAGCTACTTTTCTGCTTTTCTTCTTGTTATTGTTCTGTTTCTCTACAGTTTCATCATTCCCTAGTGTCAGATTTCAACACCAATGAAATTGAGTGTGCAAAATAGGCAAAACTGAAATCAAATTGCAAAAAACAATCTGTCACAACTCATGAGATATAAAAGAAATAACTAGTACAAGGGATAACTCAAAATGGTTCATTTTCTGCAGTGAAAATATAATGTCAGATCGGCTTCAAGTACCAGGTACATAAGCATATCAAGACGCAAAATAGGGGCAGATAGTAATGACATAATTGTGATATTTTTGATAAAATTACCATTTGTATAATAGGGGCTTCAAGTGGCAGGTACATAATCATATCAAAGAACTAAACATAAGAACCAAATTGTCATCATTTGAAGTTTTGGATGAAAGACAGACATAAAGTAAATGCTTTTCCAGATTAAACAGCTAATAGTCTTGTTCAACTAAGATAGATGGAATTAACAGGTTCAACTTACTAGAACCTTTTCAGATTTTATTAATTGAGACTTAAAAGTAGGAAAAAAAAAGATATAAAAAAGCACTCAGGAAAAGTTAAATCGCATGATCAGTCAACTTTAAATACAGAGAGAGAGAGAGAGAGACTTCAGCGAAGTTAAGTGGCATATGCAGTTCATTACCGATGGGGATGGTTTGGCAGAAGATGGATTGAATGCAGAAGATAAGGCAGCTAAAGCTGAAGCCCTTTGAGTGGGACCCCCTTGGTTCCCATTGGACTTGACCTGTCTCGGCAGCGACGAATCCATAAGTCAGCGAACTAGTATATATAGTAAATATAATTGTTTTGACTTTTGAGAAAAGAGAGACCAAGGAATTACCTACAAACATGATATAATATGACTTGTCCTTAACTTACCAATCGGAATCGCTACCCCCTAAAAAGACTACAAGGTCAGGATCTAGGCTCCACCTTAAGAGAAGCAACTACTAGTTTTCATTGTCATCAAGTGTAATTAAATTCATCTTAAAACTTTGCTTTACATGTCACCCAAAACACATCCTCTTTCTGAATTAAGTTAGTAGCAATATGTTTTAATATAAAAATGATTCTTGATATCCATAATGAATAAAAAACTAACATTTTTTTAACTTGTTAAAAGGCCATAAAAAAATTTAACAGGAAGCCAAAAACAATTCATATTGTACAACAGAAAAAGGTGTAACTTTATAACACAATGTTAACCTAGCTCTCAGTTCATCAAAATTTCATAGATTGATGATTAACCCCAGCTAGATTTTTTATGATCCCAATTTCGCAGTACAGGCAGAAACTTCAAGCATTAAAAATTTTACTTCAAGAGAACTAAGAAAATAATTTACCTCCACAGCATGACTAGCTCCAAAGAGCAATGCCACCTTTTTCTGGAATGAGTTTCCCTGCACCTGTATCACGGAGCACATAAAAGCATAAATATCCAACAGATAAAGTTGAATGCAATAATACATGAAAGGGTGAATCATGTCAGTAAAATATCTGTTAACCCTCCCTTAAAAACAAAAGGAATAGTGTCATAAATTTCAGTGCGTGGAGAAATAATAGCAACTGTATTTATTTCTTTTCAGGGTACATTGCGAGTGACATCAACAGTGTAAAAGCTGAAGTCATTTAAGATACAAGAAACTCGCATTGGTATGATCCTTAAATTTCAAATTTTAGAAGAATTCAATGGTAGTTTCTTAAAACACAGTACATTATTTTAATCAACTCCATCTCTGGTCCATACAATATCAATACATCATCATAATGCACAGAACGATAGAATCCTACTTTCCATCCTTGGGGCTCTCTCAATTCTATTTAAATTTTATAACCTTATGCTTTGACTGTTTACCTCCTGTTATTATTTAGTGCATAGGAAAAAACATGTGAAACGCAGGTATATATGATGGCTAAAGGTCTGATTAAATGGTCAGTTAATCTTATAAAGACTCTACATCAAACTACACAAACAATTCCTCACTAGAAAACAATTGCATTAGTTGAAACCATATAGATTCTAGATATTCTCCCATTTTGAACCAACAAGCTGAGAATAGGAATTCTCATAATATCTTGTTTATGAAAATGATACAAAAATGATTTAACATTAATTGAAGTGGAAGTAAATCAAGGATAAAGTAGGAAAATCCAGTCATGGACACATACAGTAGCTCGGGTGGAATCCCATGAAAAGAATGTTGTGAAGAAGCAGGGTTCATTTCCTTCAGAAACTTTGTAAAGTGGAACATTCGGGGACAAACCATCTAGAGACACAGCCAAGTCTATGTAGTTCTGCAAATAACTTCTAAAATGAATAATGTGCATATCGGAAAGATACAAAAGGATAAAGGAACCAATGTTTAATTTGTACCTGGCCAATTTCAAAAACATTTTGCTTTTCTTTGGTGTCCACTGATTGACCAACCCAAACAAACACTTCAGCATGTGTGTCAAGTATCAAAATATCTTCTGTAAAGAGATCATCTTGAGAGAAATTGTAAACTTCCTCAACCTGCACAACAAAATGAAAACTTATACATAGAAGATACCTGGATTCCTGTATGAACAAGTGTAAATTACATCATAAGAAACTCACCTGAAACTTTCCTAAGGCGTCCATATAGAAGAAAAAAAATCAAGGAACGAACAGTTAGAATGGTAATAAGCTTCATTAACAACTGAAGCAGTAGTAAGAAATCTTAGAGCACGAATTTGAAAATAAAGCAAATCAATCATAAATAAGACACCTTGTTTAAGAGAGAAAGTGAACAAGTGGGGATCCCTGACAGTCTCTGTGGATGCCTTTTTACTGGTATAACTTTGTTTCCCCCCAAGTGCAGACCAGAAGGCATTGCTCTCTGTTCCTTCTTTAGCATGTTTAAGAGCAACTCCAGGCTGAATTCAAACGAAGATGAATAGATGATTGATTGAAATGGGTGAAGGAGTTGGTTGAAAGAACTAGCAGTGCTATTATTGAGTTTTATCATTTAGGAGAAAACCATAAGTAAAATGCCTTCTAGAAATATACAATATACAAGAGATGAAATACAGCAACTAAATGTTTAATTTTAAGTATATTTTATCTTGGCCTACAAAGTATTCAGTAGAAATTCAAAGGGAAGAAAGTTGCAAATACCTAACCAATTCTCAAAAAGCAAAAAATAATTACAATAATCTGAATTATGATCAAACGAAAACTTGATTGAAATACTAAAAAAGTGCTGTTATCATTACAATAATTAAATCTTACCATTTGATTAGATATATAGCATATATTCCTGTTATTACATTCTTTAGTTGTAGTGATTAATTAGTCAGCTTGTGTTGTAGGAACTTAGATACTAGACTGTAACTGTATAAGTCATTTTCCAGGTTTCTCAAAAAATCAATGTGATTTAATCTTTTCACAACCAAGGCCAAAAGAACTTGTATGAGTATACCTTCAGAAACTCGGCAACTTTTGCAGCTAATTGCTGCTGCTCAAAAGTACTTTGATTCCCATGCCAAGTATAAATTGAAGATCCAGATTGCAAGAGGAAACACTTGGTCGAATCTAATGATGTTGCCACCTGAACAAAAGTTATAAATAAATAAAAGGCATTGCTGTTAGGTTGCGAAAGGAATAACTATGCTGCACACAGCATCACAACGAACTGTGGGAATACAGTCATCATCACAAATTTGATGTCAAATAAATTAGCTTGCATCTAATGGAGAGAGAATGAAGATTGCATTGTGTTCCCCTTTGTGCTTTTCAACATCTCATAAATGTATTCGCAAATAAGATCACCTTAGAAGAGGAAAACAAATTTCTTTTATAACACTAATGAACTAAAAGCCAAGGAAATTACGAGGAAGCTTCATTGACTAAATAAATAATGTCATTATAATTAGTAAAAGCATAGCAAAAGGATTTTTCGTCATTGCTTGAGAGAATAGCAAAAGGGATGGAAACATCAATAGACAAGATGAATACTATAATGCTTTTTTTGTGCATCAAATCATGATTACAATAATGCTCTGGGAAGTGTGATAGGAAGAGATTAATCTCCCCACTTCCAGAATTAAAAAAGAAATCTCAAATTTGTTGAGATAGGGAAGGTCTTTAAAGCTAGAACAAAACAAAGAGAGATCTTTTTGATGCATCAAATTTTGTCGATGAAACAAGCAATTCCTCATTGGGAAAGGAAGATAAAATCATTCAATTGTTTGCCTGTTAACTTGGCATCAAACAATGCTCTACAGTTAATGGTCTCAACAGGAAATGTTAGGGTCTACAATGTACTTACATGCAAAAATAAATAAATAAATAAATTGAACTAGTGATTTGTATGTAAGTTTTAAAGGGGGAAACATCCATGCATGGGAAATTCAAAACCCACCAAACATAATTTAAAAGGCAAAAAATTGACAAAAAAACTAACTGATACATACAGCATCAACTTGCAA
The DNA here is from genome assembly GCA_035048815.1 of Abelmoschus esculentus. Lineage (NCBI taxonomy): Eukaryota > Viridiplantae > Streptophyta > Magnoliopsida > Malvales > Malvaceae > Abelmoschus > Abelmoschus esculentus. The sequence goes on from JAUCBN010000039.1 coordinate 4,097,167, forward strand.
TGCTTTATTATTGTGCACAGCGGTTCCTGCAATCTGAAATAGAGCAACACAATCTGCATTATAGGTTTCATCTGTCAAGCCTTTGTCTGCTATACTCCTTTTATAACCAGAGCTTAGACCACCCTAGATAGGAATCAATGATAGAAAAATTAGTCAATACCATCTCTAAACCAAAGACTTTCAAGCAGTTCGAAATGAGATTCTAAATTTTGAGGTCAAGTTGAATACCTTAAGAACCACCATAGGCTGGAAAAGTGCAATGAATTGTGGTGGCTCTTTACCTTCAAACACTCGACCCTGCAAGGAACATATATTAGCAACACAAGCATTAGAATCATTGTATTCAACCAAAGGTAATATTATACCTGGATAGGCCTCCCCTTAAGCGAGTTAAACACTGTATTAGCCAACCTTGCAGCCATCTTTTGGTCCTCCTGATTTAAGAAATTTGTATAGTTTTAGCAAATAATATAGAAGGAATGAACATCCCGAGAATAATGGTCCATCAATTTCACATGTAACTACTTCTATACAAAAAAAAAAAATCAAGGAATGGAAAAAGAGGGGATTCAGATCCAATGCAATTGGACGTGCTTCAAGTGTGAAAAGAGAGAAAAATAATGATGAATGAATTGGCAGCTTAAGAATCCAAATTAGGTGGTGATCCAACTTTACAATGTGCATGAAATAAGGAAACACTTAAATTCTAAATGAGTGGTAGCCTGGTAGGCACTCATATTGGAGGCATATCTACGTTACAAGCAACTCATAGTGGCAGAAGTCTAGTCCATATTTTTTAATATCCAACTCCGCTGTTTCACATTGCTAATTGCTATGTGACTGAAAGTTCTATCATGAACAAACAGTTGAAGGTGAATGACTGAAAGGACAAGGGCAAATTCTGCAACTTATTTTCATACCAACTAAGAACAATGTAAATTACCTCAACGCTATCCTTTCCAATCCAACAGCATAGAAAGTAATCTTCTTTCCTCTCACCCCAGTGGTAGGTATAAAGCACAATGTAGCAGTCTCCACTATAGAATTTACCAACATCATCTTTTGGCAATGGTGTCTTGGCACTGCCATTGATGCACCATACCTGAAAAACATGCAACACTGTATTTGAGTGAAGAGATTTGATCTTTTAAGTCAAATGGCATAACCAAAGCAGAGTATTAACTAAACCTCCATCTTTCCACTGCCTTCAAGTAAAGGAGGAGGAGGAACTTCTTCATTTATGGGAGCACTTTTGATCATCCCCTTGACACCAGCTCCTTGTTGTTTCAGCAAAGCTATAAGTAGAAAAACACCATTCGACAATATTAACCGCAAAATATAATAATGTAATTTGCAACTTAGTAATTGATCCCTACCAGCTACTTTTCCTCTCCCATCCTCAGAGCCAACAGTTGTGGTCCCTGCAGGCCAAGAATCAAAGTTGGACTTGAATGAATTGTTTTCATACCCTTGAATGACACGGGTAATGCGTGTTGTTCTTGGTCTTTGCTGGCCACCAACAAAGTCCTGGGGATGAAAGGTTGAGAATGAGAATTCATTTTCTTAAAATACATGAAGAAAACAAAACCATGTCTCAAGCTCTACCTCAGCAACTTGACAGGCAACTTTTCTGTCCTCTACTTGTGTCACCCGTCCAACCCATACAAAAACCTCAGCACCACAGTCTAGTATATAGCATTTGTTGTTTTCCAAAAGGCCTTTTGATAATTCCCCTCCTACGATCTTCACCTCACCATCAGTTATGCTACAGGAGCCAGTGATTCCAAATTAGCAATTTATAAAACATATACCTCAAAATAAAATAGTAACAGAAATAATATACAACTCAACAGGTTTTCAAATTCTTACTTAAAATCTCTACTAAAAGAATGCACTGCATTAAAACAATCATACAGCAAAAGATAGTTCAGTTCACCTTTATTACATATAATAACGATGACCATAAAAGTAATTTTAAAGCTGTATGGAGAAACTCTAAGCTTAATAAGTTAATTTATTCTCTCCAGAGAAATTGTCTAAACATAGGAAGGCTTTCTAAGGTCCAATCTAAATATCCTTTTCTCCTTATCCTATTTGACAAAGAATAAAGGCAATTGACATAAGATTATGAATAAAATAATAACACTGTCTTGCGACTTCTCGCTAACACATTAAAAAACTTGATTTTGTATTTCTTGTAGCATAAAGATAATTGCTTGGAATTCCACAACATATGAGAAACATAAGACATTGAACAAATTGGATAAACTAAAAGAAGGGTTTAGAGGTTGAAGTAATAGGTAATGGTTACCATAACGCCATTAATTAAGACTTTAGAGATTATATTTGCCACATTAGAATAGCTTGAGTTTAAGAACTGTTATATTGAGGATAATAAATTAAATGTGATACAGAAATATGTGAAAGATTAAGGATTTTTTAGTACATAAAAAAACCTTAGATGCGCATGCAACAAGGAGAAAACAAGTTACAACTCTTATTGCAGTCTTCCAAATCCATGAACAGTTGCTTAATTTTCTGTTATGCTTTAGTAATCTGGTTGCAATTACTAATAAACTAAATTATAATTACCAACATATAAATAAGATGCATAGTATTTGCATCTAGTTCTTGAAAAAATTTAAAGGCGCATCTTCATTTCGCCACTAGTAAGAAACATAAAAATACCTATAAAGTTTAGCAGGAGTAGTCTTGGGAATAACATCATCTTCACTGTGAACTTTCTTTCCTATTGGAGCAAAACCACCAAACAGAACCCAAAACTCACCAGAGTCGGACTCAGTGTCTAATTTTCCATCATCTGCAGAGTGGTTACATTAATGTATATAGGCAAAGGTTCAAAATATACTAGTCTCAGAGTAAAATAAATAAACCTTTCACGCAATTCAATTAGTACTCGTAGATTTGTAGAGATGTGGGAAAAACAGCATCGTTAATACAGTAAATTCATAAACCCTTACCAACAATTGCAACATCACACGTTCCATCATGATACTTTTCCTTTAAAAACTGAATAACCTCTAATGCCTTTGCCCTTTCCTGAATATTAGAGTTGGCACCATTGAACTGATAAATCTTATTCTGAGTGTCTAGGATAAAAACATCATCGTGATTCAGTGACGATCGAGCAAAAGGAACCTGAAGAGAGCATAAAACATGGTATTCAGTTGATTCTCAATAGTCTTGATAAATACCATATGATTAGTTCAACGAGCTTTTTGCTTCTTTCTATCCATACTCATCAAACCCTTTTTTTATCCTTCAATAAAAAGATTCATTTTCTTCATAAAAAATACGAGGTAGAACCGATAAAGATTTCTTTTTCGATTCATCCACATGTAGTGAACAGCAGATACCTGCTTCAATCTAACAACTCGCTTTCCTTTACAGACATATAACCGATTTTCAAACTCTTCTTCTTCTGGCTTTTTAAATCCAGAAGCAATGCCACCTTCTAATGGGATAATGCAAGGTTTAAAGTGTGACAAAAATTTGTCAGATTCATGGCCTTGAAGTTCCCTGTGCTGCACTGCACGCCCTCCTAGTACTGCATCCAGCTCAATTGTTTTGATAGCAGCCGTTCCAGCCTCATCCTGCATGTGACAAATGATCTCAAACGATATCTTAATACATTTGAAGGCGCATTTAAATACTGAAAAAATTAAGAAGAGTAAAAGTAAATGCAACAGAAACACACCTGAGTAGTATCTTTACCAATCCAAAAGTGTATATCATATAGATATGAACCACCCTTGCTAGATGTTGTCTACAAAAATGCATAAAAAAAAGTGATCGAGACATTAAAAAAAGCAGTATATCACCTTGAATGAATTATCTCGGCCCAGAATAAGGTAAAAAGAAAATGCATGTACTGCCAGTGTGCGTCCACACAAAATAGAGAAAACAAGAGAGAAACAGAATCTTCACCTGTAAGACAATATAAGAATCCCCCATATAGAATTTTCCATAGTCAGACTTTGGCAACGGAACTGGCTGAAAATTCTCAATACGCCAGATTTCAGTCCCACTATAAGATGTCAAGTGCAACAGTCTTTATGCAAAAAACTAGCAGTATTTATATAAATATATGGAACATAAGCACACATCTAAGAGAAAGAAAAGAAAGCATGTCATTATTTGTTTTCGTGGTGGTGTTGGAAAAATAATTGATTTTTGTCTCTCTTATCAAAAGTTAAGTTTAAATAAATATATATACTCTTATATGATAAAGTTAGAAAATGTCAAGTACATAAATTCACAACTCATTATACACCCTTCATCTTAAGGATACGGTTTTTGACCCACTCCTTGAAATGTAGGATCCAGAACTTTTGCAGGGCTAGACATTGTCAGCGTTCTTTATTGATATTCTCAAGAAAAAATACAATAGATCAACTTGAGAATCCAACCTGCATGAGTCAGGAAGTCGCATAAAACTTGCTGGAGAAAAACAGGTAGCTTATCATGCACTAAAAAATTAAGTCACAGTACAAAATATTTAAAAAATTAAAAAGAAACTTATTCACCAATGCTTACAATAATTTAAGTCAGTTAAAATTATGTTCCTATTTCACAGTCCACTAATAAGCAGAAAATAAAATATAACAGTGTAATAATTGGGGCCATAGCAGTAAACAGAGTGAGTTTCTTGTTATAACAGCACCAATCAAAAAGAAGTCCCAGATTTTACAACATTCAGTAACAAGCCAATGCTGTGACACTTTGTACTGTCAAAGATACCACATTCAGACCAACAACCGGTTGGTCTAGTGGGATGAGGCACTAGATCCCTTAAGCAAGGTCAGGGGTTCAAATCCTAGTGTTGTGAATGGAGAAAAACTGGGTTGGGAGGGTCTCCCATAAATTAATGGGGCTCTGCAAAACCTGATCTGGATTAGTCAACCAGTGGGTCGGACACCAGTGGTTAAACAGAAAAAAAAAATGCTACATTCAGAAATTTCAGAAAGTCTTTATATGTACAAGCATGCAACCGAGCTGACTTGATATGTCATAAGGAATAGATTAATGCCCTAAGAATTCATATCTTCCTTTCAGAATCAAATCTACCGGTCCAATCAAAATGCTCCATGAATTATTTATTTAGGCTACTACAATAAATACTTTGCTGAGCTTAGTTACAAAATTGGAGATCAAAAATAGAATAAGAATGATTTCAACCATATTGTTAATCTCCTATTACAAAACTTATATTCTGCACCAGTATATGAAAGATTAACAGCAACTTTTCAGCTTAAGTAAACAAGAACAATGTGTTCTGTCTATGCAACACAAATTGCCGAATCCAAGACATCAAGATGAAGTTCACATAATGGACAGGGGATCTCCGACCAGCATTCCTCTTTAAACTTTTTTTAAAACATATTTCCATATGCACACATTTGCCAACTTCACATGAAATGAAATTTAATAATCTCCTATTGTTTTGGCCAAAAAAATAAAATAAGGTAAACTGATTTTTTAAAACCAATAATCCATAATTTTTATTATATTATAACAGAAGACCACTTATCCCACACACTCAGTTCCAAACGTTTGCTTGCAGTTGTTCCATGCTCTTAGGAGAATACCCTAATCAATCTAGCTCGAAACTTGCCACAAAAATCAATCAACAATGAGCACTTTGAGGAAAGCTATGCATTTTTAATTTAATCACACAATCAGAAGGCTGCAAGGAAGCAACGGAAATTTAGCATTAACGCCATTGATGAGAAATCCAAGCAGCAATTAACATGATCAATCACGGGATCAAAAAGCTAGGAAAAACTGAATATGAAGAACCCAATAACTCAACTTTAGATCTGTAATCTATAATGTTTGGCTACAATAACAAATTAAACCATTTATAAAGCCCCTGCCGAAAAACTGAATTCTTAACTTCTCTTACAATGAGAGAGTAAAGATTTAACAAGCAGACAATCTGGAAAAAATGACAATCGAATCAGATACTCAGATCAAAACAAGAGTTAAGAAAAAATAAACAAAACCCATTTAAGTTTACACAATATCAAGCATACCCAGATCAACAGACATCAAAACAAACGCGAAAAATGGAGATCCAGACAAAGCAATGAGTTGATCATATCAGTGGTAGAAAAAGATAAACAGACGGGAACGAAGGCAACAAAGTACCTGTAGAAAGATCTCTCTCCCTCTTTGAGTTCGAAGAAAGGAAGAGGTAAGCAGAGTAGGCAAATAAAAATGAAGGGAAGATGTTGGGAAAGAAAAAAGTGAATTATTGCGATGGGATCGTCATGCGTTGCTGAGTGTTTCTCTCTCCAACTTTATCAATTAATTTTTCTCAGACTTTTTCAAGATTTGCAGATTCAGATAGTCTGAAATATGAAGACTGAATGGATTATGGTTGAAACTTGAAAGACGAAACAAGAAGCAATATAGAGAAAAATAATATATTATGGGTTTGTTTGTGGTTTACTCACTGTTTGAAAAGAAAAGAAAAGAAAAGAAAAAGATTTTTTTTTTATTTTTAAGGTTTTAGTATAAAAAAAATCATAATTTGTAAATTATCGACTGAAACTTTTAATATTTCACTTTTATAGTAAATAATAAATCCGAAAAATAAAATAAGATATTGTTTATCTATATATTTCACTAGCTTTCTTTACTATAAAAGTGATTTAATATTTGTCGACTTTTATTTATTCAAACTTTTTATAATTCATAGTGAAATTATTTTATTTAGGCTTAACGTAAAAATATTTTATATTTTATGTGTTTGTATTTTTTTAAAATAATTATTATTAGAGATAATAACAGGACAATTAGGTTTTTTATCGTCATGAATTGACTCTAATATATTAATCTTTAAATTTGATCATGTTCAATTTTGAATTCAAATATTAATTTATCTGATTTGATCTAATATATCATTCCTTAAATTCAATCTCGATTTAGTTCAAGAAATTAAAAAAAAGAAGAAGATAATTTTCTTTAATAATAAATGTTAGATTTTATCAATCCTCCATCATAATCATAAATTATGGTCTTTAAGTGACTTTAAACTTATATAAAAATAAAATAAATTTTAAATTACTCACATGTTAAATTTCATATTTAAAAGAATAAATTTAAATCATCGACTGACAGAATCAAATATATTAAAACTTGAACAACATTTAACAAAATTTTATGATGAGAACAAATTCCAAAAGAAAAAACACTTAAAACTCATAAAGTGTATATATAGTGATATTTTTTTATAAATATAATAAAATATGTGTTTATTAAAATTATAAAAATATATATATAATTTTATACTAATACCTTTTAAGTGTATACCAAAGCTAAATCTGAGAGCAATCCGTTCCTCCAAGACCATTTAAAAGACAGCTCAGACCATTAAACTTTTAGGTGATTTCTGTTTTGAAACATTAAAAATTGTAGGTCAGGAGCACATGATATATCAGGGAAAATGTCACTTTGAAAAAGTAGTGTGGGAATAATAATATAATAATAATTATTATAATAAATAAATTTTAGTTATTTCAAAAAATATATTTTAATTATTTTAAAAAATTAATTAAAATTACTCATTTATCATCTACCACCGATTCTTTTATGTTTTTAAAAAGAAATATTTAAAATAAATATTTTATTTAGTTAAAAGTATTTTTAATGATAATCCCAAATACTCAAATCTGAAATCAAACAATTTAAAAATAATTTTCAATAATAAGTACATTGATATTTTATTTAACTTGTATCACAAATAAGTAATTCAAGTATATCACCTTTTTCATCTAAGTACTTAAATTATTTTTGATAAAAATAAGTACTAGAATATATTTTTTTTATCACAATAGTTATATTTTTTTTCATCACAATAGGGCTTAAAGTATATATTTTTGGTCAAAATAGATTCCTAAAAGTAGATATTTGATTTTGATTAAAAAATAATTTAAATATTTTTTTATTTAAGTAATAAAAAAATATTTTAAATACTTAGATGAAAAAATAATATGTTTTTTTACTTATTTATAGTATAAACATTTTTTTCTTTCCCCACATACTTTACTATTAGTACAAAATCATTTTTTTTTATTTTTTAATTGCAAGCACTTAATTCATTATAAAAAAAAAAATTTTAAGTCTTACTCTTAGTCTTATATGATCATTTACATTGTGTGTCTAAAATTAATACGATATTCGAATATATAAACCTCTAAAAATAAAATAATTTTGTATTGGGTTATTGATTAACATTATCATATTTATTATTTTAATACATTTTATTATTTTTTAATATATTAGTATGATTATAAGGTATATCTGATTAATTTTTTAGTCTTATTAATAAGCCGCGCACATTATATTTAAATCGAATTATCTAAATAAAATATATTATTTTTTATTATTGAAATTATTTCACGGATTTAAAAAATATATATTGCGAGAAGTTAGATTATTGTAAATAATTGTTAGTTGATATGCTGCATTCACGGTTTTCAATTTCATAATCAGACATTGGTGGGGAGCACATAAATTAATTAAGAGTGAATTAATTGATACAAATGAATTAAACCGGTTTAATTGGTTAGTGTTTGTAATAAATCATTTAATTATAAATTAGTATATAATCTTTAAATGTATTTTGAGTCTCATTTTATTCGGTTTTATAAATATTTATCTTAAAACTTAGTTTTAAAATATTAATATAAAATAGATTTTAATATATACTAAATAAGATGAAAGTAAAGAACTTGTCGAGGATTGAATCTAGTTTTGAATGATAATATAGATTTTATTTTAATAAAAAAATATTTGTCATATTATATAAATATTACAAACTCAATTGACATATATTTTATAATTAAATTTAATAATTATTTACTTTATTATTCATATTATTATGTTATGGATAAAAAAGTAGTGAGGACCCAAAAGAAAAAGTGTTACTAAAGCAGCCTTACAGGCTTTTTTAGGGTCATACATACCTTTCATGATCCAGCAAATACAGCTTGATATTGACAACATAAAGCATTTTTTATTTGGTAATTTTTTTAATAAAAAAATCTTTTTTAATTATTGATATCAATTTATTGACGGATTAATATAAATTAAATACTATAAAATTTAAATTTTATAAAATTATTCTTTCAAAAATTTATTGACCGATTAATAAAAAAATTGTTAGAGATTTAAAGTGTTTTTAGAAAATTAAGATTTTAAAGTTTTTTAAATTAAAAAAATTAAAAGAAATTAAAAACCAAGCCATGTGTCAAGAATTTATTGAAAAGCAAATTAATCGTAAAATAATTACGAAATAAAATGTTAGACTTGATTAAGCTTTATACTTTCGTCTTAACACCGAATAAGACCCTCTGGTGCACCAAAGACAATCGAATAAGACCCTCTGGTGCACCAAAGACAATCGTCAAGTCAGAACGTAACCATGTTGACGATAGAGAGACTCTTGGCCTTACTAAATTTTTTAGTATAATTATATTTAAAGTCTTTAATTTAAATAATAATAAAATAACATTTTTATTCTTTCCAAATGTTTTAGATTTAAAAGCTCCGTCTTGACAACCGTGTTGCATATTCTAGGACACAAGCATGGCAGCACAGGCGGCTGTTTCATGCTTATCTTACTCCTGGTCTTAGCAGAGAATTTGGTCGCAGCTTTTAGGGAAGTACTCGGTGAAAACACAGTCTTTAAAAGATGATTTCCGAACTTCAATGTCTGAAGTTTGCAGTAATTATCTTTTCGGACAAGAAGACACAAAGACTTTGCAACTCTTTAAATGAGACCTTTGGAGGGAATCTCTAACCAGTAAAAGAATCATACAAAGGTGAACCATCTACAGGGAATGTCCCTTCCCCTGAAAAGAATCAAGGAACCCCAAAAGAACAATAAACCACAGTGTCTGGTATTACAGTTACAGAAGTGGTCTTTGGTGTGCCAAACAAATTTGTTACCTTCAAACTAACTCCATTAGGAGGGGATCACCTTCAGCCATTATTCTGATTAGCTTTATGAATTCCTCTTCACTCGACACCTTCCACGGATGAACTGCCGGTGCTTGTGCCGAGTAATGGGTTGAAGAAGAATTAGTTGAAGGTAGGTCTTGCTTATACACCATTGTACTAAGCACCGAATCGAAATTCCGGGGTGAATCCATTGACAGAAAGAACATGGGTACAGCAACCTTTTGATGGATATCTAAATGGCCGACTAGGTTGACGAGATCAACAAAGTCCGACACAAAATGCCGAGGAACGTAAAATATCTCAGAACTGCAAATTATGAGGCTCTGCTCATTCTTCACAGCTTCTTTATAGTTTACTTGCAAGTGTGCTGGCATTGTACTAACAACTTTGTTTACCATGTCTGCTTGCTTCGAATACCAATCGGAATTTTCTTTGGTTGTCGCCGTCGACCAAGACATGGATACCTAAATCCCATCAAATCATGAAGAAAAATAATATGAGCGACTCATTAGTTACTCATGGTCAATAGGTTCTATTTCTTAGGAACATAATGCATAAAATTTTATAACAATTCGAACCGTTTCTTTCATTTAAATGGCAAATCTATTGCAAAACACAAACACCTACCAGAACAATATATAATATAAACGGTTTAAAGAAACAGATAAAAGCCAATGTTCGAGGCAAGAAGGTTTAGGTACCTTGTCTGTAATCCATAGCTTAGCTTTGTCTGCCTGTAGTAGATTCCAGTAATTAAGAATGGTATCATCTTCAACGAATAAAAAGCCGTCTGCACTAGAGAACCGTTCAAATATCTTGGGCAGCTGCCTGTAAAATATGTTATGAGATAATTACTTAATTAGTAAACATGACGTACGCCTGGTAAAACAGGCATGACTTCACTTAAGAGCTAAGTTTCCATCATTATGAACTATTACTGACCATTTAACAACAATTGGGAAGACTTAATTCAGAAGAAAGGAACACACCAACAACCTAATTGACTTAGTACCAAACCTAACTTACATGTCAAAATAATAGGATAAGAAAAGATAATTATGGTTTAATTTATATTAGAAAAACTCAAAAGAGAAGAAAGTAAAAGAATTCACAATAGACAAATAAACTGATAAACTAAAAGCATAATGTCTTAAGGAAATGATTCTTCGGGAAACTTACTTGTAAAGGTGATCTAATTGACCTTCTTCAACAGCAAGATCAGAATTCTTCTTTGCAGACAAAATAACCACAGTTCTAAATATCCGCCCATAAAGCAATCTCCACTCCAAGGCAGTTCGTTCCACAGGACCATTGCAGAACATGATAAGCACAACATTTCCGAAATTTTTCCTCCAACGAATCAAATTCCCTATCTCAGAACTAACTGTCCCTGTCTCTTCCACTGCTAGATGGACAGATGGTAGTCTCTGAGGGATAAATTCTTTTCGATCCCCGTGACCAATAGTTGCCCGTGGTCGGTCCAATTCTAATGTCATTAACCTTGGCTGCTGATAACCTACAGCAAGCAAGTCTTGAAGCCAAGCAGCAGTAAACTTGAGGTCCTGTTCGGTCCAAAACCCTTCCTCTGCCATAGCATAACTCAATTCCAATATCTTCTCAAACAACCTATGCTTATTTGATCTCCATGACACCAAGAATTTGATCAAACGGCCTACATTCAGATGAAGATCCTTCTCATCTGAAAAGGGATATGCCTCGATTCTGTCATACCGATGTACCGTAGGTGGATACACAGCTACATAACCACCAATCTCCCACAAAAGCCTCTGTCCCCAATAACCCCTCAATACATCTGAAGCCATTGTGCTAACAGAAACAGGGAGCATCAAGGCCCAAAATGCCGATGAATGGTAAATCGTATTAAACGAATTCAACGGCACCATCATACCTTGTGGCAGTGCCACTTTGGGTGCATGCTCATCAAACCTAATATCTAAGGCTTCCAAACCCGACTTCCTAGTAAAATAAAACACCGAATCAACATCCGGTAACCCATTTGAAATCCCTTGCTGTATGAACTGTTTCCCACCAAAAACCTCAGTGTAAAACTCTTCATGTCCAATTTCACCTACATTCTCCAATGGTAATCCCCTAGGCCAAACCGACCGCTGCCCGAAATGGACATAAGGGTTGACTATTGTCCTATTAGGATTGTCATGACTATACTGCAATACAGCTTCTTGCCTAGCTCCTTCCCCCACTAATTCTATATCAAAATGTTTCCCTAAATCGTTATCAATTACTTCACCCCGATCATCGGCATCAAAGATCTTTTTAGCACCATGTTGAATCGCAAACAAATAACCAACACTCTTTCTAACATAAGATTCATAAGGCAAATGATCCACAACGCGGAAACCCAAACTAGCTTGCATATCCAAGGATAAAAAAATCGCACCTTTTAAGCTCCAGTCTCCGGGAGTCTTCGAGTTCCCAATTGCCAAAACTTGCCACCCTTTAATCTTCACCATCTTTTGCAACGCATCGGTCGGGTAACTCGAAACTGAGACAATTATCCACTGTTCCGATCTGAAATTAGCGTACGGAGAAGTCCTGTCAGCAATGGGTTTGACTGAATTCCAGTTGATTTGAGGGAGAGATATGGAATCCATAGCTCGTTGGGTCTGAGATTGAAGGCATATGAAGGAAGCCGTGTCGGTGGAACTATAGAGGAAGAAAACGGCGGCCACAGTGACGACTAGGACAAGGATTGCCATGATTCTGTATAAATTCTCGGAAACCCATGTGGATAAATCGAGGCTTTTGGATTCGGCGAACCTGTTGGGTTGCAGCGTAGGGAGGGTTCTGATCCTGGTAGGCTTAGAAGCTTTGGGAACTGCATTATCTTGGACCAACATTTGAGCTTTTTCTTATAGAAATAGAAATCTAAAATCTGGGCAGATCTTCACTTATGATCCTCAGCTTCAGTTTAAGCTTTGGATTTATGTTGAGTACACTTCGTTGTTGTTGCCGACAACAAGTATAAGTGAAGGTGTTTGGTTTGAGCAGGCTCAGGCTTTAATGTTAAATTTGTTTGTCCAGCAACTGGTCGTGGTTTGGTCTGTGGTGTGTCGTTGTCGTGTTGTGTTCTAGAAAAACAAATATTTCTGTTTTCTTAGTAAGCAGTCGGTAGAGAATTCAAGAAGTGTTTTAGGCTGAAATTTCAAAATATTCGGTCGGAAGAGAATTTAGAAGCTGGTAGTCGGCATTGGCTTGTGAGTTTAACAGCGGCGTGATTCGGTTAATTAATTGAATTAAAATTAAAAAGTAAACTGATTTTTAATAAACGTTAATTGAATTAAGAAAAAATAATCGATTTTTTTATAAAATTTTAAATAAATTATAATTAAAATGATTTTTTAAATATTAAATTTTTAAAAATTGTAAAACAATCATTAAATTATTATAAAATAATCATTGAGTCATGATAAATATCATTAATAATTATATTTTAATAATTTAATAAATTTTATATTAGTTTGGTAAAATTTAATAACTATTTTATAATATATAAAAAAATAATGATCATTTAATAATTTTTAAAAATTTAGTGACAAAAACAAATATATAATATTTAAAATATTACGGTTAATTTAATTAATTAACCAATTTCGAAATCGAATTAATCGTTAATCGAAGTTCAAAAAAAATCATTAATCATTAATCGATCAAACTTAAAATTAATCGATCAATTATCTAAAAAACTTCAATTTGATTAACCAAAATTTTAAACGCTCCTACCTTCTCGACTTCGATTCCAATTTGTGAAGCATTTGCAGTACAAACCCTTCTTCAATTAAAAAAAAAGTTCCAACACATAGATTTAGATAAGATCAGTTTGACAATATTTTTAAAAAATACGATAAAAATATTTTTTAAAAATATCTTAAAAAATGTTTTCAGATTATTTAATTTAAATAAGAATATTTGATATTGTTGTAAAAATATTTTTAAGTAAATAAAATATTTATTTAAGATATTTTTTAAAATATAAAATAATTGGTGATATAAACATGATAAATGAATAATTTTCTATGTGTTTTTAAAAAAATAAAAAATTTATTTTTTGAAAAATAATTTCTAAACCGAACTGAAAAGCATTTTTGATTTAAAAACTCTTTTGTTTTATCTTGTTTTTATCTCAAAATCACTTTTAACCTTAAAAACTCTTTTCAAAAATAGTATTAAATAACGCTAATTAATGGATTTAAAATAATCTTACATACTTAATTAAGGATAATTATATATTACAAAGTATGCATGGTACATGATTTTAGTATAGATCTATTCAACATGTTTACTAAAAATATAAAAATAAAATCTAATTTTGATTTTGAACCGACTCAAAAATATTTACAGTTTTTAATAAGAATTTTTTATAATTTATATTTTGATAAAATTTTAAATATCTTTTTATAATAGACTTTAAAGATTTATTACGATACAAAAAGAAAATATCTAATCTGATTACAGTGGTCTTTTATTTTTAAAACTTTTCATTTTTGTATTATTTTATAATATTATAAATCCTTTGAAAGATTATGTTTTTATTTTTTATTTATAAAGATGCCTAGTTTCAAATAAAAAGGTAAAATCTAAAATATTTTATAAAGTAATAAAATTTTGTTAAATAGATCTAATTTTATAATTTCTAATTTTAATTTCTAATTTTCCTAATTAAATTTTAATTTTAATTTTCTACAAATCACACATTTAAATGTATTTAAATACAATTCCTCCTATTTCAGGCTAATCATATTTAAAAGATCTTATATAAAAGAGAGCATGTGAGATTAATTAGATGCCGTCTATAACGTTGCAACCACCCCGTTTTAAATTTGTTTTGAGTTGGCAAAGGATCTGGGATGATGTTATGGCTTATCTAATTCTTAGAAATAATTTTTTTTATTTATTTTCCCTTTTAATTATACTAAAATATTAAAAAATATAATATTAAAAATATCTATAAGATTTGATTAAAAATTTATTTAAATCATTATTCTCTTTAAGCAATTTAACTCTTAATTATTAGTGTTATATTTTGAGTTAAAATGATTTTTTTATAGATGAAACTATTTATTAACTAATGATAAATAATATGAAATGACTCGATAAAATAATACATTAATAAAAAAATATATTTTATATAATTTTATATAGTTATTTTTTGATCGATGTGACTTTTTTTAAGTCAATATATTTATCTATATAACACCATCACGTAAGATTATCATAATATTTTAAATCATTTATCATTAATTAACTAATGATTTATTAATAGGGTCATTTTAAGCTAAAATAAAATTAAGGGGTTAAATCATTTTTTAAAAAAAATAAAGGCTAAAATGATCATTCAATTAAAAGTTAGGAGTATTTTTTTTAATTTTATATCACTAAAAAAATTAAGTTTAGAATTTAGAACAAAAATTTAAATTTAAAGTTTAGATTTATATTGGATATTTAAAATAATGAACGGTGTATATTTTAATATTTAAAATTTAAAATTAAAAATAAAAATTCAATTTTTAAATATTAAAATATTAAAAGAGACATCGAAAAAAACTAGAAATTTTATTTTAATATTAGGCTTATGATTATGAGTTAGTATTTCTTTTTCTCTTTAATTATTTTATTAACCCACAAATCTGATTTTAATTTTTAAAAATTTAGAGTAGACCTACTCCATCCTTTTTCTAGAGAATAACCTCATACAAAAAATAATAATAATTGAATAAATCTAATTTAAAATTATTGTATATAAAAACAAATCAGAATAAATGTAGATAAAGTTTACATATAACGAGAGTTATGGACAAAAAAAATAATATTATTCCACAACCTCACTATGAGATGGAGAATATAAGACTAAATTTATCACATTAAAAAAGGAAAATAATATTTAATGGTGTAAAAAATACATTAAATATTTTTTATAAAAAAATATATTTAATCGATTAAATATATCATTTTATCTCTATTTTTTATTTTTTTAATTAAAAAATTACATTTTTCATAACAATTTATATTTAATCGTTATAAAATCCAAAAGCTATTTGCAATACATTCCCTCTATCAAGCAAAAGGAAGGTTATGGACACGGACAGTTTCAGGATTTGAATTGAAAGGGATAAAATATAAATATTTAGAAATATGGGACAAATTTATAAAAAAAAAAAATTTAAAAAATTTAAATAAAGAAACAAAAATAGAAGAAAAAAAAATTCAGAGGTGAGAGGCGATTGTCCTTCCTCACATGAAAGGGGTTCCGTCCCTCGTTATAGATCAATGAAACAAAAACTGTAAAATGATCCAGTCAAAAGATATCTCTAATATTCGATTGAATAATTATTTTAATTTTATTTTTTTAATTAATTTATTTTAATGTTTTATTTTATTACGAAACTGTTAATTAACTAACAGTAAATGAGTTGATATGACCCAACTCATTGTGCAACCAGGAGGAGGCTTTAGGCCTTCAAGACCCAGACCCAGAATTAACAATGAAATTCCTGCGGCTGATGGGATTCATCACCACCGGTGGAGCAGCCGTGCGTGGCCATGCCTGGAATTTCTTGTCAGTTTCTTCCCACCATTTGTTGCTTTTAACAGTGCGAGGTGTAGTCCCTGAGGAGGCACAGCAAGTCTTATACCTTTGAAACAGAAACAGAAACAGAAACAGAAACAGTGGGGACTAAAAAATGAAACAGAAACTCACCTCCAAAAAGCTTGTTATCAGAAGAAACAAGCTGATCAGATACATAAGCAAAGGCAAAGGAGGCTGAAACAGAAGCAAGGATATACTTTGCTGCCATTTTAAAGCTGAAAAAACAAGAAACCATGATCAAGAAATAAAAAAATAACATAAAAATTGGGTGCAACAATAGTGAATTTCAAGGTACTAGTATGAAAGAACAATAAGATGGCAGGCAACCTTTATCAAAGGTAATGTCAAAATAGGAAGAGAAACTGAAAACAAAGGCTTATTTAGAACAAAATTCAGAAGTACCAAAAATAGGGATGATAATGTAAACCGAGAAGATAGGAACTTATTTTCGATTTTTTATTAAAATATTAAGACTGAATCGGGATCAGGTTATGATTCTTATTATGTAGAGTCTGATCAGGATCCAGACGAATAATCTAAATTTCGAACCGAAATAGGATGAACAAAACCCCGACTTACCCTACCACCTTACCATCCCTAAGGTCCAGAAACTCAAATGACCATACATTTACAGTCCTAGTATAATATGGTACTAAAGGCCTCCTCCATTCATATTTTAGGGTTCATGGCAATGTGGGACATATTACCTTAAGAGTAACAAAATCCTCTTTGCTATCTCCCAATAGGCTATCACCAAGATGACCTAACATACAAATTTTTGTCTGTCATGTTCTCTACTAATCTATAAGCTATACTAATGTCTTTCAAAATGAAATATCGAAATGAGAAAAATCAATCTCCTGATCTTCTACAATTCAATATGAACCAAATCCATTCAAACTCAACCCTGCCAGGAAAACCTTTCTTCCCCCCCAAATAAATAAACCCTTAACGAAGAAGAAAAACACTCACAATTTCTATTTCTTTATAACATACGCAAAAACCGGTAAAGAAAATGAAACCCATCCATCTGAATATAAGCAAAATGATGTTAAATCCGTGAAGTAATGGTGTTGGAGCTACCTGCAGTGCCTGGCCTCAGGAGAAGCAGATGGTGTGATGAGGGAAAGAGAAGGAGCAGCCTTGAAGAGCGTAGAAGTAATAGGTCAGATGTTGCATGGTGACACGAGGTTTAATATATAGCACTTTAGATCCAACGGTCTAGTTCTCTTTCTTTCCATCCCACGGTCAGCAGGACTTATAGTATAATTTAGAGATGGGTTTGTTTTGGGGGGTACGAAAAAAACTCCTGATATAAGTAAACGAAACGATATTTCTTCATCAGTTACCACTGCCCCATCATTTGGTTCAATATTGAAAATATATTTTTATTCATAAAAAAGATTAAGAAAAAAAATCTTTTGAAAAGAAAAAATTATATTATAAGTTCTTCTTACCATGTTATTTATAAGACTAATCAATAATTTTTTCATAAATTAAATTTAAAAGTAATTTTTATTAAGTAAAGATTTATTTAATAAAAAGATAAAACAAAAAAAATTAATAAAATATATGTATTTTATTGATCAATGCACTTATAGAAACCATGGAGTGTTCTTACCTTTGATCTGTGCCCTTTTGCTTTGTCTTTTTTTTTCTTGCTAAATAAGATGCGCCTGTTACGGAGTCATTATCCTCTTTCTAAAACACATGTTTGATAGGATGTGCAGCGCTACCGTTTTATATATACCAAGACCTTTTTTTTTCGATGTAGAATTAATACTTCTTGCCTTTTTTCAGACGTGACATGTGTATGTGCATAGTCATGTCGTCACTGACTCATGCATATTTCTTTATCTCCTAAGCCCGATTTAATTATTTAGATTTAAAAAGTTTTGCTTACGTATTAAGGTTTAAGTTAGAGAATTTTTTAAGATAATGACGATTTTAATTATTTAGAGAATTTTTAGGAAAAGTGAAGATTTTTTAAGATAGTGAAAAAAATAAGATTTTAAAAATTTTAAAAATCAAATTAAAGATAAAACAAAAATAAAATAATAGTTTAGAGTTTGTCTAGGTAATTTATATTTTTTTATTATATAAAATCATCTTTTTATTAAAGTTTTAGGACAACAAACAAAAGTTTAGATTAAAAACTAAATTTCACCCCCAAAACAATAAGCTGAAAATACTGTAATTACCCTTCCGAATTATATATATTCCCTTTACTCACTGCCAAAATATGAAACCCTTTCAATTTAAATACTTGCAATTATATATATATATATATATATATATATAGGTTATGTTATACACAGATTACTGAATTATAAGTGGTATGTGTGCGTGTGTGCTCGACGCAGTATTGAAAAATAAAAAGGATGCTGAGAAATGACAATTGGTGGATAACAAATTATGTATAATTTTGTGTTGACAAGAGTTATATGAATGTAGAGGAAAGAAACAATGAAAATATTGATGCAATTTCAACCGGCGGGCCAACTCGTCGGTCGGACCTGTTGTTCGATAGAAACAATGGAACTAATGAGATGCTTATGACTGAACAGGTGGATTAAATTATGAATAAAAGTTACAAACTATACCTAGAAGAAAAGGTGGTAGCATTGGTTGCAGCAGAAACATCTTTGAGTTTTGAAATCAACAGTACCACAGCAATTTCAATCTTGGCTTAAATAGGAGATGTATACTTTTATACTTCTATGGAAAAGATCACCGGATGTTGCATGTCGGTCCATTACCGGATCAACAACCAGCAGCTTTTAGGAAGTTGTCATATGGGGTTGAGGTTGGTAAGTTGAAAGGCTGGAGATGGTTCTGGTACTCGGTTGCACACAGCAGTGGAAGAGTGCCGGCTGGTTGTTTCAATGTGTTGGTGCCATCTGTTTGCTCGAGGACAGTGCCGGTCTGCATTTTTAAGTTCAGGTGTGAATGTTAGATCATGAGAAACCCAATACATAACAGATGTTTGATAACACCACTCAATGCTCGGCCTCGCATGTGGCTCGTAGAGCCTACATGCAGACAACCTTATTAGGGGTCGTCAACCTCACACGGGGTTAGGTAAGAAGAACGATACAATGAACCTGGCTCTGATATCATATTAAGCATCCAGACTAAAATTAGTCAGTAGTTGGCTCAACTTTAATATAAGACTGTTGGAAGTCCGATACTCGATAGGACAGAGCCAAGAGGATAACACCACTTAACACATGCATGATGAATCTAAACAAGCATAAAGTTCTTTAAATCAAGGGTCTACCTGTTTTGTGTTGTCAGAAGGATGTTGAAAAGATAAGCTGCTAATGGAGCTTTCTTGTCCCAGATGGACCCCCATCAGATCAGACATCTTCTGCTGCTTCCCGGTCAGGAGTGTCTCGCAATGATGAGCCATATCCATGTAAGACATGTCAGGTCCGGTGGAGACAGAAGGTCTTCCAAACTGATCTGAAGTCTCCATTACCTGTGTCGATATAGCAAATAAATAAGTGTTCAATCGTTTGTACTTTACAGACGAGTAAAAAAGAATGACAAAGCTGACATACGGAATCTAGGAGTTGATTGACATCCGGGGGGGTTGGAATTCCCTGGGACAACTCTTTGGTTTCATCTATAGGGGAAAATGGAGCTCCCTGCTGAGCAAAAGAAATCACATGAGTTCCAAACTTAGATAAATTTCGAGGGTAGTGCAGCGGAATTTACCTCAAAAGCTTTATTTTCTTCTATGCCAGCTTGATCTACTTTAAGTAGTGCATCCATTGGCAAGTGGGCACCTAGAGGACACACATCATCCGGCAAGAATTTACTTAACAGCTGTGCCCGTGTATTGGACAATTCAGGCTGCGTGTATGTTCACAAGATATCAGTGCAGGATAATTAAACAGAAATTACTAGTTCTTCGATGATATATATATATTTGCTCGGCCAAAATAATTTTTTATTAAAACACATTGCAACATGCACACACGATCCATATATTAATAAAACCATAAAATACCTAGAACCTCCTAAAAACAATGAATCAGACACATACTTGACCCATATCTGCATGAAACTATAGAACACCTCAGAACAAATAACACCAAAATAAAAGCAGCCGAGAATTTCCTGGAAGCGCAGAAACACCGAAACATACTCCGTAAAAGCACCCAAAGTTCATTTACAAAACACAAAAGCACAATAAGAGAGAATAACCCGGACTAACACCAACAAAGAAAATGATATATCCAACAACAAGAAGGAAAGGATTGAATTGGGATAAAAAAGCTTACTTCTGATGAAATCCCCAAACTCTGTACAATCTCAGATGCAAGGTTTTCCCTGCGTTGCATTGGGATAATCTCAATTTGTGAGAGAGTCTTTAAAGCCAAATTATCATCTTCTTCAGATCCATAAGCATTTGTTGGGAGGTCAGGCCTAGTGTCAACTGCCTTTAATTTGCATTCTTCCACCAAGTGCAAGAATGGATCATCCTATTAATCATATAACGATAACAAATGTTTAATTAACAGATGGAAAAAAAAATCCAGAGGTAACAAGTATGGAAAAGAAAGTAGTGAAGATCATGACAGATAGGTTTTCATACCATTCTTTCTGTTAGAGTAACCTTGGCAAAATAGGCAATAGGAATAATATTGAATGCTTTTGATGAAAATAGGATCATTGAAGTTGCCAAGGTGAAAAGTGATCTGCGGCACGACGGTGGAAGAGGCCCTGCAGAAATAGTGGAAGATCAGAATAAGGAGATGATACCCCAGTAACAGATATCAAGTTAGTTGTTTCATTTCCTTATTTTTTAATTCTAAGGATTTGTGTTACAATCTAATTAAAAAGAACCAAGACATATTCCTAAATCCTTCTTACCATATCATGTGCATCATTCATGAAAATAGTTTATAAGAAGTTCCCAAGATATAATTTAAATAGACTTATGTAGAAGTAGAACAGGTTATAGACAAATGTTTCCTGCTTTTACATTTGAACTTGTTGATGAGAAATCAGATTTGGACCATTTACCAATTTGAGGCAAAATCTAGCATTTTTAAGCCAATCATAACATGCAAATACTGTCTAGTGACGGTGTATGTGGCAAACTGGCACTTGATTATAAAATGCTTCACTTAAAAGATTTGAAAGAACAAATCTGCTACATTTCCTATTGGATTTATGTCCTTAAGAGAGCTCCTTACATTTCCAATATCAATACTATTGTTTCCTTTTTCTTTCTGCAGGAGAGAAACCTTGGTGTACGTATGTGCTAAACATTTTGGACTATTACTATGATTACGGATTAAATAAACAGTATTAGTTTTTGTTTCAGGCAACGCAGACTCTAACCCTCTATTTTTATTCTTCTGTTAATTATTATTATTATTATTTGCCGAGGAGTGTTGTTGAAGACTTAGGTGAGGAAGCAAACACCAGTAAAACCCATGTGATTGCAAATATAGATACAACTCTGGACACTCACCTCCATCATTAAGAGCGATGCTTCGCAACGAAAGGGCTAGCTGGAAACTACGAACGAGAGCCTCATTGCTAGAATTCTGCATTATATCAAAAATGAAAATACAGAAATTAAACCTTCCAAAAGAATGAATATTAGTTGGATGTTGCCTATACAATTTTCATATAACATACAATTAAAAGACTTAATAAGTTCTCCCATAGACTACACAAATGACTTGCAAAGTTAAAGGTTCCATGTTAGCCTACACATGTTTCTTTATGTAAAAATGAGACCCTAATATTCTAGGAAGAATTATTGCACTTGTTTCCGACCCCAAATTCATTTCAGGAAGCAACAGTTGAACAAATACCTTGGCTCGAGTGAAGAGCAACACAAGGCTGTACGTATGAGCAATGGCTTCATAGTTTTGTGGTGTATTTTGTGGAGAGACAGACTGTGCCCAAATTGATGAAAGCAAGAGACTAATCTGGGTGCTACTAAGCCGTAGAGAATGGGCCTCCTGACATTTGACAGACAAAAATAGTTACATAAAAATAAGTAAAAAAAATTCAAATGCATTTTAGTTCTAATCATTTCAAGTTACCGTATTTGAATTGCTTGGAGAAATTTCATCTGTTTCCAACGATACAGGGAGATATCTTGAACTATACGCACGACTATAAGATGACTTCAACCGATTCAGAATTGTATTATTGCTGTTTTTCACTTCACCCTCACTTGCATTGTTTCCATTTTCTACAAAAGAACTCTGCCTTGAGGATTTTTCCTTCTTTAGCTTCTCCAAAAGGGCAGCCGATGAAGAAAAGACAGAGACAGTCCTTGAAAGTGTTCTTGGAATAGCTGCGGGTTTGTTTTCTACTGAAGTAACAGAGGATTGTTGAGGGCAAACTGAAGTGGGAACAAGAACAACAGAGAAAATACGGTGAGCACCGATTCGTGTTTCATGGTCAGGGTGTACCATAGCTGGGAGTAATTGATGGAACAAAGACTCGGGAAATGCCTATGGGAACCAAGAAACACCATATAATTAAAAATACTGAATACAACACCCTGAAAAGTTAATCAACAAAAAAAATAATTAACAATTATGATTATTACCTTGTTTATATAGGATGGGTTTGGAATTGAGGCAACAACTTGAGCAGTGCGATAAACAACAGAGACGGTTGTTCTGGCTATAACTGTAATATTTGAGATGTTCTCCAACATCACAGCCATAGCATCAAGAATTGGACCTGCATCTCCAACCTGTTCAAAGTAGCTAGCCCAATTTTTAAACTATCCAGTCACACTAAAACTTAGGAATGTCAAGAGAGTGATCCCACCTTTTGCGATAACTGTACAAGGCAATTATCCACAGCTTCTTTAAAATTCCTGTTCCATTGTATAACTTCGGCTCCCAAAGTTGCATCATCAAGTGAGCAGTGTATGCTCTTCTGTAAATGCCTCATAACATCACTAATTGCACCAAGTATTGGTATAGAAGGTTCAACTTTTGAATGTCGAGCAAGAGAGGTTGTAACCTCTAGAACTTGAAGTTGCATGTCAGGTTGTTTGAGAACTGTTTTGTGGTCAAGATGCTTAACTAATAAGGATAGCAATAAATGTGTATCCTGCCCTGCAAACAGAGGGGAAAAAAAATAGGACCATTTTATCACACTTGTTACAAGTAAAAAAAAATGATGGGAAAAATAAACAAAAACAGAAATAATCAGGCATATTGACTGTTGAAAATGCATGCTACCTGAGCTCTCCAGTAAAAGCTGCATATCCTTTAAGACTGGAAAGGCAAGACCGGTTTGAAGAGACCATGAGTCTTCGTTATCAAAATAATGAAACAAAGACTCAAGAACCCTTCGTGCTGTTGTAGCTTCCTTGGCTAGGTTTGCCATGTTATGTAAGCAAACCTTGGACCAGAAGGAGGGATTCCGGGCATCTTCCCTGTGATAAGAGGGAAATAAAGGAACTCATTGAAAGGTAATTATTTAAGATAAATAAAGAAATAAAATACAAAAATGCTTCATGTGATTACACTGAGACATTTAGTTCTTTTTCATTCACAATTGTATCCCAAGAAGGAAATGTGACGGGGGCATGACCCTCATCTTTTAGCATGTCTTCTTCCGACTGACTTTGGGAACCATTAACGTTCTCTGAACTTTTCCTTGGGTCTCCATAATTTTCCAAGACTACTGAAACAATCTGTTTTGATAATTAAAAACAGAAAATGAATTTGCCAAAATAAATCACCAATGAAAATACTCTGAAATTGAACAAACATGGAAATAGAGACAGGATAAGTTTGAATAACACATCTGTATCATAAGAAAACAAACTGATCATACTTTTACCTAGCTGCTTTGCCCATATCAGAAAGTCATGAATGACTAGATTGAGGATTTATAAATGAAACAGAAAACATGCAAATATAGGCAACTGAGAAAATAAATAACAGGGAAATAAACTTGCAATGATATGTAAATAGGTCTGAATCTGCTTACATTATCAAATTCCACTGAAATGTGAGAGTGTATTCCCATAAACCGAATCTGCACAACAAGCAAAATAGATAATTGAACTTCCATATACAGTTTGAACAACGAGGAAAATATAAGCAGTAAAAAAGAAAGAAAGAAAGAATTAGTGAAATGGAAAATATAATCGCCATTACAACTATTTCCAAATGAAAGTATTCTATGCTGCTATGAAAAGCCTGAGACACATTGAAACAGATAAAGATTTGCATTTACAACCTTGAATTTTTCTGGTTAATTACCTATTTTCATGAATGGCTGAATCTAAATTAGCTGTAACAGATATGGTTCTATTCGCCACTCTACCTAAGCTCATTCATAGTAAGATACTACATAACTCTGGTTTAGTTTCACTATACATGTTGCACAATAGTTTCGTCTGGTTTAGTTTCTCATAGCTTATTAGTACATATTATATGATTTAAGGTTTCTTTTTATCATATATATATCCGGAAACCAAACAAAAAGTTAAGCTCATGCATTTCAAAAGAAGAGAAGCCATTTGAATGTGTACCATTGAAGAAAGTGCTTGCAGCCCAGCTGCACATAGATTCCTTTCCTGTTCACTCTCTCCAGCAGTATCTTGACCTAATTGATATAGTTTTGGAATAAAGCCTTCTAACTTGAACATGCAAGTTCCATCCTCCTGCAAAATTTCGCAAGATAAAATGAGTTTCAAGCATGTTGCCATAAATATATCAACTTTTGAAAATAAATGAACTGCAAGCTAGAGGTCAATTCAACATGAGAAGCATACAAGTAATGCCAAAAGCACCAACCTGATTATTTAGAAAGTCAAAAAGTGTCTGGCATCCTATGATTCGCATCTCATCATGCCGTGTTTGATCCAACAGAGTCTCTATAATGCTCAATAAGCTACTAGAAAACAGTGGCCTATAAAATTATTGATAACCAGAAATCAAATGAGTTGAGGGGAAAACTCCAAGTAGAAGCAAGATAAAAGTATTTCCGTCATTAAATTGAGATATTACCCTTCAAACTACAA
Organism: Abelmoschus esculentus; assembly: GCA_035048815.1. Lineage (NCBI taxonomy): Eukaryota > Viridiplantae > Streptophyta > Magnoliopsida > Malvales > Malvaceae > Abelmoschus > Abelmoschus esculentus. The sequence continues at coordinate 4,122,810 of JAUCBN010000039.1, forward strand.
TATGGATGTTTTATATTTTTTGATAAAAGGTTGTGAAAACAAAAATATCTAGTCCGCCTAGAAATCTTTTAGCCATAGATCACAACGGTCCATTCCCTATCTCCTGATTTGGTTCCATAATTAAATTCAAAAGATCTCATTACGTGAAAGTCTTCGCATAACCAGAAAGTAAGATATACAAACCCTTAAATTTTGTAAGGAAATCAACTCACATTTGCTCCTTACAAGTGACCAACAGTTTCCTGTAAATGCACATAACAATTATCACGGATTGAAACTTCTCATTTCTCAACTCCTTGTAACACCTTTGCTCAAGGAGACTAGTGATCTGGTCATAAAATTTGCAAGAATCAGTTATAAGAATGATTAGCATGATTCATTAACTAGATTACTAGCCTGCAGAAACTTGGATCCAATGAAAAAGAGAATAGGTCAGGTTCTTAATTCATAAAGCTAAATAAAAACCTTAAAGTTATTTATAAAAAACTTACCCTTTTTTGCACTCAGTTCTACAGAAACACAATCATTATTAATTTGCAAATTATGTTCTCAATGAGTAGAAAATTTTCATTTTAAAAAAGTGCAAAATGCAGGCATTTGTCGTAACAAGATATCAACATGCATTTTTATTCACAAGTATTATATAATTTCAACAATCTCTTATGCCAACAACAAATGCATGCACAACTGAGAACAACAGTAGATTTCAAAATATCATCAATCACATCCAAAGCATTATCCTGAGGCTTTCAAATATATTGTACCTTCGGGATGCGCAAAGGATTCTTTGCAGCGTATTCACATAGTTTTCCTATATTGCGTTCATTCGGTCCTTCCTCCTATCAGAAGAAAAATAGATTAAATTGTATGATGAATAAAGTAGAAGAAAAACATTTTACAACAAAAGAAAACTAAATGTTAAAGCTGTAAATATCATCCACAATAAAGTTAGAGACTAATTAACACTAAGTTTTGCATAGCTAAACCCTATTTAACATTGAATTATGTTATTTCTAATTGGTCAGTCAATTGCCACCTGCCTGACGCTGTATTATGAAGTAGAACATATACGAATAAATATAAATCTGGGAAAAGTACTATCAAACCCTACACATAAAGCTAGCACAAGCTAACATAACCGGCCGTTGAGTACATCTTCAAAAGTAAAAAAATATGAGGAGCCATGTATTACTAGGATTACAAAATGTGTGAATTTACAGAAAGCTTGAAACCACAAACCTTTTTACGAGGAAATATATCTGCAATCATCTTCTTATACCTCTTAACAGGCTGCCTGGACCTTGTACGCAGTCCAGGGCAAAGGAAACATAGGCTACCACATGCAGGCATGACATGCCTCGAAATGGCTCCGGAGATGCTCATTGTTGTATTTATGATTTTCAATTATATATAGCACCTAAGAATTTTATAAGATCCTTCTGCTTTCTTTCCCTTCTAAGTCATGAAAAGTTGGACTTCAATGTCCAGAAGGGAAAGAAAAGCTTTACAACAAATGGATACCCAAAAATCCAATCACCAACCTATGAACAACAATCCTGATTCCAAAACATTCAAGTCAATCTCCAAATCAAACCAAGCTAAATACCATGAATATCTGCTATCAAAACCTGGATTAAAAATTACAAAAAAAACAGAGAATGTATCAACAAAAGGCAATGTTGAATCGAAATTCAATGAGAATCCAACAGAATAGGATTGAATGATTAAAAATAACAAAAGGGTATCCGGAAAAATGCAAATTTTGAAGAAGAACAAACTAATAAATACAAATGGATGACAAAAAATGAGTTTTTCATCAAACAATATTTCTAAAAAATTAAAAAAGATACCTTGAAACATGCCAAAAATGGCAGAGCTGAGGCTGGAAATCTAAGGCATGGTAAAGAATCACCGCGTTTCCAGCCTTTGCCCCAAACAGCGAAATCCAATTAACCTCTTCTTCTAAATATATCTGCTAAATAAAAATCCAAAGGTTGCATCAGTTTAACGTCTGAAGCTTCCCAAATAACTTAAATACTTTGAAGAACACAACTTAACGGTAATATTATGATTGACCCCCCTATGTATCATCATATTACATAACACTCCATTTATTTATAATTATTTTATTTCGAGATAAATTATAAGTTTATTATACAAATCGATACTTGAATTCGATAATTCTTTTTCGAATTAGGACCTGAATTTAAAAAAATCTCAAATTGGTAACTATATTTTTTTTTAAAAAAAAATCTCAAATTGATATTTAATATTAATTGTGATATTTTAACAATTAATTAAATTATAATTTTTAATAATATTATTATTTTAATTGGTCAATGAATATTAATAATTTAATTTGTTGTTAAAATGTTAAATCAATATATATTAATTAAAAAACTGAAGTTGAATTATCAATTTTATAATATTAAATTGGTTGAATTATCAATATATATTAATTTTTTGAAAGCTTTTTGATGAATTTTAGCCCTCGTTGTGTATCCAAAGTGTTTCGGAAACTTCCTCACTCTATGCTCCTCTTCACGATTAACATTACCTTCACTCCACTATTGATGTTTACTTTTTAGAATACACTATCACTTTAGTTCATGATTTAGCATATATTAAAAAAAAAAATATTTACTTGGTATATCCATAAGTGATAATGAGCCGAGCTCGAGCTAGCCCAGGCTCGGCTCGGCTTGGAAACAAGCATATCTAGGTTCGGCTCGGCTCGAGGTTCGTCAAGTATAGAATTTTAGGTTTGAGTTTGACTCGAAAATAATATTACTGGATTCGACTCGGTTTGGTTCGAAATGGACAATTTTCTATATTATTGTGTTTTATTATTTGTTTATTTATTTGTATTTTATTTTTTACTTGTAGTTTTGTAAATTTGTTTTAGTTGATAATATTCTATTTATTTTTAGTGGATTTACTCTCAATTATTTTATTATTTTTCTTTGTTAAAAAACTATTTTCAATGTATGTATATATATATATATAAATATATATGTATGTTTATATATAATTATTCCGAGTCTATTTACGAGCTTTTCGAGCCGAATCCGAGCCTAAGTCGAGCTCACTCGAGCCGAGCCCGAGTAGCTCGCGAACCGGACAGGCTCATTATCACCCCTAGGTACGTCGAGTCGAGTTTTATAATTTTTTATTTTTAATAAAATTTGTTTGGTACGACAAGTTTTATAATTTTTTAATATAATATTTAAAATATTTTTAACCTTTGATTAATTTATCATTTTAATCTTTATTTTTTAAAATAATTTAATCTTTATTTTATTTTAAGTTAAAATAATTTTTTTTAAAGTTTTATAATTTAATCTTTACGAATAAAAATTATTAATCAATTAAAAATAAATGATTTAAAATGACATGATAAACTTATATGATAATGCATGTGGCGATAGTAATGCTATATAAATAAAGAATCTGGGTTTAAAGAATGTAAAAAAATTTAAAAATTATATAAAATATTTTTTTTCTAACGTGTCATTCTGCTAAGTTATTTAAAGTTATTTATCATCGGTTAATTAATTAAGATGTTTTAGTTACAGAAGAAATATTTTGATTTAAAATAAAACATTAAAAATGAAGTGATTTTAAAAAATAAGGATCACAGTAACTATTCGATTAAAGTTTAAGATATATTTTATCATTATTTATTCTTTTAATGGTTATTTTATAGACGTTCAATATCAATTCCTATTAAAAAATAAAAACACATAAAACTAGTTATATCAGCCATACGAGATATACTAAAAAATTAAAAATCCATGAAAATCATCATACCAACCAGATAAATTCCTAAAATAGACAAATAGATTAAAAACTATATTTTTAGGGTAAAATGCAACGGAGATCATTTAATTATGGATATGGTTATATTTGGGTCATTTAATTATTAAAAGTTATATTTAGGTCATTCATTTATGGGTAAAGTTATATTTGGGTTACCCAATTATTAAAGGTTACATTTAGATCACTTAATTATAGATAAAATTACATTTGAGTCACTCTTCATATTAGAAAAAAAAGTTTATCAATTAACGTATTAGATTAATTAATGATTTCAAATGAAGTACTATAATGTTAACAAGGGTATATAAGTGATTTAGAAGAAAAAAAGACTAAATTGATGTACTTTTCTAAATACGAAGAGTGGCCCAAATGTAACCTTACTTATAATTGAATGACCCAAATGTAACCTTTAATAATTGGGTGACCCAAATGTAACCTTAACTATAAATAAGTTACTCAAATGCAACTTTTAATAATTAGGTGACCCAAATGTAACTATAGTCATAATTGAGTGACTTTTGTTGAATTTACCATTTTTTATCAAATTTATATATAATATAAAAAACAACATATTTTAGTAAAATAACCTCAATCCCTACCTTGTCTCGCATTGTTTCGCTTCGATTTGAATTTTATTTAACAAATACAAATTATAAAAATACATTTTAATGAATAGTTCGTATATAAAATGATTAAATTATTTATAAATGAGCTTGGATTAATATTAAAACAAGGGTTGATTATGTTACATATCATTAAATTATTATTATTGATTTTTTGTTATTAAATTTTAATTGACCTAATTTTAACTTTAAATTTTGATTTTTGAATTTCTTACTCTATCATTAAATTTTTAATTGCATGGTAATTGAGGAGGATGTTAAATTAAAATAATATCGTTTTAATGTGATTATTTTTAACGTTCATGTCACTTAAAATGGTTTTAATATATATATATATATATATATATATATATCAAATTTTAATCGAGATTAATATAGTTTTACTTTTTAATTTAATTTCTAAATATTTTAATTTAAAATTAATTCTTATTTATTTTTAATTTTTATAATCTATTCTAATTTTATTAATATAATTTTATTTGTTTTCAATTTAGTCACTAACATTTTTGTTAATCCAAAATTAACCCTTATTTATTTTTAACTTTTATAATTTAATTTGGTATTTTAATATAATTTTATAAATAACATAGAAGATTAAATTAAAAAAAATAAAATAAGGTGTAAAAATTAAATTACAGAAACTTAGATGATAACAAAAAATTGATTTTCATTAATTGTTAAAATAATATTTATTAAATCAAAAAATGTGTATTACAGGTATAATGCAGTAATCCCATGGCACAAGTTAAACAAAGATGTATACCATCTGTTGTCTTCCCTAAACAACCAAATGTAAATTCAACCGTCGATTTGAGTACGGTCTAAATAAAGACCGTTACACAGAATGATAAAAAGTTCGATATCTTTGGATAATTTTTTTTTAGTTTTAAAGTCTTGTGGATGAGAAAAACAGTTGATGATACAACTTTTGTCCCGATTCCGACCCGACTCCGTTCTGAAACAGTCAAGACCCGGAGTGGCTACCAGCTATCCGGGTCTTGCACCAAGAACACATGCAGTCATCAGGGAACCGAAGTAATACATTTGCAGCAATCAGCTGCGTAGAAAGCTCCAAGGCCCCATGCCAGTTCCTATCCTGTAGAACAATGTTTCATGACAAGTGTTAGACTTAGAATCATCCAGAACCAGAATGTTGCATAATCCAGATCAACTGAAAAGAAAAAGTCTGTTTGGTTCCTCAGAAACCACCATTGCAACATAAAAATGGCAGATAGCATCGATGAAATTGTTACCGCAATAGACCCGCGAACACGCGCAGACACATAAAGATGGTCAAAGCAACCCAGATGCCAACATAGCCATGGCTTGAAGAAAGTATGAACAAGCAAGAGATGCTCATAATTGCCACCATAACCTAGGGAAAACGACATATAAAAAGCTTTGAACATTGTTGGATATTACGAGGTAGGCTGAATCTGCAAAATCCAAACTAACCATGGTGTAGGCTGAATATGCAAAATCCGAAGCTCCATAGTTAACTCCATCGAAAACGAAGGATAAAGCATTGATAGGTTGAGTTAATGCAATGAACTGATCAAAAAGAAAATGTCGAAAACCGAACATGTTAGTATTCGAGGAAAGAAAAGAACATCAGTAGGATTTTTTGATGGAGGGAAGGGAACTATACTGGAAAAGTGATGTTCATGAGCTTCAAAACATCTACATCCTTCGTAAACAAATTCGAAGCAAATTGCGATACAGATGCTAGGATAAATGATAGCACAAGCCCCAAAACAACACCAATCTGCAGATAGAAATCATAAGCAGAATTTAGAGCATGAAGCAAAGTGAAACTAGTGAAGGTTAATGTTAGTGTAGTGTTAGTAAATAGTACCTGCAGCACCCGAGAAGCGGCTGCGACCGTCTTCTCAAAATCTTTCTTCGCAAATGCACTTGCAAGTATTGCCTGGAAAAGGTGAGAAATATGTTGCAGTTTATTCTTTGGAAAAATATTGTAATTGCAGTTTGAATCTATGGCTTTAAGGGATGAAGGGAAAGCAAGGAAGCTTATGCTTTCGATTGGTTCCTAGCAAAGCAAATTTCTTAGAGAAAAACTTGTTGATATGGGGCAAACATAATGTAAAGGTGGTTCATTAAATTAAAATGAAATCTTACTTGTCCTGCAACAGCTACTCCATCAGCAAGCAAAGAGGTTGCCAACCAAATCTGCAAGCAAACCTGAAATGCAGCCATTGGTTTCGGTCCCAGCCTAGCTGCTAATGAAGCTGCCACGGTCATACAGGACGTCGCGGATATTACCTTAATCAATAGCTGAAATCCTGGAGTGGTTACATCAAAGATATCATAATCCTGCAACTGTTTTATATAATTTTCTTCCTTACAGCAATTGAGTTTTATTTTACTTGAAACAATTAAACATCCTTTTTTAGGTTGTTAAGTACCATAATCAAAGCACTCACCACTTTTAAGAAATCGACCGAGTTGTAGCTCCTTAAAATTTGGAGGCAACAGGACGACATTTTCGACTAATCTCCAAACGAGTATGAGAAAAATCAAATACCTACAAATATGATGCAGTAAGTGATTAACCAGATGAAGACACATTAAAAAGACCAGACATATGATGCAACCAATGAACCAAGAAAAAGAAAATAACTTACTGAGCAACTACATGAGCAATGGCTGCACCATTCGCACCCAGACGAAGTGTGAATATAAGTATAGGGTCCAGAAGAATGTTCACTGCATCTCCGATGACTGCACTAGCAATTGCAAACAACTATAAGGGGTAGTTTACTCACAAACTGTGATAAATGATGAGATTCTGTATAACAATGTTTCGCATTCGTAACACGACTGAGAATCCAAAATGACAAGATATGAAACTAGTTCTGCAATGGCAGCCTTTAGTAGATCCTACAAATCCAATGTACAATGTGCAAAACATCCATTGAATCCAATGGTAGCCTTCAGTGAATTCCTTTTATAACATGATTATTGATTAGAAGGAAAGCTGACTGACCGATAGCATATAAGGGAGTTTTAGTATCCTTTAATCCTCTGAAAACCCCTTGCGCAGCTAACGAGAGAAGGATAGCTGGAGCACCGAGTGATCGTAGTGTCAAGTATTGTTCGGCTATCTTGAGCATAGGAGAATCCTGGAAAAAGCAAAAGCAGTATCATTACATGTTAACAGAATTGAGTCATTCATATGCTCGAACACGTGCACGAAATCGTGAATCGACGATGACATTGCAATAAGGGAATTACAGAAATGAACACTCACTGGTTTTACTCCCATGTATAGTAAGAGAGGTTTAGCAGTGAAAATGAGGAACAAAGTTTGAATTATTCCCAGAATGCAACCAACAACCATAGCTGAAGATGCTGATGCTACATGCTTTCTTTTATCCTCAGATTTGGATATCTTCTTGTCACCGTTGCCTGCATATGACATGTTCATATTCTCAATGCTAAAATTACAGACAAGCCTAATCAAGCTAAATGTAACTTATCAAAACTCAGATTAGCCTTTCAACAAAAGCAGGGAATGAGGTTGTGGAAAGCATACCAGTTAGAGGCACCTTTTCCTGGTCATCATCATGATTACATCTGACATTTTCAACATCTTCTTCTTCTTCTTCATTTTCTTCTTCAACAATACCAGATTTAATAGTAGCTTCTTCCTCAGCAACAAAAGAAGTAGTGATACTAACTAGTGGGAACATGGTAATCCTTGATACTTGATTAAAAATGGCAACCGACACTCCGACCGAAGCCAACTCCACGGCACCTACATGAAAACATTGATATGCAGAGAATGAAACCAAATCTTATAACTGATAAAGTAATAGCTCAGACTCAGAAATCAACCATTAATGAAAAACATTATGTATAGAAGAAATGGTGTCTGAGAATACAAACTTCAGCTACATATCAAAAACATAACCATAAAACTGATGATTCAGAAACCATACAAAGCTATAATCATATGCTAATATGTGAAAACATTTGACAAACAACTGAACACAAACCTAGGCGACCAATGAATGCTGTGTCTATTAGAGAAGCAATAGGGTCTGCCATCAAAGCAAGCGTCGCAGGTAATGCAATGTTTGCTATTTCTATCCCCAGTTCATCCTTGTTCAGCACATTCCTGCAAAATCATTATGATCAAAGACTTATAAAACACCCTACATGATGGTTCACACCGTCGCGGCGTCTCTTCTTCTTCGATTTTATAAAAAATACTACTTGGGAAAATGAAGAACACCTTGAATCTCTGAAAAGAGTGAAAAGGGGAAACTTTCCCTTATATTTCCACAGACTTGAAGAGCCATCAGCCTCCATGAATAGAGTGTGGTTGTCCAACAAGCAACTGGTGTGTACCAAGTTCAAACTTTCTCCAGAATTTTGTTTTTAAAGAAGAAGAAAACAAACTTGAAAGGCTAAGATTTCACCACCTTTGTATGACCGTGACAATTTCAAAAACAAGGAAAGGAATTAGCATTGGCTAGATTTTCCCTTGTTTTAAAAAGAAATTCTACACGACCAGGAATCGCATAAACCTCCCTTAGACAAACAGGTCCCCAGAACTCCCCCCAAAATGTTTAAAACAATGATAGAAAGTTACTCATCAATGTAGAGAAGTTAACAATCTTTTGACAAATAATAAATAACAGGATGGAGGGTGACAAGGGAGAAGTTGTAAGAAATTGCTGGAGGACCACGAAGTGCAACAGACTCTCCACCTGTTTCGGTCGTGGTTTGAACAGGACAGGATAATGATCTTCTTGCACCGTGGTCTTCAGCAATAACTTGCTTTGATTTGAAAACGAGGCTGGAGCAGATAAACAAGCTGTTTCTTTACATATATATAAGGAAAATGGTGCATGCATTTCATGGAGGATAAACAGACAGCCATCTCTCTGGCTCCGCCACAGCAATTCTACCATTCATTTTTTTACTAAGAAAAGAAAATTTTCTTGCAACCCCCTTAGAAAACGATATCCAGAGGATTTTTTCTTCTATATTTAGCGGTTGGAACAACTACAATTTTAATAAAAAAATTATATATCGAGTCCGACTTATTACATTGGTCTCAATCAATAAAAAGAAGCAATTTCTAAATACGATTTCAATAATTTCTCATGTGATAATAATATTGTAAGTTAATAAACACAATAACAAAAACTCTTATCCATATATGATTTATCTGTTTTAGATTATTTTTTTTAAAAATAATATCCGCTGCATGTTAAATTTACCCACTTTTCTTTCTTTCCTATTTTCTTGTGTACCAAGTAACCCATAAATTAATTTTCCTTCCATTTTCCCTTCTCTCACTCTTTTTCTTCCATTTTCAGCAGAACCAAACACAACCTTAGATTTTCTCTTCTTTTTTTTTCCCTTCCCTTTGAACCTCGATTTTTTTTGGTTTAACGTATTTATATTCACTTATATCATCTTTCTTTTTTATATATTTTTTAATTTTTGATGACATACCGAAAAAGATTAAATATCCGACACCAACATTTTCATAAGGACAAATTTGTGTTCTGTTCTGTTGAGTTTAGGTTAATTTGATAATAAATAAAAGTTTGAGGTCTAAAATAATATAATAAAAATTTAAAGATTAAAATGATTAAACTGGTAAAGTCTTAAGGTAAAAGAGAGTCAATTTTAACTTTATTACTCATAATCTCTACGTAAAATAGTAAAATTGTACGGCACAAAAACCATTACGCAAGAAGTATTGATAAATAAATAAATAAATAAATTTAACTTAGAATGTTTATGCATTGATTTTTTTTTATCGATTTACATTCGATTCAGAAAGTTATCATCTCAACTCGAATATAAATCTATCTCAAATTTTATAATAGAAACTTAAATTTAATCTGGCTTAACATAAATAAATAAATAAATAAATAATTTTATTATTTTTATTTGATAAAACAGAGTTAATTGAAAAATTATAAATAAAAGGATGACATTATAATAATTATTTTATTTTTGTTAGATAAAATAAAGAGATAACTATATATATAAATAAAGAGACAAACATTATAACAATTATACCTAAATATTTAAAATAAAAGATAAATTATTATTTTGGAATCAATCGAATATTTTTACTTTAAACTTAAATTTAATCCGATTTCATCCACTAAAAATCTTGATTTGACTCTAATGTCAACCTAATTTTTTTAAAATCCTTATTGTATAAATCAAGTCAAAATATATTAAATTTAAATCAAATATCAAATAATCATCCCCAATTAAAGTCTGATGTAAAATTATACGATCCAACTAAATAAATACTAATACAGGCTCATACTCTGAAAACAAAAAGGAGTAGTAAATAATAAGAAAAAAAACATCAAAAATAAAAATAAATTAAAGATTATTTATCTCATGCAGTCAATGGCAGATATATGTATAATCTAAAATTTTTTAAATAATTATTTTTTAAATACTAATATAGCCTTAAAACTCTTGAAAATAATTATTTTTTAAATTTTATATTTAATTAAATATTTAAAATTTTATCAATTCACTTTTTTATTTAACGTTGGTTGTTAAATCTAATAATTTTTAGATTAATTAATATAACATATCGTGTTACAATATTTTTGTTTGTTATTTCAAAATTGTATTAAATATCTTTAAAATTATAATATATTTATATATATTTAAAATTTTAAGAAATAATTTACTAAAAAATTATAAATATTGGATGATAAAAATGTAACAAGTCATATGACAAAAATAAGTAAAAAATTTAATTGTTTAATTTTAAAAATTTAATGATTAAAATTAGTTAAAATTCTTTAATTATTTAAATTGGTTATTTAACAGCTTAATTTAATAAAAATTCAAAAATTTAATTAATTTATTTTTAAAAGTTAAAGGATTTAAAGTACCCTTAAGTCCCTCATTTGATATATCAAAGATGTTTGTTACTTTATGTTAACATTTATATATTTGAACAGGCACAACTTTTTTTTTACTTCACCAAGTACATAAAAAAGGTTTAATAATAAAATGAATATTTAAAATATTTTTATTTAAAATAAATATTTAAAATTTTATTTTTACTAAAATAGGTATTTAATTTTTTTCTGACAAAAAAAATGTCCAAATATATATCTTATTTGATTTTAAAATAAATCAAAATAAAATTTTCAACATCTATTTAAAAAATAAAACTTTAAACACATTTTAATAAAAAAATATTTTAAATTTTTATTATAAAAATATAATTTTGAACACTCATGGATTATTTTTTTTTAAATAATCTAAATTAGATTGATAACTTAGAAAAATAGGGTAAATTGAAAAATATTTTAAAATTTACGACAAAAATTACAGTGTAGAGAAAAATCATCACTTATGGATAGTGACTTGGTAAAGACGTCATCTGCAAATGACAACTTCTCTCTAATTTTATCTCAAATTAATAAAAAAAATTAAATATTCTAAGCTAGAGTAAAATCGTCATCTGCAGATAACTCTTTATCTAAATCGTCACTATAGAAATTTTTTGTTATACTCTGATTTTTATTTAAATTTCAAAATATCTTTTAATTTAGGTATAAGATAATTAAATTTTTAAATGACCGTTAAAATCTAACAATGATGACATGTTATATGCATATGATAATATATTTTAAATGACATGACATCTAACCTATCAAATATATATATATATGAAATATAATTTTATTTCAAGATTTTATAAAATATTAAAAATTAATTAATTCTAAAATGAAAGGCTACTAAACATTCCCAACCCAAACTACGATAGAATCAAAGTCTTATCTTAAAAAAATATGAACACAGTTCGAAATTAATTAATTTTTTTAAGATAAGATTTTGATTCTATTGTAGTTAGGGTTGAGAATGTTTAGTAGCATTTTATTTTAGAAGTAATTAATTTTTTAATATTTTATTTGAATTTTAATTATTTTATATTTTATATTAGAATAAAATTATATTTCATATATATATATATATGTATTTGATAGGTTAGATTGCATGTTATTTAAAATATATTATCATATGCATATGACATGTTATCATTGTTAGATTTTAACGGTTCAGTTATCATGATAGTTAAAAAATAAGTTATTTGTCAAAAAGATATAAGTTAAGGGCTAAATTTATCTAAAAAAAGAATAAGGACCAAAACAATAAAAATTATAAACATTAAGGACTAAAATTATCTTTATACCTTTAATTTATCCTATTTACTTAAATATTTGTTATACTCTGATTTTTATTTAAATTTCAAAAATATCTTTTAATTTACCCTATTTACTTAAATATTGAATATATTTGAATTATTTACCCAAAGTTACCCTCATTTTATAGTTTAGCCCATAGAAAAATATATATATTATTTAGTATTTAGAATTTAAATAAAGAAAAAAATCAGGCAAATGGAATTGTGAAGAAGGTTCTGCTACTGCCACCACACTATAAAATGGTAGGAGTTGACACTTGGCATCCACGAATTTCCCCCAACGAATATTCAATTTCAGGATTCCCTCAATTTTCTTCTTCTTCTTCAAACTTGAAGAATCAAGTAAAAATTCAAAGCTGATGCTGCAACTGTTCTTCTCGGTGGCTTTCTCTGCGGTTCCATTGATCCTTTACATTCCGCCGATCCGTAACCTAAATCTCTTCGTGGATGTAATCGAAGATATGCTCCGAGAGACCAACTTGTACACGTTAGGGATTTATCCTCGTCTCCGCCTCGTTTTTTCTCGGATCTTCCGCTCTGTTTTTCACTAATCCAGGTAGATTCCTTTTCAATAAGACTTCCAATCTAACCCAAATGCATCCTTAATTTATGTTTATTTCATCTTCTTGTTGTGAATTTGTGATGTTCTTATTTTCTGAAATGATACAGTCTGTTAATCTTCATTGTTTCTGTTACAAATCCATAATCTTCTGTTACAAATCCATAATCCATATTACATTTTCCAGAGTATTGAGTTAGGGTTTCGATTCAACTTAATTTAAACCAGTCAATTTCTTATACGTTTTTCCTATTTTTATTTAAAAAAAAAAGTTGCTTTTTCAGATCTTTTTTCGTCGACAAGACGTGGGACAAGGTAGAAGAGAGATCGATCCAAAAAAATTTGAATTAAATTAAATTAAAAAAATTAATTTTTTAATCGAAAATTCATAACTAAAATTGGTACTATAATTGAACAATTAAAAGCTCAGGGGTATAAACAAAAATAACACCGAAAGTTTACTCATATCTAATGTAATTAATTCAAAATGAAAATATAAGTTAATATTTAAGGTAAATTTTATAAATGATCACCAAATTATATTTTAATATTTATTTTAGCAATTAAATTTTTAATTGTTATAAATGATCACTAAACTATTGATTTATTCCAGAATGATCATTGAATCCTAAATCTCGTTAAGCGGAATGACATTGTAATTTAAGTAAAATTATTTAACAAAATAATTAGTTTTTCATATATAACATTTAATAAATTTTATCTTAATTAAAAAATAATAATAAACTTGGGGTCATCATTTACAAAGTCTATCAAATCAATCCTATTTTTATTAGAAATAAACTTGGGCTCATCAAACCCTAACACTTGTTTTAAAATATTATTATAATACTATTTAATAAAAAAATATTTATTATAACATAACAAATAATATATATAATTAGAGAAAATTATTTAATTTAGAATAATATTTATTATAATATAATAAATAATTAAGAAACTCAATAATTTGATTTGTTTTTATAAACTCTATTTGAATAAAAAATTTAAACTCGATTTAATTAAAAATTCAACCTTTCATAAATACAACAAATTGAATTAGAAAAATCGAGACTATCATAATCCCGAGTAGAATAATCTCAATCCTTTATAAACTCCATTGATGGTGTGTATGTCAAATTTCTTGAAATCCATTCTACTACAAATATTTTCTCCTCCATTAAAATTTAGGGTTTCCTACACAACAAAAAATAACAAAATAACTTTGTCTCCCTCTCCCAATCAACCTATCAAGAATTTCTAAATTTAGAAGCTTGACAACTTGTTCAAGGCCCCAGCTTTTGAACATTATTATGGACAAGAAGTGTGAATTTGTGATCTAAGAAGGTCCATTCCCAGTCCCACCACCCATTGCTAATGAAATTAAGTAGAATAATACAAGGCATTGATAAAAATAGATAAACATTTTTTTATCAGTTATCATCACCAATTAACCTTACCCTAGGAGATATCAATGCACTTTAATTCAACAATATTGTGCTTGGAATTTCAAACCCTAACACTTTTGCCAATTTTAGCTAAAAACTCAAATATTTATTGTTTTTTTTTATTTTATTTTGATTTTCATGTCATTCAAGCAAGGTATGGAAAGTAGAGATTTTTGTCAAGCACTATGTATAAATTTTAGTTTATACATTTTTTTTTAATTTTAAAGGTTATATATTTAGTTTAGTGCTTATCGTTTAGGGTTTAAAATTTAGAATTTATGGTTATTATTTATAATTTAGGGTTTAGAGTTTAGAGTTTATGGTTTAAATTTTTAGTATTTTTGTCGATAACATTTGTTTGTTAATGACTTTTATCATTTGAAATGTGTATAAAAGAGATGAGTGTTTAATATTATTCATCTATTTCATTCATCCAGTGATCATAAATTAATGTAAGTTTAATTACTTTACGTAGTATAACTATAAGTAGATCATAACTTTATATGTATCTCCTACATAGTGTAATAACTAAAATAAATCATTCATTTTATTATTGAATGAATGTAAATTTATAGTCGAGATTAATTACTTTTCTCCTTTAAAATTTCTCATTTTCAAAATTTTTAATTCTATTCATCAATTCACACTCACGCAATGATCTAAAATTATGAGATGTTTATCTTCGGAGACTCAAGTTGAAACAACTTTATCTGCAAGGTATGTACAAACAAATATTATTTTATAATTACCTTAAGACCATTAAAAAAAATATATATATATATATATATATAGTAGAATTAAATACAAAAACATATGTTAAATGTATTAATCAAGCAATCTGTAGTGTTAGGTATACATACATGTACACATACAACAGGTGCCTTAAGCATGCCTCTTTTGATTCTTATTTTATTAGACAAACATAAATTATTAAGTAGAGTCAACAACAACATATATATAACCAATAATCATGCAAACTATATTGGAATGGGTGAGGCACATCACTGGTTAATATTAACATAAAATATCTTTAAATATCATTAATTTTTTATTAAATTATTATTATTAAAAATTTAACAGATAATTAATTATATTTTATCGTCTCATATATAATAAAATTGAATATTTTTATTTTCTACATAATATTTTTTTATAAATTAAAATTTATAAATTATAGCGTTGTTCTCAATTCCATATATGATATATTAATATTAATATGTTAATAAATAAAATACTTAAAATTAAAAACACCTCAAAAAACCAATTAAAAGAGACATAAACAAAATAATTAATTTTAATATTATTAAAAACTTTTAGATTAATATAGCTACACAAGTAGAAAAACGCTTATCTAATTGAGGCGATGCCGGCGAATAAGAAGAAAGCACCATCGATGGTAATCGCTTCGTATAATCAATTAATATTTAAAATGTTAAATTAATTAATTTATTCGCAATTCAAATGAAAGTATTAATTTTATAGTTTTTAACATATTAAAATTAATATATGGTGTATGATGAAGTAGACGATAATTTTATAAATTTTAATTTGTAAAAAATATTATGTAAAAAATAAAAATATAATTTTATTTATTTAGATAAAATCATAGATAAGACAGTAAAAATGGTTCATTATTTTTCTAATTTTATTTTGAAATATAATTGCTTGTATTTTGAGTCTTAGAAATTTAAATATTTTAATTCTATCCAAGATTTTATTTTAAATTAATCTTTAAACTTTAAATATTTTAGTTTTATCCTTAAACTATGACATCCATTTTAAATTAGCCTTTAAACTTTTAAGAAATTTAAATTCATCCTTAATTTACATCGCATCATATTATTGCATAATATACATCAATATTCAAAAACAACTAATATTTTAAAACAATTTTATAAAATAGCTAAATACTTTTAAAATTTATGCACTTGAATTAGGACTAAAATTTAGGTATACAATTAAATTAAAAACAATAAATTATGCATTAATGACACTAAATTAAAGTTTCATACTATATTGTAAGTATGACAAAATATTTTTTATAATTTTAAAATATATCCTTTTCAAAATTTGACTTTGGCAAAAGAGTGGTTCAAGCAACTAGCAAAAATATTCAGGGCTACTAAGGTGTCCTAATTTGTTGACCAAAATAATAATATCAAAAAGTCAACTAAATAATAATAAATGAATTCGGGTCGGATTAAGATTAATTTTTAATTATATTTTTACTTTTTTAAATTTATCTATAAATGTAATTTTTAATAGTTATATATATTATAGCTAGGTTTAAATATATTAAGTATATGTATATTTTAAATTTTAAAATTTATTTTTTATGCTTTTGACCATATTTGATAATATTTTTAGATTAAAATTAGGGGTTTGATCGGTTAAATTTGTCTTTAACAATCGATAATTAAAAAAAATCTTTAAATAATTTAAATTTGAATAACTAGTAAAATTAAAAAGATAATTTTATAAATACGAAAATAATATATAAATTAATATCTAAATTTAATAATTAATAAAATTATAATCAGGGTCTAATTAATAAAAAAAATAAAATAGAGGACTGAAGGTTATTTTACATTTTTAGAGTTGATAGTAATTAACAGTAAAATATAACAAAAGATGATCAAGATTTTCAAATAAAAAAATATTATATGGACTCAATTTTACAAAAATATTGAGATTAAATTTATTTTTGAATTAAAAAAAATAAAAACTGAAAATTGGCACAAAAATTATTTATTATCAACATATAACATTTATTCTAGATTTATATGACCAAATATTTATTTACAACCTTTTAAGTTTTTTACTCCCAATGATTGAGTAAAAATATATTTTTATTTATAATATTAAAGAGTTTACTTTTTTGTATCTTCTTACGATATACCTAATCCAAATAGTTTTGTTTTATTAGTAAATATTATATAATATATTTTATATAAATTAAAACAACTAGCTTTGTTCGTTTACATCTTGTATTTTATATATAATATACAATGACAAAACTTATTATTTGGGGAAGATTGTCCGAAATAGGCTAATGTTTATTTTTGTGTATAAGGTTTGTATTTAAATTCTAAATAATATTATTAATTTATAAGAAAAATATTTTATGTATTGACGGTAAAATAATATTTTAAGGTTTAGATACTAAGATTTAGTGTTATAATTAGGGTCAGGTGGGAACGAATATACCCTAAAGGTGGGAACGGTTGTAGCTCCAATCACATACTAATATTTTTTATATTTATTTCATACGTTGAATTTAAATTTTTTATAAAATAATTAAAAATTAATCTTTTAATTTAAAATATAAATTTTAACCCGAAAATCAAAATTTAATTTCGTCTCTGATTATATATCGCATGTCATCTCATAACTTCTTGGAGCTTATTCAAGCTAGGCTGCATAAAAAGTTAGTTTAAATTAGAAGTAACCCATAGAGTTAAGGCTAGCTAATTGGATTTTAGTTATTAAAGTAAATATGAGATAAGTAGAATTAAATGCTCTAATTATTAATTTTTAATCGACAAAGATGGAGACATTAAAAGTTTTTGTTCCTATTAATTTTTAGAATTTATAAGAAAGAAATAGAAGAGAAGTTTTGATTTAAAAAATTAAAAAATAATTTGTTATCACTATTATCAACTGTCAGATTAATTTCCAATTGAATATTACTAATCTTTTAATTAAATAGATATTTTCGATTATTAATATCGATCGATGATCGATTTTTAAAAAATACGTAAAATATGAAACAAATGAATAATAATTTTAAAGAAATTATTATTGGTTTACGTAAATAAACAAAGCCTTTAAAATGTACACATTAAATAATTAAAATGATTGGTTAAAAAGAACTGACAAACTCTTAAGTTTGAAGTGGTTGAGATACAAGAGAGGTTTAAAAATTAATCAATGATTCTATAACAAATGTAACATTATTAAATATTATTAAATTAATTAATAAAAATAAAAAAATTTAAGTACTCAAATTATAATTAATAATTATATTTTGAGTTTATCACTTTTTTATTAATTATACTTTGAGATTTTTAATTTTTATTAATTAATTTAATAATATTCAATATTAATGATATTTAACGGTATTCGATATCCATTATAAAATTTTCCTAAATTATATCATATTTTTATTTTACTTGAACATTTATTTCTAACCCTCGAATCAGGGAAAAAAATGTGTTCAAGTCTTCTCTGGTTTCGAAAAGGATATCTTGGAACCGCTTTATCTGAAAACTTGGGGATGGAAAAAAGAAATTAAATATTTAGTTATGGAGAGAGAAAAAAGGGTTTGTCTTTTGTTTATCAGAAAACAAGGAAGTCTTCACTTTCTTTTAAAAACCGACGCCTTGCTTTCTTTCCTGCTTGCTTGCTTGATGACTATTGAGCTGATGGAGGAGAAACAAATGATTTGCAAAGGAAAACAAGGAAGGTGGTTTTGCCATTCATGCTGATGCTGATCAACAAGTTATCGTCAACTAGAACAAAAACAGAAAGAGGAACAAGGAACTTAACTTAGCCTTAGACTTAGCTAGCTTTGGTTTGGTTTGGTTTGGTGGTCGGGTCTAGTTGTTTTCATGGCTACCAGTAGAGGCGACATGAACCAATCCATCAAACTACACCAGATGCCACAACAAATACAAGACCAGAATCAACATCAGAAAACTCAGATGCCTTATGCACTCATGCAATCATCCTCTTCATCTTCCTTTCATGGAAACTTCATGTAAATTTCTCTGGTATTTTTTTACTATAGACAGCAAAAAACTAGAATTCATCTGTTTTGTCTGAAATAAGCAGAAGCAAAGAGACGGGAGCTTACGATTTGGGTGAACTAGATCAAGCCCTTTTTCTCTACCTTGATGGACAACAACCCTCCACAGGTCAAGAACAAAGACGTGAGTGTTCGTTCTATTTCTCTTGTTCATTTTCTGCATCTTCTGTTATCAAGATTCTTATCCGGACAGGTCCTGCTTTTTTTTATCACACAAAAAACATGTTCATGTTCTGCAACTGCAACAGATTCAATCTGCCACATAACTTCCTTTTTGACCAGATCCTTACAGAAAACAACCCGAAAAGCTAGCTGATTTTTCATTTCTTTCTCTTTTTTAATCATGTTATCAGTAGCGTTGCACCATGACTTGTAACAAACACCTCCATGATCATGATTTTCTTTACATGTGCTGACAAGTGTACGTTTAGTGGGGGAGTATGGGTTTTCTTTGCCCTTTTCCACTCTTTGTTTCTTTTTTCTCTCCTTTCCCCCCTTCTGTTTTGATGGAATTGATGGAACAAAGCTACAAATGGATGCATGACGATCCCTATGTTTTCCTTTCTTACATCTCTTGTCTTTGTCTCCCTTCCCTTTCTCTTAACTTCGAGTTAATTAATGTTTGCAGATAACTCAGTAATGAGGCCTCCGACGCTCAACATTTTCCCTTCCCAGCCGATGCACGTTGAGCCACCATCATCAACAAAAGTAAACCCTTAGTATTATTATAATTGATCTACAGTTTCTTTATTAAAATATACTGGGTTTGTTTTGTATTTGGTAGACAAGTACAGGATTAGTTTCTCCATCAACTAGTGGTTCAAAAAGACCATCAGAGCCGTCCATGGAGTTGGCCAACCCCCAAAACGATGCTTCAGCTTCTGCTCCGAATCAGCCAGCTAAACCTGTCAAAGTATTTTTGGTTCTTCTGAATATAAAAAATGAAGACACATATAATATATATTTAAATCATGAACTTAGACAAAACTCATGCATTATCTTATTGGAAGGAAGAAAAAAATAAACTGAGATTCCCATGGTTTTGATTTGTTTGACAAATGCATGTCTTGATGTAGCAGCGGGAGGGGAATCGAAAAGGACCAACTTCAAGTTCAGAGCAGGAAGGTCCTAAAACACCAGACCCTAAGGTGAAATTCATTGGCTCTCTTTTTATAGACATTTCACTCTTTTCTCTTTCCTTCTGCTACCATTTTTGATCTCTTTTTTCAGTAAAAGAGATTTGAATCTGTGTGTAATTTTTTGGAGCAGACACTGAGAAGACTTGCTCAGAATAGAGAGGCAGCAAGGAAAAGCAGGCTGAGAAAAAAGGTCAGACATGAAACTGAATAATTACTGCGTACGAGTACTGGTTTCTTCCCTGCAAATCATTTTCTTTTCTCTTTTAAACCACAGGCTTATGTTCAGCAACTTGAATCAAGTAGGATTAGGCTTACACAACTGGAACAGGAACTTCACAGAGCCAGAAATCAGGTGATCTTGAAAAGAAAATACACCCATCACCCATGAATCTTTTGTTTATAACTTCCATCTGTGTACATGTTTAGGGCATGTTTTTTGGAGGCGGTGGTGGTGGCGGTGGTAATATCTTAGGAGGAGAGCAAGGTCTTCCGGTTGGTGTTAACAACATAAGCTCAGGTTCTTGCTTACACAACTATAAACGATCTCTCAGACACGGGATACCTGTAATTCAAAAAGAATGAAATTTTCTTTTACGTTGCAGATGCTGCAATGTTCGACATGGAATACGGAAGGTGGATGGAAGAGCACCACCGACTGATATGCGAGCTTCGAGCAGCGGTTGAAGAGCATCTGCCGGAGAACGAGCTGCGGATGTTCGTGGACAACTGTTTAGCACATTTGGACGAGGTACTGAACCTAAAAGGGATGGCGGCGAAAACCGATGTGTTCCACCTGGTGTCCGGCGTGTGGAAGACTCCGGCCGAACGATGCTTCATGTGGATCGGTGGGTTTCGGCCTTCAGACCTCATCAAGGTATTCCTTCTACTTCAAATCTAAATTATGTACAAGCTTAATAACTAATTATAGCTAATAATTAAAGACTAATCCTACTAACTAGATTCCTTTCCCTCAAGTTCAAACAACATGAATTTTAAAGATTTTGGTTCTTCTCTTTGTCCTATTGGTTTCAGGTGAGTGTGCATCAGATTGAGCCATTGACGGAGCAGCAGATACTGAGCATATGTGAGTTGCAGCAATCCACACAAGAGGCTGAAGAGGCTCTGTCACAAGGCTTGGAAACCTTGAATCACTCTCTGTCTGATATCATAACATCCGATTCACTCACCTGCCCGCCTAATATGAACAACTTCATGGGACAAATGGCCATCGCCATGAACAAACTTTCCACACTTGAAGGTTTCGTTAGACAGGTACGTCATCACTAACATTTACATGCATTACTAATTAGTATGCAGAATGTAAACCTATACATGCATAGTATCTGTCATCCCATAAAATCCCATGTGAAAGTGACAATGGAAGCAAGCAGCAAGCTTCAGCTTGTACAGATTTAGCTAACTTTACACATACCGTAGGTGTGTGCAGAAGCATATATATAGTTAGTAACAATGGAAGCAAGCAGCAAGCTTAAGAATATTTGCATTTTCAGCAGTGTCACATGCTAATGGGTCCTCCCTTAAATAATGCACATAATATCGACAATGGTTCATGTCCCATACGTTTCTGATGTCATGGTCGTAACCAATGAGATACTTTTCTTATCCCTTCGAAAACACACAGTTACTTTACAGATAAAGTTATTTGAATTCGAATATTAACTTTTAGGATGAATATTTCTCATCTCGTCCCGTTTAAGATATTCCTTTTGTGTTTTAAACTTGTAGGCAGACAATCTGAGGCACCAAACCATCCATCGTCTGCATCAGATCCTGACGACCCGTCAAGCTGCAAGGTGTTTGCTGTCCATTTCTGAGTACTTCCATCGCCTAAGATCCCTCAGTTCTATCTGGTTGGCTCGGCCTCGCCAGGAACAGTAGAAACCCTAGTAACCCCTTTGATTATTCATGTTTATATTTTCCCTAAGCTTTCTACCTGTAGATAGATAGATAAACTTTGAAAGAAAAAGAGAGAAGAAATGACATGTTTTGGTTAATTTCTGTTATTAGTCCCTTATTAAGAGTAAATTGTGAATTATTCCATGCACTTTTGGTATTTTGAAATTATAGTCCTAACTCAAATGGTACGGACAATTTTGACTTAATTAATGTGATATTAAGATGGATGAGTCTACAATAGACGTCGAACACCGCTGGACATCGTTAATGTTGAATATCGTTGAATATTGTTAAATTAATTTATAAAGAATAAAAATCTAAAGGACTAATCATACAATTATTAATAATGTGTTGAGTTAAGCACTCTTTTATTAATTATATATTGAGTCCTTATCATTTTAAATTTTTATTAATTAATTTAATGGTGTTCAATAATATTTAATATTAATGGTGTTCAGCGGTGTTCGACACCCATTATAGAATTTTTCTATTAAGATCTTAGGATTTACTAATTATCATTTAACCATGTCATTTTTAAGCCCAAATAAAATTTAATTCGAAATAATATTTAAGAGAACTCGATTAAAACAAATAATTAAAACATTCAATTTATATAAATTTATTTTTAAATGATAGTTATAATATTACAAATAAATAGTAGGAATACAATGGCCCAATATATATATTTATTGTTCAATTAATTAATAAATAATTCTTAATAATTGGATGTGTCCTATAGAAATATATAGAATTTTAAATAATTTTATCTAAAAAATAGACAGAAAATTATATGAAATTTTAAACTAATAAATCATTTATAATCATATTATATATCAGTAAAAATAATAATTTTACAAAATAAATAGCAAATGAATTTTAAAACTATAATTTGACAGGCAAAAGTAGCCTTCCAAATTTTAACTTTTGTGTATAAATTGAAAAAGGCATTTTTAAATAAAAAATATTTTTTATTATTTAATTGAAAAAATACCCTCATTTAGAATTATTTAAAAAAAAATTATCTAGGATTATTTAGAAAATAAATTTCGAATTTGGGCTAAAATCTAAATAACAAAACCCAAGTAACAAGGCAGCCCATAACCTAATATATCTACATTTCATAAAAACCCTAGTAAGAGAATCCATATATAATATGGGACAGAAGTGTCTTTGGCACACAACAAGCAGCAGCCGCAGCAGCCAAGGGTTCAGAGACGAAAATGGCAGCGAAAAGGAAGACACCCGTGAAGACAAGAAACCCAGATCTCATACATGGTGTGGGGAAGTATTCAAGGTCTAAGATGTACCACAAGCGTGGCTTATGGGCAATCAAGGCAAAAAACGGAGGGGTTTTCCCCAGACATGACCCAAAGCCTAAGGCTCCCGCTGCCGATGAGAAACCTCCCAAGTTTTACCCCGCCGAGGATGTCAAGAAGCCGCTTATTAACAAACGAAAGCCTAAACCCACCAAGATCAGGTGCTTCTCTTGAAGCCAGTATTCGCTTTCTAGATTTATGATGAAAATGTTCCTTAGTCTTTATTTTTTTTGCTGCTTTTTTATTTGTTCAGAGCGAGCATTACACCAGGGACGGTGTTGATTTTGTTGGCCGGGAGGTTTATGGGGAAGAGAGTTGTTTTCTTGAAACAACTCACGTCTGGGCTACTTTTGGTTACGGGTGAGTTCTTTATTCTTTCCTCCGGTTTCATTTCATAGTATTTGATTTGCTTAATCTGTTTATTTTGTGAATTTTCTTGAGGAAATGAAATCAGTAACTGTAATTGTAGTTGTATAGGAATCTCAGGTCATAGTTAACAAATAAAGTATGGTTTATGTTACTCAAATACAAGTGGAATGTATAAAAATGATGTCAAAACATTTTTCATAGGCTGCTTCTACTTATTGATTATGTGCTATTGTAAAAAACCCATTTAACATTCAATATACCGGAGATCGGACAGAGACCGAGGTTTACAGGACACTTCTGCTTGTATTATATTTGTTTTCTGGATTGGATGTAGTAGTATTCAAGTTTGCATCTTTGTGGCATATAAGGGTCTAGGTTGTAGTTTTGAAAATCTCTCCATGGGTTGCGAGTGTTTTGCTAAATTTTGGGAGTCCCGTATAATGGCAGGACCATTCAAGATTAATGGTGTTCCTCTAAGGCGAGTGAACCAGTCCTATGTCATTGCTACTTCTACCAAGGTTGACATCTCAGGAGTTAATGTTGATAAGTTTGATGACAAGTACTTCTCCAAGGAAGTGCAGAAGAAGAAGAAAAAGAGCGAGGGAGAGTTTTTTGAAGCTGAAAAAGAGGCAAGTTTTGTTTTCATTGCATGTATTATAATTTAAGCTGTACCAATTGGGTTCTTATAATATAATGTTCTTATTGTGTCTTGTATTCCTTGTAGGATAAGAAGAAACTGCCAGAAGAAAAGAAAGAAGACCAGAAAGCTGTCGATGCCACTTTAATAAAGTCCATTGAGGGTGTCCCAGACTTGAAGGCCTACCTTGCCGCAAGGTTTTCTCTCAAGGCTGGCATGAAACCACATGAGCTTGTCTTTTAGATGGTACTTTGCATTTGGTTATGTTAAAGCGCTTTACGTTTGTATTCCTTTGGTTTAGGTTATTTATGGTTTTATTATCGAATACTATGTGTTGAAAACCTAAATTTTTGGATAATGTATTCTGTTATGCATGAATTTTTAAAAGTTTTTGGGATAGTATCTTCTGTTATTCTATTTTTGATATCTTGAAACACAAGTATGGCCGACGGCTAATAGGATAAGAAACACAGGTTTTCTGTACCTGTAAGATTTGAATATCAGTATTCAGAAGAGTAACTCTTATGAAAAAAGAGGGGTCAATGAGTTTTCTGTACCTGTAAGAAACACAGGTTTTCTGTACCTGTGTTTTAGCCTAATATCCTGTTGTATTTTACTCTAAAAGATACCAAGGCTAGTTTTTCATTAATCTGTATTTATTGATATCGGATATGAAAAGAGGTATTATATTATAAGTCTGGCTCACTACGTGTTTTAACTAATAAAAATTACATATTCTATCACTAATCAGTCATGTTATTATTATAATTTTCAAAAATTATATTTTTAAAATGACATGAAAAAAACAAGTGAATCTTTCATCGAAAAAAATGAGTTAAAAATTAATGGTGAAATAGGTGATTATAATTGGATGAGACCATGGTTGACATAGTGAATCAGGTTTATGATATAATTTTTCTATTATATCGGTTATTAATTGGTTTAATAAGGACGTTAAGTTTTTCAATTAACGTTCAAAATTTAAATCTCAGTATTATAAATAAAATAAATTAATTTAGAAAAAACTATTTTTTTACTTTCTTTATCTCAATTATATTATCGTACATTGATTTTTATATAATTTTAAAATTATATAATCATATGAAAATAATTTAAAAGATAAATTTATCAATAAAAAATTGTTTTTGGTTTTTGTCATAAAACAAAAGAATGATATAAAAAAATAAGCTTATAAAACAAATAAGCGTCGGCATGCCTATGGAGCCACCTTAGTGGGAAGAGTTAGCCCTGGTTAGGAGATCCTACTAATAAAACAACACTAGTCACTAGCGCAGCCCAGAACTAAAAAAACATTTTATAAGCAATTTGAGCCTTTAGTATCCAGCAATAATGTGGCAACAAAGCACTACCACCCTTCTCTTTAAGGGGATGATGCAGTCGTGTATCACTTGCTAAAATAATACATGTTCGGAAATGAAGGAGAATAACTGATGCAGTCTCACAACATGGATTCCTTCCACTCTAATCTGTTAAGACCGTCCACAATGGCCTTACGAAACTCATCGTTGTGAAGAAGAAACGACGAGACATGGCCACCGGTAACCCATCTCACTTCTGAACCAGGCCAAGCCTTTTGAAGCTCAAGCACAGAGTGCTTTGGGATGTAACCATCGTCCTGAAAGAACAGAACAAAGTTAACAAGAAATAACTGCTAGCCACTTGTTTATCTTATTAAGCAACTTTTATTTCGTTGGACAGATACGGTACTTACAGTTGCAGCCACAAATATTGTGGCATTAGGGTTTTTGGGGATCGGAAAGCGTGTGACATCTGTGAGAGAGAGCACATTTCGCATCCGTTGTCTCACCTCCTCGAGAGTCAATGCAGCCTCTTTTGCTGCAAGATCTTCTCTTAGCGCCTCCCATGCCGTGGCATGCTTCAATATACCCTCACAGAATGCCACAACCGCAGAATGAGGGGAGAGAAAAGGAAGGGTTGCAACAGGTGTGGGGTGAAGTGATCCAACCATTGCAGCATGCACTCCCCCTAATTTCATAGAAAACATCAAACTTTGAACGATTGTGCTAATTAAGGATGTAAGCTACCTAGTTCCAGGAAGAACATTGATCATATGTTTAAACCATGAACATAGTAATCTGCTTTCAGTAGAAGCAGAAGGTAAATATGTAAACTTCACAAGTAGAATAAAAGCTCTAAAAGAACAGCAATTCATACCCATACTAAGTCCACACACACCCATCTTGCCGAACCCTGCCTCAGAGTCTAACCAGTATAAAAGGCTGCATGCCTCTTCAATGGTTGCTCTTCCTAATAAAAGTAGGTCACTAACACACAAGAGTTTTGCACCACGCTGCAGCAGAGGACGCCTTTGACCATAGAAAGGGCTATACAAATAGTAATCAATTAGAAAGATTAAATATGCAAGTCAAAGAAGACAAGTTCAGCTTCAAAAAGAAGATAATACAGAACAGACTCTGACCTCTCGAGCACCATGGTTGCAATGTTTTGTTTCAATAATGGTCCTCCAAGACGCAATCTCCGTTCAAATGTATGGTCTCCTGTGCCTTCCAAAGGAGGTTAAATTATATCAACAAAGATGAGTTATAAACATCTAATATATACGGATATACCAATTAATAAAAAGGCTTTTATAGAAACATGTAAACAGAAGAGCAGCAGAAGAACACCAAGTATAGTGAATATGTCTATGTTTTGTTATCTGAATCAGTAGAAAAACTTATACCTTGGAAGTCAAAACAAATCCAAGAAATTGTACTATTTCAAACATCAACAGTTTTCTAATAAGAACCAATTTTGAAAAATTTGAGAAAGAAAATAAATTAAAATAAGAAAATCACTATGATATTTTGGAGATAAACTAAGAAGAGGAGAGAGAGTAAATAGGAATTACACAGAAAACAAAACTGTAAAAGACCAAGTGAAAAGGAAAACATCCTTGCTGTGATAAAGAAAAGAAAATCACAATTTCCATGCCAAAGAATGGAACAAGAGCATCAAACATAAGGCAAGGATCACCCACTACTTATACAGGATGCGAGACATTCGACATTAGTTAGTAAACAATTCTTGCATTTGGTTTTCACCAAATTATCCTAAGGCTATTAAAGAATCCTAGAGTAATTGAATAATATATATACTCCGGACTTGGGCAATAGAAAGAAATGCCCTTTTTGGATGACTGCAAGGTCATGTTTGACATGAACTAATACCCAAGAGGCATTTCAGGTTGCTGATGTAATCTTCAAACAGACTTGTGCTTGATCATCTACTGCTTATTGGTTAAACATTATATTTTCTTCTTTAATATCTTAGATTTTGAACATTAAGCAGAGCATGTAGGCATAAGTCAAACCCCTTGACTCTTTATCATACATCTATTTTTCTTTATTCGGTTTCCCCCCTCCTTTTCAAGGGGAAAATTTCTGTATACCTATCATGTGACGGCAGCATGTTCTTTCAACAAATCATTATTAATAACACTGCAAGAAAATCTTCATAGAACTATATGTGCATCCATGTATAACAAGTCAAACCTTATGCAGACTTAACCAGACAATGATCCAAAAAATTACATTTTTCCCCTTCTATGATGGAAATTAATGTAATTCATAAACTAATTATCAATCTGTTAGAAACAAGGTAAGTGGTTCAGCTATCAACTTGGCTAAAAGCCTATATCAAACGGCTGCTATGCATAAAAGGTTCATAGGGGAAAATAGAAAGAAAAGAAAACAAAGAAGGAACATTAGAATCTTTAAAACAACAATATTAAGTGTGCTTAAACTTCAAAACGTAGAGCTACTTCCATTCACAACTATTCTTGATCACTAACTAGATAGACTTATTACGAACAATTCTTTCAAATTCACATCACGAATAATGCAGAAACACAAGCCAATAGTAGATATTCAACTACTATTATGAAGTACAAGATACTCAAAGCTCATCATCAAGAATAAAAGCAATCAACTTGCACCATGTGGGAAGTTAAGTAAACATTAATGAACCAAAAAGGTTCACCTCCTTAATAATTGAATCACTATTAAACAAACTACAGACAAACAATGAGAAAACCAATTCAAGGTCTTAAATTCAAGGCTCCACCGGTTCAGTTCAAACTAAATGTAAAAAAAATTCTCCAAAACCAACTTAATTAATCAATGAAAGAAATTTCAAAGTAACATTTACGTAAAAAGGCTAAAAGTATACAGTGATACCTGCCAGGTGAACCACACATGCCATCTTTTGAGGTGGCACGGATTTAGGTACAAGGAAAGCAACCCTTGCATTGTGACTTTCAGGAGGCAATGCAGTCAGCAACTGCTCATCACAAGGGGTCCTGAACACACCTTCTCTCAAGCAAGCGTTTTGGGTCTCCCAAACTGTTTTCCAAATGGGTTGAACCAAGCTCGGGGGCCAGTTTTGGCCTTCAACTTCAGGGAATAACTGGGTTATCAATCTTTCCAGAAGCTCAAGCTTTGTCCCACCCCAGCCTCTTGAGAAAAACGGCGGAGATATCTTTGTTCTATGCACAAATGCACCGTATACATGGTCTAGAATGTAATGAAGCATCCCTAGATTAACCGTAACCATTGTTTTTAAGTGAAACCCAGAATTCAAAATCGCTTAAAAGTGGAAACTTGACCCTCTTCCTTTTTGTTGTAATTAGAAATACAACCTCCAAACAAAGTTACCCACAATCCGAGTAAATTTCAACAACCCAGTAATCAAAACTCTATAACAGGATCAGAACTTTCCCCCAATAGAACATCGATTAGAATGTGAAGAAAAGAACAATAGAATCAGATCTGGTGAATAAACCATACCTTCCCTCCAGAATCTGAGAAAAGAAGCAAGAAAAGATTGGATCCAATGAAGCAATACTAACAACAATAAAAACAGAGAAGTGTAAACACTGTTGAGGGTAAGAAATTAATGCGAAAAATAAATTTAAAAAATTGAGATAATGAAGGGAGACACAAAAAGATAGGAAAAAGACTGATTAAGAGGATGGAAGATTGAATTCTTTTCTTCTTTTTTATAAGCAAGGAGAGACGGCCTAATCTATGGTAATTTTAAATGAATATACTTCTTTATTTAATTAATTAAGAATTTAATTGACTAATTCCATTTAGGATTATCGAAATAATGATCTCTTTTCAGTTTAAATAAAATAAATTTACGTCCGTTTTAAATTTATTTTTTATAAAAATAATTTTATGTAAAAATATAATAAATTACTCTCGTCTCACTTTATTTGTGTAGTATTTATTGATAAAAATATTAAAAAGTATATTTTAAAAACCTCTAATCAAGTAGTTTAAAAATATATATTTTATAAAATTTAATAAATTAAAATATTTAAAATAACTATGATTAAAGTTTAAAATTTTGTTTTTAAAAAGTTGATATTGAATTTCTTAAATGAGACGGAAGGAATATTATTATTTATTAATTTATTTAATATAAAATTTATATTTTATTAAATTATAGTTTAAATTTATATCCTATAAAAAATAGATTCGTCTTACATGATTAATTTAGAAAAATATTTTTTAAAATAATTAAGATAAGGTTGTTTTTTTAATTAAATAAATAAATAAATATAATATTTATTTAAAATTTTCCTTAATTTATCCTCCTGTGAGCTGTGGCCTGTGGGTTGTATTAAAAAACTGTGGGATCAGGCCTGGAAAATGGCTCCCACTTGCTACGTCATCCTGCCACGCGCCGATATGCGCTTTTTTTTTTTTTATTTTGTATCATTTAAAAAGAATTAAATAAATATTCATCATATTATTTTTAGAGGAACGATTGATATTCCTAAAAGTCATGGGTTCGAGTACCAACGATGTCAATAAAATGATTGAGCTATTAATGTCAAATGATAGAGATTATATTCTAGAACAGATATTACTTGTAATCATTATTAGCTTGTTAAAAAAATTAAATAAAATTATATTCATCATATTATTCGTAGTCTAATTAATTTAATTTATTTATTTTAAAATAATTATTTATTTTTAATTACATATAAAAAAATAATAATTCACTTTAAAAATTAAAATAAATAAATTTAATTATTTAAAATTACTATAAATAAAAATCTTCTAATAACTTTTTGTTTCTCAGCGTGTATTTAGAGGTGATCGGTGAGTGTGGATCCCACTCTTGTAATAATAGGCCAGCGTGGAGCCGAAGGGATACGGTTGTGATTATCATTATTCTTATCTTTTAATTTAATAAAAAAAATTGAATAAAAAAATTAATTCATATATTATATAAAATTTATTTATTTAAATTTTAAGTAGTTTAATCTAAACTTTAAAAATTAAATTTTATCTTCAATATATTTTAATTCTTAAAATTTAAGTTCTACTTTTAAAAGAAACTCTTAAAACTTTCTTTTAAGAGAAATTATAGAAATATTGTGATTGAAAATTTTAATTTAAAAAATATTGTTCTACCTCGTTATTTTTCATTATATTGTGATTTATTGTTAAGTTCAGAAGATCGGTTTCTTTTAACTTGTCTTTGAACAGTAAATTAATTAAAAATAATAAGCACTATTTAAAGACGTGGTGAAAGAAACCTGTCTTTGAACAATGTTTTTCTTTTTAAATTTGTTTTATTAGAAAAAAAAAACACTATTGAAACAGTGCTTGAGTGAAAAACACTATTCAAAGACTGATTGATTTCTTCCGTCTTTAAACAGTGTTTATTATTTTTATTAATTCACTGTTCAAAGACGGATTGAAAAAAACCGATCTACTAAACTCAATAATAAATCATAATATAATAAAAATAATAAAATAAAAATAATACCTTTTAAATTAAAATTTTCAATCACAATATTTATATAATTTCTCCCTTTCTTTTATATATGTATAAGTTTTTTCTATAATACAATTATATTATTGTCACTAAAAAGCTTTTTTTTGTATTTTTTTTATTTCAAGAATTATTTTTCAAGATTGATTTCCCAGCATTTATGTAATTACAAAACCTTATTTCTACGCAAGATAGGTTAATGAAATATAGTTAAATTTTAATATTCTATATTTATAATTGGTAGTGTAATTATAATTAATTAACTATATAAATTTAAATTATAAAATAATATAATACAATTAAATAAATTTATATACACTGCCAACAAAAACTTTTAGTATCCACAAATATCTTAATTTTAAGGCTTAGAAATTCAATATAGGGTGTGAGTTTAAATGTAATGTTTAAAATTTGCAAATATGTTGTGGATTTATGATTTGATCTACAAATCTTAAATTCTAACAATTTTATTCAGACACTAAATTATAAACTCTTAAACCTTACATCCTAAACTAGACTTTGAACACTAATATTAAGACATTTATGGAAACTAAAAGTTTTCATCACAAGTGTATGAAATAAAAAAACCTTAAGGTTAAAGGGATAATTTTGTCTCAGAGTTTAAACTAAAAAAAATAATTTTGTTCCTCGTTAAAACTGCATCTAATATGGACTTTCAGACCGTGAAATTGATCAAATTGATCATTTGATCAAAGTTGATCGTTATAATATTGATGTAACAGTTTAAAATATTGATCATGTGACAACTCACGATATTGATGTGATAATACATATGGGATGATGATATAACAACGAGGTTGAATTGATTATTTTAACCGAATTTGAAAGCATAATTATTTTTTATTAAAATGAGACAATAACTGATTTTAATCGAAAGTTTATAACTTATTTAATCTCATAAAAATATTAATATTTAAATATTTATAAACATTAAAAATTAAAATTTTTATGATGAATTAAAAAATAAATAAAAACATTAAAATTTAAAATATCAAAAGTTATAAATGTAAAAAAAATCAAAATTAAAAATTATTTATGAACCATCGAAAAAGTTTTCGATTGTTTCTCATTATGTTAAATGTATTAATGTTTCTGAAATATCCTTTATTAAAACAGTAATAAAATCAAAATCTTTATTTTTTATATCGAATATTAGTTAGCATCAATTTGATATAAAAAATGAAAGAAAATTTGAAAATTTCATTATCAAATTAAATAATTAATCAAAGATCAATTACTATTTATAAATTTCACTCTTAATATTATTTTTTATTCGATTATTCAATTATTTTTATTTTACGAAAAGATTAAATTAAAGCAAAACCATATATTAGATATAAATGAGTGTATAATAATTTTTAATAGTTTAAGGCGAGTATAAATTAATATTTATTTATATATACTTTTAACTCTTTAACAGGGGTTTGGTCCAAGTAGTAAGCAGCTTGGTTCCGTTTAAACAAGTCTTAGGCTCGACCCGGGTCGGTCCGGATTAATCAGGCCAAGACCTTGAAAACTGAAAAAACAATAAAAAATAATATAAATTCGAATCATCTTGTTTTCTATTAAAATTACTCGTTGGGTTCACTTAATTAATGATAAATTAAAAAAAATACATATTCATATACACCAATTTTTTTATTCTAACACACTCACTTTTTGAATAGTCTAAAATTAATTATAAAATAATATTTATTCATATATATATATATATATATACACTGACAAAACGATTAAACTTAATCTTTTAAAATGTATGTTATCTGTCTTTTTACTACAATCACTTGTTCGATTCTACACGGATATTTCTTTTTATGTGTGAAATTGGCAATACCTATACAATTTCCTCTTTATTTCATAACCTTCAATGTGGGAAGCTCTGTTAGTTTATAGGATTTGAATCTTTAGACCCAAACTTTTTACATTGGAAACAAAAGAAGCAACAAGGCATTCAGATCAAAACTATCCCCTTTCATCTCCTACTTTCTTCAACGATCTTTCATACAGAATCAAACCAAACTCATAGAACTTGACGAGGCACGGCCTTCTTACCATTTAAGCACTTGCACTTGGCTCGATTGTCACTCAGGGTCTGCAAAACAGCATGATTGCAAGTATAAGTCTGATAACAAAGAACACGGTGTTCGATTCGAGGTGATGGGGAAACTATGGTATGCACTGGGTGATTCTACGTGACAATGATCTTGGGTCATCGAGAGAGACATCGTTCCCATCTCGACATACCGGGAAAAGAATATCGAGTTAGGAGTTAAGGGTGTTCTCTTGAACGTACCTTAAACTGTTTCTGAAGATCCTTGATGTAGTCCACTGCCAAATCTAACATGTCTGCTGTGTTTGTTTGCTGCACCAATGAAAACAACCAAAACAAAGTCAGTTCTAAGCTGAATTCGACTTAAAAGTGACTTCGGAAAACATCTTACCTTGTCCATGTTCGGGACAAGCTCTTGAAGCTTTCTCATCCGTTCACTGATACGAGTTCTTCTCACCTGAAACAGTAAGGCTAAGGGTCCGTTTGGTTCTAGAAACCGATACAAATAAACAACTCGAGCTGCAAAAATCTATTACCCTTTCTGCAATGCTTCGAGGATGAGTGGCGCAGCCTCGTTTTGCTCTAATCTTACAAGGGACCGAATCTTGGAAATGTAGATACTTCTCCACGGCAGCCATCTCATTTGAAGTCTTTGGTAGACTCAAATGGTGCGATAATACATGAACTCGACTTCCTCCGTCACCATTCTATTGATTTGAAACAATCAATCATCAATACAATCTATGTTTGTTGAGTTGTTTTGATAGTTGATATCATACCTGATTGTTGGGAAAGAACTTGTGGTTGTCGTCTCGTGACGATGTTTTCAAGCCGGAGAAATTGTGTGTGAACTGCGCGGTAGAATCATTCCAAGAACCGCCGTCGAAGCTATTAGCCGCGATGCTGTCATCGCCGATTTCAGATATCTGAGACAACATGCTCAGTGAAGAAGGTTGTCTTGCTGAGAAGGTGATCTGATTCTTCAATCTGTTGGAAGATGGAGTTGGTTCCCCATTCATTCCACTGTAGTTCCTCAAACCTTTCATGCTGCCATAGCCTGAAATTTATTCAATCAACAGAGTTTAAATCCAGATATCAGCTTTCCAGATTGCATATTTTAACGATAAATAAGGGGAGAGTAAATGAACTTAGTTTGAAAAAAAATTATGTTTACGTTCATTTTATTTATTTTTAAAGTTGTTTATATTCGGGTTCGTTTCATTTAAATTTTTAATATTGTATTTGTTTACATGTTTATATATTCGTTTAAGCGTTTAAAAACATGTTTAATTAAGTGTTCATGATCATATTTGTTTATATGTTCAGAAATGTTAATTAAATTAACAACAAATAAATAAAACAAAAATAACAAAATAAAATTTATATTTCAACATAAACTTAAATAACACCCTTGATAACAAAAAAAATGATATTTAGATATAGGAAAATTCTACAACGGGCGTCGAACACCGCTGAACACCACTAATGTTGAACATTGTTGAACACCATTAAATCAATTAATAAAAATTTAAAATTTCAAGGACTCATTATGTAATTAATAAAAGTGCGATAAATTCAACATATAATTAATAATTGTATTATTAGTCCTTTAGATTTTTATTCTCTATAAATTAATTTAATAATGTTCAGCGGTGTTCAACGTTAACGATGTTCAGCGGTGTTCGACGCCCGTTGTAGACTCATCCTTAGATATACCTGCAAACATTTTCATCCTATAAACGAGATTTATAAGTGAACTTATTCATGAACATAAATAAATAGAACACACGCCTATTCGTGTCCGTTCGTTTACAAAACAAATATAATTACTTATTTATTTAGTTTAATAAACGTGAACGGTTCATAAATAATTCGACGTTTTATTTATTTATCATCTCTAACACTAAATCTATTCAACAGTAGCGCAACCCAAATGTTTGAATGGGTCGTTATCCAATCTTTTAAATGTCTTTTATAAACCGATTTAGAATCTATATTTAGATGAAACTCTAATTTATCTAAATCTGAAAATTTTATCATATCTTAATCTCTAGTTAAAAAATTAAAAATAAATTAAATCGAATCAAAATAAAAAAAACATCGAAATAAGAAGAAAAAAACTATCATCCTTGCTTCCCTCTAAGGATATTCTCTCCGAAATACAAATCTGTATCTAAACCTTTTCACAGTATGTTTAATCAGATGAGAAAAATGGAAAGAAGAAAGTGGAGGGTGAAAATATTAAGATTTTTTTTTTATCATTTATTAAATACACAAATAAATATATATATTTTTA
The DNA here is from genome assembly GCA_035048815.1 of Abelmoschus esculentus. Classification (NCBI taxonomy): domain Eukaryota; kingdom Viridiplantae; phylum Streptophyta; class Magnoliopsida; order Malvales; family Malvaceae; genus Abelmoschus; species Abelmoschus esculentus. The sequence continues at coordinate 4,158,872 of JAUCBN010000039.1, forward strand.
TTTTCCATTCTTTCCGATCTTACCAAACAAAACCTGAAAGCTAAGGAAAACTAGAAAGTCTAAACAACTTGGCAAACAAGCATTAAAAACACCTAAAATAAAGTGATAAATAACCATAAATGAGAACAAGAACAATACCATTTTGAACGGATAAGTGGGTAAAGAGACCTGGCGGCGAGCTGCTCTGCCTCAGTAGGTTACTACAGCTAACCGTTTTCCCTGGACTCGGCTTTTCCATGCCCAGCAAGTCATATGCGCTATCCCTATCCACACCAGAGCTAGGCCTCGGATACTGAGGCGGCAAACCTGAAAAACTAGGACCCGAACTTGCATAGTTAAGAGCCGCATCTGACCCAGATTTAGCCTCGATTTCACCGTTCCCGACGCCGCTTGAATTCATGAATTCGGATATATCGAAACCGCCTTTGTTGACCCCACAATCAACGGAATCCGTGAAATTAGCGAGAAGAGAGCTCGGAGCAGAACGGAAACGCAATAACCCAGAACTGGATGGGTTGTTTTGGTTTTGATAGCTTTGATGGGTACTTGAATCCATTGAAAATTCCCTATTCTTCTTTCTGCTACGTTGTGCTGAGAACTTTTAAGCTAGAAAACCATTCTACGTATCCCAAGTTGAAGATTCCGAAGGAATTTTAGCGTCAATTTCCTGGCGGAAAATTTCCAGCTTAGTTTCTAAGCAGAGATAGATAAGATCTTGAAGAAGAAGCAACTCAAAGGAATAGCTTCGTTTTAAGAACTGCAGGACTTCAACTCCAACTACAAGGGAATCGATATAGAGAAAATGCAATTTGAAGGATTTAGAAGATATAAACCCAGATCAAAGAAGAAAAAGAAGAAGGATTTACGAAGAAATAAATGGAAGATAAAGAAATTCTCAGATTTGGTTTTCTGAGCAGCAAAAGCAAGGAAGATCTAATGAGAGCACACGTTACGGCGGTGATACAAATATAGAAAAAAAAGAGGAGGACAAGGAAGAGGGTATTACTATAGATAGAAAATTAATTATTTATGGGATAACTATAAATTTCATCACTCATCTTTTACTTTACTCATATTTTGGTAATAAAACTTTAAAATATTTTAATTTGATCACTTAATTTTTACAATATTATTTTTTGTCACCCCAACATTAAATAAGTAACAAAGAAAAACAATTATGTATAACAACAAAAAAATAACAATCAAAATCAATAAAGTAAGAAATAGATCAAAATGAAAAATATAAAAAAATTACATTCGATTTCGATAAATCTTCATATATCATATTCTTTATTCAGTAATCTTAATAAATTTATAAACATATACTATTTTATAATCATTTTTTTATAAAATATATATAAACATATATTATATTATAATAATTTTAAAATAAATAAAAAATTAAAATTTAATTTATAATTATAGAAGTGGTTAAATTGTAACCCCCGTGACTGCACCTGATTCATGTCGTATATGATTCTTTTCTTTCCTTTTCGCCGTCCCATCGGATAAACAGGCGCCGCCTTTTTCCAATTTCAGCTTTCCATCAACACCGCTCATCCCTACCAAAATAAAAAGTCAAAAAACAATAAAAGTTTTGAATAATATAAAATAAATTTTTAATTAAAAATTTTATTTATAATATTAAATTTTAAATTACTAGCTTTATTTAAAAGATTTAAAGACTTTTTTCATCGGATGAACTGATTATCTATAATTAATATTTAATATATTAAATAATTACTAGGTTTTCATATTTACTTCAATAATATAATATTGAATGTAAACACTAAAAATAATTTTATTTTATTTATATAATATCAGATTTTAAATATTATTAAAAATATTTAGTGTTCTATTCTACTAAATTAATTTATAATTTATATATTAATTTTCTTATTGAGCTTATGGACAAACGTTTCTATCTTATATAAACTATAAATTAATTATTCAACCAATTTTACTTAACCCAACCGGTCCAAGTTTTTATTCTTTGAATTTCTCTACGCGTTTTACCAAGTTGCCATTTAAAAGCTTGTATTTTTTGGTACGAACCAATTATATTTAATTATTAATATTTAATTTAATAAATAATTAATATAGATTAAATATTATAAAGATTTATTACATGTAAGATTAACTCTAAAAATGGACAAGAGCGGCGCTCGTCCAGGCTCCACCACCTACTCAAGGGCCAAGGTACGATATTTATAATATTTATAAAATTTGAATATTTTAGTTTATCTATAATCATATAATATATTATGCTAAATTTTTATGTTTTAAGTTAGTGATGTAAAATCACTGTGTATATTAATTAATTAAATATATTTTATAATTTATTTTAAATAAGTTATTTAATTTATAATATTTTTTTAATTTTTATTTAAAAATTTAGATTTGTCAATAGCTCAAGACATGAGTTTTCTTATTATTAAAGGTAAAATAAATGGATGTTAAAGCTTTTAATGATAAATTAAAATATTATTATTATTATTTAAATTTGTAAAAAAATAACATTAAAATTATTTGATTTTTAATATTTTATTCTATTTGTCATTCGATTTTGATTCTCTTTAAAAAATCGTAAACTATAGTTTGATTTATATTTCATTAAAAATTAATAGAACAAAATTGAATACACCCCTACCTATTACGGGTGAGTGTTCGATCGAGTCGAGTCGAGTTAAAATTTTTTTAGTTATTCGAGTTGACGAGTTATATTTTACAACTCAAATTTTATTTGAATTTTTTCAGTTTGAGTCGAGTTAAAATTTTTTTAGTTATTCGAGTTGACGAGTTATATTTTACAACTCAAATTTTATTTGAATTTTTTCAGTTTGAGTCGAGTCGAATCTAGTCGAGTTTATTGTAATTATTTATCATGTTATAATATGATTGATTACAATTTAAACAACTTTTTCTCATCATATAAGATATGCATATATATATATATATTCATATGTAATGATATTTCTTTATATTTTTATATATCAATGTATATATATCATAAAAAATTGAGATACTCATCTTAAACTTAAAAATAAATCCTTTAATTACTAAAATTTTTGAGTTATTTGAGTTATTCGAATTTATATTTTATAACTCGAACTTTATTTAAAAAAATTTCGAGTATAGTCGAGTCTATAAAATTCTGAGTCGAGTCAAAAGGAATTAAATATTTTCACTTCGAATTGAGTCGAATTATTCAATTTTTTAGAATCAAGACGGATTTTATTCACTCCTACCCAGTGAGTCCAATTTAATTTTTATAATATTGATATTTACTATTTTTGGCACGTGTCTATTAGTCAAGATAATTTCTTTTTATATTCTTGTTTTGCTTAGAAGCAAAAATTACTATGCTGGTTGGAGTAGACTTGAGACGTTTGGAGCTTTGCGCATACAAATAAAGTATTTTTTTATAATAAATTTTAGAGCATTAAAATATTAAGGTTTATAAGGGTATTTTTGTTATTAAATTTATATCAAATAATTAATTTAATCACACAAATAAAAAATATATTTAATCGGGTGTATGAACTTGTAAATTATATAATTTTATCCTTTGATTAATGTCGATCGTTATTGTGTTGATTTGATCGATAATAATAATGATGTGATAATTTATTATCTTCATATAATAATCTACATATTTATGATAACGAGTAAAGAAATAATATTAATTTTTAAAATTTTTGATAATTTAATTGATTTTTTATGTGGTATTTAAAAGTAAAAAATTAAACATAAAATTATTAAAATATTTAGCTGAAAATTAAAAATAACAAAAATTATAGATTATTAAAAATAATATTTAAAATATTTATAAATTATAAATTATAAAAAATTAAAATATTTTTATTTTGTAATGTTTTCGATCGTCTCGTATCAAACTTAAATCTATTGATATTCCTTAAACATATTTTTAATGGAATTAATATCGTATTAAAGTACCGATGGCTTTTGAAATTTCTTCCTATAATTTAAAATTGCTGTACTATAGTTTGTACCAAAGTGGTAGTCATAAATTTTAATTTGAATATCGAATTTTGATTTCTCTAATATAATTCATACAACAAGATGTCATCAAAGATTAAAAAAATGTTCGGTTAAGTCGAGTAAAAAAATTGAGTAATTCAAATTGACGTGTCATACTTTATAATTCAAATTCTATTCAAATTTTTTGACTGGAGTTTAAGAAATTCAAGTCAAGTTTTAAATTCCTATAAAAAATAATTGTAATTATTTATCATATTATAGTGCAATTTGATTGCAATTTAAAAGATTTTCTTTTCTTTAATTATATATATTCATATTTTTCATATATGATAATTTTTTTCACATTTTTATATATAAATATATATCATAAAAAAATTAAGAGATTTGTTTTGAACTTAAAAAATAAACCCTCTAATTACCGAAAATCTTGAGTAATTCAAATTATTCAAATTTCTATTATCCAACTTAAACTTTATTTAAAAAATTTTTGAGTCGAGCTTATTTTGATCTTATACAAACTTATAAAGGCAAAACTTTTTTTTTATCTTATACAAACTTATAAAGGCAAAAGTTTTTATTTTGATCTTATATAAAGGAACAACTTATTTATACGGAAAATTATCATATTGCTTTAATTTCATTTTAGAATTCCACTTTTTTCTAGCATCATTGTTATCTAAGATAATTAAAATTTGATTCGAAAAAATTAGAAATTTTGATTTAAGGTAAAAAATGATTTAATTTGATTCGATTTAAAAATTTATAAACTTGATTAAATAAATAAATAAATAAAAGTTTAGTTATAAATAGAAATTTGAATAATTTATAATTTTATGTTTGAGTCGACTCCTTCAGTTTATTCTAATATATATGATAAAAAATGAAGAAAATGTGTCACCAAAAAAAAAAATAAAGAAATATCTTATATAATTAAAAAAATCATTTAAATTAAAATCAAATAGTAAATATGACATGATTAATAATTATAACTAAATTTATATAGAAAGTAGAAAACTCGACTTGTATTTCATACTCTAATCGAATAAAAAATTGGATAAAGTTTAAATTATAAAATATAAAATATAACATATCAACATAAATAAAATAATTCTTTTTTAACTCAACCCGACTTGATCGAACGTCCATCACTATTGCTACCCATGCCAAATTCAAATTTATTTGCTCCATTATTATTATTTGTCAATTATAATAACAATGTCATTTAATTCATCTATTATAACAATCATATCACTCAATTATAACTAAACAATTTAACCTTTACCTGTAACAATTAATTGATTAAGTGACTCATTTATAATTTTTTAAAATTTAATAACTTATTTATAGTCTCTGTAATAATTGAATGCCGTGTGTAATTTACCTAATCTTAAATTAAATATTATTTTTATTTTTTAAAAAAAAGTGATATAAATCATTGCATGTGGTCCAATTTGCTGTCATGATTTTGGTGATATAAAAAGGAAGAGTGGGAAAAAAGAAGGGGAAAAAGTGAAATAAGACAAAGGTTGCATTGAAGAGGGAAGGACTATAAATAAAATAAAAAAAGTATAGTGTTTGTGTGGACGGAAACACATACACGTGAGATAGCATGACTTTGTTCGGGTTACGAGGAAGGTTGTCTGAACTTTTTAATTCACTTGTACTGTTTATTTTAGGACGGAATATGGTTAACCGTAAAATTAAAAACAAAATTGAATCAAAACGATGTATTATAATTAATAAATTTATGAATTGTGGTTAATCGTGATTAATTAAATTAAATCAAATTTAATTTTTAACTAATATTATAGGAAAATAAACATAAAAAATAGGGGAAATTTTGGAAAATATTTATTTTTGAAAAACTAATATAATTTAGACATTATTTTCCAATAAAACTATGTTATTTATGAACGTGAAAAATAACGAAAAAAATATTAAATATTTATTTAAAATTTATTAAATTAAAAATATATAATTTAAATATTTTAAAATTAATTTTTAAATAATTATATTTAATTCAAATCTCTTAAAATAAATATTATTTTGTTTTGTTTAATTCAATTTCTAGGAATTTTAAAGATGAACAAGGGGTACGTAGATTTGTCTACCCATGTCCCTTTCGTTTCTTTTTAACGTCATTGATCCTTGTACCATTGATTTTAAGAATAAATTACATCAAATATTACTAAATTTTAAATATAATATCGATTATATTATTAAATTAAAAAATAATATATATTTTAGTATAACTATAATAATATATATTTTTAATATGATTGTAATATAATATTTATTCATTTATTAGTCATCATATTAGTGTATCCTTCTAAAAAATAATATGTAAGTGTACATTGATTAGAGTAAATTTAGAATGTGTACTTAATCTTAAACAATTATCATAAATTTATTCTCTAGAATTAATAAATAAGCATTATTTATAAAATTTATATTAAAATTAACTAATAGTAGTACTTAAATATAGATCAAATGAAAATAACCAAATTACAAAAAGTAATTTGTTGTTGATAAAAAGTAATTTGTTAATGAATTAAAAATAATGAAATCAAGAAAAGTAATTTAAAAATAAAACATAATTTGATTGAGAAGAAATAATTTGAGGTTTATAAAAAATAATTTTTTAAGATAAATTTTCGATTATTTTTATGATGTTCGACATACATTAATCGCCTATCTTTCGATATACGACAACTATATGATCAACTATAAATTTATAATCAATAAGACAAATCTTATCTTTCCTTTGGTAATCCAATAATATGAGATATAAGTTTTTTTTTTAATTTAATTTACAATTAGTCTACTTTAAGCTTTTTTTTTATTCCATGAAATAAATACCCTTCAAAATATTTTTTTCTTTCTTTCTAGAATGCAAGTCCTTCAACATATAACATGCTTTGATCGACATTCAAATATGGACTGATCAAAACATTTAAAGATTACAGAATTTGATTACAACAGTAATAGAACATGTCCTGCAAGTGATTCTGCATACAGAGATTCGATACAATGAAACAGCTCCGGCAGGAGCCGAGAGTTAGCAGCACAGATGGAACTTTACAAGTTACCGGACAAATTTTCAGTGCGATTTGATCCGGTCGAGACTCTCCGACACACTTCTCATCCTAGGTCGAAGCTCCGGATCAAGGTCAGTGCAGTTGAGGGCAATGTGGAATGCTGCAACCACTTGCTTCTTCGCATGCACTTCAGTTAGAAGTGTTGGGTCAATGATTTCAGGCAGGGGACGCTCCTCCCGGAATGATTTCCTCACAAGACTTTCCAATCCTTTCCCATCGTTTTCAGGTCCAGCATCAGGCAGTCGACCGGTTAAAATCTCCAAAAGCACGATTCCGAATGAGTACACATCGCATTTCTGAGTGAACTTGCTACAGTATGCTCGAGCCTCAGGAGCCAGGCAGGAATTAGGAGTTGAAATTCTTGAACTCACCGCAGAGATCGCGATGCTTTGGGTTGAGTTCAGCTTTTTGGTTATTGAACATGCATATTTTGACGTCCTGGAGACGAGGCGAGTGAGTCCAAAACCGGAGATGTAAGGCTGGAGTTCATTGTCAAGAAGGATTTTTGTTGATTTAAAATTCCCATGAACATACTTTCTAGGGCTGTATTCATGAATGTACATTAAACCCCTTGCAGCTCCCTGAATAATCCTCAATCTTGCAGCCCAAGAAAGTGGTGGAAAATTTTCATTTGCTCCTCCTGCATTAAATTAAAAACTGCATTAAAATGACCAGACAATTTATGATAAATCATAATGCACAATGATTTTCATTAGGCTTCATTCGGAAACACGGTGAACAGAGGTTCCCCGATCATGCTCGAGTGCCAAACTGCATCAAACCCCCTACAATTTCCAACTCAAATGAAAAACCAGATGCAGAGTTATTACGAACAATCTCGTGGAGAATGATATTTTCATGGGAATTTCTAAGAGCAAAACCTGATGCATACAAATGCATTTCAGATAACAACAAGGCAACTATTCTGTCTGTGGTCCACTTCTTGCTAAATGTCAACAATAAAAACCTAATGCATAAAAAAACATGAGCTATTGAGCTTGACAGACCACCTTGACGGGGTCGATTCAATAAATTTTGGTTGGTTCTTCAATTTGTAAGAGCATAATACCAGCAGGACCACACCACTATAATCATAATTGTTTTGAACTTGAAAAAGTAAAATGATTCCAATAGAAGAAAAGCAACACATCTCTGTTGTATTAACTTAAAAGAAAAGAAAAGAAAAGAGAAATATACCAGAGGTGAACCAAGGCTGAGTTAATATATGGCCAATGAGGGGTGCTTGTTGTTATATTTGATTTTGGACTCAAATTCTAATTGGTAATTAAATTGAGTTTTATTGTAATTCTAGTGGTTGAAGATTACTTGATAAATAGGATTTAATTTATTGAGTAAATATCTCGAGTCAAGCTCGATTTCAAGTCAAGTTAACTCAAATCGAGTGTTAACAGAGTTTTGACCGAGTCAAATTCGAGTAGCTTGCGAGCTGCACAACTCAGTAAACACCCCTAATCCAGCAAATAATTTTTAAACAAGCAACAAAAGGCTTATATCAGATTCTCTATTTATCGTTAGAAATTGAAACAACACTGATTGACACCCATTGCTAGAGAATAAACATAAGAATTTTCCAAGAAACACAACCAATTTTTCGAACAAAAGCTAATAAACTGAGAAAACGCAGTTACGAGGCTAAAAAATATAGGTGCTGTAATACCAGTTGAGTCTCAAAGATACGAGAGTTAAACTTGCTAGGCATTAACCAGGTCAATAGGGCAAGAATATAATGCATTTGATCTTTACCGACATGAAACCCCTCAGTTGAGTTTGATGCCACAAATTAGATGACACTAACCTAGTTAAGAGAGCTCATCTGTCTTCATTAATAAACTACTAATACCCAACCATTTCATCCACAAAAGCCTATTCGGATTGTTTGACAATCCACAGGGCTACAAGAAGAACACAATGTCCTCATCTTTTGTCAGGAAGTAAACTCAAATAGCAAATCCTAGACCAAGATTGAACATCAAAGTTAGTTCGAATGGCATCGACTTATCAATTACAGTAACACTTATCCTATACCACCTTGATCATGTTCATGTCTCCTTAAACAATGCTAAAGGCATTAAAATGTTCAACTACTTGGAGAAGTGCATAATAATTTTAAAGGATGATGAACTGAAATGGAAACCAAGGGGGAGGAGAGGAATGTTACCATGCAATGCAGTATACAAGGTTCCATTCCGGATGAAATCGGTGACCAGCAACTTCTCATCATTGGCATAATAGTAAGCTCTCAACTTCACAACATTGGGGTGATTAACCCTCCCAATAGCCTCCACTTCTGCCTCAAACTCCTTATACTTCAATGGGGCATCACCCTCGCTCAACCTCCTCACGGCAACAACCGGTGCTCCCGCCGTGCCGGATCCCCTCCTTGCTACCACTTTATACACTATCCCACTCCTACTCTTCCCCACTACATATGCCGACGCCCTCAACAGATCCTCCAATTCTAAAGTAAACCCTTCATCCATCACTACGAATTTACCATTCTGTTCTTCCTCATCAACCTCCTCCCTGTTTTCCTCCTTTCCCACTTTGCCCTCCCCGGATTTCCATTTTCTCCGGAACACCCACACAAGGACCGAAACAGCCCCGATCACCACCGAGACGCCTGAGATCAAAGGAACGGCCACCGACCCAGTTTTCTCCTTGATTTTTTCTCCATTCCCATCGTTAAAAATGGTGCTTAAACCCTTGGGATTTTCTGGGTTTTCCTCGGGGTTTAAAATGGCTCTGGGATTTTGGGCTTCAGGGCAAAGATTCCCCAACGGAAAACCACAAAGATTGGGGTTTCCTGTAAATGCAGTAGGCCCTTGGTTCACCAGAGAACCAACTTGAGGCACTTTCCCGGTTAAATTATTGTGCCTCAGATCCAAGCTTATCATAACCGGAAACTCTCCGTAAGAAGCCGGAACTTCACCTGAAAACTGGTTGTAAGACAAGTTAAGGGTTCCTCTCAAGCTTTTGAGCTCAACAAGTGACTCTGGGAGTGGCCCGTTGAGTGAGTTAGAGGAAAGGTCGAGATGGGTTAAGTTTTTAAGAGCTTTTATTTGCGGAGGAACTGAGCCGGAGAATGAGTTATGCGACAGGTCAATGTAGATAAGGTTCGTGGCATTGAAGAGATGATACGGAATTGGTTTCGAGAAGTTGTTTTGAGAGAGACTCAGGCGAGTGAGCGAGTCAAGGAGACCGAGTTCCGATGGGATGTAACCAGTTAACCCTTTACCAGGAAGAAAGATCGAGGTAACTCGGCCGTGAAAGCAAGCGATTCCCGGCCAGTGGCATGGGGTTGAGTCAAACTCAGACCAACTCTCCAGCAACCGAGTCGGGTCAGTTTCCACGGCAGCCTTGAGAGCAAGAAGAGATAGACCATCTGAATTGAGAGACGAACCCAGTGAAACAAATAGAAACATAAAAGAAAGAGCTTTAAGAATTGAAAGTATTTTTGCTAATCCCACTCTTTCTAAACCTTCATTCCAATCATAATACAAAATCTGAGCTTCATGCAACGACAAGTTGCAGAAACAAAACCGAGAAGCAACACTTGTTTGAAACCGGAAGAAGAGGGAAGTGTTTTTTCATAATAAAAAAGTTTGAATTTGTTTGAACAGAGATTTTTTTCAAAAATATTCTTATTTTATTTAACAAAACTCACATGGATGCTGTTATCATCAAAAAAAAGCTCTGACAACGACATTATTAATCAGGTGGTGCATTGGAATATTAATTCATAGACTGTTCTTTTCTTGATTGTCTGAATATTTTGAAAACAATCTGAACTGTTGTCTTGTCTTGAAGCTGGTTGGAAATCCAGAATCGAATAGAAAACAAACAAACAAGGTTGGATCCAGGGATTTTTTTTTATATACTTTTACTATAAATACTGAAATAGATTAGGGGAATAAAATACAGTTGTTTTGTTTAAATATTAAACTATATTTAAAATAATTCTTTATCAATAAAATATTTAAAAATTATAAAATAGACATTAGATTTTTATTTTTGAATAAAGGGACTGGTCTATAAATACTTGAATTTTTTAAAATTAATTGAAAAATTTGGATTTTTTTTATTTAATTAAATCTTTAAATCAGTAAATTGAATGAATTAGTCTTCCGATAAATATTGATTATTAAATATAATGATAAATTTTATTAATTAATATAGTCTATTGTATTATGGTGTTGTCATTTGAGATTTTTAAAATAATTTTTTTATTTTTAAATTTATTTAAAAACTCAAAAAACTATAAAAAACTTATAAAAAAAATATAAATGTCATATGATACATCATGTGAATTAATATCTAAAAATTGTTAAAATTTAATATCTAAAAATTGTTAAAATTTAATATCTAAAATTGATTAGAAAACTTAATTAATTAAAATTTTATTTTTTATGGAAGTTCAATTTTTTTACATCTAAGCCAAAAATATACTTTCATTTCCTTAGCTTTCCCCTCAAATTAGTTAATTAGATATTTAAAGTCTGTAAATTTCATGGGGGGAGATAATAGATATTTAACTCTTTTTATTAATATATATTTTAAGATTAATGTCAAAATTCGAACTTGTATAAAATAATATAATATAAGTTTTTTTTATCATTTAATTAATTAATAAATCTGATATTTGACTCTTTTCTTAGACTCGATAAATGTTTTTGTAAAAAACGAATGATGTTTATCATAGAAAATACAAGTTTAAACCGTTATATCTACAAAGTCTTTGTTTATTATCAAAATTTTAAATATATGTATAAATATATATTATTTTATAATTATCTTTAAACTATTAAAATATCTCTTTCTTTACCTTAATTAAATAGAAAAATTTATCCAAATAAGAAAATAAAAAGTGATTGTTTTGTTATAACTCGAACATATGATTAACTTTCGTATCTCACTTATTAAAAAGTGATTGTTGGTAAAATCAAATATGCAATGGTTATGTATTTGATTTATCGATAAAAATCAATATAGTTATAATGTTTAATCAGTATCGATCACGATCGAGAAATATCGAGAGAAATAGCCTTAGGAAGCACTTATCAAATTTATAAAAAAAGAAAAGAAAGAAGCTGTGTCCTCGTCTGGAATCAATGAAAACCCTGCAATACATTGACTTGGAAGTCTTTGCTGGCCAACCCAGGACTGTCTGCTCTGCTCTATGATTTTCTTTAATGGCGATGGAAATATGTGAAGGACACTGGGTTACATGGGGAACCCTAAAGGAAAGGCATGACTTTATTTATGAGCAGGATTAAAAAAATAGTCGTTATTCAACGGTAACATCGTTATTCAAAACTGTTACTTGTAAAAATAATGATGAGATTTAAATTTATATCAATAACGGTAAATAACGACCGTTATTTAACGGATAACGGTCGATAACAACGATAATAATCTGTCATTATACCGTTATTTAAAAAAACTCCTATAATAAGTTGTATAAGTTTTAAAAAAATTCATGATCGCGACTCATGCAACGATTGCGATAAACACAACGCGATAAAAAATGCTTTTTAAATCCCTATTTATGGTATCAAAAATTATCGGAACCGAAAGGAATAAGATAGGATGCATGCAATGTGGCTATGACTCTAATGGAAATAGATATTTAAACATGATCTTGTGTATATAAAAATCTCGAAGGCTCATCTATCGATATCAGTTTTACGATGTAAATCGATTCAGATAAATATTAATGATTATAAAAAATATGAAAAAAAACAAGTCTTCTATTTATTGTAACAGTGAATATAAATAAATGCCAGAAAATGACGATTCATCTTGTTGGATGAAAATGTGTGGGAGCTTGGACCTTGGCTGTCGGCTACGGACCAGTCCACAGTCCCAAGGGACCAAGTTACTATCCCACATAATAATTCACACTAAATAATGAGAGGTAGTTCTACATATAATAATTTAAATATTATTAAAAATAAAAAATAAATGTTATTTTAAAATGTAAATATTAATACATATCTGATTAATACTAAAAAATATATATCAAAATTTCCTCAGTAGGTTATTTTTAACTAATCAAATGATTCTTTATTTTAGGGTAAATCATAAAAATTAACAATGGATTTGAATTTTTTAAAAATTTTAAATTTTATTATTTTATCTATAAAATACGTGTATATTGTAAAAAAAATTAAAAATATATGACTTTTAATTTTTTTTTAAATTACATAATATTTATTGTTAAAAAATAGCTATTATTTTTGAAGATTACGAGTTCGAATATTAATATTTATAATATAAAAATTTTAAAATTAATATTTAATGATTAAAAATATATTTTAGAACATAATATTATTTGTAACAACCATAATTAATTAAAGAAACATTATTTAAAGTACGTTAAGTTCGATATCAGTACCAAAATCCATTCTTTAAGGGGGCCTAAATTTAAAAACGATAATATAATATAAATTCGTTGAGTTCTAACATGATTTGATATAAATCTTTATTAAAAAATAAAATCGATTTAAATTTAAATTTTTGATAAAAAAATTCAATTTAGTTTAATCTGATTCAATATATATATTATATTTTTATATAAAATATTTATTATTTTTATTTAGATCAGATTTACTCTGGATTTTAATAATCCTACTTTTGTCTATAAACCTCTGAGATGTTAATATTTAATTAAACTAAATAAATTTTATGAGATAAAAAAATCTGGTGGGACCGTTGCCGTACCGCAACAAAACTCTTGTCTCTCTTAATTTCAACGAACTGTAAAGTAGAACCCTAGAACTAGAATTTCACCGTAAGATGTCTTAAAATAATTAATTAAATAAAATGCATTTTATTTAATTAATTATTTAATACGTCTATTAAAACAAATTTAATGATTAATTTTTTTCGTATTCTATTAATTTATATAAACAATAGATGTTAAGACACTCGTGGTTCCTAAACTTGTTTTATTAATACACCAAACGGCTCCTGCAACGTTGCTTTCCCTGTACTTCAAATTGCTGAGAAGTAACCTCTTTTGCAGAGCAACAGACTCAAAATACATGGAAACTTGCTTCTTTTTCTTCTAACCCATTGAAGAAACTAACCAAAGCTTCTCAGTATTGGCTTCTTTTTCTTTTGAAGTTGTTAAGACTCTGAATTGGGTTGAATTAATCGAGTGGGTACATTTTATTTTCGTGAAAATTGAGCTGGGTATTTCATTTTTATTCGAATTTTGGAGTTTGGGACTTTGGGTACGTATTTTATCTTTCACCCATGGAGTCGAACGTAGGGACGACGGAGATCAGATCTAATTTACGACATTCGAATCGCTACAATTCACCGACGAAATCCACCGTTTGATTTTGGCTCCGACGACTGATAACGCCAGTTCCTTCACGGCTCTGCTTGAACTACCGCCTCCAAAAGCCGTTGAGCTTCTTCACTCTCCCGACTCGCCGAAGCTTATCACTGCTTCGCCTCCAAACGTTGAAGATTTCGAAGTCAGCTTCCGTTTTACTTCTAATACTGGTTTGATTGAACGAGATGCGAGGTTTTCCGTGTTTTCTGGAGAAGCTAACAACAGCAATGAGAAGAGGAACTCGACTGAGTCGAAAAATGTAACCGCGAATCTTGAGAAGAACGTAAAGATTGAGCCGGCGGAGACCGAGCCATCCCAGCCAACGGTAGAGAAGCGGAGTATCAAGAGAAAGGACCGAGAAAATAAGGTTGAAAAAACAAAAATCAAAGCAAAATATATTAATCAAAATCAAGGGTTTCCTTTTGTTGGTAAAACTTTGATTAATTTGTTTTCTGGGCTTTCATAGGTTAAAGGGTCTACAAAGAAAAGCAAAACGGCGGCCAATGAGAGCTCAGAGGACGCCGAGAAGCTGCCTTACGTTCACGTTAGAGCACGCCGGGGACAAGCAACGGATAGCCATAGTTTAGCTGAGAGGGTAAATTCAGCAATATCCATGATTGACTTCTTAATAAGTTTTGCTTATCATATTCTTTTATTAATCCAATAATTTTGGTGTTTAATACAGGCAAGAAGAGAGAAGATTAATGCACGCATGAAGCTACTACAGGAGCTGGTACCAGGATGTAATAAGGTCAGCTCTATTGGTTTAATTGGTTGATTCATGATTATATTAAGAATATCTCAGTATAATGTGAGATGACATCTTTAGATTATTTTGCTTTAGGAACGGTTTGTCATTGTCACCTTTTGCACAAAAAAGTATCTCTCTTTTTTATACCCCATGTTGCTTCAACGTTTTAGCTGTGTGTTTTTTTTCATTATGGGGACAGTTTGTTACAAGTCCCTTTTGAGGTCAAGTTTGTCTTTTTGAATGCAATTTTCTTTGTTTAAAATTTTAATCGCATCTTTTGGATTGATGTCTTTGTGCTTTGCATTATCTATGGAATGTGTATGGTTATAGTAAAATGACAATTGTAGCCTTTGATGAGTTGAAAATTTTAGTCATGAGGGGATGCTAGCTGGACATTACCATGAAGTGCTCAGTAGACATGTCTGGTGGCTTGTTGGATTAGATGTCTTAATGGGGTCCCATTTCATTGATGTAAGTTGTTGCTTACTTCTCGTACAAGTTATCAGTCCACTTATGGGATAAGTAGGCGAAGGATGGCAAAAGAGAATGCCTTTTTATATGCCAAATGCCTGCCTAACTACATGGGGATTTGATGTGATACTCCATGGTAAATTGGTTTAATTGTTCAAAATATAATCTTGATTTATCCTTTAACAAGTGAAAACAACTCCGAGTCCATTTCTGATTCCTTCCGTTCATCAAGTGACCAAAATTCAGTGAAGACTATCAGACTAGGTGAGCAAACCTGTGAACAGCCATTCTTTTATAGGAACGGAAATCATGGTTTCCTTAATGGTTGACACGGCAACCATACCGAATTTGTTTAGAAGCATACTGAATTTTAATGTCTTGAAGACTTTGAAATATTAGAAATACGTGTAATGCAGATTTCTGGTACAGCCTTGGTGTTGGATGAAATCATCAATCATGTGCAATCTCTACAACAGCAAGTGGAGGTAAGACACATGACTCGGTCCCTTGCTGATAGGGTGTTAGTAAAACAGAGGACTCGGTCCTGCAACCCTTACAGTGTTGATCTTTCTCTTGGTTCTTATTGTTAACATCCTTTGCTGGTTAATTGGAATTGTTTGCATTGCCTTCCAACAATAACATGAAAATTTTGCAAAGATCCTACTAAGCTGACATGTTTTGTTGTATCATTTTGTTGTGGTTTTACATGCGTTGTCTTCCATTCCCATGGTCTGATTCCTGTAACATTTTTTCTTCGGCTGCAGTTCTTATCAATGAAACTTGCAGCAGTGAACCTAAGAATTGATTTCAAGCTTGATAGTCTATTTACATCAGAAGTAAGTTTGAGCACCTTTGCTTTATAACTAATCTAAAGTTGGAAATCGGAAGTTCTTCTGGTTATTCTTGCCATTCATGTTTCAACTTTGGTTGTGAGCTTGTTATGTAGATAGGTAAATCCCAACTGGTATAAACTGTATTGTATGGCTTCTTCCACTGGATACCTACCCATCTTAAAATAATGTACCTCATTAAAATTTAGTGGATAGTTGATCATGTTTGGACCACCATCTTCCATCTACCTGTTCATTAATGTTTGAATGGGAACAATGGCTGCCAGTCAACTGAATGAGGTTGTATAATTTCTATCTAAGATCAGAATAGTGGGTCCATACATGAAACCCTCTGATTGCAAGAAATTATTGAAATTCATGGGTCTCGAATGACTTGCACTGTTACTTAGCAGAATATGTTAAAGTAAATTACCCTTTCGTGGTGAAATGACTACATAATCCATTTGAGCACTTGTCATGTAAATTGGTAACTAGAAAGATGACAAATTAACCATGTAGTAGATTATGTTACCTATACAATGCTTCATTTACATGGTAGTCCTTCAAGTTTCTCTTCTGATGACCAGATAATAGCTGTTGATTTTGTTACATGAAAATTTCTAGTTTCTACTAACATTTCTGACCATCTTTAACATGTGTAGAGTGGATCTCTTATGGACAGCAACTTCCCCAGCTTGGTTATTCCCGAGATGTGGCCTGAGGTTCAAGGCAATGGACACAGACAACAGTATCAACACCAATGGCATTTCGATGCACTTCAGCAGCCTGTTTGGGGCAGAGAAGAAGTCTGCAATAATTACATCACTCCGGAGAACTCGCTTTTAACTTACGACTCCTTTGCAAATTCAGGTAGATTGCTTTCTAAATACTACGATTAGTAAATATGCAGACAACTGTGTAACAAGAATTAACTTCTGTTGCAACTTTGGTGCAGCGACATTGCAGGCAAATCAACTGAAGACGGAGCTATGAATCCTGAAGAATTCCAACGGTTAGATTTATGGAAAAATTACCTTAATGGTAGCTAGCATTGTGTGTGTGTATATATATATATATATCGAATATTATTACGAGGAGGTAGAAGAGAGGCCTCACCATTTACCACTAGGTTTCCATATCTTCTATTTACCCGAGTCGAATGGAAACCTTTGATCTCTCATGACTTGATTGAATATATATAGTCTTACTAACTCAGGGTCTTCGGCCACGAGGTTGATTGGTTTATGTCGTAAAATCATAGAACGAACTATGATTAAACACACCTATGGAAGTCTGCTTATGTTGTTCGGTATATACACTTTGGGTCTATCTTGTTTTAATTTTGTGAATGAAGTTGGATTCAGAGATCCATATTTGCACAAATAATGCAGATTCAAGGATGACTCTAGAGTGTATGTGATACATTGTCAATATATACTACCAATGACACACATTGATATGCACACAATTGGTATAAAATATAATTTATTTAAGTATTATTAAAAAATAGAGAAAATATCTCAAGCACCAACAGTAAACACGAAAAAAATTTATAATCTTAGTTTTAAGGTTTAGGACTTAAGAAGTTTTAAATTTTTTAAAAAAATTATACGATCAAAATCATTTTAAGTTTTAAATACTTAAATTGGTTACAATTTATTTTAAAAAATGGGAGAGGACTTTAATTTTTAAAATTGTTTCAATCATGAGAGTTTTTCAGGCCAAATTTCATAAATCTTGTTATTTGAAAATTTATTTTCTAAAATATTGTATTTTGAACAATATTAATAAAGTCGGATTTATTAGAATTCGATTATGAACAATGACCAGATTTAAAAAAAATGAAAACACTATTTAAAGTCAAAGCTTCTTGTCATCGACTTTAGTGTGTGTTTTGTTCTTTGAAATTTTTACTATTCAAAGTCAAAGTCTCATGTTCCCAACTTTAATTTTTTTAATTTGAAAAAATAAATCACTAATTAAAGTTAAATTCTAATTGATCCGATTTTACTTTTACAGTAAAATCAATAATATTTTAAAAAATATTTTTTTAAGTACAATATTATGAGAAAAAAATTAAAACTACAAAGATTTTTTTCATTTTTTCGAATGAAGAAGATAAACCTACTTATTGGAGACTAAAACCTAATAAATGAATTCGGAATGACTTGAATTTTTGTATACTATTAAAATAAGCATAATAAAGGTTGCTTGTAAAATTTCATATGATTTGAACTTTATTTACTAGATAAACTGAATAAAAATCAGATAAGATTCAACATTACAGGTCCAGGCGTATCAAAACTTGTCCTTGGCGTTTTGGTACGGCCTGCTTAAAAAAGACTAGGAAATTTTGTATTGGTATTGAAACGATTTGGGCACGTTCCGAAACATTTTGAATCTGCCAATTTTGGTATCGATATGGTACTTAGGCGTATCGATACAGTTGGTCAAGTCAAACTATTAGAACCTTTGGTCGGTCTTCATGTGCCTGAATGATTAAATAGTGTATAAAAACAGACTTAACGAAAATAACTACCTGATCATGGGTATCAGAATGGTCTCCAGACGTTTCGATACGTCCAAGTTGGTCAACCTTATTAACTTATAAATGGTTAAGGCGTTCCGATACAGCTCCATGCTTTACCAAAATGAATCTTCTGAATAATTGATTTACCTAACTGGACATCCCTATTTTGATACTGCTCCTTGACGTATCGATACCGTTCCTTAAAGATAATTGAATTATTAGCCTTGACAACACCGTATTGATATGGCCCTTAACTGTTTCGAAACGAGTGTTTGTACCCTTTAAGATAAGCTTATAATTATTAAGAATTTCTCTTAAATCCTTAGAAGATGAAAAGTTCTAAATTAACCGAAAATGAATAAGGTCTCTTTCAAGATTAGGCTAATAAAAGATTGATTAGTAATTATAACTAATTCGAATCGAACTACCGAAAAATATCACTGAACCTCCGAAACTCCTTATCGTAGCATCTTTCGACCCCATTCCCTATTAGACCGGAAAGAGAGTGTCACAATTCAAATTAAGTTTTTAGTTGTTTTATCCCGTGAATTTAAATTTAACCTATATTTTGTCAAAAAATACTTTAAAGTCCATAGATCAACCAAAAATCTTTTATTCTTTTTTTTTTCTAATTTTTTTCTATATCGTTGGATGAAACTCTTTTCTTAATAAGTTCCTTTTCTTGTATCAATAAAAAATTTCATCGTTCAAATTTTTAAAAATCATTCGTTGATAAATCAATATGATGTTGGAGCTATAATTTACAGTTTGAATATAATAATTAATATTTTTATTTTAAATATTTTAAATCTAATAACAATATATGTTTTTATTTTTATTTTAAAATTATTTTTTATATTTAATAATAATAAATACCATGTCATATCAAAATAATAATGAAATAATTTAGTGATTAAAATAAGAGAAATTCAAAATTTTAATTAATAAATTAAAAATTAATTGATTGTTGGTGGATAGTTGAGTGATGATATATCTATTTTACACCCAAATTGTCGATTCTAATTAAAATGTGAATTTGCATCCAAGCAGATCCTCGACCAGCGGGAAATTGGGGGAAATGAAAACTGAAATGGCGGGAAGGAATAAATGCCTAACCCTAAAATCGACACTTTAAATTCCGAATCCAACAATCTTCCCTCACCCCAAATTCCGTCTGTTCTCTGCCGTAAGAAGAATTCTTACTTTGTTAGTTTGAATAGAATGGGAAAGAGAAAGCGATCAAGGGTTTCACGCGACGAGGAAGAGGAACAAGTGGAAAATCACTCTTCTTCAAACGAAAAGAGCTTGTATGAGGTATTTATGAAGTTTTATTTTTTTTTTATCATTTGGGTTTGGCATTTAGGATTTATCCTGGTTTTTTTGCCCATGAAGAAGTTTAGGGTTTCTTCCTTTTTGTTAGTTGTCTACAGATAATTTGTCTTAGATTGAAAGTTAGAAAGTCGTTTATTTTAGAAAACAAATGAAATGAAATGGCTGAAACTGTATCTATATATTCCAAGGGAATTGTTAAAGTTTTTGGGTGAGTTTATCCGTTGATATTTCCATGGTGATTTTGAACAAAAAGACCTAATCATGTTGGATTGCTTGTAGGTTCTTGGTGTTGAAAAGACGGCATCTCAGCAGGAGATTAAGAAAGCATATTATAAGTTGGCCCTGAGACTACACCCTGATAAAAATCCTGGCGATGAGGTAAAAGCTGAAGCTAATTTGTGTGTCTAAGTTAGGTTTTCTTTTCTGTTTCTGTGTGTGCTTATTCATGGAAGAATATAAGAGTAAAGTTTTGGTTCCCTTCATCTATACAGGAAGCTAAGGAGAAATTTCAGCAATTGCAGAAAGTGATATCCATTCTTGGTGATGATGAGAAACGTGCAGTGTATGACCAGACTGGCTGCGTTGATGATGCTGTGAGTAAATATAGTTCAGGGCTATGTTATACTGAATCTTATTTTGCTTGAAGTATTCATGATTGACATTAGTGTCCAACAAGTATGGGCATACTGATCCTTCAATAACCTTTCACATTCATGGAAAAACATTTATAGAAGTTGAAAAAATACCCGAGTGGCACAAAACTTGTTTTTGGTATTCACATCCAGGTCCAAGTAAATACCAGTTCAGGGTTACTTTTAGGATATGACGCATTTTGATTGAAAACTGCATCTTGCGAGGCTTACTTTTGATATACAAGCAATTCAATTTAATTGTTGTGCATTGTCCATTTTGTTTCTTTACTAATTGAGCAGTTTTTAACTTGTTTCTATAATTTTTTTTGATCAGGACCTTGCTGGGGATGTTGTAGAGAATTTGAAAACCTTTTTCAGGGCTATGTACAAAAAGGTAGCATCCTCTGTTGACTCCTCTTCCCTTTATGTTTTTAGAATTTTTTCTTTTAGCTCCATTTCATTCACTATGGTTTAATCAACCCCAGGTCACTGAGGCTGATATTGAAGAGTTTCAAGCAAACTATAGGGGATCTGAATCGGAGAAGAAAGATCTAATTGATCTTTATAAGAAGTGCAAGGGCAATATGAATAAGTAAGAGAGGCAGTGTATGCATGTGTGTGTTTCCTTTATGCTTTCCTGATATTTCTAATCTGTTGTCCCTTTGACAGGCTCTTCTGTTCAATGCTTTGTTCGGACCCTAAGCTTGACTCACACCGTTTCAAGGATTTGCTTGATGCGGCAATAGCTGGTGGTGAGGCTTTCTTCCAAGTTATATTTACACCAGCTGCTTCATCAGTAATTTTGTTTCGGAAGTACAATTAAACTGTAACATTTGTTCCTACCTGGTTTTTAATTTAAAATTGGACGAGTAAAAGCTGTTATGAATTATGATGAGCTTTTCTGCTTATTCCCTTTGTGTTCTGTGTTGTAGGTAAGCAAGTTTTTATTTTGATAATCAAGTCATTGCTCCACTCCATAGCTATTCTAAGAATGGATGTGCATGATTCTGAGGCCTATTAAATTCTTACAGCTTTTAGTTGATGTTTTTCCTTTTGTTTTTTGCTATAGGAGAAGTGAAAGAAACCAAAATCTATCAGAAATGGTCAAAGAAAGTATCTGAAATAAAGCCTCCCACCAATCCCTCGAGAAGAAAGGAGAAGTGAGTCTCGTACTGTGTGTTTTCCCTACATTTAAAGATATCTAACTTTGGTCTGCTCTGATGTTGAAATATTTGGTTTTTTCTTTGGTGCTTAACAGGTCAAGTAAACAGTCAGACTCTGATCTGTTGGCCATTATATCTCAGCGCCGAAGTGATAGGAAGGATTGTTTTGATTCCCTGTTTTCCACCTTGGTGTCCAAATATGGTGGTACTGCAGATTCTGAACCCACCGAAGAAGAATTTGAAGCTGCACAGAGGAAAGTTGACAGCCGAAAGGCCTCCAAAAAATCAAAACGCAAATGACATGATATGTTCAATGGTGGGAATTGTGTTCCATCATCTGGAGTGTTGTGGTACTTCAACTTGAGAGTCATTTGCATTTGTCATGTACGGCCAATGCTTTATAATGGAAGGTTTCCAATGTAGTAGTATGTCTGCTTTGTTTCTCAGTGTCAAGCTGGTTCGAGGAACTGGAAGTAGTTTATGAACGAATCAAACATTCGATGAATGGTTTTGTAGGAAGTTTTTATTTATTAAAAGAACAAATATGAATATATATTTTTTATTTGTTTAATTAAATGAATAAATACAAACAAAATGTTTGTTTGTGTTTATGTTTATTTATTATTTTAATAAAATGAACACGAACTAATTATATTTATTGATGAATGGATAAAAAAAATAATGTTAGTTAAGTTTGTGTTTTTTATATTTATTCAATTAAAATTGAATAAATGAATATGATATTCTTGTTTATTTAGTTTATTCATAGGCTTGCACGAATTATTTTACCTTAGCGGTTAAGAGAATAATTATTATTCTTAAAAGCCATAAGTTCGAATACCAGTAATATCAATATAATAAGTGAGCAAGCAATATTTAATATTAAGAGTATATTCTAAAATAAATACTACTTTATAATCACCTTAACTGATTCAAAAGTTTGTGCACAGGCTTAACTGATGAAATTTGTTTGTTTGGTATAATAGTATTGCCAATAGTAACTTCCACAGCCTAAATAATTCTCTGTTTGTGTTTAAAATATTTTTAAAATAATACTTTTTATTCACTTTTTTATTTCCCTAATGATAAATTTTTTATTTAATATATTAAAACAATTTTTTAAATGTATGCGCATAAAACTATAACTATTGTCTATTTATTATAAAATTTTGATAATAAAAGTAGATTGTAGGGCATAACTATCTGCGTAATTATATCAAATATTATAGAGTTCCATTGCTGGGTGCTTAAGAATGTATACTGTGATTAATGATGATAATATTTATTAAACTCATGATTTTGATGATTAATTATTCTTTTTGAACTTTGAAGCATAAACCTATTGATTAGGTGAGAGAGAGATTAGGGATATACTTAATGCATGTATTTATAGTCTATAAACTGACATTATACCTCATAAACTAAGTTAATAGGATTCATCTTTAAAGGAAAGAAACAAATTCTTTCTATAATATCTTTCTATATATATTAAAAACTAAAATTAATATAGATTAAATGGGGTTGACTATAATGTTATAACACATTCTTAAAAAGGTGCACATCATGAAACTCATTCCAAAGATCCATTGGTGCCCTGCTCATCACACATTCAAGAGCAAATGACCAAAACACCCCCTTTATGGAATATGACAAAACCCTAACATCAATCTTATTACTTTTTTAAAAATGGTTTTTTTAATATATTTTTTTTTCTTTAAAAAGATGGCGACTTCACAACTACATGCTATAAAACATTCCCTGGTCCTTTTTTTTGTGTGTATAAGTATAATTTTAGTGAATAGTGATCTCCCATGAATCTGCAAATGCAAGCAAAGCTTTTTGCCTTTCACTTTGTTTTTTTCCCACACCTCACCTTCTCCACTCGAACTTGATATATTTCACCTTCTTTGTTTTTTCTCTTTTATGGTAGAATTGTTGTTGTTGTTGTTTTAACAAAATTAATTAGATTTCCAATTAAGGTATTAAAAGTTCAATACTTTGTACCCATCGTTTAGCTAATTCTTTCCCCTTTTTAGTCATTTCCTCCATTTCTCTAATTAATTTGCTAAGTAAGTCATCACTCTTTTAATTTATTTATTTTGCAATTAAGGATGGATGTTGCTTTTGCTCTAGTTTGTCCATCCACTTCTCTCTCAATCAGTTATAATCCCAGACTTTAGCTTTACTCATCTCTGGCTGTTTCTCTATTCTTACCTATAAGATCATAGCATTTTCTTGGAGAGCTTCAATAGGTTCAAAGGTTTCATCTTTTTCCAAATATTCCGCTATTACTTCTTTAGTTCTCTCCTGGGTTTTGTTTTTGCCTTTTCTGTAAATTTTAATATTTTATTTCTGTTACTTCTTTGCCCTGACATCAAATTTTTGTAGCTTGCCTTTTTCTGTGCTAATTAAGTTGTTTTAGGTGAGATTTCTGAAATGGGGTTCTGTGCTTGTTGAATAACAAAGTCTGGATCTTTATTTTTGGTCTTTTGAAGGTCCCATGGAGAGTGACAATGGTGATGGCAAGTCCAAGATGGAGGACTATGAAGTCATAGAACAGATTGGAAGAGGAGCTTTTGGAGCTGCTTTCCTTGTTCTCCATAAACTTGAGAAAGTCCGGTATGCATTTTTACTTCTAATTCTGTTTTTTTCCCCTCTCTCCTATAGCCTCGTGACTTATATTAGGGGAGCATAAAATAGAAAACTTTTGAGGAAATCTTTGATCTTAAGTTTCATTTTCTCCAAAGAAACTATAGTTCTAAACGAGAAATTCCCATGGGATTGATGATGTTTAGATTGTTTTTGATTTTGCTGTTCTTACTAAAGAATTTCTGGAATGCAAAATAATCAAGATTTCTTGTGTTTGGTTATGCAGTAGAACCATTATTCTGAATGTGTGGCCATAATTTCACTATTGCAGCTGTCAGCACTGTTCCACGTCTTTTAGCAATTATTGACTGAAGCCACCAGTTATGATATGTTTTTATTTTTCATATCTGTTAGGTATGTGTTGAAGAAGATTCGCCTGGCCAAGCAAACTGAGAAGTTTAAGAGAACAGCACACCAAGAGGTCACTTTCTTAAAATATTTCCCCATTTTTGTTTAAATTAATTAACATGTGAGTTGTGTGAAAGTTGCTGAGATTATTCCTAATATTTCCATGTTTAATTCCACTTAACATTTTTTTGGCATTTTCCTGTCTCATATGCTTATGGTAAATTTCATTCTGTAGTCTTTCATAGTGTTTGGATTCTCATGGTCAAATGAAATCCTGTCTGTAGGATTTTGGTTTGAATCGGGTTGTCTGTGTTTTGTTCAACAATCAAACTTTGTACTGTGATGACCCTTTTACCAGTCTCAATCCTGTTGCCACTCTGAAGGTTGTGCCTGCAATCACTTTTTTACTTTTGGAGTGAGTTATCATTCTTTTACAAACGCCTGAAATCGGGAAGTTTGAAACAGTCTGAAATTATGTTCATGCTGGTATTACCATGCAAGTGCCATCCACCTACCCCCATGGTATCTATCCTTTATTTATAGTGTGTCTGGTTTGAGGCACGAAGATAGACAATCCTTTATCTAGTTGAGATACTTTTATTCAAGACTTAATTTCAAATAACCAGTAATCTTGTATGTAACAATCTAATATGTCTTCTAAACTTGGAAATAGCCTTCTCACCTGGAATTTTGGATTTGAAAGATTCCTAGTTGATTCAGAACGGATTTATTTTAGTTGGGGTAAAAACTGCCTTCACTTAATCCTAAAAATAAGTACAGCCCTCAAAATTACTTGTAAAACTGATGTCAAAT
Organism: Abelmoschus esculentus; assembly: GCA_035048815.1. NCBI lineage: Eukaryota > Viridiplantae > Streptophyta > Magnoliopsida > Malvales > Malvaceae > Abelmoschus > Abelmoschus esculentus. The sequence continues at coordinate 4,184,854 of JAUCBN010000039.1, forward strand.
AAGATACCAAAGATGTCTGGATAGATCTTTCTTTGGAGTGCAATAATTTTTTCATATCGCAAACCAAGAATGCCTTAATTTGTCCTAGTTGGTCCATGTTTGATAACATGTCTCTCAATAAATGCTTTTGTTTTTGCATGGCAGATGGAACTGATTGCCAAATTGAATAATCCATATATCGTGGAGTACAAAGATGCTTGGGTTGATAAGGTGAAGGGACTTTATGGCTATTTTAGATTTACTATGTAGATGAAAGAGTTGCTGCAAAATATTATAATTTATATCGCAGATGACATGATTGATTCGTCAGTGATTTAATTTGTCTTCCTTCTTCACAGGGAAACTGTATATGCATTGTAACTAGCTACTGTGAAGGAGGGGACATGTAAGTTACCTTCAAAACGGAGTTTTTTGGATCATATTTTGAAGGAATTTGCAAGTTTTTAATCTTCTTATGTACATTATAGGGAATTTTTTGGTATAACCACCTATATCCAATTCATTGACCTACTAATCCAGACCGGGTATTGTAAAGGTCATTAAGAGGGTAACCCTCTCCACCCAATTTGGGGATCTAGAGCCTCATCCCGCTTGTTGGTCAGATTCTAGGGAGTTTTCATGCTCATAGACTGCATTAGTATAAATTTCCTCGGCAGATTGGCTAATGTGGTTATAGTCAGTTATATTGATATGCATCACTGTCCTCACCTTTGATTGGATTATAATGTAACTAAATAGCAATTGGAGTTCTGTTAAGAAAGAAAATTAGAAAATTCTAGTTGATGCTTATGAAGCACTAATTGGGGCACTTAAAATTTTTGTTGGAATAAGGGCTGAGCTTATTAAGAAGGCCAGAGGCATGCACTTTCCCGAGGAGGTAATAGAAATATTACTGCAACTGAACTACTTACATACACCTGCAAGAGATTTTAGTCACCCTTTTATTCTTCTCTTTGGTTTTATAGAAAATATGCAAATGGATGACTCAGTTGTTGTTGGCTGTGGACTACCTGCACTCAAACCGTGTTCTTCATCGGGATCTGAAGGTAATGTCTCGTCTATCTTTGTCCATATAATGAGGGAAGTTCTTAAATGATGATGCTATGCTCTAACTTCTATTTTTAATCTCAGTGTTCCAACATATTCCTCACGAAGGACTATGACATCCGGCTTGGTATGAAGGCAAACGGATTGCTATAAAGGACTTGTGTTCTTTTTCAGGTTTGACCATCTTTTTTGATATGTCTACTAAGATATGTATGTCTTATATGGAATGTACAGGTGACTTTGGACTTGCAAAATTACTTAACACAGAAGACCTTGCTTCCTCGGTATGCACTTGCGCTAATCTTTTCCTTTTATGAAATTTCTTACAATGCTTGTCTGTAAAAACCTGTCTTAGTAGTCATTCAATGCAATAAGATATATTTGAAAGTACTGCTAATGTATTTCTGAGTGGGAAAAAGCGCAGTTGTTAATAAGCGTCTTCAAACTTTTGGTTATAGAATTAGTGAAAACCAGTTTTAAGGATTCATTCTGATTATCTTATATGGTCTGCATATTCTCAATAGGTTGTTGGCACACCAAACTATATGTGTCCTGAGCTCCTCGCAGATATACCTTATGGCTATAAATCAGATATATGGTCACTCGGTAGGAATTTCAAAGCATAATTCTGAAATGTGAAATCTGTTGTACTTTTAATTAGGAGTGACATGAATTTATTATGCCAGGTTGCTGTATGTTTGAGATTGCTGCACATCAACCAGCATTTAAAGCTCCTGTGAGTTTTTCTACAACATTTCCGTAGTATCGTTAAACTACCATCAAGTTGTCCTTAATAGATTCTACAATAAACTGAAGTCATTGACAATTCACAGGATATGACCGGACTCATTAACAAAATCAACAGATCCTCCATATCTCCTCTCCCGATTTTGTATTCTTCCACTCTGTAAGAATTTTCTTCCAACTGTTTATAAATAACAGCAGCTCTTTTTTATAAGACTAATACCTGTAGAAAATGAAATGATTTCATGTTTTAGGAAACAAATAATCAAGAGTATGCTAAGGAAGAATCCAGAACACAGACCAACTGTAAGTGCAAGCGGCCCTGTATTTAGCTTTCTAGTTTTAAACATTACCGTCTATACTGATCCCGAGTGTTCTGATATTTTAGGCTGCTGAACTCTTAAGGCACCCCCATTTGCAGCCTCATGTCCTTCGCTGCAGAAATCCATCTACTGTTTATCTTCCGGTAAAGCCCACAAACAGCCCGAAGGAGAAGACACCTAGAAAATCATTATCAAACAAACCCGGCATTGGAAAGGGCAGGGTGATTGTGGTTAAAGATGCTGGCGTATTGAATGAACAACGAAATATACATTCATTTCCGAGAATGGCTGATCCTACTAATCGTGAAAAGCCAGCATCCACAGCTAGTACCAAAGACAACCTTGTCACTAAGAGGGTTGATCCTACTAGCTGTGCTGTCGAAATTTCTAACTCTATCAGTGATTCCAAAGACATGTCCACTGATTCTGAAGTTAGTGTTAGCAATGAAGACAAACGGTCTCAGCTTAAGAGCGTTCCGCAAAAGGATGCTGATGTGGAGTCAACTTCAGAGACAACATTCGATTCTCAGCATGTTGAACAAGAACCCACTTTCGAGCACACTCGAAACTTGCTGGAAGTTGATATAAAGTCTCCAAGTCAAAAAGATGAAGAGACTTTTTGTGATACGCAGGTTCTTGAAACAGCAGCAAAAGAGGTTCTTGACATGCAGGTTCTTGGTACATCAAGGGATTCCGGTAAAATGACAGTATCCAGTATAAGTTGTGATGATGGAAGTGCATCATCTACTATTTATGAGACCGATATAGATCGAAGATGCTCGTCAACTAAAACAAGTAATGGTAATGCCAAAACAGAAGGTGCTGACACAAGCTACATGTCTTCAGAAAGTAATGCTGTACATCCATCATGCACAGATGAAGCAGGAGCAACATCAGAGACTAATGCACGCTCCACTGTGTCTGAAAAAGATAGCATGCGACCTGTTCACTTGACCCCGAATGATGTTTCGTTACTGAGTCGACTCACAGCCATGAGTGGCGATGAAATTAAGAGAGTGTGGGAAAATCCGAGTCAAGAAAGAGCTGATGCATTGGAGTCTCTGCTTGAGCTATGTGCCCGTCTTCTTAAGCAAGACAAGATCGACGAACTTGCCGGTGTGCTACGACCATTTGGGGAAGAAATTGTGTCGTCTAGAGAAACAGCAATTTGGCTGACAAAAAGCCTCATGTCTGCCCAGAAGTTCACCGGAGGAACCTGATTTTTCATGTTAGAAAACGGATTTCCCACTTGAGAACTATTTTGACATTCAGACTGGTTTGCTTGAAGAGAAGAAACTCCGAGAAACACATAATTTGCGGATTGTTGGTTCAGAGGTGATTATGATGGAAATAATGAAGATGCTAGGCAACTTCTAATGTCGATTTGTGCATGCATCTCTGCTTGTTATGTTTCGTGTTTTTTCCTAGGAGCCTTAAACATAAACAATTATGTATTACCTGGATTTCTTGCAGTATTTCTCGTATTTATTGAAAGTGTTGTGTCATTATCATTTGGAGTAAATTACATAAGAAGTTAAGAGTATCTATTTATTGATCGTAATATTTCAACCATATAAATGCTTTAGGTATAAGAAGTTAAGAGTATGATATACTAATGTATGATACATTCATATTCTTTAGGTATCGGTATAAAAGTTTTCGTATTGATATTAAACTGTTCTCTAAAAATTAAAATGCTTTTGTGTATCGGTACAAGGGGATACTGTACATATACGAGTAATCAATTTTTAACTTTTAAGATATTTTAAAAATTATTCAAGTTAATTTTTTTATTAAAAAAACTTTTAAATATATTTTTTAAGTTGAATGGGTCTTGAGTTAATTTTTTAATATTTATTTAAATTTAAAAATAATTTTTATTGTGTTATATCAAAATAAATATTTCAATAGTGATTCATAATCTAAATATTTTTATCGCCGTTCATACCCCTAAGATGATAGCCCAAGCATAATTATTTGGTATGTTCTTGCTTGTTCTATCTTGTTATACTAGAGTGAAATATACATTTTTAAATAATTTACGTTCGATTGTGTTAAAATTTTCCATTGAATTATTAACTTAATTTTTAAAGACAATAATTTTTTCATATATTTTTAGAAGCCTATAAAGCCTATGTTAATTTTTTTTTTCTATAACCAAAATATTTTAAAATTATAATTACTTTTTAACAAAATTTAATAAAAAACACGCATATTATTTTGATTTCACCTCGTGCAACTAGAATTTATTTAGTTTTTGAACACAAGTTTAACCTATTCTTTAATATCGAAGAGATTACTATATCATGAATTTTTTTCACCACGTTATTCGTGATTCATGTAATTATATTCGTTCATCTTTAAGTAATTATCTGATAACTATCCGATCACCCATTATAAGTAGGAAAGAGATAAAGATTTACTTTAAAAAAATATGAGATAAATGAATCTGATTAGTTAGAAGTTGGGACCACAAATGACATGATAGAAAGGTTTCATAATATAATTTTTCCTAATACCGTATAGTATTATGTTATTTTTACATGTGTATATATTTTTTCCATAAGCTTTGTGTAATGTTTTGACAGATTGACTGTATATATTTGTTTATAATATTCTATTGCGAATGCTTTTAATCGTATTTTGAGTTTTATATGATATATTTAAAAGATTTAAAAAGAGAGATCACATTAAAAAGATTATGGGAAGTTGTCTTGATCCTCAAGACAAAAATCAATATTGTTATATTTGTATTTTCAGTCTTTAAAGTGATAAATTATAGTGATTTTAATCTACAAGAATATTATAAAGTTTATATTAATTCGAAAGTAATAATTTTTTTATATTAAAAAACTTAACTATAAATTTATCTCAAGTTTAAATTATAAAAATTTGTAGGAAACATTTTTTAATGTGAATGCAAGCATAATGTTTATTTCATGGAATTATCATATAAGATTTATTTTATTTTTTAAAGTGAATAATAATCATGCTAAACCATTATTTAATTAGTGAATATAATTCAGATATTATTCAAATTACTTCACAATTGAAATTATATTATCAAAATATTCCTAATAAAGATATGTTTATAAAAACATACTTTACTTTTCTCAAAAATAATATCAAATAGATAAAATATTATAATTTTTTAAAAGTTCATTTACTCCACTGACCACTCCATTCTCTAAAATGAATATGAGATTATATAACAAAAAAAAATATATCACATTAATAATTATAGTAATAATTGATGTCATAAACATAAACATAATAATTATTTTTAGAATATTTATACCTTATAAAGATGTCAAGAGTGATAAAAGTTATTCTAAGAAAGTAAAATCTTTTTTATTATAATGTATGTTACAAATCATTTGTCTCATACTTATTTAAATAATAAAGAAAAAAAAACATAAATATATTTATTTGTGAAAATGATAAAAATAATATTGTCCAACTCATTTGAATATTATTGATTTTTTTTATAACCATAAACAGAATAAATTATTTTTTAATTATTCTCATATTTGATAAGTAATAAATTATCGTGACCCTTGATTTTCTCATAACGAACATGGCATTCAAACGTACAAGTGACAAAAGCATAATCAACGGATTGAATTCCGAGTAATATTTTACATTATTAACCCAAGATTTTGATTCTTCAATACTTCAGACATATTTCTGGCTCACTGCAGATACGTAGCAAACAAAGAAACAAGGGAGGCGCCAATCAAGGAACCAAGAACAGGCAATGTGGCGGTTGCAATGGCGGTTTCTGGTCCTGGGACAGGAGCTGAGTCTGGAGATGAGCTTGGGACAAGAGTTGGAGCTGGAGCTGGGCTGCCAGAGGCCATGACTGAGCTCATGGAGGCGGCAGCGACAATGATAGCGCAGGATATCTTCATGTCCATGGTATTGAAGAATAAGCTACTTTAGAGACCTGCTGCGGAAACAAAACCTAAGGATTTTGTTTGGTTTTTTTCTTCTTGCAGATCTGAAGAACAACGATGTAGGCAAGGGGGATTTTAAAGGTAAAATCCATGTCTATTTTAAGAAATAAATATAAGTTTTTTGCAAGATTAAAATATTATGTTTGGTTTGGAATGTTTTCAGGATGAGATTAACATTGAAAAGAATTTGGGTTACTGGTTACGTTAAATTTAGCATTTTCTGTTAAGCCTCTGGACGAGTTTGATAAGTATTTGCATGAAGCCACTCAACTGCATAAACGGATTTAGAATTTTATATAAAAAATATAAACTATCAAGAAAGCATATTAAAATATAAGAGTATAAAATTATAAAAGTTTAAGAGAATAAAATTAGATTATCAATATAAAATATAAAAAAATATATATAAAATATAAGAGAATTTAAAATTTTTAGGAGTGTGACTGTATCTCAGCACCACTTAAATCACCTAATAGATCATTGTTCGTGAATCATTTATATAACAAATATTTATTAAGAGAGTAAATAAAATTTTTATGTTTGATTTAATAAATAAATAAATATTGATAAAAGGATAAAAGAAAGTGCTCATGAACACTCAGCAATGTGTTTACAAACACTAAGAATATATATTAACGAACATATAAATACCTATTTTCATAAATGTTAAGTAAACATGTTTGTAAATATATAAAAAAGTACATTAATAATAATAATAATAATAATAATAATAATAATAATAATAATAATAATAATAATAATAATCTCACCCTTCTTAAAAATTAAAATTTATAATTAAAGCGTTTTAATTATACTTAAGTTTGTTTTACTGCAACTGATTTTTTTTAAAATGATTTATGTAAAATAAATCGTATTTTCTAAAAAAACAGCTTCCAAAAACTATTTTATGATTTTCGAATGATGTGTAAATTATTTTTTTGCTTGTTTGTAATTTTTTTAGAAATTATTCATCCTAAAAAATAAAATAAATAATATTATTCATAATAAAAAATTATTATTATTTTTTAAAAATATTATAATAATTAGTTAATATTGTTCATGTAAATATTATTTTTATAAATTTCTAAATAAAATATTAAAAGCAGTATATTTTATTAAATATCCAAATTTATTTTACTCTAAAATATTATTTTTATGATCATGTTTGTTCGTTTAATTTTAATTGAGCAAATGAACGAACACGAACAAATAAACAAAACGAAAAAAATCTTGTTTGTATTCGTTTGTTAAGAAATATAGCTTATTCGTATTTGTTTATTAAAATGATAAACGAACATAAATGAACGAACATAAAAAGATATGAAAATAAATTTAAATGAATGCACATAGTGAACAGATTTATTTATGTTTAAATATAATACTTAAAATCAGATCGGGGTGATGTTGACTAAAAATCTGACTCAACTCGACTCATGATCATCCTTAGATTGAACTAAATAAGTAGTATGTATTTTTAAATTTTGGTTCAATAATAATTTAGGTTTCTATATGATTAAAATATTAAATAAATTAAATATTATATCATAAATTTTAAATTTAAATACGTAATAATCCTTTATATTTTAAAATTTAATATTTTGATCCCACCACGACTTCGTCCTGATTCAATCTATTAACTTTTTAGTCACAAGGTAGGTGTTCTACTGTTTATCTACACACAGGTTGCACTGATAATTTATTTTGAAAAAAATATTAATAAAAATAATATGTTAATGGATGCAGTCAGTCAAGATAGATTGATTTGAAATCTATTTAAATTCAATATAGAACTTATGGACGCATAAAAAATAAATTGAATCGATTTTTTAATGAATCGTTCGATCGTAATCTCGAATATAAAATTTAAAAAATAAGAAATAATATAGAATTATAATTTTGATTAAGACAGAACTGGAAAAAGAATACTACTCATCCCAGCTTAGAGATTACGAAGCTGCATAAGATTCATTGGTGAAATATATTGGGTACTACCGTACACAAGTTGCCTAGCGATTATAAGATTAGCTGCCTCACTTGGATGGTAAGGATCCCAGAAAACATGCTTTGCTCGATCATTACACAAGCTGGATGTTGGTCCGCATGGAATTATCCCAGCAAATTGGCCTCCATTTCCACAACAAGCTCTACTTGATGTTGTGAAACCTACGTAAATAAATATTCGATTCGTAATTTTTAAATATCGAAAAATGGATCGGAGATGTGTGTATCGATGTTAATATATACCATATTTTTCATAATTTGTGATGAGCTCCATCACTAGGTCATACACATTGGCATGGACAAACATGGCTCCTTGGAGCTTCCCATTTAGTTCAGTCAGCAAATCCTTTAATTGGAGGTTGTATTGCATTGCTAGATTATTTGTCAAACCAACACATTGGTTTTCGTTCAATCGATAGACGGTTTTCTGATAGGGTATGCAACCGATCGGACCGACATTTGCGACGACAAATTTCCGAGCATCGAGCGCATACAGTCTCTGCCAACGTTAACAGAACAACTTTGATAGTTATAATCAACAGATTAGATCAAACGTATGTGTAACACACGGTAGCTTGAAGAAAAATGAAGAGTCGGAATGATATTAACGTACTGTTAATTGGTTCCGTAAGTGAGTGATCATGTCGTCGATGTAAGCATCGGGGTTTTCGGAAATCCTTGTTCCGATGGAAAGGAATGGGAGAAGATAATTATTGAGAAAATCGTTGGATCCGATAGTAAGCGAGAAGATGGACCGCGTCGAAATATAATCTTCGGCTTCCGATGGACCCAAAAGTCTGTCGAACTGTTTTCTTGTGTTGTTGAAGTAGTCTATCTGGATATCCAATCCTAACCTATTCACCTGCAAATTCCAGATAAATTTAACTCAAACATACATGGAAATGGAGAATTAAACATTTAAAGAAGAAGAAGAAGCTAACAAATATGCTTCCAGTTGCATTCATAATCCCTCCTCCCCCTGATGCATAATTTACACCATGTAATATAGCTTTCCCTGTAGAATTTGGAGCCAGATATGGAACTGCATAATTTGGTACTCCCAATTCTTCTCCTGGAAATAGACACATGACAAACTTTAGTCCATTATCCAGAAAACCGCGGTCGTATTGTATTTATCGTGGTTGAACACCGACGGGGAGAGATAAAAGCTTACCAACAATGTCACCAATGGTTCGTCCATTGGTGAATCGACCGGTAGGTTGGCCACCGGAGGCTTTAAAATCGATCCCATTCGGTGGCATATTTGCCTTGGCCAAAGTTTGCAGATAGTTATTATTACCAGCATCCACCAAAGAATCACCAAAGATGAAAGACGCTACTAAACCTCCATCGTTACCAGCACCAGCACCAGCACCATTAACCAAAGAGATTAAACTGTTCATACACAAAACTACCAAAACAGGACTCCAATGTTTCACCCCAACCATGGTTATGAACTCAAAGCTAATTCGAATCAACGGTCGATGAAATTTTCGAGACATTTGAGTGTTCTTATATGGATTTTGCATTTCGGTTTGATCCTATTTTTTATGTAGAGGGGTGACATGTTTGATGCAGGGTAGTTCATCAAACAAAGTTGCATGGTTTTCTGAAGCTGTTGTCAACTTTGTAGGACTTGCTTTGGACATACGTCAATGGCGGCCGAGATTATATTTTATATATGGTCAAAGGCAAAAAGGGGTTGATTAAACAGTTTTTTAACTGATTATTATATTAATGAAATCAATCGCCGATGAAATTGAAAATGCTCTGGCCTGGCTCTGGTGCAGCTTTGGTGATTGTTTGGTAATAATTTAAGAAGTTTTTAATATAAGTCAATGGGAAAACAATGTTCTACGCAATTTGGTTGAATTATCGGTATCGAATATATTAATTGACTAATCTGAATAGGATGCTGTAGAAATCATTACAAAGACGACTCTATAAATGAATTATTATATTTATAACGATATGATTCAAACTTATAAGTTTATGATTTATTTTAGTTAAAAATTTGATATGTTTTCTTGATTTAATAAAGATATTATATTTTTGTTTCGAGATTCGAACCTATTCAAAATGAAGTAAAATAAACATTCTTAATCACTAGGATAATTAATAGATCTAAATTTAATGTTTGATTCGTTTTACTTGTACTTGTCGGGATCGATTTGTACAAAGATTTTGATATTTTTAATCAATTTCAAACATTTTCTTATAATTATTTTTATTTTTATAATTATATTTAAAAGTAAAATATATTTATTAAATTAAGTTATTAAACTATTTTTTAAATTTATATATACCTAATTAATATGTTTATAGATATGCAATCGACATATTTTATACATCCACATAGTATTTTATTAAAAAAATAAAAATTTCATATATACTAGGATTCTATTATATTCGTTTTTTTAAAAGATATATATATATATATATTTATCCGATTTTAAGGTTAACTAAGATAGCTCTAGCTAAGGACTATAATATATCGAATCGTGATTTTAACTGTCTTGTTCCTGACTTAAAAATTAATAATTTTTATTAATCAATTTAATAATGTTGAACGATATTCAGTGTTAATAATGTTCAACGATATTTGACGCAAGTGATATACTCATCATAAACTGCTATATCTACTCTACGATCCATTGATTGTTTTATAATCAAACTAAATTTATAATGTTATCTTCTTAAATTTAATATTTTCAATAAAAAAAAAATTAAAACGTGCTTTGAACACCTTTAAATTTCACTAACTTTGAACATTGTTAAATAAAAATATTGAGTTCTGTCACTGTCCATCCTTTTATCTAAATCGGTATATATCTTATTGTAACTTATATCTTATATATATATATATATGATATTTAGTAAAATATATAATTAATTTAATAAATTGAAATTATAATTTAAAATAATAATTATTCTTTTGATACATGAAAATGATTATTGTAGTTTCATTCTTTTAACTTCAAGTATTATATATGTTTCAATTAATTAATTATTTATCTACACTTTGATACAACACTCACATTTAGGCATTTAGCAGTTTAGTTGGGGTGAGAATTGGACGACAAGTATCTAAAAAACATGTGATTTGAACGATAAGGATGGGAATAACCAAAACCTTCACTCAGGAGACATAAACGAGAAAGTTTTATCATCGTAATTTAAATAAGAGTACGAATAAATATTATTATATCCGAATCGTAAGAATAATCGAACTATAATTATATAAATAATTGTGGAGATTTATATACAAAAATCCTTGATATCTTACAAAATTTTAAAAAATAAGCTAAAGAATTCTGAATTATTGCCACCTTTGAATAGTTGATTGAAGTTTCTTAATATGGAACAAAACAAACTTATTGATGACTTCTCACCTTCTTTTCGACATTTGAAAAAGAAGAAACTAGACAGCATTTAAATGGTCCAAAAAAAACTGAGAGGCTGTTTCCAACCCAACCATATCATTACCAGCTTACCTTAATTGTTGGGGGTACACACACCTAATGACATTATTAAACAAAAATTAAAGCAAAGACATCTCACCTCTTTTACTTTCCGACAGTCGTTAATCATCTCAGTTTTCATAATAATAATAATAAAATCAAACAATTGAAGTGAAAAAAGACACCCAACGTCCCATTGTCATAATTAAATCTTAATTTGATTTCTCTCTTTGATGTTAATTTCCCACTTATTGTGGGTGTCCACAAGCCTTAACCTACAAGGCACTGCAGGGAAATTGCTCTTACAAGTTTTCAACATTTTCACAACCAAAGTTTGAAAGGAAATTTCACGTACCAAAGAGACGAGTATATATCCATGACCCTAGTACAAACAATTCCACCTTCAAATCTCCTCTCTTTGCCCTAGTTTCCGTCGGTAAGTTTAGGGTTTAGCGTCGATGGCAAGATTCGAAACATCGGCAACTTATCAACACATCGTGACGACAATGTTTGTTGTAGTAGTGTGTTATGTATGTGGGATCATGGCACAGAGTATCGCTCCGTCTCCGGCGATGGATACCGGAGCTGGCTCTACTTTGCCCGTTTCTGGTGCGTTGATATGTTCTTCTGTGTTGGTATCTTTGATTGCAGTATTGTTGCAATGAATTAGTCCATGTGTGAAGACTATGGCATGCCATCCCCATGCACCACCCTCTTCACTTATTATCGATGATTTCATGAATTTTATACGGTATAAAATTCTTTAAGTTTTATACGTTTTTGAATCGTTTGATGACGAAAACGAATGACTCAGATTAACTCCTTATTTTTTTTTCATGTGATACTCTTTACGTAACCGATTGTTAATTTAAGTCATCCGTTTCAGTCATCCAACGATTCAAAAATTATAAAATTTAGAGAGTTTTACACTGTATAACTTGATTCTATCTTTGTATTACGTATAGAATTTGTGTGATTGGTTTTCAAACATAAATAAATGATGGGGGGTGATCCATTTTTTTTGTATCATATCATGTAGTTTGGTTTGGTTTTTATAATAAATGCATTTTTTTATTATTGTTGTTATGAAAATAATGCTAAAAACATTTTGCTATTTTTAAAGTTATTTTAACATAGATTTAGATATATTTCGATTATCCAGTACATTCATTTATGCTTTTCAATAATTATTTTTATTTATAATCGAAATTAACTTTGATTATAATTATGTGAATATAAAATTATAATTACGAAATATTACAATATTCCGACGTGTCTCTTACGACTTTAAAATTACTTTAATTTAACGAAGGATCTGAACCCAAAAATTAGATCAACTAAGAGCTCCTATTGACTTACAAGTAGCTTGACCAAGAAATGTCCTAGATAATTTGTTAGGATAAAAAAATAGAACAATAATTTAAAATAAAATTAGGTACTAATATTATTCTTAATGACATGGATTAAGCTATTTTATAGCTAATCTGGAGCCAATGTTTTTTTTCTTCTTATGTGCAAGATTTTGGCCGCTTCCCTTCTGTAATCTTATCATAAATTTAACGTTTTAATGTGTGGTTTTATTTCTTTTTAAGCGCATGATTTAAGGATTTGGGGGCTCGTTCGCTTATAAGGGGAATGAGCTGTCAGTTATTTAATAAAAAAATTTAAAATATTAAACAATAAAATACTAAATATGAACTATAAACTATAAAATCCTTAACTTTAAACCTAAAAAATAAGCTTTAAACTCTAAATTTTAAACTTCAAATATTAAACTTTAAACCCGAATATTAATTATATTAAACATACTACATTAATAAAATAACATTTTAAAAATATAATTAATTAGATTTTTTTTAAAAATAAAATAACCATTAATGATTAGGTTAGGATTGTCAATAACAAAAATCTTAAATTTTATATAAATAGTTTGGATGAATTTAAAACGGGCGACGCATACCATTGAATACTATCAATATAATATACTATAGAATACCATTAATTTTTAATGACCTTGAACTGATTATTAAAGATATTAAAGATTTTAAAGGTTTAATATATAATTAATAATATTTTAATATAAAATTAGAAAAAAATTACTTCACGAATCTTTCTTATAATCTAATAAACACGTATCACCTTTATTTTGCACATGCTATTTTTTAATTTTAATTTTAAACTATAATTAATTATAGTTTTAATAATTATTTAAAATCATTAATAACAATCAACATATATTAATTAATGGTGCAGTTGTTCGTTTTAAAATTTTGTAAATAATTTTAATATGTGGTCCTGAAGAGTTATGTAAAATATGAATTATTCGAGGGACCCACACCACATGCCTTCCAATGCCATTTACCGACATAGATATCTAGATATCTGTATGAAAAATTATATTATGAGTCAGTCCTACCACGTGTCTATGGGACCGACCAATGATAACTACCCACTTCATCAATTTTTTCATGTCATATTTTTTTTCAAGTGAATCTTCACTTTAAAAATTAAAAAATAATGAGGTGGATGATTATCATTGGTCGGTCCCATGGATGACGTGGTAGGACTGACCATGATATAATTTCTCCTGTTGCCAACTCTGTCTATGTAAACGTGTCCTTCTTCTATTGGCGTAGACCCACAGACCGTTGAAACCTTTCTATTTCACACCGCACACAAACACAATACCATCCCTCTTTTCTGAAAAATAATTAGCTGTCATGTGAACGTTACCCAGCTGTCACTTTCCCCACCGTAGGTCCCACGCGCCTCACTCCCTCTATTAAAACCTTCTCCAAACCCTAAACCCAAATCACTCGAATTCAGAATCACAATAATTTCAACAACAAAAATCATCCTCCTCTTCTTCTTCCTCCCTTTTTAGAAATGGCTCAAGTTAGCATGATGAAGTCAGTTTTGTTGGCTTTGGTTATGGCTTTTCTTACCGCCGCCTCGGCTCAGGTTATCGATGCCCCATCTCCTTCCCCTGACGCTGGTGCTGGGTTCTCCTTGGGCGTTTCTAGCGCAGCTGTTGTCTTCTCTTTGATTGTTTCTCTTTTTGCTTTGTTGAAGCATTAAGTTTTTTTTTCTTATTTTGTCTGAGTTCATTCTTTATTACACGATTATTGTAATGCATTTGATTCTTTGAATATAATATTTTGAGTGTTGGGTTCGGTAATCTTCTTGGAGTCTTAATATAATCAAAGCAATGTTCAAGGGTAAAATTCGTATTATTATTTAAAAGTATTTGCAGTTTTGACAAATACTTAGATTAAGTGAAAAATTAAAGTTGAGGGTTTCTGAAAAATAAAAAGAATTATAAATAAATCTTAATTTGGATTTACTTGCTGATAAGTAAATTGAAAAAAAAAATTATGAGCAATTCTTTTTCCTTCGTGGGATTTGCTTTTAAAAAAAAAAGTTTTAACTGTCTCAAATTATATTATTTTTTGTTAGTTATTTAAACTATTTTTTTGAATTAAATAGATATTTAACATTTTATTCCGTAACTTATTTAAAGTTCTTTGTTAATCCTCACTGTTAAAAATCAAATAAGTTATCTTTTGAAAATTTAAAATTATATTAAAAATAAATAAAATTATTTAATTTACATAACTTTTTAAGTATTCCAGATTTTACAAAATAAATCTCAAATTTTAAAATCTTAACTTTTCAAATCTAAATCTAAATTTCGGTTAATTTCATCACCGATTGTTATGTCATTACCCACCACATCGATCGTCAGAACTTCATGACCTCTCATCGTTACGTCATCAGAAATTGATTGATACCGTACAAAACATAAAAATTATTGAATGGTTCTATCGAACGACTTATAACGAACAATATGGCCTTTAAAAATAATATCTAAAATTATAACGAAAATTATAAATCTCTTTTTGAAAGGCAAAGGTCCCACCAAGATATAAAATATTGTAAGAAAGAACATTTTACGTAATATTTGAAAAATCTAAAATAATTTAAAAGTATTAAAAGGAAATAAAGGGAGAACAATTAAAGTATTGTAGTAAATAGAATATATATATATTGATTATACAATTTTTTCAAATAATTAGAATATTTTATTCTTTGACATAAATGAATTATTTCGTGGGTGATCATTTAATTTATTGCACGAAAATTATATTTTGCTTTTTTATATAAAAATAATTATACAAATATATAGAATATTGCACATTAAATATAATATTAAATTTATAGGTAATTACTATTAATGATTTAATGTGCAAATAATTAAGAAAACAAATTCTTTTAACTAAGAATATTTGTCTTATTTATAACTATATAAGAAGGTAAATCAATGAAAATACTTAAAAAGAAATTATAAATATAAAATATTGGGTAAAATACTGTAAATTTATATTAAGTTAAATTAAAAATAATTCAAATGACACATGATAGAATTTTAAACTTTCATTTATGGGTATTATAGACTAAAAACTTCGATTTTAATATATTTGAACTTATTCGGTGAACAGATTTTTATTTATTTAAATATAATTATGTTATTATATATCATTTTATTTATTTAAATAAATAAACTATCAAATAATCAAATTAAGTAATATAATTCACTATTAATTATCGGTTAATATAATACGCTAATCATCAAATAGTAACTATATATATTAATTTAAGGTAGTAAAAATGATCTATAATACATTTCTAAATTAATTGAAATTTGATAGATCAATAAATAGCAATGCTTTGAAGAAAGTGTCTTAAAATTTTTAATTTTCTTGATAAATTAATAATGATATCAACTATTTATTTATTAACGTGGAGAAATTATATTATGGAACAATCTTACCATATTATCTATGGGACCGACCAATAAAAAGTATTCATGTAATTATTTTTTTCACCTCATCATTTTTATTAAGTGAATCTTCACTAATATTTATTATAATTTAAGTTTAAAACAGTTTTTACCAAGTGAAGATTCATTTGGTAAAAATGATGAGGTGGAAAAAATAATTACATGAATTCTTTTTATTGATCGGTCTCATAAATGACATAGTGAAACTGTCCCATAATATAATTTCTCATTAATGTGATATTTATATCTTAAGATCCATACAATATTTGAGAAGTTTATATATTATTTTGTATTTATAATTTATATAAAAATAAAATTCCCTACATAATTTTGGAACTTTAAGGTTTCTAGTCATTTTCTCTCTCCTTATCTTATGACATTTGTAGTTGAGATTTTTCTATCAATCTCGAAGGAAACGTAAAATTCTAACCTAGGGAAAACTTCTACTTCTACCTTGTTTTATGTTCATTTGTCATTCTTTCTTTCAATAATGTTCGTCTTTTCGGATTATTTATTAATAGTCTAAAATCGATGATTATAAAATAATATTTATTTATAAATATTTTTAATTCTTTGATAACATACAATTTTTTTAAAGATCCAAGGTCTCTTAGGTTAAATATTATACATTTTTTTATTTAAATCATTTGTTGGTTTCTCTCGGATCATTTTAAACGCAAAACGAATATAACAAAAGAATATTTATATTGTTTTATCATATGTGAATTCGAATCACGATAATTAAAATTATAACAAAAGAAATGAATATTTTTCTGTTAGGTAAGCCTGCCAGGTTGTTCGTTGAACTACTTTCACATGTCCACCTGGTGTTGGGTTCTGTTTCTCCTTCTTACAAGCCAACATGCCAACCGACAACCACTCACCTTCGAACCTTGAAACAACAACTAACGTTGCCAATCAAACACCTAACATTTGAGCTGTTCAAACCTAAAACCCTTCCCATTTTCCTATATATACATCCAAAAACACAAAACTGTTGTATTACAAAACAATAGTGGAAATATTGTGGATTATTTCTCATTTTTTTTCCATTTGGAATTTATCAATGGCGGAAGTTTGCTTCTCCAAGGCCATTATGATGTTTGTTGTTGCGGTTGTACTTTCAGTAGCCACCATTGTATCGGCTCAGGATAGTGCGGCGGCGCCTTCCCCGACAATGGCCACCGGAGCCGCCTTCTCTCTGCCGGTTTCGGGTGTTGCTGTTACATTCTCTCTTATTGTTTCTTTTCTTGCTCTTATGAAGCAGTGAGTTTGCAGTGTTTTTTTTTTCTTTTTTTGAGTGATTTATATACTGTATTATAATTATTATCATTGTGTATTTGATTTGTAATAAATAATATTCTTGGTATATATGTAAATGATGTTCCCTTTTGTGTGGATAGTTAAAAGTCTTATGATGTAATAATATATTGCTTTTTACCTTAATGTTTTTTTTAATGTTTTTGTGTTGGTTGTGATGAAAAATAAAGGGTGACTGTATCAAGGCCCCTCTATTATAATTAGGGAGGTTGATTTTTAAATTGAGTTTGGATCAGGTTTAGCGTATATTTTTTCGAGAATAAGATTAAATCGGGATAAATTTAGGTTTAAGATAAAAAAAATATCTAACTCGATTCAACCCGAAATAATACTTTAATTATATTCTAAATATTTATATATAATTACTATAATATCCATCTTATATATATAAAAATTATCTTTTTATTTTGTCTAATCTATTCTTTAATTAACTCTTTAATTATTGAATAAAAAATATTTTTATTTATATCACACCAAGCTTAATTTTTTTTATTCTAAAATTTAGGTTATATTCAAATTGGATAAGACATCATAAATTTTTGGATTCGACTGAGTGATAGAAATACTAAATTTTTGGATCAGTGTCTATCAATCAAAAATCCGACACAACCCTCCCGATTATAAGGATTATATTATTTTGATATTTCTACTATCGAATATAATAATTCATCCGTTCTAGTGTAGCTATTGGTTAACTTCATCCCTTTTACTATTGAATAGATAAATTTAATAGTAGAGATACTAATTTGAACCAGTTTTTATAATCAAAGGATTAATTTAAACTAATCTCTATAATAAAAAATAAATTAATTTATTCAATAATAGGGAGTTTGGGGAAATGTCATAAATATTACGCCCGGAATTTTTTCAGAAATATAGTACCCTTATTTTTAAATTTTATAATATTTGTTACGGTAAAAGTGAAGTTCATGGAAATACATTCCGATTTCATTATTTATCCTATTTTTTTAATTAAAAAAATGTTAAAGATAGTAAGAATATAATTCCATTTTTAGTGTAAAATATTATTTAAAATCGAAACCTTTTTAATCTGATTTTATATTTTTAATAAAAAAAATATTATTCAAAGACAAAATTCTTTTAATTTAACTTTAAATATACCGTAAAAAGTATAATATTCTTTTGAAATAATCTGAGATATCATATTTAAAAAATAATAATCTGAGACAGTGGTAACCCTTCATAAAAAAATATAACACGAATTACCCTAATTTTAAAACTGAGGTTAGCCTAATGTAATCATTGCTGCTACAGTCATTTTTTATCTGTCGTACAAAATTTACCTAATTTACCACACAAAGAAAAGAATTAACAATGTATACAAACTTCTGTCATCTCACGACCAAAATAAATATGCTTGAAAACATGTCTACAATGAAAACGTGACAATGTAATACAGACATGAAGTTCCCTCCCGTACGGAGGGAGCTTGATCTACTGCTGTTTCTCCTGTCTTGCTGCTGAACTCTCCCCCTCCTTCTTCAGCTTTCCTGCTGCAGCCTTGGCACTACTTGAACGCTCTGACTGAGAGAAGCGAATCATGATTTGCATGAGAATGGTAACAATGCCCAAGCAGAATGCTGACAATGCAATTCCCTTCCATGAGGAGAAAAGAGAAGACAGTTGGAGAAACCGGAGAGACCCGAAAGCCACAACACATAACCAAGAGGAAATAACCTGGCAAAGTCATGTATGTTAGTTCCAGAAACAACTCTTAGAACAATGATAAAGATAGACAATGCCGAATTAACTGAAGAAATCGATATGAAGATTCGGTAATATGAAACAGAAAGAACCTCACCAAAAGAGATTTAATTGGCCGACCAATATCCTGCAATTGCTGGTCACTGAAAGTATCATCAGCAATGTGCTTGTCCAACAACTTGTCCTATACAAGAAAAAAAGCAACAAGTACAAAATTGATGCATAAGAATACGAAAATTCACAAGTTTGTCAGGGTTAGAGTAATTCATTTTTCATTTTCGAGACTGTCTAGAACAGTGTCTTCCTATAACACTAGATGAATAATACTCACCTTCTCCACAAACAGATCTTTACACCATTGTGCAACAGACTCATCTGTTTCAGGCAGTTCCTTCATGAGGTGTTGTTTTATGTGTACATGCACCTGCAGACGAGAGAGAACATATCTTAACAGATGAAGATACCCAATACAAAGATCAATGATACTGGTAGGTTTAGTCATTGTAGCTTCAGAATGACATGTTTCCACCGTAGGAAAGGAAATGGGAAAAGCAAATACTATTTCAGCATGACCTATGACTATTCTTAGTGAGTTGCTTCCATACTTCAATCTAGTTGCTCAACCAATTTCATGTTGCCGCAACCACAAGTAGTTGACTGATTCCTAACATGCTCATGGCCAACAAACTTGTTGGCCTCCATTCCCGGGATTCTAAAGATCAGATACGAGGCATGCCCTTCATGTCATTTTGTCATCAAAAATTTAGAAGTGAAGTCCTTGAGGAGATGTGCTTCAAATTATCCCAAGGACATATCAGTATTAAACAAGGCAAAAGCAATGTAAATACAAAATCCATGCATAATCATGCAAAGATATTTATTTGACTTGTTTTACTGTTAGGATGAACTCTGACTTACCACAGATGATTGTCCCTTGAAAAGTCTAAGCATTGTAGGAGAAGGTGAGCTTTTAGGAATAGCCACTGTCACATCATAAATGGCTGGGACAAATGAACGCATGTGACTTACAGCTGAAACAAAACCCTGAAGCAACAGAAGTAATATTGATGTTTAAGGCATACGTTTTTCATAGGGAACTATGATTAGTAAGGCCTATAAGATGTGTAGCTATTAACAAAATAAAGACCATTATTACAAACAAGTAAAACCACGGACAATGTGATTAATTCCGAACTACGACCGGGAACTTATGTGATGATGCACTGATGTATATCATGGCCTGAGGCTTGCTAAGTATTGAACATGTGCAAAAGAAGCAAACTTGCAAGGCCTGAAACTTAGTGTCTGGCATGAATTTACAACAAAATCTACCTATAATGCTTTAAGGTAATATTGAATATGATAAACCTTGCACTGAAAGAGCGCTAAACAAACACATACATTAAATGAAAAAGAACAGATAATTTAAGAAAATGCTATAAGGTGGTGTTGGAATCTTATGAATCTTGCACCGACAGTATCCCCCCTCCCCCTCACGTGATACGATAAGGAATTCAAGAAAACCAGAGCAGCAGCAATCCAACCTTTGTACGAGGAATCAAAACATTTCTAGGTATAGGTAATCCTTGTGAGGTCGCATATTCTTGAGCTGCTACAAGCTTTGCTTGTGTAAAGCGAGTTCCTTCTACAAAGAGTGCCAGCCAAAACGGCTGTGGAAAGTCCCTTAATCGTTGAAGGCCTGCCTGCAAATATAATTCAAAAAGATTTAGACAAGATAAACATGGTAGTTTGAAATCAAGCACGCACAAGCACAAGCACACAACACAGAAAGATATATGGTCGTTATATCTGTATACTGTATAGAGGCGTATGTAACCAGCTACGTAGCTCGGAGTCTTCATTTTTCATGAATTACCCATGTCACACAGAAGTATATGGGGATATGACCTCCAAGATTACTCCAAATATATGGGAAAGATTAAAAAAAAATCTAACCATACCCATGCCGGATATTAAGGTGTGCGCATAAGCACTCAGGCACAGCCAAAAAGAAAAGAAAAGAAAAACGCGTCAAAACCTCTCAGGCAAGGCTCTTTCAAAGAGTCTGCGCTTTTCTTGCACTTTAATGCGCTGCGCTTTATTCTAGGCACAGAAAAAGCCAGCTTCACCGTTAGGAATTTCAGTTTCCATTTTTTATTTTAGAAGTCAAAATACCATAAATGTTGCCTATATTTTATTAACTAGTCCCACCAACTTAGTTGGATTAAGAATTCAAAACAAGTTTAAAACATTGTGATGTAACAATCTTCAATCTCTCTTAATCTCTTTCGATCTTAATGCTCCGTCCACATCCACTTATTTTATGTTTGATTTTGCAGTATACTTTGCTGTTTAAATTTGTGGAGACACTGCCCTGTTGTAGTGATAAAAACCAGAGAAATGTCTACTTTATCTCTGTTTTGGGGCTTGTAGTTTGCACTGTAATTTATTTTTTTCATCATTTTTGTAATCTGTATTTGAAACAAACAATTCGCCTTACTAAATACTAATTATTATTATTCACATGCATTACATGAATTTTTTTATATAAATTATATATTATAAACACATGCTTTATTTTAGTGGGGAGAGCACTTTTTTCAGGCTTTGTGCCTCAGGCTAATGGGGGTCTTAGCGCCTCCAGTGCTCCTAGCACCCTTGACAACACTATATATAAACATGCATCTACGAAGTAAAAGCAAACTTCTACCTTTAATGTGTTTTCATCCTTTGCCCAGCTTCGTTCCAAAAACAGATACTCAGAAAACCACATTGACCAACCGATGACCTGCACGATCAGACATGATCTTATTCTTCATAACTAAGAACAAATAAATCAAACTTGTTTCTTTATAAAGAAAATTTAAAAATAAAATGTTGCATTCACTAGCATGCAGTAAGAGCAAAATACAGTGAGATTCACAGATGGCAAATAAAGCAAAACAAAATCTCGACTTAAATCACTTCACTGCATGACCTATCTTCAAAAGATCAGCACTAATTGTCACTATAGGAACAAAATTAACTGAAGCAAACTCATATTAGCATTTGCCTCATTATTTTGCTTTAGGTAAAAAGAAAGCAAGACCAAAATGTTAACAATCAGAAATTAAGCACGTCAAACAAAAGTAGATAAGAAAAAGATAAAGAATAAAAATCTACTTCAACAGGGAACTTGTTTCTCCATCACCCAGATAAATTTCATGAATTTATATGATCATAGTCATGAGAAATACTAAGATCATCCGTCCATACTCCGGACAAACTCACTTAACACGTGATAAGCAAACCAAACTTTGAAGTATAACTAAGAATACTAGATTTCCAAGTGAACAATCCTATTACAGTTTAAAAGCAGAAGCAAATATTACATAGAATAAAATTGAGGAACATTGACCAGAATGTCAGACTAGTCATCTTAATATTTTTTCTTATCTCATTAACCACCTACTTCAATAATTACACCTCACACTTTGCACACATTAACATGTGTGCTCAAGCACACACAACAGTGTATGAAAATACATGCACAAGACATTGTCATTAGCTAGTACCATTTAAAATTGAAGACAGACTATGTATATCATACGAAAATAAAAGAATTGACAACAAACACAATCTCATGATAAAAAGTTGAAACTTCAAACGTATAACACCAACACATACCGGAAGGAATTTTGATGATTTCTTCATCACAGCTAATGTACTGCCAAGACATCCTGATCGCTGTCAAAAGCAAATGTAATTGTATCTTAGCTGCAGAAAGCATTTTAAGAGAGAAATGAAGTAAAGTGCCAAGTAGAAAATTTCTAAGCACTTCCAAATATGTTTCAGAATGCACATTTCAAAAGTATGTAAAAAATTCTGTGTTGGAATACATTAATTACAGACCTGAGCCAAAATCCATCCAACTAACCAATCAATATCACTTCTGTGATTGGATAAGACAAGGGCATGTTCCTTACCTGAAAAAATCTATCATATCAGATGACAAGTAAACGATCCAAAAGATCTAGGATAGAACAATAGCCATATCCATGTAACTCTACGACCAAGACCTAAGTTTCTTAGTAGAGGAGATTGACATTACCCATTAAACTGAAGCTTTCATGATCTGCAAAAACTTTAATCTGCAAATAAAATGAATCAATTATCTAAAGTTAATTTCCAGGAGACCGGTAAGAAAATGGCATCCATGGTACAAATTATTTTTCTGCATTAAAAAAGGTTAGCTCAATAATAGTCAAGAATTAACAACTTATTTATATAACTCCTGTCGGCCCTTAGAGAAGATAGGAAACTTCACAACAATTGTTCAACTCATTATTTGCAATTGACAATGCACCAATCTTTATGCCTCTTGACACCAAAAATATGAGTTGGGCAAACAGACTTCACCTAAATATAGCTTACCCGGCAAAGCTTGCCACACTCAGAAATCAGAATCCCATACGAAGCGGTGAGAATCTTTAACTGGATTCTGTATCTTGGTACTTAGCATGCAAAGATTATTTTGGAGACCTACTTTTTGCAAGTCTAGAAAGGATTTAAGCATTCGGCAATATTAAAACGCTGTCCAGGATTTCATGATTAAAACAATACCATGCCCGAAAGGATTTCAGAATTAAACTATGCTATCTTCAAATATTCCCAAAAGGACCAATATATCAACCAGGATTTCAGAATTAAACAATGAAATAGAGGAACTCGTTAACACCTTAACTCCCGCCCACCAGTCAACAAGCCATACGAGTTCTAGCCACAACAACTCTGCCACCACACGGTTGATCTTTCTATACATCTTCTTGGACAGTGGCCGGATGAGAACAAAGCATACTGCCTAAAAAAAGCATCATATTGTATAAGATTGAAAAGGGTCATTGAACAAGAGCCCGAAAAACAAAATTTACACATCAACCAATGAAACAACAAACTGAACCAACTTATCTATCCTAATAAATTCTGATTGCTACAAATACACAGGCAACAAAAATGGAGTCTTTAAAATCCCATTTTTAGCATCAAGCTGGCATCATGAAAAAGGCAATAAAAGCAGAAGCTTGTAAAAGCTGAAATCAAATATCCAACGTAATTTTCTTCTTTTCCTAAAATTATCAGCTCAGAAGTAAAGTAGATTCCAAAACCCAGATTTACACATACAAGCACATTAATAATTCAGCTCAAAAGTAAAACCCCTTTACCGGAATTTTCCTTTTAATCCAACCACAACACATCTGAAAACAAAGATGAAGAAAAACGCAGAAAGCAACAATCAACAAAGAAAAATAAACAGAGAGCGAAAATCACCAAAGAAAAGGGGACATGGCGCACTTAATCAAATCAAAAGATGAAGCAAATCCCTTAAGAAGTAAAACCAAAAGGAAAGAATCTATAAAAAAATTAGAAGAAACTAATAACCTGGATGAGATTGACAACGAGGCCGGAGATGAAGAAGAGAAGGCCCAATGGAACGATGACAGTTGCTGCTACAATCGCCATGGACCACACTACTCCAGCTCTTGAGAATTCGAAGCAAAAGAGTGGGTTTGAACCGTGAAGTGAGAGTTTAGATTGATTATTTTTTTTTATCGAAATAAATATTTAAATATTTTTTGTTGGGTTTTATTTTATTTATTGTTTGATTTAAAAAAATATATATATTTACTATTTGTTATAAAGGTACTTTGATTATACCTCAATTATCTTTTATATTTTCTGATTATATTAAATGTTATAAATTGGTCCATTAACTAATTTTTTTAATATAAAGTGGTCATATATCGTTAAAAATTTGACAGAAAATTAATGTGGACGTTAACATATTGACTTAGATTATAGAGATTGAAGATACCATATGGTTATCCAAGTCAGCATGTTAACGTCCACATCAGTTTTCCGTCAAATTTTCAACGACATAGGACCACTTTGTATCAAAAAAAGTTAGTCAATGGATCATTTTATAATATTTGATAATCAAAAGATGTAAAAGATAATTCAGGTATAATCGAGGGACCATTTATATAATTTATCCTATTATAAATAATACTCATATCTTGATGCAATGACTCAAAGATGATTAATTCGTTATATTTTGGTGTTTTTTAGTTTATGTTACTAATACAGAATTGTTAATAAGGAGAGAAAAAACTATTCAAAAAAGATAAAAATTAAAATAAAAGACAAGGTATCGTAACAAACAATAAAATTTTAAAAAAATTAGAATTAAAAATTGTGTGATGAAAATAATTCGAAGATCAAGATGACATGAAATTGATGATTGTTTTATTTTAAAGACTCTTTTTAATGTAATTATTTAAATAATTTTTATCATAGATTTTAATCGATCTTTCAAAAATAATTATTTTAACCATCTGAAATATGAAGATAAAATTCATCACGAAAATTAAAAAATAACGTGTTGAAAATCGATTTTTAAAGTATAAATATCAGCACTTGTAAAAATATACTCATAAAGCATATAAATTCAATGAAATGTTGTTAGGCGAACCTTGTTCACCACGTCATTTATGATCTCAATTAATCATGATTGTTTATCTTAATTTTTTAAAGGTGAATCCGCATCTCTTTCTTACGTGTAATTAATGGATGATCAGTTATTAGATAGTTATTTAAAGAAAAACGATCTAATTAATAGATCATAAATAACGTGGTGAACAAAATTCTCCTAATAATCCCTCAAATTCAAGACGTAGAAAATTCAGGTTGTGTTAAAATAGAATAGGCCACCTTTTTATAGTCTAAAAATAAACATCAATACACCCTAAGAAATAATTATTGTATCTTTAAAAATTAACACATAAAATTATTAAAAGGATCAATAAATTTTTAAAAGATTATATAAATAATAAAAATTAAATATATAATTATATCACTTTTATTTAATTGTCATATTAATTTTTTTTTAAGATTTAACGTTAAACGACTATTAAAATCAATTAAAAATATGTAATATATTTATTAAAATTAAAGTATAATGGTTATATTAATATTAATCACATAACTGAGTGATCATATGTGTAGTTAACTCAAATTATTATTATCTCAATTAAAAATAAATTACATTATTAATATAATAATACAGTATTAAAAAAAGTAGTAGATATTTGACAGATTAAAGAAGTTATACTAACGTGTCATTCTTTGTGTAAATGGTCTTTCTCCATCCCTCAGCTTTTTCCTCTTTAAAATACATTGTTTTCGTAATTTTAAAATGGTCGATCACCGAACCGAATTAACCAAAATCGAATTAATCAAAAAATTTAAAATTTTAATAGTTAATTGAATTAAATTATCTTTAATCAAATTAACCGAACCAAAATTATTTCTATTAATTAGTCGAATTAGATGAAATTTATTATAATTTTTAGTTAAATAATATAATAGGCCACTAAATTATATTAAAATAATTTTTTAGTCACTAAATTTTTATTTTATGCTAATTAAAAAAAATTAGTGACCATTTTATAATATAAAAAATAATGACTATTTTATAATTTTTTAAAATTTAAATAATTAAAAATAAATATATTTAATATTTAATATATAATAATTTCATTTAATTTTGTTAATTCAGTTAATTAATCGATTTCGAACCGAATTAACTGATCACCGATTTTTTTTTTAAAAAAACATTAACCAAATTTATCAAAAATCAAACGACTAAATTAACCAAAATAATTTTGGTTCAATCGGTTAATTCGATTAAAACAGAATAATGTACACCTCTAATATATGGTCTCGACAAAAGTTTTAAATTAAATTTTCACTCCATAACTTTCTAAAATCTTTAAAAAAATCCAAATTTTAACTTAGATCTTCAAAAAATTTATTTTAAACCCTTTAAATTAAAAAAAAAATAAAATTGATCCCTCAAACTTTTATCTTAAATTCTATCATTATAGAGGATTGGTATGACGTGACTGGGATCTGGTTTACTCATTGATCCAAATGTTCATGGTTTTACACAAGTTGGTCAATGTATATAGGATACGGTTAATATCAAGTTATATAATATAAAATTTATTTAATTTTACAGCCATCTATTTCATTTTATAAATATAATGAATGAATGTCTGAAACTAAATATTTTTATTTTTTCTTTAAAAATCTTTTTATTTTAAATTTTAATCTTATCTATCTATTATATTAATGAAACTGGATATACATCACACTGAACTTTCCATCATATATAGGACTATTAGTCATCTGCAACTGAGCCATAGATACAGAATACAACATTCATCTCCAAGAAAGATCACAAAATCTGCAAATTTTCACTGAATCTGTTTCATTATAAGTAACAAAAGAGGGATGGTACACCCTCAGGACATCAAAATGACAAAAAAGAACAGAAAAATCAACCGGTCTCTCTCAAGGACACTTTCTCTACCCCATCAATGTATGTCACATGCAGAAAAGAAGAAGAAGAAGAAGAAGAAGAAGAAGAAGAAGAAGAAGAAGAAGAAGAAGAAGAAGAAGAAGATTTATTAGCTACTAATTGAGAAGAAAAAACCTTCACATGCTTCTAGCCATCATATCCTGGAATCTCCTGTAAGACTCTTGCTTCTCCAGCCTAAACTTTTCATGGCAATCGGCTATAAACATTTCTGCTAGCTTATCAATCTCATTGAGATCTGCCTCAGCTGTAGAATTCCCAGCACCCTTCTTTTCTTCAAGCCATTGAAGGTAGCCTGAAAGCTCAGACTCCACAGTATCTTCCTCACATTGCTCAACTGAAATCACTGAATCCCAGGTTGAATCATAGTACGAACGAGTTGCAGTGCACCCTTCTAGTACCGGAGCTGGAACTGGTGTAACATGGGAAGAACACCAATTATAGTGTAGCCTAAATGAACCAAAGAAGAGCTTCTTGTGCTTGTACTTGTTTTTTGTGGTCTTGGAGGTGGAAATCAAATATCGTATAGGCTTGTTTTGTTTACAAATTTGAATGAAAGTAGACTTTGCTTTTGAAAATGCTCGGATCAGACGACAAACCTGAGCATAGACGAGGGTGTGACTTAGAGTTTTGGTTTTCATGGAGCTTAAGGAAGAAGATGGTCGTGATTTCAATGAAAAGGGTGGGAGGTGGAGCATGGTCTTTAGGTAAGAAGGACCGACCACCATTTTAAATTTGTATATTTTTGAGGGTGCATGGGAATCCTGAACCATGTTCTCAAATGGAGTTATAAAGGATCTTGATTACTAATTTGCCACTTGACTTTTAAGTTATTTAAAGCATTGCCATCTACTCTGCAGATTTAGGAAGACTGTTGCCTTTTGTCTTTTCCATGGATTTTAGAATAAGATAATCTTGTTTGGTTGCACTTGCACCAACCAATGTGACTGATTAGTCACTCTTTTCTTAAAAACCCTTAAATTATCTCAGGAACTAAGATTCATGTTTGGTTTATAAAATATAAATTTTTTTAATAATTTTAAAGATTTAAATGAGAAAAAAATTCATATATTATAGAAGAAAAAATGTGAAACCAATTATTGATTAGTGAATATAGAATCGTGCATCATGTATATGACGTAAATATTATAGGAGCGGATGAATATGTTTTAAAGGAAATTGTGGTTTCACATCGATTTCAATTCATTGTTTTTAATATTCGATTTATATTGCAAATATTTTTTATATTTATTTTATATTATATTCGATTCAATAATAATATAAGTATTTGATTTTAATGTTTATTTTTACTTCTTGGATTATTGTCAAATTTCTAAGAAGACTCACTCTAGAAAATAGAGTTTAAAAAATATAACACTACTTACGCATTACTAATAATGTTACATTATCATGTTTGGTTTATTCAGTCCTCACTTTCTTCCGGTTTATCATTGACAGTCTGCTTAATTAGGGTTCCAAACTCAACGTTGGGAACTAAACACGAGGGTTGCGCTCGTTGCGGGACTTAACCCAATACCTTACGGTACGAGCTGACGATAGCTATACACTACCTATGTCCGCATTCCCGAAGGTACCCCTCTCTTTCAAGAGGATTCACGGTATGTCAAGCTCTGATAAGGTTCTTCGCTTTGCATCGAATTAAACCACATGCTCCACTGCTTGTGTAGGTCCCCGTCAATCTTTTTAAGTTTCATTCTTGCGAACGTACTTTTTAAGCGAAATACTTAACGCGTTAGCTACAATAATATATGAATCGATACGTACGAGGCCTAGTATCTATCATTTCCCTCCTTAACCTCAGTAATTCCTTTCAATTTTCTTCATAACTGAATAAGGTTTGGAATCTTTTGGAAGTTGGTCTCAAGCAAATCTGAATGCTTTCCTCTCCCCACAAGACCCGCTTACATAGTTTGAACATTTTCGGCTCTTTTTCACTATTTAAAAAGTAGAACTGGGGCCATTCGGGTAAAGTAACTTGGAGACGAGGTCTAATTATCAGCTATAGTAGGTTTTAACATCTAAAAATCTTTAAAAAAAAAAAAAAAAAAAACAGTAAACAAGCCACTCCAGATCGGCTATTAAGGCTTAGTATTATTCTGTAGTACTGTATATATGTACCTCTCATCTTCAATACTTAAACAATTAGTTTCTGGTTTTTGTTGCTATGCAAATGCCATATCTTTGGTCACTAACTTGCAAGTACTTATTTGCAGAAAAAAGAGAAAAAGGGGTGTTGGAATTCCAGATTTTAAAGTTAAACCAAGTATTTTGAAAGTAAATGGTGTGTCTTTTTTCGGTGGAACCGGGTATCTGGTTCTTCGGGTACTTATTTTTCGACCTTGTCCATGCATGGTAGTTTTTTCGTAATTTTTTTTTTCACTTAAAACCCTAAATAAATCTCAGTTAATAAAGCTTGTAATGTAAAGTCTGCTATTGTTCTTGCCAATCTTGTATAATACTGGGAGTGGTTGTAGACTTTGGGGGAAATATCGATGGTTGAAGATGACAAGGTTGACTTTGAGCAGCAACACTTACACACGGGAACAAGATCCCAACTTAATCACTTCCCACCTAAATTTTGAAAAGGAAGACAAAATCAATAAGGATTATAGGGTGAAATTGTATAAACTAAACTTATTAAAATATTGATTTATTATGAGTTAGGTTTAATATATAAATATATAGAGATATAAGATTTTATGTTAAGAGTATAAAAAATAAAAAAAATTAAATTATTAATATAAAACATAATTATTAAAAAATATATAATAATTTAAATTTTTATAAAATATGACTATTCTCTAACACCTATTGATTCATCCAAATATTATAAATGTGTAGCAAGAGGAGTAAGATGAAAGGGTCATTGGATGGAACGAATATCGTAGTAGATGGTTAAATTGATAGAATGAGAAAAAATATATAATTAAATATATTTAATTTTTTAATTAAGATTAAATTGATTGAATGTGTGTATACGAAAGATTAAATTTATTAAAAATTTAAGTGGATTTTTTTATGTAAATTAATTAGTCTCATGTTCCATCCTTAACCGACGACAATAAATTTAATCAAATATTTAAATATAGTGTACACTTTCAAAAGAGCTTAAATGGGAATTATAAGAATAAAAGGTAGTCTCTTGTATTATACATTCCATGAGATTATTAATTATTGCAGAACACCAAGTAAGGAAATTTTGTTAATTAATCTTAATTACCAACATTAGTTTTTAGATTTTATTACAACACATGTAAGAACTTCTACCATTTCAAGTTCAAATGTGGTGGTTCTATAGCAGTTCGTACATTGAAACAACTAAAGAAGTCATTTTTGTCTTCTTTTCTGACAGACACAGATCATATTTACTGTAATTTTCTTTGGAAGGTGTTGGGATTAAAATAAAGTCCCCATATTTTAGCAAATCATCCATTGGAATCCCTATAATCTCAGGATCCCATGTTCCATGTGTTGGTTATAGGAACTACAGGGGGATCTCCCTCACCATTATTTCTTCTGGGAATCGAATCCATAAACAACTAAGATATGTAGCTCAGAAACAACTAAGATTTCCGACACAACCCCAAACATGCTTCTGGACAAAACCAGCTAAACCAAGGACGAAAATGTTCACATGTTCGTCAAACCAAGATCTGTCCATGGTTTTTAAAGTTACTACACGATAAGATTTGCATTTGCTTTTCTTTTTGTGTGTGTAGCATAGCAGGTTTCCAAGAGAATCTATGGCATACAGTGAACTAAAGCTGTGGCCTGTTTGGTCAGAGTTTAGGGGGAAAAGAACACCCCCAATCCAACTTTAATCTGTTAGATAAAGATAAATTCAGTGACAATGGCAGATTGGAATACATCATCTTTTCTTTATTAAATATTGTTCCCTTGGAATCACTTGTCACAATCACAGAAAGTTCCATGTAATTCAACAGTTCAAGGTTCAACTTTCACTGACCTATCTTGTCTTGATTCTGTTCTGTTTTCGGGTTCTGTTTTGGTTGGTTTTTGGATAAATAATGACTTTATTAAAAGAAAAACATGAAAATTGGGTAAAAGTAATGTATCATGTACTATCACACCATGCATTTTGGTCAATATACCTTTTATATATATATATATATATATATATATATATATATATATATAACGGGTTATTCAGGTCAGTTTCGATTCGAATTATTTTAAGTTAATTTTAAGTAAAGAGTGTTAAACGGTTAAGTAATGTATTAGATTCTGAGGTTCGGTCAATATTTTACATCTTTATAAAGTCAATATAATTGTTTTTTCTTAATTTCGAAATTGCACGTACTAGTAATAACAAACTATGAGCAACACACAGATCAATGATCAATTTAGCAGCTAGTGCACCACCGATTTGAATTTGATACTTATAATTTAATTAAGGTAACCTAAAAAAAAGAAATTCTTATGTTTTTCTCTTTGTGCAAATTTTGTCTGCGACCAAATAGTATCAGTTGGCAACCTGCCAGAATTTAGGCAGAAGCAACCTGAACATCATAGGCAAAACGAGAAAATTTCATGCATCGTTTCCAATGCACAACAGTATAACTCATGTTTTGTCTACACGAAATCCTTTGTTGGGTGAAAAATTATTAGTTTAACCTTGTTCATCACGTTATTTATGGTCCTAAATAATCAGAATTGTTCATTTCAATTTTTATGGTGAATCATTATTTTTTATATGTAATTAATGAATGAGTAGTTATTAAGTAGTTATTTAAAGATAAACGATTCTAATTGTTTGGATTATAAATAACGTGATGAATAAGATTCGCCTAATAATCTGATACATTTTGAAATCAGTGGGTCTTGAGAGAAGAAGCAAGCAATCCATGTCATTCTCAAACATGCACTCAACTTTCAGTTTCTGAAATCTGCAGTGATTCTCAGATTTCACTTTATCACTCTTCTTCTGCCACCAAACACTTTCACTAGTGACATGAGTTGCTGATAACAGTAATAGGTGTTTATTTCAACCGGAGTCACATTCTACCTGGGAAGATAATGATTTAGTTTTAAATCGATATAATACCAAAAAATATCTATAATTTTTAATTGGATAATCAATTTAATTTATTTTTTAAAAATATTTTTAATTCTTAATATTTGATTTTAAATCAAAATAATTCTTCGGTTGATTAAAAATATTAGACAACTGATAACAAACAATTTAAAACGATTTGACAAAATGACACATCAGTAAAAAAAATGTATCATTATCTAAAATCAATATATTTATTTATATGATAATACTATGTTAGTGTGCATACCATATATGTTTATCATGTCATTTTAAGTCATTCATATTAATCGATAAACAATTCTTATCCACATAAACTATTTCAGACTATGCTTAAACACTAACAAAAATAAATTATAAATCTTAACCCTAAATTTTAAATATTAAATCATAAACCCTAAACATTAAAATTGAATCATACATTTAATTTTTTTAAACCTTTATCTCAATATTAATCTTGAATTTGATTTTTAATGTAGGACACATAACCCTAAACATTGGAAGAAAAAAAAAGTTTTTTTTTTCTAAAAATGCAAGCTTTAATTTTTTTAAACTTTTATCTCTATCTTAATTTTAAACTTAATTTTTAATCAAGGGTATAAAAAAATACAAAAAAAAGTTTTTTTATTAAAAAATTAAGACAAATAAAATATTAAAAGATTTTATTTTTTTTTTTTGTATTACGACTTTGGAATATTACTGTATTTCGAAGGATGGTTAATTTTTTCCAACTGCTGGCTGCTGGGTCCCTTTGCCTATCCTGTCCAAATCTCTCCCTTTTCTTTATTCCTTTCTTTGTGCAAAGTTTTATTCTCCCCCTGGCCCTGGCCCTGGCCCTGGCTCTGAGATTACAACATGAAGCTTGTCCAGTTATCATGTTTCATGAAGCTGCAGCATAATAAACATAATAAGGTGGAAATAAAAAAATAAAAAGTAAACGTTAGTAAATCATTAAAAGATTTAGGGTCTTTGCTTTTCAAATTTTATTCTCATATTTGATTTGTTTGGGTTTCTTTTAGTCAGTTATGATTTAGTTAAGGATTTAGTTTGTGAGATTTAAAATTTAATATTTATAGTTAAGCTTTAGAATTTAGATTTCGTTTTAAAAAATGTTAGTTAAGTAGACTGTAAAACAGGGCGTCAACACTGACAGATAATAATAATAAATAAACAAGAATAAAAAATAAATTATGTAGTGGTATGGAGGCCACTGACTTAAAAAATAATTCACCTCCGATGTGTGTAATCACTGCTTTAGGCGATTGTCCCCCGAAGGTTAACACGGTCACTCCAAACAATATACATCCAAAGTTTAGAACGGACTACGTCGGTAGTAATCATCTAATCTAAAAGGAAGAACCCAAACTTTATAAATAAAACTCTCAAATTTCACGAAAAAAGTATATAACTTTTCTTACTGATGATTGAAAAATAAAAAATAAAACCAATTATTTATAAGTTAAAAACATGGACAAATCTATAATTCATTTGTAAGTCAACAACTCAACGACAATTTTTCATAATATAATCTAATTAACGGCTTAAAAAACAAAGTTTAATGCTATATGAGTTAAAAATAATATAATAATTGAACATTTTTCTTTTGCTTACACTATTTTTACATAAAAACGATTTATCATTTACTTAATAAAAATCATGTGAAATAATAAAAAGAATTAAAACATATTTTATCATTTTGCACATGTAAAATAACTACTAACTTAGTGACAACAAACAAGCCCGCTTCGAGATTGGGCCTAATAGCCCACTTAAACGAAGACCAAGTATTATAACAATAGGCCCAATTTCTTTTTTTAATTTTAGCCTATGAAAGAAACAACATGGATGAGTTAAGCTATCATTATCTATATATATTTTAAGGGTTAATATCGACTTATATAATATATAATTTATTTAGTTTTATATTAGTTTTCGACCTTTAAATAATAATAAATAATTAAAATTATTTTTTATCTATTTTTTAAGTAATAATTTTAATATTTTTTACTATTAATATTATTCATCTATTTTATTTATCCAATGACTATGAATTAATATAAAACTCTTTAATTTTACACTGTATAACTTGATATCATCTCATATTTTAAATATACGGCTTAAAATCAATTAATCGATAAAAACTTTACAAAATAAATGAAATGAAGAAAAGGTTTCCTTTCGGGTGAGGAAAAAGGAAAAAATGATGAATTTTGTCATATTTTATTTATAATAATTAAGAAGAAAAAAAATCATGTGATTATATAAAGCAAGCAGGGTGACTCACCACCTTCAATGGTCAAATCATGGTATTAGCCATTGCATTCTATGCCTTCATCACTTTTGCCCTCCGATTTCCAATTCTTTTGATATAGTCACTAAACTATGTTCTTAAACTTTCAATATCTACAATGTAATACGATATCAATGATAATGCTTAATGACCTATTAATCTATACGAAATTAACCACATGATCATAAGTCAAAGATCAATTTAATTTACTGGAATTTAAATTTTTGATCACTGAAATTCGATTTACGATTAAATTGGTTTTTAAGGTGTTACAGACAATAAAAAAAATAATTAAAATTGTCCTACTCGCATGAATGACTGGTAATTTAGAGAATCTTTGGGCAGAATTTTTGAAGTGTGTGTGGAAAATCGTAGTAAATTGCAGGCAAGGGGGCAGGCAAGGGGGAGAGGGTCGCTAAATTGGGAAAACGTCTCTCCAAAGCTTTAAAGGCCAAATTTCTTTTTACTTTTTAGTGGATAATTTAAAATAAATATAAAGATTTAATATCACATAAAATGAGATAATATAAATATTCTTAATTCTTAGATAATACAAATAAAATTAATTAAATTTATAAATGTATCATGAAAATATCACTTTCAAATGATTTTATCCGTTAATTTGATGATTCATTTTGAAAATTCGGATATTTACTTATTTTTTTAATTTTCTAAAGCAAAAAGATAAAAGATTTTTTTCTATATTGGCGTTTTTTTTTATTTTAGTCATTTTACTTCTGACTGTACTCTAACTTAATATAATTACTTATCATTTTCTCACTCAAGTTATGTTTTTATTCAATTTGATCCCTTGGCATGTTTATTTTTATCTTGCTTTAGTTTTGTCATTTATTTATTACATTGTATATTTTTTATTATTATAAAAAACTGGTATTATTTCTCAGTAGATAGTATATTTTTATTATATAATATATTCCATCCATTTTATTATATTTATTATGATTACTTTTTATTATTATACATATTTTTGGTAACATCAATATTATTATTTATTTTACTATTACTATTATTATTCGCTAAAAGCATTCTTATCCATTACGATTTTAATGACAATAGTTAAAATAGATCAATTTAATAGGTTTGATCGTTTAATTGACGAATTTAATAGTTTAATAATAAAAATAGGTAAGTATATATAATTCGATAACCATCGCAATAGTTTACTCTTTATTTTATCATCGTTAATAGTGCTTTGCTGATTTGGGTGCAGGCTATGGAAAATGCCACCTTACCAGTTTCTTGTTTTTCATTTTTTGTTTCCTTCTCAATTCATATATAAAAGTAGGAAGCATGCTGCCAGTGCCATTCTTATATAAAATAATAGTTTTGGCATTTACATTAGATGGCATTCATTGGCCAGGAACGGAGTTAGGATCAAACATTGGAAAGGGTAAAAATCTATTAAACTTTTAAATTTAAAAATTAGAAGGGACAAAAACCTTATTTTACTATTATTTAAACTAATAAGGACCTCGAATATAATTATACAAAAAAAACTTGGGAGGGGCAACAGCCCTTCCCACAATATACACAGCTTCGTCCCTGATAGTGACAGATTTATACTTAGTACAGGGTGGGCACGGACTCACCCTAAATTTTTTAAAGTTCATATGTTTACTTTAAATTTTTAAAATTTTTTTATGAATTAATTTTTAAAATTTTATAATATTTAAAGTTTGTATCCATTTCAAATTCTCACCCTCAAATAAATTTCTGGATCTACCACTCATCCTCAACTATTTACTTCTTTAAAAAATTCTTATAGCAAGAGAATTAATTACCACTATTGTCAATGGTAGATATTATATTATATATTAACTCAAATTTTATTCGATAACTAAGTTAAATTTATATTAGATTAAAAGTTTTATGGAATAAGATTTCTTGCGACAATATTTGAGAGAAAAATATATAGTAAGTTTCAAATAAAAGAGAATTATTTTAGAGAAAGGTAATCTATCTCTACAATTATTGCAATCATGTTAAAAAGAAAAATATTGAGAGTATACACCAGAATAAATGTTAAATTCAATGATTAAAAGAATAATTATTGTTTTTAGAGGTTATAGGTTTGAATATCAATAATATCATCATAATGATCGATGGTTGAGAGTATACAGAAATGGCTTAATTAACTGCTTTGCCAAACATTCATTGCCGTGAAGTTGATTTTATACACATTTTGAGAATGATTCTATATATATATCGGCTAGATTCCTGTGTGTTAACTTTATAGGTTGATTAATTAAATGGTGATGGACATGTTAAGGCTTTCATTAATCGGCTTCGTATCATCCAAAGCTTTTTTTTTTTGTGAAATCAGAGGTTATCTCACAGGGACATGACATTTCCAACATGTTCTGGATTCTTACCGTTGAGAATCCACTTCGGGCTTCTAAGATATCAGTATAATACTGTACTGCATCAACATTTTTTGTTTCTGGTAATTTCAGATACCCATTGGAAAGATGCACTGTTGGGGGAGAATGAATGCACGAATAATTCTGTCCGAAGGCTATTTAATTTCGTATAATCTTTTTAGGTCTGCCGATCTTGAATTTATACCAGCATCTGTGGGTTATTGAAAAGTTGGAAACTTTATTTTATATTTGTCAATTAGTTTTACAAACAAGGACAAATCTTTATTTTTTTTTATTTCTGAGCTTTGGTCGTGTCTGATTGTGAGTAGATGACTGTTCATTCCAATCCATTTTGTGTGTCAATATATATTATATAATTTAATATTCATGTCTTAAAGTTCAAGTCTTTGAGGAATATAAATGAGAATTTTTCTACCATAATTCTGAATTCTTCACTGCATCTCCTTTTTCTTTGATTTTAGCGCGTATTCTGCGTGGCTTGTAATCTTATAAGTGCTTCTTTCTGGTGCTAGACAAGAGAATTGAAACATCAAATTCGGAGTTGTTTTAGATTAAACTCAGCTGTAAATGAACACACAGAAGATTGAGTGCCAAGAAAATGTAGAACAGAACCTTGGGTTCATTAGGGACTACAATTTTGATCATGTTGGTTTTCAACAGCCTTGGAACATGGGATCACAGCAGCTAAATCCTGGGGCTTCGAAGTCGTCGGCGACGAATACGATCATGGGTGGTGTTCAGATGCCGGGGTCTGCCTTGTATGCAACTGAAAGATACACAGGGTTTCCCCAGTACGGGTCGTCTCAAGGGGGGACTGCTTTCTGCTCTCAATACAACAGGAGCTGCAATTCTCAGTTTCCTTCATTTCATGACTCTGGGGAGAGCTTTTCGATACAATCGGTGGCTCAAGGTGAGCCAAGCTATAACTTGTTTGGACTCCGAAACAATGTCGTCACCGTTGCGAATCACTTCTCTGTACCTTTCCGAGGAAATCAGGACCAAAGAGTAACTTCTTTTTTCATTTTACAATGAGTTCTGATTAGCCTCATGGTGAAAGTTGTCTTGACTGTCTTACCTGTTTCCCTTTGCAGGTTTATTGTAATTCACATGGTTCTTCGCCTGCAAAGCTAAACTTCTTTCAACAAGAGACGCAATCTTCAAACTACTCATCTGGTTCCGGTAACGCTGCTTCGACTGGCTCGGTGCTCGCTAGTAAAACTCGAATAAGGTGGACGCAGGACCTCCACGACAAGTTCGTGGAGTGTGTTAGATGCCTAGGGGGTGCCGAGAGTAAGTCGATACTGTAACACAATGAATTTTAACTTCTCAAAATCTAGAGTATTCATATGTATTGCTTTCGATCGAACAGAAGCAACCCCGAAGGCGATTCTGAAACTGATGGATACTGAAGGACTGACCATTTTTCATGTTAAAAGCCATTTGCAGGTATTGATTCAATTTTAACAACTTTGGATTTTGGTTGAGATATGATATTCTAACTCAATGCAATGCTTCCTCTGATATATCACAGAAATATAGAATAGCAAAATACATGCCAGACACAGCTGAAGGTACAATTGATTGCTTTTTTCTTTTTGTATAGCCACAGGTATCGAACTCATCGAACAATATTTTCCTGTTGCAGGAAAATCAGAGAAGAGAACGAGAGCAAGTGATGTAACTCCGATCGATGTCAAAACGTACATATCCGAATCCATTCCTATTCTCCAAATATATTCTTCATTTCCTCCATGTTTTCCTTGTGCAAATGTGTAATGCTATATGTTGGATGCTGCAATTTAATCGAAATTTCGAATGCGTCCTGCAGGCACCTCACAGAGGCACTGCAACTTCAGTTAGACGTACAGAGGCGTCTTCATGAACAATTAGAGGTATGACAATGTTCTTTGATTCTATTTGGTGGCATCCTGTTTCATAACCATGAAGATTGAAGTTTGTTTCTTTTTATGGTCTCAGATTCAGCGAAATCTACAGCTGCGAATCGAAGAACAGGGAAGGCAGCTTAAGATGATGATTGATCAGCAACAGAAAACAAGTGAAAGCCTCTTGAAAAAACAAGATTTCAACATCACCGCATTCGATCATGATCCATCATTTAGCTTCGAAGATGTCGAAGCCTCGATTGCAGAAAGTTCAGGAAATGCTCACTTTCATTCCAAGATAAGTTAGAGCTTAACAAATTCATGTAAAAACATGTTCCTTTTAAATAAAAACAAGACAGGACTGTGAAACAAAATTGATTGTAACTACAAAACATAGAAAATACAACTGAGTTTCAATCATATGATGTGAGTGGAGCCCTCAAAGAGCTTGGACTTATGAGTGCTACTGGAACTGTTCATGCACATCAAGCTCTTACAGCAGTGACTAGTTTCAAATGGCATGGACTAGTCCATGTAATTCTTTTTCTTTTCCTTTTTGATATCTAGTTTGCTTGTAATAAAAATTCAATACCTTGGAAATTATAGTATTTTCAGACACTTCACTCACTGTCAATTGGAAATTGTCAATGTGGGATCCAAAGTATTGGACTTTAAGTTAAAGTAATGGTTCCAAGTTGGAGGCAAAGGAAAGCAATTGACCCCCTGGTGTCCATCAAGAGCACCCTAGTGCTCCTTCTCCACACCTCCTGGTGCCCTACCTCACCACTCAATAGGCACCTTCTATACCCTCGAAAGGCACTCAAGTCCACCATCACAAAAAGGGTTCAAATATAATTTTATAAAAATTATAATTTTATTAAGAATCCTCCTTAAGTCATACAAGAATGTAGATAATTCTGTCGCATATCCAAAACTTCTAACAACGTATATTATCTTTTGTTCCGATAAACATTAAGATATGTAAAATTATAAAAAATTTCATTTTGAAAAGTGTAAAGAAACCTTAGCGTATAACTTTACACTCGATTTTGATAACTTATAATATGATTCTACAAAAACGTTAAGACATTTCCACCTCATATTTTACGTATTTACTATAAAATAATTAAAATTCTCTGTCATGTTGACATACTAAAATATTATTTTATACTGTATTAGTTTAAATTGTGATATATCTTGTATTGAATTTCAATTCGATTCAATTAACGAAGATTTTAATAAAATATATTTTAAAATAATATTATAGATAGAATTGTTGAATTTATATTGTTTGATTAGGACAATGTTTGTTTTCAAGTACTTTATCAGTTGTTTGATAAAATTAAGAATAAACTCTTTATTACCGGAGATAGTAATGCCCTAGGGTGTGGCAGGCGATTTATAATCTTTCTAGGAAATATTTAATAAAAATAAATTAAAATATGAATGTGATGACAGACAAAAAATCATTCCAAATGGAATGGAAGAGATGATGGCATTGTTCTTGGAAAGCCTATGAAAAATATCATGTCCACATTCAATGAATCTAAAACATGTCCACATTCAATGAATCTAAAACATGTCCAGATTCAACGAACAATGGTTATCTCCCAACTGGCCAACTCTATAATTTATAACAAACCGGCTATTAAAATTAAATATATAGCTTAAAGATATAATTTATGTTTAAACTAGATATATTTTCCTAAATTAATATTTTAATAAATTTTATTTTTAAATTAATATATAAATTAAATATTTTTTGAATCGATAAATAACTTTTATTCTCAAATTAATATTTAAATTAAGCATTTTCTCCCGAATAATAGTTTAAATTTACTAATAATAAATAAACCCTTTTAACAAATAATAATAAATTATTAAATATCTTTTTTCCTAACAAAATATAATACAGATGTTTTTAAAACTATAATAAAAAATTACTAAACTATAAACACAAATGATAACTTTAAATTTCTCAATAATAAACAAACCCTTTTAAAATTATAATAACAAATTTAACAAGTAATATTTTTTTAATATTTTTGTAATTAAATCAATCTAACATTTTTGAAAAAAAATATCAATGATTCAAAGGGTTTGTTTATTACAAAAATATCAGAAAAAAATTGAGTATAGTTAAATTTAACGATATTTTAATATTTTTAACAATATTTTTTTTAAATCATTTGATATTTCAAATTATTAAAATATCAAATGATTTTAATATCAATGATTTTAATAAAAATATCAATGCAATTAAATTTAACGATTTATATAATTATAGTTCAAAGATTCTCACGATGTAGATATACGTTTTTGCCCGATTTACACCATATTTTTAATATTATCAACAAGATAAAAAAAAAAAAAACTTAAATGTTTATCAAAAATATATAACAAGATAAGTATAAAAACTTAAAAAATCTCGTAACTTTATTTATTTTTAGTTATCCTAACCTCAACAACATAATAACCAAATTCCACGAACTATCTTGTCTCATCGGTTAAAGAACGATCATTGTTCTTAGAGGTCACGGGTTCGAACACCAATGTTGTCAGCACAGTGATTGAGTGATCAATATTAAAAGGTTGAGAGTATACACTGAAACAGATACTACTAACCACCGTAACCGAATAAAAAAATATTTCTTAAAATTTTACCTATAACGCAACCACTATAAAAAATCAAATTTCATGTAACGATAGTAACTTTCGAACAAAGAGAGACGAGTTCTGAATTAAATATAAGATCATAGTTTCCGTCGGTCCATCATACGCTGAAGAAATCATTTCAGTTTCCTTGAACAAGGATTATTGAAAGCAGAGCACCAAGAACAAGAAGCCATGGAAGACGGAGCATCATCAGTTATATATAAGCCACATCAAAAGCGTTCAATATCAGATTCAGTCCGCACCAGCAGCTCGACCCCTTGCAACCAATCGTCTGTTTCTTCCTGTGGAATCAATCATCAAACTAAGCTCAGCTACATCAGTTTTCGAGCTGCGAATCGCGAACGGGACGATGAATCCCGGTCGCCATTGCATCCGTTGCATCAGCAAGAAAACGATACCCTTCTGTCGGTTGTGAATCCCCATCTATGTCACAGGTTGAATCAGAAGTTATGTAATGCTACAGATTACTGGTTTCAGCAGGAAAGCTTTCTCGCACTTGACCATACCAAGTTGCTAGATGAAGCAGCCCGCTTCTCGAAAGCAAGTGGTTTCTTCTTTCTTTCTTTCCATTTAAGCAAGTCTTTGTTCCATGTTTGGTTTTGGTAGTTATGCCGGCGGTACAACAGTTTAATTTCATTTATCGGATGGAACAGGTTACTGTGTGTTGTCCTGAATCGTATCAGCCAAATCCACAGTTTTCCAGTCTTTCTGCAACTTTTGTAGCAAAGCCGTCAAAGATGACAACGAGATTGAAATGGAGTGCTGATCTTCATGAGAAGTTTGTCAGTTGTGTCAATCTCCTGGGTGGTGCAGAAAGTGAGCAACTTTACCAAATTTAATAATAATAATAAATATTAATGGAAAATATTATCCTTAATTACTAACATCCATTCATGACTTGACTCATAGATGCCACACCAAGTGCAATTCTGAGGATAATGAAATCAAATGGGTTGACACTCCAACATGTCAAAAGTCATTTGCTGGTACATTGGTTTATATAGAAACTTTTAAGATTAATTATTGAGATGATCACTTATATTTTTTTCTCTCGGTATAGAATTGGTCACTGATTTTAAACAATAATCAATATGATTATTTATATTTTTGAGTATAAACTTTTGATTACTCAGTCGTTTGTTACCGTTAAACTTTAACGACGGACTAATTTTACAAAATTAAAAGAATAATAAGTTATTTAAATAGTTCCTAAACTATTAATTCAATCTTATTTTAACAAATAAAATAAAAATAATTTATATAATTACACACTTAGTCTTCTATATTTATAATTTTTTTCTTCTCTCATTCACCAGCTTCCATAATCCTTCTTCCATTGAAAACGTAAATGACCTTATTAGTCGTTTTTTAAAGTTGGTCAAATTTATATTTAATAATAATAAGAATAGTATTTAAATTTAATTATAGAATTATTTAATAATAATATGATATTTTATAATGTATAGACAGTAGGGTCGAGGCAAATAGAATTTGAGGTTGTGTATAAAATTTGTTTTGTAATCGATTTGCACAGTCTATGAACAAATCTATTTATATCATATTTGTACTGTTTTTCGTATCATATTATTTTTTGAAGTGTTAAATAAGTAACGACGGGTTGTAGTTTTTTTTTTTTAACGTGAGCTGTCCAAGATTACTAGATTTCATAAATTGTTAACTCTAATTTTATTTGTTATGCAGAAATATCGATACGCAAAATGGATTACAAATTCAAAGAAAGGTAAACTTTTTAATAAGTTAAAAATACCCTTCTTTTTCTCTTTCTTTTTTCGAATATCGATATAATACCCCTTAAATA
The DNA here is from genome assembly GCA_035048815.1 of Abelmoschus esculentus. Taxonomy (NCBI): domain Eukaryota; kingdom Viridiplantae; phylum Streptophyta; class Magnoliopsida; order Malvales; family Malvaceae; genus Abelmoschus; species Abelmoschus esculentus. Next base: position 4,228,831 of record JAUCBN010000039.1, read on the forward strand.
TAAGTATATACAAGCATATATCCGAAAACTTGACCATTCCAGATTTTGGACTTTCGCTACATGATTATATCCCCGTATAAATATAATCTCTTCATGAATCTTTATCAAGATTCCAACTTCTAAAGATCAATGCGATCTCTCATCTCTTTACTCCTTACTTGTCTTGTAGACTCAAAAAGTGTCCAGTCAAAGTATTGAGTTTGTTTGGTAGACTGGACACTTTATGAGGGGATTGATCTCTTCTTCCAAAGAACTTTTAGCGAGATTTATTAATACGAATTTAGTTTATTAAAATATTTTAAAAGTTATGAGTATCGATATTAGATTGACTATGTCAGTGTTCAGGCTTTGGATATTAGTACTCACCCGCGCACAAATATTAAAATAACTTAATAGAATTTTATCTGATTTTTGCATATTGGTATGGGTTGATCCGTACCGATACTTCCTTAAATGATATATCGATACAAATTGAACATTCTATTGGTATCCCTCCCTCAGTTTATTTAACGAAAAAATGTTCTTTAAACCCAAAACACTAGATATCAATATAGTCTCTCCATATACTGATAGTGAAGCTCGGAAGTAGCTTCCTAGGCTCGAAAAATCACTTCTCAAGCCCTTAAAATATATCTCTTAAACCCTTAGAACGATTCTATATCTTATGAAAGTTATATGGATGGTTTATTATTATTTTTTACAAATTATTAACATCAAATATGTATTACGTCATTAAAAGACTCTCAAGCATTCAACACCCAAAATAATCATACATATCAAATTTAAGTACATAAAGCATCATTCTTAAGATATACATAAACCAAAAGAGTTAATAGTGTATTAACCTTGATTTTAAAGCCGGAAAAGAAGCCCCAAGCCAAGCTCCCTAAACCTTCTTCTTCTCAATCTCTTTGGAAGAAGTTTCAACCTTTTTCACTACACAAACTAAGGCTCTCAAAGGCCTAAAAGCAAAGTCCACGTTTTGGGTTGAACCAATTCTTAGATTTTAAAATTCGAATCGTTACATTAACTCTTAAATTTTTACTATTATAAAAAATTTTAAACCTTTACACATAAACACTACACTCTAAATTAAATTTTTAAACCCTAAAATTAAGATGCTTGTAGAAACTAAAAATTTTCAGAATTATGTATTAGAATCCATCCTAAATATATTACATAAAATATTAGTATTTAAGATTAATAAAAATTTGAATTACTCAATAAAATCTAATTATAAATAATCTCTATGCAATAATTAATTGATAGATCATATATGTATGAATTGAAAATTTATTACATTTATGTGTTTTTTGATTTTGCAGGAAATGCTGACGAACGAATCTACAATGATGATTCATATAAAATCAAATTGAAAAGGTGAGATCTAATTTATAATTCGAAACATATATTATTTCAAGCAACTTTAAATGATATATTATTCACATTATTGAAAATTTTAATTATTTCAATTATAGTCAACAATTTTTAAAATAAATAATTAAAATTTTCGATTGACAATTTTTTTTTTTTAAATTGTAGATTCATAACCTAGTAATTAAGGGTGAGTATTCGATCGAGTCGAGTCAAAAAATTTCGAGTTATTCGAGTTGATGAGTCATATTTTACAACTCAAACTTTATTTGAAATTTTTCGGTTCGAGTCGAGTTTAAGAAATTCGAATTGAGTCGAAGAAATTCGAATCGAGTCGAGTTTTCGAGTTTCTATAAATATTTAATTGTAATTATTTATCATGTTATAGTATGATTTGATTCTAATTTAAACAACTTTCTCTAATCATATAAGATATATATATTCATATGTAACAATTTTTTTTATATTTTTATATATCAATGTATATATATCATAAAAAATTGAGAGATTCGTCTCAAACTTCAAAATTAATCCTTTAATTACTAAAAATTTCGAGTTATTCGAATTTCCATTTTACAACTCAAACTTTATTTGAAATTTTTTTGATTCGAGTCTATAAAATTTCGAATCGAATCAAAACAAGTCGAGTATTTTCACCTCGAATCGAGTCAAATTTTTCTTACTAATAGCAAATTTTCTTTACCTTCTAAGTAAAAATTATTAAAAAATTACTTCCATTGTAGAATTAAATTCTCCATTAAAAAATTGTTCAGTGGTGGGATGCAAATAAAGGAGCTGCTAGAAATTCAAGCCCAAGTTGAAAGCCAACTTTGTGAACAATTCGAGGTATATATCTCCTTGATTCTGCTTCTTCACCTGTGAGATTACTTGACCCATTTACCCTTTTGTTTGGGCAGACTCAGAAAAATCTGCAGCAAGCAGTAGAGAAACAAGGGAAGAAAATTCAATTTCTGTGGGAGAAAATAAACAACAAAGCAATTTAAACATCTCAGGGTTTTATGGAGACTCTTGCGGGTGGACTTCTCTTCAGTAACATATTCGAATAAACATCAGGGACGAAACTATGAAATGGTGGTCGCATTCCATTTTTTGTATTAATGGAATAATTAATCATTTAGTGTCATTTCCTTCTTTTTTTTCCTATACAACACAGCGGATCAGGTTTAGATGGGCAATGTATAACTGGCTCAAAGATCATAAAAAGGCAGACCCTGACTTAGCCTTGAGCACTATTATTGCATGGCCCTCTAGTTTGGCAAGATTTAAAAAGCAAAATTTAGCATGGATGAATCATATTATCTGCCTATTATTTGCATACTTTATGGTTTGTTTTCTTTATTTTAGGTTCAGCAATATGGACATCAATCCACATGCATTTCTTAGTATAACCATTGGTTTCAAAGTGAGGACATCATGATGGTAATAACTCCTACCAGCTGTAGCTATTTATTTCAGTGCATGTCTGTAAGATGAAAATTTATGTCAACTTTGTGTAGGACAAAGTGGCTTAATAGTTAAAGAGCTGCTGGTTCTACATATTTGTATAAGAGTTCTGCCTTTACAGTTACTGGAATGCATATTATAATACTCCATAAGATTTATGGTGCACATTAGAATCTGGGTTATCTTAGTAGGTACGAACCGTGCCGGAATCAGGGAAGGACCATAACAGAGTGATCTCCGAAGAGCAGTGGATTAACTGCAGATAACATTTATCTTTAGTTGATTGTATTTCTGTTCTCTCCACCAGGTTTATCCTGCAAGTAAACTAGAGTTTTGTCCATTGTTGTTGGGACTTGGGAGTGGCATAATGTAATTAACATGTCCTCTTTGTTTTCACTTTTCATAACTACACAAAGACTAATTCAACTACTATGTAATCACTTAAGTTTCAAGGTAAACTGATTAAACAAACAATTAATCCTCAACTATGTTTTATTTTACTTTATTTGGATTTTGAGCTAATTTATTAATTTATTTTCATGTTTTTAATTATAAAACATGAAATGTTTTGGTCATTTGCTTCAATAAGGAACATTGTCTATTGTTGGAACTTGACAAAAATAAAACATAAAATCTCCAGCCCCAAGTCTAATCCTTTCATAATGAATTGTGAAAAACACCATTCAACCACAAAGAAAGGTCCATTTCATCGTATAGACATATAGTTTATATATTTTCTTTTTGATATATCATTCCATGTGGTGAAATATTTAATTTGGAATTTCCCAATATTGGACAATGACGATTATACCCTCAAAGCAGACTAAAAATTACGGTAGGAAAAAGAGAAATTTTAGGTCACGTCAATATATATATATTTATTCAGTTATGATGGTTACAGTAGTATCTGTTCTAGAGTACAATCTCAACTTTTAAACATTAATTGTTTAAACATTGTGCTAGTATTACTAATGCTAGACAACAATCGTTCATTTAACTGATAAGGTTAGATAATTCGTACATATCAATATATCACTTGAATGAGCTAAAATGAATAAATAAGATATTTTTTTCAAAATAAAATGAAAAATAGAAAAATAAATAAAGCCAAGGTTATATTCGACTAATGCTTTAGCTTTCATATTCACTCACATGCTTGTATGACTTAAATCAAGTCTCTCAGCTCACTCAACAATCTGTATCCAACTATATGCAAAAGAAAAGAAAAATCTAAAAAATCCTGTGTACAAAACAGACCCTTGCTATACTGATGTTATGCCACGATCACCACACACGTGGCAATCAAACATAACCCCTAAACCCACAGTCAATGTAGATAGATGGTGTTGATCTGAGATTGTAGACAAATTGTTGACAGTGAGGACGGAAGCAGTGTCTGTTAACCCTCTTCTACTCTAGTTTTTACCCTACAAAATACTTTTTCTAACTTTAATGCTAGAACTAGAACACACCAAAGAAGAAGGAAAAAGTTTTACACTACTCTCTTTCTCAGTCTTGTCTTCTCTCCTCCATGGCTTAAAACTCTGTTAAAAAACCCATTGTGTCTTTACTCATGGCTTCCTTTTAACTTGCACCATATTATCTGATCTGATCTGGGTTTTCTTTGCTTATCATTCAGATCATAGTTTTGTCAAGAAAAAGGTTTTCTTTTCTTCTTTTGTTTGCTTCACTAACCTTTGAAAGAAATAAAGACCCGACCTTTCTTTTTTCCCTTGTGGTTATAGTAACTTCTTGGATTGGTATCATTAGATTCTGAAAATGGGATTTTGTTTCAAGGAAGAAGAATATTGGTGTATGTTTCAATACAAGCTTCATTTTTCTCGTTTCTTTCTTTATTGATGGTGATAGTGTTGTCTATAGAAAGAAGAAGAGGAAAAGCTATGAAAATGTTTCTTTCATGTTGTATTGATTTTTCATTTATGAGTAGTTAATGCTGTGTTTGGTGATGAAGAGATATATATTGCTTTTGAGTCATAGATTTTATATCTTTTAGGATATCAGATATGAAAATCTTTTGCTTTACTTAACCTTGGAATAATATATTGAAGATGGTGTGAGTTTATGTTGGGAAGTAAATAACATGAAACTTTTGTAGTTATGGATTTTGTATAGATTGAGGAATTTGTGATTGTTAATCTCCAAGCTTGGAGCTTGTAGGCTTGTGATTGTTTGGTTTTGGAGCTTGTTTACTTGTGAAGTTTTTAGGTTAAATTCAGTTTGAAATTAGGTTGATTTGTTTTGAATCTTGTGTTCAATTTATTCTATTTCTCTCCAATGATTTATTTCTTTATGGAATCTATGATTTAGTTTTCTATGCTTTGATTTCTTCCCTGAAAATGTAGGAAAAAGGGGAAAACCTGCAGTTGGATGAACCAAATAAGAGTTTCTGTTTCTGTTTAGGTGGGGTTTACAAGGTATTTTAGGAGAGTGAACATATAATACATATACATATATATATGTATGTATATATACATACTTGGAATTTCTTTTGTTAGATTTTCTGCATCTAAAGTCAGAAAGGGGGTGAATCTTTTTGTTGTAATGATGGAATGACTGAATGAATGTTTTTCATTTATGTTGTATTGCCTCTTGTTTCAAGGCCTTTCGTTTCTATTCGATTTTATGTATGTCAACTGATGATATGCTTAATTATATTTGATGATATGGTATGTACTTTGGAGTGTGTTATTTTCATTGTTCTGTCGCCTGTTAAAGTCTGCTCTTCGTATTTTCGTAGTTGATTTGTTACTTATTGTCGATTTTTTGGACTGAATCCATCTTTATGTCTTTGCAGAAACCTTCTTCAGTTGCTAGAAATTGTTGTTTAAGAGGTTCATTTACAATGAGAAGAGGTAGAGGAAAAGCAAAGAAGCAGAATGTTGTTTCTTCTCTTGATGATCAGGGAAGCGGTGAAGATGAAAAAATTCCGGCTTATAAGAGAAGAGGAAGGCCTCAAAAGCAAATGAAGGACGATATTGAAGAAGATGAAGTGGAGAAGGCTGAAGAAGACGGTGAAGATATAAAAGGTCCGGTTCCTGCCAAAGAGATGGAAAATCAGGTTGCTATGGAGAACAGAAGGAAGAGGAAAAGGTCGATGCAAGCAAAAGAAAACATAGATTCAATCAAGAATGGAAATGGTGTTACAACAAAGTCAAGCACAAATGATTCAGTTAAATCGGTTGGATACCGGCAAAACGGTAGCAGGCGTAAAAACAAGCCTCGACGTGCTGCTGAAGCTGTTGTCGAGTGCAAGTGAAGTTCTGGCTAACCATATCCATGGATTCTGTCTTCTTTCTTCTACCTGAAGCAATGCTTGTCCTCTCATGTATGGATTCAGATGTTTCTTTTTGTCACACATTATCTGTTTTTGCAGTTTCCGAATTCGAATTCAGTAGCAGTTAATTTTGGTTGCGAGTTTGATAAGTACTTCCTGGAACATTTTCCTAGTGAGAACTCTTGTTATTCACTTGAGAATTTCCTCTCGTTAGGTTTGTTGTTTATTAGCGTTGCATATGTAAGGGACCTTAGTTCTTTATCTACCTGCATAATTCATTTCATGAGAGCAAGTTATGTGTAGCATGGCAGATATGGACCAAGTTAAAGATTCGATTTAAAATTGATGGTAGGGATATAAAATAGAAATATTTAAAAATAGAAAATAAATTATTTTTTATAATAAGATTAATGTAAAAAATAAAATATTTTAGGAGTGAGGAGTAATATACATTTCAACACTTACATTTCTTTTTTAGTTTAATTTAATACATGAATATCAAATTCTTGATTTAGATGGATTGGTATTATACAACTATAAATAAAATTTAATATTTTTAATTTATAAATAATAATTATTTAAAAAAATATATCAATTTGTACTCAAGTGTACGTATAAAATGTTAATTCTAAAACTTTTAACATATTATATAATTCAATTTTCGATATTAATAAGACTAAAAAAAATATGTATTAATGTGTCGATTTAAATCGAGATGTTAAATGCAGGTACTAAAATGTATATTATTCCAAATTTTAATCCTAAGAACATACCGGACCGGACCTGATCTTATTCGAGCTGGGCCTGACCGGTAACAAGTTTAATAGTGCGCATCCATGGAGGAGCAAATGAACTTGTCGAAAACATCTAAGCTAAACTGCGTCTTCTCCAATCTCATCAGAAAGGTAAATTTCTCTTTGTTTTGTTTTTTGTCCATTTCCCCTTAATTAGTGATGTTATTACTTTAGGTTAGCGTTTTCAATCTATTGGGATTTGTATTTAAATAAACTGTATAATCTAGGGTTCTCTTTTCATAAATCTGATATAATCCTTTGGTTCGCTTGATTTGATCTATTTCCAATCCCTTTGTTTTCTTTTGTTGGATTGAAGCGATAATTAAGTTATCATTTTAAAAATGATCGTCCTTATTTTGGATTGTTGGTTCGCAGCTGAGAAATGATTTCTAATTCTCCTGGATTTTTTTTCTTTACATTAAACCGAAAAAACCACTGGTTCATTGCCCGTTTCCTCTGTATTTGACTGTTTCAAAATCGAACTTAGAAGTCTGAGATTCTCAAGCTTGAATCTCAGAAAGTGGGATGGGAATTATGGATGGGGAGAACTACCTTCCTTTATGTATCCCACCCCCAATCCTGGATGCTCTACGGATGTATTTAAATTGGGTCATTTAATAGATATGCTAGATACAAGTACTATAGTTGAACAAATTCTATATATACATATATGTTTTGGTATTTTTATTATATATTTTTTTTTTATATTGGCTGTTATTCAGTAAGAAGATGGCTGTAGACCCCTCAGAGCTTAGGTATTATGAGGATGATGACACTCCAACAATGAAAACAATCAAGGGTGCAACTACAGGTTTTGCTGCTGGAACTATATGGGGTACCGTTGTTGCTACATGGTATGATGTGCCTCGCGTTGAGAGAAGTGTTGCCATACCAGGGCTTGTAAGAACGCTAAGGATGATGGGAAATTATGGAATGACATTTGCTGCAATTGGGGGAGTCTATATTGGTGTTGAGCAGCTGTTGCAGAATTATAGGATGAAGAGAGATTTTGTCAATGGTGCTGTTGGTGGTTTTGTTGCAGGGGCTTCTGTTCTCGGTTTCAAAGGTATAAATTTTATTCAGAGATCTAAGTATGCTTTGTGGACCTTAAGAGTTGCTATTTGATTTTAATATTTTATTTCAGCAATATTTTGTGATAATTGGATTCGCTTGGATATTCCGTCTAAAATATTAATTTTCACTAAAACTTTGCAAGTTACTGTAATTTCTTACCTGACCTCACCATGTGCCTGGTAAAGAAATATAGCCACATGTATAAGTTCACATCGTATACTAATTTTTGTGTTTCAGTATAATGGAGATTAGGGGTGTTCATGATAACCATTATACTACAACACTTAATGGTTAACCTATAGGTTTTTTTCTTAGTGCAATTAGTGATAATGTCTAAAGATAATGTGTTCATCCCATTATGGTTAACCAAAATACTAAAACAGTTAACCATGAACGCCCCTAAAGGACATGGCTTTTTTTGAAAGCTTTTCACCTCTTCATAATTTCAAGGCTTGTGATGTTTATTAGGATGGCCTCCACCATCTAAAGAATGGAGATCAAGTTATAACCATATAGTCCTGTATTGCTTTGAAATGTTTTTGTTTGTCTATTTGATATTCCGTGAACATATTTACACACTTGTCGTATGTTAAGTGGTAGGAGTTGTGCCTCTTGGCATATTTCTTTGAACATACTTTATGGTTTCTCTTGTAATTAATTTCCTTTCATTTTAGAGGTTTTTCACATGCATTGCTTTATGATCTGTGACATCTGTCTGTAGAGTGTGGTGAAGTAGAGGATTCAGATTGTGTATTTACATAAGTTCGTGTGCTTCTAAGGTGAATGAATTGGACTATCAATGCCTTAAGCTGGTTACTGAATTTGGACTCCATTTCTGGATCTAGGTTAAACGTTGTCAGTTTTTACCACTTGTAATATTCAACAAATGTATTTACATGCCGTCCATTTCCCAGGGAGGAGCATCTCAAGAGCTATTTCTGCTGGATCGGCACTGGCATTCACCTCCGCTGTGATTGATGCCGGAGGTCAGACTACAAGACAGGACACAGGCAAGGAGTACTACCCATACACTACCAAGAAAAGACCTGCTGAGTCATAAATCTTGCACGTCTTGGCTGAGAAGGCATTTCAAACCAAGTGTGAGATAATCAATCCTGTTTGATGAACTGGATATCTTTGTTTTTGAAAACATAATCATACTCTCCGACTCGATTTCCCTTTTTGCATGTTCTACTTTTAGAGCAAGGATGTTGATTTGAATAAAAATGCGTTGTCATTTATCAAAACTATGGTATAGATTAATGCATTTGTGATGGGTTTTTTGTGCGTTTGAGCCGTACACATGAGCAACCAAGAATGGTGCTCTCGTGCCTGGGAATATCCAAGGACAAATTGCACTTTCCCCAACTGTTGCTTCCATTGTATCTCTGGTCTCTGCTATAATGAGTATTATTAATGAAATAAAAGAGATGAGCTAAGATAAGGGTTTGGGGAAGGGCTGTTTAGGTTCTAAAGGGAAATACCTCAACCAAGGAAAATACCTATTTGCTTGGCTAATCTAAAGAGGCCTGGGGTGATGGGGAAGTAGGGAACCACCAGACTTGTTGCCGATGACTCAGTTTCAACAGATCTAGGACTTTGGGGTTGATGATTCCCGGTTGCTTCAGCTTCGGCTGATACCGGAGAAGCACAGTGGCGACAACAGAAGATAGATGAGACCAATCCCATGCTCAATGTTTCCTCTCTTCTTCCCTTTAAATTCCACTTGTTACTATTTTAGTTCAGTATACTTCTTGTTAGTCAAAAACGCGTGTTTTTGTCACTGTTACTTTATTGTCTAAAGGACGACTTGCATCACAAGGATATTATAAACTGAGATCAGAACCCAAGTTAAACAGGGAAATCGATGTTTATGTCTTAAAATCTTCTTTTTATTTTTCTAGTTTTACCCGCCAAGTAAAAAGTTCAACTTTTAAGGAGAAAGGATATTCACTTTCTATTACTTTCACTTATCTAAAATAATATCTAAATAAAGGAAAGGATCAGAGTCGATAAACATGTTGTTCGGTTCAGATTGATCATATTTAATTTTGGTTCAAATTTATTATAATTTATATCCGTTTAGTTGATTTTTGGGTTAATTAATATCTGATTGATTAATTTTTGTTCGGGTCAATCTTAAGTCAACTTTTAAATTGATCGGTTTTAATGAAGTTTTTAGGTTAGATAATTTTTTACATCCATATATATAACTTTTTGGTGACTTGTGCAGTAATTTATATCTCACATTTTTAACTTTTTAAATACTTTTTTTTTTAGTTTTAGATTGTTTTCGGATTAAGTGAAATCATTATAAGTTATTTTAATTCCACTAAAATTTGAATTGATTTTAATTCAATTCAATTTATTATAAATTTCAAATTAAATTCTAATTATTATTTTTAAATTCATATTAAATCTCGCGTCAAATAAATTGATTCAAGTTTTTCCGATCTAAAGAAAGGATAATCCTTTCCCTTACTTTCCATTCCTTTTGACAATCCAAACACTAGGCTAAACATAGTCATAGCATTCTGATTTTTATGCACAAAAACATTTCCCCTTTCAAATTCTTTGGGCACTCTCGCGGCTATCCTCAATTCTCAGCTCTCCAGTTAACTACTCCGAGGAGAAACAGAGAGGAGCCGCTGCAGTAGCAAAGGAAGTTAGTAGATAATTCTTCCAATTCTCCCATGGCTGGAATTGCTACTACTTGTTATTTATCCCTCTCTTTTACAAGGTAAAGATGACTGTGTAGCCTATCCTTTTCAAGTTTTGAACTTTTTCTTGTCAAATTCATGAGGAAGATTAAGTCTAAATTGATTCATTTCGAAAAGTTTGGCGTTTGGTTTCTGAGAAAATCAGAATGCTCGATCGAACACTGTTATATTCAGCTTTAGTACTATGCATAGGCCATAGGGTGCTTTGTTTTGAGTTTTCAAAAATCCCTTGAACTTGAAGAATATATTTAAAAGGATATTTTCTGAGCTCTAAAATTGACCAGAAAGTCTCACCTTTTTTGTCTCAAAGAAAGTGTCTACGATTGTGCATTTTAAGTCTTTACAATTACATACTCAGAGTTTCCAGATGTGGAGTTACATGCATTCTCCCGAATCTTTGATTTTTCTGTAAATGTTTTGTTTGAAACCCTAAGAAAATGGACAACAAGAAAGACCATCAAGTTTTGTAGTTTGTTCAATGCTGTTTGATTTGCTGTCTGCATGCACCTTTTGTTGGAATATTTGTTGTTATAAATGTAATTATGAAATGAGATTTCTTTCAGCAATTCAAGGAGAACCTGGTTAGAATTAAAAACCAACCATGAGAGAACCATCTCAGGGACACCTATCCGGAGAAGAAATCTAAGCATTAAAGCAGAAGTGACCTTTGTAAATGCTGAAGAAGCAAAACAACTTGTAGCAGTTGAAAGTTATGCAGTTGTTGATGTCCGCGATAAATCTCAGTTCGATCAAGCTCATATCAAAACATGTTATCATGTGCCTCTTTTCATTGAAAACAAAGACAATGATCCTGGTGAAACACTCAATCTTTGTTCCATCTAAATTAAGCTCAAAGTTTCAATCAAGTGCTAAATAACTGTGTAGAGGGACTTAACTCAGTTTTATTTGAGTTGTTTTGTTTGTGCAGGCACAATAATAAAGAGGACCCTGCACAATAATTTTTCAGGTTTATTCTTTGGGTTGCCATTTACAAAACCTAACCCTGAATTTGTACAGTCTTTGGAAAGTCAGTTTTTGCCCGAAAGTAAACTGCTGCTTGTATGCCAGGAGGGACTGAGGTTAGTTTCAGGTATCCTTTAGGACATTTTAAGCCAACATACAACAGAACAGCTCATTCTTAGGCTTCTTAGCAGATTTAAAGTTTAAACCCCAAACGTCTTGAATCGGTTGTATCTTGTCTTAGCATCTGATTGCCATGACAGTATAAACATACCAGACTCATACCATGGAACTAGTTAGTATATAGGAACTTTAGATTTGTTTTAGTAGATAAGTTCGATTTGTGATCCGGTTCATTATTAGACCTCCGAATCCGATAGTTTCTAGATCCCAATTAAGGCTATTCTGCATCGCAAATACTCAAGTTGATGGTCTGAACTTATGTCCAAGCTCTTATCTTTATGTTGACCTTAATGTGGAAACCATTGATGGAATTCAACTTCTTTTTTAATGTCAAGGTCTGCTGCTGCTGCCAATAAATTGGAGCAAGCTGGTTTCCAGAATATAGCATGTATAACATCAGGGCTTCAAACTGTAAAACCAGGTTAAGCATCAACTGCTTGCTGTGTGCTGTTTTTGCAGGCACATTCGATTCCGTAGGTAAAGCAGAGTTACAAGATGCTGGGAAAGCTGGTCTGGTGACAATTCAAGGCCAGATTTCGGCCGTGCTCGGAACCGTTCTCATCTGTAAGTAATTCAAAAACTTTTGTTTTAGTAATTCTGACTCTTATCTTCCATTTTATTTACCATCTCATGAAATGGCTCAGGCGCGTATCTGTTTATAACTTTGATTCCGGACCAAGCAGAGAAGCTACTTGAGATGAGTCCAGCAAGGTACCCTTGTAGGGAAACCCCTAAGTGGCAATGCCAACAAGGGACTCTAAACATGAACTTTTGTTATTCATGTATAATTTATTTAAGCAAATTTTTGGAACTAAAGTCTGGCTTTCATTGAAGAGGATGAACTGAATACAAACAAAAACCCCATACAGGGGAGGAAACATGCCAAAACAAGGGCGAAGAACAGGCAAAAACAAAGAAAAAAGATGAAAAAACGACCATCCACAACATCCCAACGGATGAGAAAACCTGCAAGAAAATCTTGGCACTAAATCCCTTGAGCTTCTTATGCAAACATAAGTGGATATGTATTCTACATTGTCCTGAATTCAAAAGAATTGAAAAGCAATTCAGGAATTTACATTTCAATTATTCAACATTAACACGCACTCATGATAACAAAACCAAATGCTTACGTTCAGTTTCAAGCACCAGTAGTTGCAGCTTTCAGTCCCTTCTTCAGCTCCTCTTTCAAGTCCCCAACATCTTCACCCCTGATTTCTCGCCTCAAATCTTCTACAGCTCGCTTCAGTGAAGCATTATCATCTTGCAATTCTCTCAACTGCAGTTTCATCATAAAGTTTGAATCTTCCATCTTAGTGATTTTGAACTCCTTAGGATCCGCCTTGCTGGCTGTGGATATAGCATGCTTTGAATCAACGCTTTCCATGTGTTCAATGCTGATCTTATCCATCAACAAAAATGGAACCTTACTAAACGAAATCCCAGCCTTAGGATAGCCTAATTCGCCGACGCCAGTCTTCATCTCCGATGGAATCCTCATTCCCCATCGGAATTTCACCGTTGCACTCCGCTTCAATGGCACGGCCGTCCTCGCCATTACCTCCATTCCGGAAAGGAACCTCGCAATATCCCCCGCATTCAACGCCCCAAGTTGCCTTTTCTTGGCGAAGAATCCAGCACATGCACCGTTCATTTCAGGTGAATCAACCATCTCAATCGATGAATCAACATCCAAAACGGCACCATTCGTCGGCTTCAGGGCTTTATCGAAAACAGAGGACTGCGATTTCTTGATTGAAAAATCCCCAAACTGAGGCTTGATATGAAGCATAAAGCTAGGGTTTCCATGGCCAAGGAGGTTGAACTCAGCGCTCATAAGCATAGAACTCGAGATGGGAGAACCGAAGGGTCCGGTCCCAGTCTTGACGACAAGAGAGAAGGGGTTCCACGTGTCATTAGGACGGTAAGCGATCTTGACGGACGGTCCAGATTCAAAGAACGTCGAAAGATTTAAAGTGAGTTCCTTGGATTCGCCGGCAACGACTCCCGATTGGAAGGGCAAACCCAGAATGCTTAAAGGCACTTTGGCTCTCAACACCGGCCTCTTCTCTTCCCGAAATCTCAACGAAGCTTTCATTTTTGATCAAAACCCCAACTTAAATTTCCTGGATGGAATAAAAAGAAGAAGCAATTCTTGTCAGCAGCGGTTGAATCTTGGATGGTAGGGTTTTGATATTTATAGGCAGATTTTCATTTTTTATTTGAAAAACTGGAAGGATTTATTTATCTGAAATTCCGCCAAAATTTGTATGGAAAGGATAAGTATTTGGGAGCTGAGGGTTTCCGTTTCCGTCCATAGTTTGCCATCCATTTTGAATGAAATTACTAAAACGACATTAAGGGTATTGACGTAATTGTTGGGAACAATAGGGTGTCTCTGCTAAAACAAGGAACAGGCGCTACTGTGTGAATTTTTTTCTAACCGAGTCGGTGTTCTTATTTTTTGAATTTCAAACTGCTCAATTATTTTCCTTTTGTCTGTTTCAAATTAAACTGTTAAGAAATGATTATAGCTGGACCTGGTTCAGATTCAAACTGGACAGAAAACGATTACACTACAGAAAAGAACAAAATTTTAAAATGTATCAAAAATTAAAAAATAATATTCTAAACGTTTTTTTAAAAAATAATATTTTAAATTTTTTAAAAAATATTTTATAAATTTTAAAATTTATATTTTTTAAAACACATCAATCATCCGGACAACTGTGAGTTTAGTGGGCACAATACCCCATTCTTGTACTGAGTCTGCTAAGTTCAGCTCAATTTTTTAATGCAGTAGAGAGCCTACATCAACATGGTATTGTGTTCTGGATTTTAATTCTGCTTAATGTGGAAAGTTCAGTTATTTTTTCACCACTTTGATTTATTGGGTTTTGCTTGTTTTTCTGGGTGTTTTATCTGAATTTCAGTCCAGAGACCTAGAGGCTAGAGAGCAAATTGCTGATGCCGAGGCACTTTTGAACATTACCAACACATTGCTTACCTCTGTCAAAGCAACAAATGGTGATGGGATTTCTGTAACCGATTTCGTCAACTCTCTGCTTATACAGAATTTGTGAAAAAAAGTAGTAGACACTAGACAAGATGGCAGAACCTTCATAGATTGGAAGAAGATTGGGATTGAAGTCTCACATGTTTCCTGGATCAGTTCTGGATGTTGTACCATGTAATAGCATTTGTTTGTAGTTTTGCACTTTATAGTTTTACATGGTGGTGTATACTATTTATCATTTCTACTCTTTCAGGATTGGGCCTATGGATATGCAAATCAAGCAAAGGAGACAAGCAGCCTGAAGAGGTAAGAATTGCTGTTCAATCTGTAATCTCTGCATCATCTCAAGATGGTTTATGTTGTTAGATATCGACTATTTATCGTTCGTTCGTTGTAGGTTGATGATAGTTATACACGAAAGAGGGCTAATACTGATGCCAATATGTCAACCATGTTTGACATTCTGAGGAAGCATAGGCTGGTGAGGTTTGAGCATCTGATATTGAATAGGAATTCCTTTGCACAAACAGTGGAAAATCTATTTGCATTGTCGTCTGTGGTTAAAGACGGTCGTGCCGAAATAAAGGTGGATGATAAAGGCTTTCATGAAGTCTGTAAGTCTGAATTTCTACTTATGCCATTGCCACCTTTCCAAGCTTTTTGTATACTTTTCAATATCTCTAACCATTCATTCCATTTTCCATTAGCACCGAATGCTACTGCAGTAGCATCAAAGGAAGCTGTTTACAACCACTTCAAGGACTGGAAGGTACTTGTGATTCACAGTTGAATGGTTTCATCATTAACATGATGGTGGTTTAACCTTGGTATTATAAAATTAAGTGAACAATGTATGTATTAGTCAGATCCTTTCATTTATAAATCGAAGGATATTACACACTTAAATGTGTTCAAACTCATGAACTCATATCTGTTACGACAACGATGTTAATTGAAATTAAGACTCAATAAACAAAATTGTGATATGGCTTCGAAAAAATCCATCTATGGTAATAAAAGATTTTAATGTAACGCTACTCAAATTTAAAAACTGCGTGATCCATTGCGCAGTCCAGCCGTTGGATAGGTAGGAATCCACCCAGATCGGGTGGAAGCATCAGTGCCCTTTGCCCTGATTCCGCTGTTTCCTCCGGTTTGCTTCGATAGCGCATCGTGCAGGCGCGCCTCGGCATCGTCAAGTTCCTTCTGCATCAACCTTTTCTGGCTTGCCATTTCTTTCTGCTAAATGATTCATTAAATAATTATAGTAGGACTTATCAGTGATCATGGACAAGGAACAATAATAACAACACCCCATAGTTAGGATTATAAATGAACAAATCGTTCAACGAAATGTTCATTTACTAAGTTAAAATGAGTATGAACAAAATTTTTATATTTGTTTAATAAACGAACGAACACGAATATAAATATGTTCGATTGATCGTTTCGCTTATATTTACAAACAAGCTCTTTTATCGGCTTGTTTACCTGTTTTTCATTTTTTTTTATTTTACATTTTGACGAAGATAGTGACTAAATTGAATACAACATGGACTTTACAGTTTAAACTGTGATAATGATTTAAAGGATTAGTCATATAATTTCACTTATAAACGTATATGATCACAAACCTTAAATGAATAGGTTCGTGAATGTTAAACCAACACGTTCGTGAACGTTAAAAAGAACATGTTTGCGATGTTAAATAAACGGACACAAACACTTTCAAAAATAAATAAATAAACACGAATATAACCTTGTTCATTCAAGCTCAATTCATTTACTCCCCTACCCATAATTAAAATGAATCGAATAGACCTTATCTTCGACGGTGTTCGTGGCCATGGCCTTTTCTAACCCAGATTTGGCAGAAGTGGTTGCGTTGTCTGCTTGTTCCTTGACGGCCTGCATTTTATTTTCTTCTTCACTCTTATTACCCTAATCCAAACATTGTCTGGTTTCCTCAATTTAACAGTTGTGTGAACATGAGACGAGAGAATTTGGGTAGTTATTATTAGACTCGTTTAATCTTGACCGAGGGAATTGTTTAAACTTAAAGACAAGTGTTGGATTCACTTTTGTCCACCCAAGAATATTTATCTCAACACATAAAATCAAAAAAGAAGATATTTCTGTAATTTCTGATTGAATCAACGTGGAATTCACTTATAAGTAGTTTTACCTAAATTATGATTTGATCTTATATATATATCCTTACCAAAACAATAAAATTTTATATAAAACCGCAGTTTAATCTCTCCCTAAAATAACTTACCTTAGTATCTCCCGAATACAAATGACATCAATCTATACCAAACCAGACCTTGCTGAAGTTGGACTATGTTCCATGTGCTGGTCTGTCGTTGCCTCAAGGTGTGGGATTCGTGACTTTAGGTTAATTTAGGATATGTATAATGCGAAAAATTATTCAATGGATCGATTCCGTCACGTTATCTATGGTTCCTAATCACTAAAAATTAGTCAATTAATTTTATATTTTTATATCATTTTTTTAAGAGTAAATCTTCAATTTTTTATTATCATATAAATAGGTAGTATGTGATTACATAGAGATTAATTAAAAAAAATGATATAAAAATATAAAATTTTTAGTGAATAAAAACAATGAATGATGTAATAAAATCTGTCCATAAAATAATTTCTCCTATAATACAGCTTTTGGTCTTGCACACATATATTTTGCAAGCTTTAACAATCTGATGAGTACAAATTTTTATTAAGATGAGATAATTACGCTGTTAAAGTAAATATAAAATTTGAACCCATATAAAATAAAATAATATAATATATTTTTATAGTATCATTTATTTTCGATATTTGAAACATAACCCACATAAATCCTTATTTCTTCGAACACGATATTAAATTATAAGCTACATGAGATTAACTTTAATTGATGAAGTAGGTGAGATTAGATTTGAAAAATCAAAAAATCAAAAATATTTAACATTCATATTTATCGTTTCGAATTCAGATTATTCAAGTTTTTTTTCGAATCAATAAAAAATAACAGCTGTAATATGAATGTAGGAAAGGAGTGGTGACATTGTTTTGATTCGTGTGTCAAGTGAAGTAGTATGGGGAATTCTCAATTTATTACGAAACCAAGATTTGTTTCTCTTGTACTGCTGATCTTTCACGACCAGATCAACGACAACCTACTTGTCACAGTCATTCACCTAGGGTTTGGAGTCATGTTTCAACAGATTCACTTTCATGTTTAATTATAAGGAATACTAATTTTTTTAGACATATTTAATTGATAAAGAATAATTAAATATTAATTAGGTAATATTTATTAATATTTCCTTAATAACATAAAGTTATTCGAACTCGAATATCTTAAAATAAATATTATTCTTTTTTACTAGGACCCTTCTGATAAATTACATCAATTAGCTAGACATGTCATATATATATATATATATATATATAATTACATTTAATTACACTAGAATCCATTTAACATGTTTCAAAAGACACCCAAAGTTAATTATAAATTAACATGACATGATATGGTTGTTTTTATATCTCTAATAATCAAGTCAAATTTTAAAAAAAATATGGAATATGATTTGTCTATTGCAAGTAGGATATAAAAACAATATGTTGAATCTTCTCCAAAAATGTACGAAATTAAACTTCATACAAAAATTAATACTACTCCAAGTTAATCCAAATCTGGGAAAAGGGGGACCATTGACTATGAAGCTGTGTTCCATCTGGTAAGACATCAGTTTATGTCCTTATATAAACTCCCCACAACCCCATTTCTGAACACAACTCCTGCATCTCTAGGTTTGTTTTTATTTAGTCAAAGGAGTGTTTGATGATGAGGACTCAAGCTAGAATGTCTCCTTCAGACACATCTTCACCTCTATCCATTCATTCCGATTCTCAGACAATATCCAAGTCCAAGCCAAAGATACGGATCATCCATGTTTTTGCACCGGAGATCATCAAGACCGACGTAGCAAATTTCAGAGAGTTGGTGCAACGACTCACCGGGAAACCCCCACAAGAAGAAGAGAGTTGCCAAAGGAAACCAAGATTTGGCAAAGGAGATGATGGTTTTCAAGACAAACCTGGCACCAAGAAGATGGAGCTGAGAACTGGGTTTGAAAGGGTTAAGGGAGAAGAAGGGATTTGGGGAGAGAATCCTGGTGGTTTCTTGAGTGGTTTTGGAGATTTTGATGGTTTGATTCAAGAGCTGGGTGATCAATTTCCTTTGCTTCCTTTGGATGCTTCATATCACATGCATGGATTTGAAGAAGCTCAGCTAATTGCTTAAATTCATATACTCATATATGATGGATTTTTGACTTTTTTTTTTTTTTTTCTTCAATTGTATGTTTGATCTTTCAAAATTGCTTATCTTTCTCTAATCTGTTTCTTTTTAGTTATGATCTCTGTAAATATAAGAGATTGACTTAATTCCATACTTTTGCAGCCAAAGTTGTTCTTTCGATCGGTACGGGTACGGGTCGGTTAGGCTAGATTTTTGTCCATCTAATCTGACCTTTCTCTCTGTAAAAAATCAACTCAATCCAAACCGAATTTAATTTTATTGATTTTATATAAAAGAAATTAATAGTATTAATTTGATAATTAAATAGTTTACTTTTCTTGCAAGTCTATTTCTAATTTTACAACATTATTGTAAGATAACAAATAATTTCATACCTTCAAGTTACCTCCCACGAATAGGATGTGTCGTGCATATGTCACAAGTATATCAAAAGTAATATCTATATAAAATAAAATAATATAAATATTTATCATAAAATATAAAATATAAATTATATATATTTTTAGAAATTACGGGCTCAATCATAAATTGAAGTTTGTTCGAGTTTTAAATATTTTAAAATATTTAAACTAATTAACAATATCTTTAGCATTTTATATCAAAATGATAGGTTTTCAAATTTATAGGGACTAAAATGTTTTTTTTATAGTTGAGTGAATAAAATAAAGTTTTGGGTATAATATAGGGACTGAAATACTTATTGTTTTTATAGTAGAGAGATTAAAATAATTTTTTTAATATAGTACATAAATTTTTACTACACATTAACCAGTTTTATAAGGTTGTAATAATAATTTTTTTAATAATTAATTAATTTCATTTACAAACTAGAAAAATGCAAGGCAAATGGTAGCATTCATCTTTGACTTTAGCCTCATTATGTTAAGTCAACAATTTTTTGGTAAACTTTATTAGCTAATTGCAATTAATTATTATGATTTACTTTATTTGGCCGGTTTTTTATATTACAACCAACTAGGTTTGGATATTATAAGACAATTGGAAACCAGCAGGAAGATAATTAGGAAGATAATTGATGTCTGAACAAACATTATTTATACTATGTTTTTACTAATTATGTTTTAGATATTTATTTATTTATTTATTATTTTAAGAATAGAAACAGCTCCTGCCTTTTAGCCACTTTGAAGATGATAATTAATTACTCTTTCCCTTCTGCAAATCTCAACGTTTGTGTATTTAAACTATTTTTTATTTTATTTAAAATATTAATATTTTAATTAATATGTTGGTTTAAGTGGTAATTAGTTTGAAAAATTGTAGATGCAGATATCTTTGTTAGGAGATTCACCCATTAAAATTAAATGTGTTTCGGATTAATCAGGACTAAGCTCTGAAAAATCGAGAACGTAACCAAAATAATATATTGATATTTTATCTTTATACCTTCGTCTAATGGTCCGAAAAACATAAAGCTTTTGAGTTTTCCTTATTATAAAATGATCTTATCTCTAAAACATATTTATATATTTTTCTTATTATTTTTTATCTTATCATGTTCATGTTAATATAATTATATTATGTCTAAATTGTCCTTACTCTTTATTCCTCTTGTTATTGTTTATGATTTCAGACAGAGGTTATTACTAAAAAAAACTAAGTTGTTATATTGACATTTTATTAATATTATATAGTTCTTCTCTCTTTTTATTTATTTATTTATTTTCAATAAGTTAATTGTATTAAACAAATAACAATTAGAGCGTTGACAAATCACTTACCAAGATCATTATCCTATTGATATCAAGAACAAGAAGGTTAGGGTATTACAATTATTAATTATAGATATAAAGGATAAATAATATCATTAATTAATTGGAATAGTTTTATTAATCTTATTAAGGAGCAGGATTAAAGGCTGCGGGGTGCCAAGGTGAGCCGCCATAGCTTTTGGTTGAGTGGCTTTTTAATTAGTACCAAATATCCCACTAATCTAATATCATTACCAAAGTCAAGGCAGATTAAAATTTGTCATAAATTGTGTGGGAACCGAAGCATAATGGATTCAGTGTATTGGTATCTAAAACAAACTAATTATTACATTGAGTTATTTATTATGAATTTATTTTATGATTTATATTTAAAATTTGTGATTCCCTCTTTTAATATTTTTTAAAAAGGTAAATATTTAAGAATTTTATTGATGATAATATATATATAAAGACAAAAATATAAATCTCATTAAAAAATTTCTTTAATGCTAAATACTATAAAAAATATATATCATATATTCATGTTGATGTTATAGACAAAAAAACGATGTCAATAAAATTGATCAATTACATTTACCCCACCAAATTATACACCATTCAGACCATGATTTTGATTAATTCCTACTTTCATAAGACTGTTGACACTTTTATTTTCCAACAAATATTAATTTTTAGTTATTTTTAAAATATATCTTATTATTATATTTAATTTTTTTTGGATATTATATTTAATATTTATCGGCAGATAGATATTAAATATTTATAATCAATAAACTATTCAAAGAATAAAATTACATCATTATATATTAATTTATTTGTTTAAATAAAAATAATAATGTCTTGTATTATACCATATAATATGTCAGTTCATATATTTGAAATCTATACCATATTCACACTTTACTTGCTCCAACCTCTCTAATTAATTAAGTTCGTAATCTTGATTTACTAGGACAGCCAAGGGGTGGAGGAATCACGTGTGAATTCAGAAATCCTTAAAATTACGCCCACACGGCTTCAACCATATTTGACCCTTAAAATCAATAATCTTAACAACTCCTTTTTTTATTATTTCTGATTCGATTTTTAAGGTTTTCTCCAGATAAATCCGAACCAACCTGCATCGTACACCTAATTTTAATGGGTGAACTCTTAATAAAGATTTTTTACGTACGCAACTTTTTTTTTAATTAATGTGAGCAAAGACCATAAAATGAATTTAGCTACCCACTTTTTTTAATTTTCTTTTATTTATATAAATATGTTTCTCAATAAAATTAGTTTAATCTAATACTTATCTTCTGTATAAATTTCCTTATCTTCTTTTAGGGTTTAACTTTCGTCTACAAAGAATGATTATATAATGGGTAAAAGATAAATAATAATTAAATTATGATAAAATTATTTTATCAATATACATCATTATATATGTACTTTTTATGTTAGTGTTAATTATGTTTATCTTTGTTATATTACTAACAGAAAAATATATAAAGAGAAAAGACAAAGACAAGTTGTAATTTGTAATAATATGTACTAATTGATTTCTTAGCTCTCAAAAGTTGAGGGTATTAGCCAGATGAGGAGGGTGAACCATACCTGGTAAGAACTTCAGGTATTCCGGCAGGATCTCTAGTTATCTGCAGTAACCAACACAAGCATTCAAAAGTTACACGACCAAGACGGATTAAATACGGGGACTGCCTTTAACCACAGATATGGCATTGGCATTTCACTATAATCACCATACTTATCACATGTCCAAAAGGACCCGAAACAGTTCAGAACCGAATAAAGATAATGAGGCAAAAGTCATAACAATTAACAACATAGGATGGTGACTGGCAACACTAAAATGCAAAAGGCGAATATGCATCTACTTTATTTTCGATAATTATATCTATGTGGTGAACTTATTACTTCTCATGTTACTGTCATTATAATGAATAACCTAGAAAACAACAATACAACATGAAATTGTAAAGATAATTTCAAACTTAAAATAAAAAGAGACCGAAAGTACAGATATAAACTTACAAGGATCTCTTCATCAAGATAAGATATCATGAACAGTCTCTGGAATGTCCCATCTGAAACTCAAAAGAAATTCAGCTCAGACGTGAAGGAATCAAATATCAAACAGAAAAGCTATATTGCTTATCCTTAATCCTGAACTTTTTCTTCCTTCAATGGTAGCATGTTACCCTTAACACCAGTAATCATAAAATATATGGAAACTGGCAAAAATGCTTTCCAAAGTCAAGAGTGATGACTAACTGTAATAGCATCCTTTCAAGCAACTGATTCTTAACCATCAATTGCATTGTTCTTCTACATTGTTCTCATGGGAAGAGAAGAGAAAACAAAAGAAAGAGATGTTAACTTATGAAACCAGTTTTATTTTTTCAGTTAGCTGATACTGTTTTCCACTACATGGAAGTAATTCACCAATTGATTCCATTGCTTGAAAATTAACAATAAATCATCAACCGTGTATAAACTATCAGCATAACTTGTATGCTGCCGCAGAAACAGAGCCAAACTAAATAGCCTCGTTAAACTTTTACAAAAAAGTAGGTTATATACGCATCCATTAACCGACCTCTAACAAGAATGGCACTAGGCTGTAGTATACATGAATGTCAGCATTTTTTAAATACAGATTCTTCTTGAAAGAAAGAATCACATACAATATAGCAACCTCTAAAAGGATTCCAAATAATTAACCATTTTCTCTTCAAAAATAAATAATAAAAAGCCCACAATAAATCATAATGATAACAACTCCACTGATACCTTCAAACACACAATAGCCATGGGCTACAACGATCAAATATAAAAACATAAGCATATTGCAGCTTGGTCTTATGCAACATGTACATTAAGGGTCTATATTACTCACAGATATATCATTTTAAGGAACACTTGAATAACATTGAAATACTTACTCAAAGGAACTCTCAGTCCACTTGTCAGTGCATCCTTAACTGGAATTGGAAGTTGCTGGATGGTAGTCAGAGACTGACTATATGCACCCTTTAACTGTTCCGGTATTGTTTCTTCAACAAAAGAGGGTGATTCAAGTATCCCCTCGACATATTGTTCTTTCATTCGTAATGGTCCCTCAATAGATACATTAGTCAAAAGAACAAATTTGCTTTCTATCTGCATTCCAAAGGAGATAACCTTAAACCACTTGAAAATTTCTGTAATAAGGAGAGTTTTTCCAAAGGTTTCTTTTATTATGGTGTGTGTGTAGGGGAAGGGGGTCTTCTGATCAATTCTAGATCTTCAGAGAAGTTGTCAAATCAATGCAAGCACCACTCTCAACTGAAAACTCAAACCCCACTTTAGAAAGAGGAAGCTGAAATGCTAAATTAGAAGAAGAAAAAAAGTTTCAGATTTTAGCATGATATCCAGACTCCAGGGAGGGTAATGAAGCAATCTTACCACTGTAACAAGGATGACATGATTATTGATTACTCGCAAAAAGAAGTAAAAAAGAAGAAAAGAGGCAGGGAATGGTTCTAAATTCCTCCCCCATTAATTAAATTTGACGGTAACAGGAATGAAAGAGAAAAAACTTTTAAAGAGTAATCGTTGGTAGACATTATCATTCCAGTATCCACTAATTAGAGGCACCATTAATTATGGTGCCAAATCTCACACAAAAGGAAGCCCATCCCAACTTTCTAAACAAGAACATTTCAACCATAGATAATGACTTTTGAGTGAGAACAATTGTTACTGCCGGACAAACTCAAGCAAAACATGTTAATGCCAGTCCATATAACTGGAAGGAAAAGAAGTGTAATCTCAATCTATTAATCCTATTAATCCAATAATTACATGAAGCTTTAAGGGGTTCATCCATCCGTTTAAACTAGGGGCAATCTCCTTCAGTTGGTAAATAAGACCAATATTACCCACTTCCATAATAGTCTGAGGAATGATAAAATATTAATATAGCAAAACTATCCAGGATATTTCATTGCTTTTCCATATGGATTTATAATCACTTTGAAGCAAATAGTGGTCAACACCGCATCCATTGCACAATAGCAAATTTTCAAGTTCTATCAAGAAGTAATTTGCACTAGTTCTTGATAGAGAATTTTAATTAGAACCAATTTAAAGTAATTTAATTTACTTCAGATCCAACGTATATAAGCAAGCAGGAAAATAGACTACGGATTATAAAATAAAGGAAGATGATAGCTGAATATCAATACAAAGTTCAAGGCAAAGCACTTCATATGGATATTGATGCTTTACAGCATGCAGCATTCATTTTGTAGGTGAGCATCATGCTGAGTAAATATTTACCGAGTTAAGCAGTTTAAAGTGTGCTGTAACCTTTGCCTTTCCATCCTTAAAATGCAAGTCCAATTTTGACAATTTTACCAATGTCGATGGGAATCTCCTACAAAGTACAGAGTTACCAAGAAGATCAACTACCAGACATTCAGAAAAATTAGAGATCGTCAACTTTCTAATCACTCACTCAAATATGATTCTAGCAGCAGAAAATGCAGGGCTTCTAGATCCAATCCACTCAAAGTTCCAACGACCTTCCAAAAAGGGAGACCTGGAGTATAAACAAATAAAAGTCTTGTGTGAATGATGAACGTGCAAAACTTCTCTGACAAAGCACCTACGTAGTCGGCCTTGGTGTTGGATTGTGCCTCTCAAGACCAGTTATCCTCTCATTCACTTCAATTCGTTGCAAATCTGTTGTTTTTCCTGTGACTAAAGCCTCAAAACCCCCAGCATCCTCAAACTGAAAGAACATTTAACAAAGTAAAGATGATAGGGCAAGCTCGAGGTGTATACAAATACATGTATACTTGATGAAACAAAATCAATGGACAAGTTAGACTTTCAATTTGTGAGTGAAACAAATTCATTCTTTCATTTGTTAGACATCAAAAAATTGATAAAAATAATCACATAAGCAACACGTGTTGGTGTAAGCCTGCAAGCCAGATAAACTTGTAGTTATATTTAACTCTGTCAATTTCATGTATTGTCTTTATTGTTTAATTAATATAATTGGGGTATTGCTTTATCAATAAGTAGACCCTAGGATGTGCATTTGTATTGATTTCACTGCACCGTTTTTTATCTTGTTTAAATTCAAAATTATATTTAATAATATTATATGTATTATGAGGTTCAAAAATAAGTAGCACCCCTTGCGAAGAGCATAAAAATTGAAAAATAGGATAATCACACTCATGATTTATGACCTTTATGCAATTCTGTCATCCTATTTTTAACATAATTCTTCAAGACATTTCATAAGGCTTTCACATTATCATTGATTTGTTGCTGTTGGAAAAGGGTGATTTTTTTTATATAAATGAACAAATGAGCATTGATGTGGCAGCAGCATAAGATCAATGCCTGCCACATTATTTATCCTTCATTTTTTCTTGATTCATCCATCTGTTTTTCTTTTCTTGCACTATTCTTCATTTTTCTCTTTCTTTGCACTTTAACAAATTCAGACCCCTCTACTTCTCTTTATCCAAGCATACCCGTCATTAGCACCAACCTATTGACTTAGGTGCTTCACTGCTAGCACAAGTGCAGCAGGTTTACTTTGTTTTCCCTCTTTGTTAAGAATATGCAACAAGGATTGTGTCACAGAATGATTGATAGGGAAGTCGAGATCAATTTGTCTTCCCCTTATTTTGATTTCTAGAACGACCTATTTCAATTGAAAAATAAGACCATCAAAAGGAGCCTAAACCCTATGACTTGTTAGAGAGAGACCCACATCTCATATCTAATCCAACAAGGAAGTCATATTAAACTAAATAAATTCCTATAAGAAAACAACATTTAATCTAAGAGTCCTATCACATACCAAAAGCAACATCTAAAGTTATTGCAGCGTCCACAACAACGCTACCCTCCTAGAGAAAGAGCTTGAAGTCAAGATAACTAGAAGATATAAATCAACCCGTTTCAGTTTATGGTTTTGCATCATTCTAAAAGCTATTTTCAGCCAAAAGAGCTTACTGCATTGATGTCTAACTGTATACTATTCATCAAAATTATAACATAGTCCCTTCTATCTATCATTTATGCCCTTTGAAACTGAAATGTGATAAATAAAAAAGAAACTACATAGAAAAGGTTGAGGATAGTTATTACTTAATATTTCCCCCCATGAATAACTTCAAAAAAATCCTCCTGGTTCATGTTCTCCCTTCCGGTAACTATTATAGCCATTCAACTAAGGTTTAGGTACTAAAACATATAATTATGCTAATCACATGAAAGCCCTGATTAACATTTTTACAGCTCCTGAAAATAGGTTACCAACTGTTTGGCACGTTGCAAGAAAAGGCAAATCCCAGCAGAATTTTAAGCACCTAAAGTGAAAGAGCTTTGATTCACTCCGAAAGTGACAAACTGATGATAAGGCAATTACTCTAATTTGCTTCTTCCTATCAATATTCGGCCTAAAACTGAAAATAGGACCGCAAAGTTTTCGCAGTCAAATCACTCATTCCTTCTTTATAACAGCAAAGGTTTATTAATGATCAAATTAAAGAAGACAAAAAGAGAGAGGGGAGAAACTCACTGCAAGAAGCAGAGATTCCTTAGCTAACAATCGTTCCATCTCTTTAGCATAAATATCCGAACCTCCTCCCGGGACAGTTTGCTGGACCATTGCTATTGAAGCCATTTTACGATGGTTTCTCCGGTGCCGGGAGCTCCTCCGATCACACAGCGGTAATCTAACAAAAGAAACTCCTGTCAAAGACGAGTAAGAGAATCTCGGGCGAATTGCTGAAATCGTAGGAACCGATCCTTGCAGAGAAGCCATTGATGATATCGAAATTATTTCTTAGTTTTTTTTTTTATTTATTACGAAAAATGGATTTTTATCATTTTTTATGTCAAAAAATTGTGTTCCTGGTGGTGAGGTGATGGATGAATTGACCGTTGGGAATATTTTCTTATTTACAATCACCGACTAACCTCAAAATCATTTTTGTTTTAAGTGTAAATAAAAATAAAATATTTGAGGAACTATTTTTGAAAAAAAAAAACAATTATCAATTTTTAAAATGTTTGAGGAACTATTTTGAAAAAAAACAATTATCAATTTTAAATAGATATTTGAATTGATAAAATATATAATTTTTTTTATAAATTTTAGTTCTAATCGTAATTTTTTTAAAAGGAGTGAGTGGTTTTAATTAAAATATAATTATTCGTAAAAGAATAAAAATAATTAATTTACTCAAATATATTTGTTTAAATTGTTAAAATATATTGAATGTTTTTTATCGACTTTTATCGTTATTGTATTGATATACCTCTTAACTCTATGAGAAAACTACATAACTTTAATTTTGTTTGTGTTATTATTTTAGTACTTAAATATTATTTTTGGTAAAATAATATCTAAAGTTATATTTTTGTTTTATTTTGATATCTCGATCGTTAGAAATTAACGAAAATGATAAAGTAGCTTAATATAATTATAGTTCTAATCCAAAACACTTATATATGATCAAAATTTAGTCTAAAATTTATCAATTTAAATATTATTTTAATTTTAGAGGTAAAATTATAAATTACATTCAATTAGAAGAAGAAAAATAAGAAACTTATATTTTAAATTGATAAAATTTTAAATTAAATCGATAAATTATATAAATTTTTAGATTAAAATTAATATTAGCTCAAGTGACATCTCCATTTTCATTAGTTTTAACGGTCAAGTATCAAAACATTCAAAATTTATTAATAAAATATGAAAATACTTAAAATATATAAGAAAATATGAAAACCGTAAAAAATAATAATTTAAAAAAATAATAACTTTTTAAAATAATAACTTTTTCGGTTTTAAAATGATGGGGTAATCAGTAATGTCTATAATAAATTAGTGTTGAAAAGTCTTTCGGCATTTCCTTCTAAAATAAGGTAAAATACAACAATTGCCACTATTATTTCATATTCTTTTATTTTTGCTCACCACATTTTAAAAAGTAATATTCTGATCATTTATGTTATTGCTTTATAACATGTTTGGTCATCAGAACGTTAAATGTTATTACTTTGATGACGTTGCATGTTAGTGAAGGGGTTAACTTTTAATTTAACCCTTAAAATTTAGATAAAAACTAATTTGACCCTAATGTTTAGAAAAATATTAATTTAACCATTGAACTTTTAGATTGAATGTCAATTTAACGTTAAATTTGACCAAATTCTCTCATCATTAGTCGTTGATCACCATTATAGTTGCTCAACGTGTACAGAGATTATTTGGTTAACCTTGTTTACCATGTCATCTATAATCCAAATAAGCTGAATTGTTGATCTTTAAATAATTACTTAATAATTATTCACTTATTAATTATACGTAGGAAAGAGGTGATGATTCATCTTAAAAAATTTGAAATGAACGGTTCTGATTGATTGGGACCACGGATGACTTGATGAACAAGGTTCATCTAATAATTTTTCGTTGTACACATTCACCACCAACTGTTAGATCCCATTTTTCTACTCATAAACACAGGGATGATATTAAGTGGGGTGGGACAATCGCTGTCCCTCTACCCTTAAAGATTTTTTTCACTTTTGTCTCTTTATTTAATTTTTTTTAAATTTTATTTATTTATAAATTTACCCCCTCGTACTTTTAAACATTTATGTTTTACTCTTTAACCTTAAATCTCGACTCCGTCCCTATATAAACGTAAATTTGATATCCGTTTTAATCGACCATTTTTTATATTATTTCATGTGAAACGTTATTTACTACTACTACTAATGCCGTTGCCTCCCTCTTTTAATCAGATCCCGTTCGTCTGCTAGACTAACATGGGTGGAGCGCATTTTTCCAGAGTATCCCCAATCCTTGGACTACTAATAATAATGTTATTGCAAATAATTAAAAACTCTGTGCCCCTAACCTAACGGCTATTTTCTATAAATTATTCAAACCCTAACCCCCAACGGTCCATTTCCATTCTCCCCCACCTCTCTCTTCATCCACCAACCGACAAAAACTCTCATCTAAACCATTTATATTCTCCTGACATTTCTCCCATCTAAACAACAAAATTCTCTCTCAATTCTAGCAATGGAAACTGCAAATGGTAATGGAAATCATAATCACAGTGAGGCTCAAGTTCAACATGTAACTAAGAAGTCGTCTGATGAGCTGCTGAGGAAGTTCGCCGAAATCGACGCCGAAATTGATGATAAGGGGACGGTTTGTAGGAAAGAGTTGGGGGTAATGGCGGTGAAACGGCGAAAAAAGAGTGGAGCGGGAAGGTCCAGAAGGGAATCGTCGGGTGGTCACTGTGAAAGTCCGTCCAACAATGGCTTAGTGGAGAGGAAATGGCTTCTTCCTCCGGCGGCGACACGGCGGTCCTGTTTGCTTAAACAGCTGGGGATGGGGAGATTGCAGTTAAGGGGCAGGGGAATTAGGAACAAGTCCGTCTTTGGCACCATTGAGAAGGTAAGAAGCCTCTATATGTATAATATGTTTCTCCTTGAACGGTATAATCTATACGTATACAATAGAGAGTGGGGATTACGGTAGGATTTGTCATTGATTTAAGGGAGGTAAAAATATGTTACCAGTCCTTGAATTATGACAAACTTCCAAGTTTAATCCCTATACTTTAATAAAATAAAATAAATGTCCTGTTTTTTATGTATTTGAAAATAATATCGTACATTAAAAAAATTAGATTTAATATTTATAATTAAGGTTAGTGTTTTGAAAAGGGTAAAATTTTTAAAGGGTAAAATTTATTTTTTAGTATGATGTATAGAAAAAGATACTAAAGTTTAAAAAAAGATAATTTTTTTTATTTAAACTATATATATAAGAGACATCTAAAAAGATAAAGAATTAATCATATTTGAAGGTAACTGGTTCCATATTGGAATAGTTAAGGGTCAGATTTTTTGTTGATCTGTATTCAATCTAAAAATTTAACACATTCATCTAAACATGACCCGACTTAAACCCAAATTCTTGAGAAAAAACCCAAATCAAATTTGATCCGACATAAATAAAAAAAAATAACAAATTTTATTATTATTCAATAAATTATGGAGGTAATTAAAAAATACAAATTGAGAGGATAAAGATGAAAGATTTGAGGTTGTAAGATAAAACATAAATGTTTGAAAATGGTGTAAATTATTTTTTTTTTTAATTTTAATAGGTAAGACAAAAATTAAAAAAAAAAATTCAGGAACAAATTACCTTTCCCTAATCCCATATATAATCGTCTATAGAGAAAATATAATAATAATTATTTTATTTTAATAATTATATTTAATTATTTAAAATAAAATAATTACTTTAGATCAAATCAAATATAATCTCACTCAACCTTATCTTTAAAAAAATCATATATAAACCCAAAATTTTATTTAAAATCTTAACCTTGTAAAACCAGGTTAGGTCATTACCAGCCCTACTTCCATGTGCTATATGATGTAATGAATTTTTTCATTATTCGTCCATTTTCCACATCTGATTTTTTAGTATTTTAAATTATTTTAGTTTATATATTAATTAAATATAATTTTTTATTTAAAAGTTTAATACACTCTATTTTAGTCTATTTAATTTTTATCTTTTTCTGTATTCCTGTGTTTCTTAATACTATATTTTTTTTTCCTTCAGACCTGGCGTAAAACGCTGGAAGGAGCGTCCAGAGTTTTCATGGAGAAACAGTACAACAGGCATAGGCGGTTGATCAATGATGGGATGTAATCTAAAAGACTTTATAACAGTCACGGGATCTTCAAGTACTAGGTCCACAATCATAAAAACATATGTATTATACGAGTACTTCAGTTAATTTAATTCATTTATTTATGTTATTAGCTAATAAATAATGAGCGAGTTTAACATATAACATAAGATGTTTAAAATATGATTAATAGATGGTAAATTTAAAATTTTGTTTATGAATTGAAAATATTAAATTTTTTATAATATTTTTTCTTTTATTTTTTAAAGTATTGAAACTTATTTTACAAATATTTATATTTTATTATAAATTAAAAATTTATAAAAAATTAAATATTAATATTTAAAATACAAATTTCGATAATTATAAGAAACTAAAACTAAAAAGTTTCTGTAATACAAATTAGTAATTCGTGTTATACGTAATACAATTATATAAATAATGTCTACGTGTGTAAAAATTATTTTTTAAAATAAAATTTAAAAAGAATTATTTTAGAATATTATTCCATTTAAGCCATCAAATCAAATAATGGACTAATAGAGGTCTATTGGTCCCATCATTTGATATCAAATCAAATATCTACAATTGTAATTCCACTAATGGATTGGTCCCCACCATTCAAATCAGCGACCAAACAAAACTCACGATACCTACTCTAGACATCAATGTACTGTAACCGAATCCCTCATCTCTCAAGTATTCTTTTCGGGGGGGGGGGGGGGGAAGTCTTTTCCTTTCATTTTTGTACGAACAACCACAATAACTTCAATGCCTCTTTCAAAATCTTAATTTCCCATTTAGAAATCCAGTCAGTTATGGAGAAAACAAAATCATTAGAATACTACTCTCAAGATCCCGATTCGCCACATCCATGGAGTGCCGATTTAGGATTCACCAACGCCAGCGATCGGCGTTACGCTTTTTCGCGGCAACAATCGTTTAAACAGCCGATGAGAGATCCACAAACGCCAAACTTTTACAACGATTCAACGAAGCCGTTTCTATCCAGGAACGTCTCAAGCATCGATATACCACCAGGGTTTTACGCTTTTGACCATGTCAAGGAAGGCGTTTTCGATGTCAAAGGACCGGCAGCGACGGATGGATTTGCGGTTTTGGATTCGGTTCTGTGGTTTTTTCGGGTTATGAGAACCGGTAATCGGCAAATGAAGAGGTTGCTGATTATGATTTCGCTTAATGTGGCGTATTCGACTGCTGAATTGGCGATTGGGCTCTTTACGGGCCGTGTTGGTGAGATTCTTATATGTTTTATGCTTGGTTTTGCATTTATATGCATAAATTGCTTAACGTTATATGTTTTATTTTATATTTTTGTTATAGTGATTGTAGTTTATCGGTTAGTGATTAAATTAGGATAATTATTGCAAAGTTATTGAGTTACGCATTTGAAAGAATTTTGGCTAATTAATTTGGACAAATAAAAGCTAAACTGTGCATGTGACTTGCTATTTCTATGTAATAGTAGTAATTTCTTGCAAAGTAATTGCTTTTTATCCTAAGTTTTGTTGTGAGTGTGCTTAAATGCTCATATTCTAAGTGATATTATGAACGTTTGCATTTCTTTGTGTCTGTAAAAAGTATTTTGTTCTGAAAATAATTTGGCCCTTTGTATCCGTGTTCATTGAACAATTTTCTTTGAATTTTGATGTCCTTAATTTAGTACATGAAAGGGAGTGCAACTCTCTATGCTATCACCGTTGGTTGAATCAAACTCCTTGTTGATTTAATTTTCATCAAGTTTTAGGGTTCTTGGTTTTAGGGTTAAAATTTTCTCTGTTCTTTATTTCTGTTTTTATGTTTGTCTTTTCAGGTTTGGTATCTGATGCATTTCATTTGACCTTTGGCTGTGGTCTATTGACGTTTTCATTGTTTGCTATGGCTGCTTCCCGAAGAAAGCCTGATAGTGTTTATACTTACGGGTGAGAATTGAGATCATACAGTTTCAATTATGTTACAAAATAAAATTGGTTCAGTTTATTGGTATTTCTTGGAGTTACTAAGCTGATTAAAGTTTTCCAAAAGTATTTATTTCCTCAGTTCTATTTGGATTTAATTATTCTGAAACATACTTTTCACATGAAGATATGCCTCTGATTACAATCGTGTCTTTTATCTAGCACATGATAAACCATAACTCTACACAGTTACCTGCATCATTGTTCACTGGTCCAACAGATTCATGTGTTGTTTATAGTTGTCTATTATTTTCCAGTTTTTAGTTATTTGTGGCAAAGAATAGTATCAATGACACCTATTAATATCTGCTCTACAAAGGGAATCTCAGTTGCATACTCTTCAACCTCTGAAATCCGTATGAAATGAAATAATTTTTTTTTTTTACTTTTCAAGTTATCTTATGAAGATTATATTGATTGTTCCACATGACTGCTAATAATTGTAAAAAAATTCGTTACCAGGTACCAAAGACTTGAAGTATTGTCAGCATTCACCAATGCTGTAAGTCTTTATTTTCAACTTTTCTTTATTTCAAAATGTTGTGTTCAAGTTGTAGTCTGATAGAAGCAGGGATAAGTGTACGCCAGAACTGTAAGTTAAGGAGTTAAAAGGAAATCATTATTGGATAAATTCACTAAGAAAGGAAGTCTTATGGAGAAGACCAAACTCATAATAAAAGCTGATAAACAAATTAAAGATGAAGAACAATGCTAGGACTCATTAGTATATTTATAACCAAATAACTTCAAGGCAGTGCAACAGAATCTAAAAGTAAGCAAGGTAGTTGGATGAAGTTGTGGGATGCATGGCTTCGGGAAGTGGAAGATCAAAGTGTGAAACCTCCCTATATTTCTTCAAACTCATTCTCTTATTGGTATTGGAACAAGTCAATCCCTAAGTGGGTTTAGCTGTAGTTTATTCACCCTACGTGGTTTCCTAAATATGTGTGCACAGATGGCATTGCATTATATTCTCCCAGTTGTACAATGTTAATATTATTATTCATTCTAGTTAAGTTTGATGTGCAATGAACTTAGGACAAGGAGGAGATGATTTCTCTCTCAAAATGCCAGCTCTGCTGTTTGATAGAAGTCACTTGTCATTAATCTTGTTGGAAGAGACTATGCTAGTGGCCAGTGGGATTAGATATATGTTTTTTTAGATTCCATCTTAAAGTTAGATGATATATACTTGTATTTAGTCAAATCTTAGCTTCACTGCTTTAGATGTAATAGAATAAATGAATTATATTTAATTTCAATGTTTTCTCTCGCTTTACAAATTTTCCTAGTTCTATGAAATGTTTCAGCAATTTTATTTTGTTTCTTCCGTCTTGCTAAAAATGGTTAACATCTTGATATTCTTGATTTTGCTGCCTGTGTAGACAGCTATTTCTATTGTTCTTGTCATTCTCCTTGGCTGTGGAAGCACTTCACGCTTTCATCCAAGATGAATCTGAGCACAAGTAAGTGATCTTGCCCTTGATTGGTAATGCAGTGTAAATATTGTCGGCTATTTAATCTTTTTTTTACGTGAAAAATTGAAAATATTTACCGAGTTCTTTTTGTTGCTTATAGGCATTATTTGATTGTTTCAGCTGTGGCAAATCTGTTAGTGAATCTATTGGGCGTTTGGTTCTTTAGAAATTATGCTCGAATCAATCTCAGTAAGTCCGAAGTCGTGGTTCTTAGTGCTTACGTTGGAAATGAAATAAGAATGCTTATGCAGTTATGAGGTTCAGAAACAAGGGAGATCACCCTAATAGTTTTACTTTAGAAAGATTTACCTAATCATATGTACTAGTTT
Source organism: Abelmoschus esculentus (assembly GCA_035048815.1). Lineage (NCBI taxonomy): Eukaryota > Viridiplantae > Streptophyta > Magnoliopsida > Malvales > Malvaceae > Abelmoschus > Abelmoschus esculentus. The sequence goes on from JAUCBN010000039.1 coordinate 4,264,317, forward strand.
TCAAAATATACATCAAGTGTTAATTTTAGAAAAATACCCTGTTGAGGTTTGTGATTTATTCTGTTTGAGTAAGGGTGTCACAAGTAGAGGTCTTTGTTTTGGAGTTGAGTGTGTGGTGGTGACTTCAGTTGGTGATTAGTGGTTTACAGTGTTTGGTGTCGATTTATTTTTATCTGCCTATATTTGTACTATATTTTTTCACCCTTTAAGTTCCTGATGTTGCTATATATGTTGCAATCTGCTTTATTGCGACATGAGAACCACAAGCTTAATAAGGTTTATGAGTGCCACAATTTGTAACATGAGCTTAGGATAGTTTGGTATTCTTATACGTTTATTTTTCTTGCAGCATACAGGAAACCTGAAGATATGAATTACCACTCAGTTTGCTTGCATGTTCTAGCAGATTCCATTCGCAGGTGTGACACCTGTTTTCTCTATTCATGCATGATTTCTTTCTTTCATCATTTATCACTGTCTTATTTATCTGTACATTTCCCCCCTCAGTGCAGGTTTGATATTGGCATCCTGGTTTCTCTCTCTTGGGTAAGTTCTTGCTTCAATTTTATATTCACTGCCGGTGAAGGAACAAAGTAGATGTCAACTATCCTGCACCTTCATTTTGTCTTAACTTTTCCTCTCTTTCTCTCAGGGTTAATAATGCAGAAGTTTTGTGTTTGGGATTAGTTTCAGTTGCAGTCTTTATGCTTGTTATGCCTTTATTTAAAGCTGCTGGCGGCATCCTGCTTCAAATGGCACCACCAAATATTTCATCTTCAGCCTTGGGTAAATGCCGTCGACAGGTGGTTGTCTTTTCCTCTGTGATTCTTATTAAAGTTTTTTGTCAAATTTATGCATCTTCCCTTTTTGAATTATAATTTATTTTCCATCTTTTTAGATTGTTTCTCGTGAAGACGTTACAGAAGTTTCTCAAGCTCGGTTTTGGGAACTAGTGCCTGGTCATGTTGTTGGATCCCTTTCACTTCAGGTATTTTACTGCAATATTCATCTCGTGCCCTTTCAAAAATGTTTTTTTCCCTTTGTTGCATGTTTAATGCTGCATTTGTTATCGACACTTGAGCAGGTGAAGAAAGAGATGGATAATCGCCATACACTAGGATATGTGCATGGTCTGTACCATGACCTGGGAATACATGATTTGACAGTGCAAACAGAGTACGTATGAACTTCATCTCCTTTGCTCTATTTTAGTTGTATTTATGATTGGTTCTGGGAAAAAAGAACCTTGTGTTGTAGTCATTTTGTCATCCCAAATGGATAGATTATGACCAGGGGTGAATTTTGAATCTGCTTCTTGGGTCAAATTGACCATTCAAAGAATAATATTTCATATTAATTTATGTTATTTTTCTAATTAAGAAAAAAATTGGCATTTCATATGTTGATTTTTATTTTTTTTATTCCCATTCTCATATATTTTTCTTCAGTTTTGGACTTGGTATTGCCCTTGATTTGTCTTTATTTAAGCTCACCCTAGTTTGTGAGCCAACAGTGGTCAAATTTTTGAGACAGGTCATAGCCACTTTCATTGAATCAAGACCAAGCCTTCCATAAAATATATATCATCCCTTTTACATTAATAACAAATTTGATTCTATCAATTTATCTTTAATTTAATTAACCCAAAATATTTGAAAATCCTATCAAATTGCTACCAATATAAACAGTGGATTTTTCTCATAATAACTTCAATCTTTTCATGCAATAGAAGGGGGACTCAATAATTTTTCAGACTGACCAAACAATTTCCTACCAATAAAACAATATAATCAAATAATAATAAGATGATGAAAAATATTTATATTGATATGATGACCTATGGACAAAAAGAAAGTGAATTGAACCATTCTAATACACTCATAATCCTGATTCCTGATTCAAATTTAACTTATTCTAAAACACAATTCAGATAAACTTGATTTAAAATTAATCCAGCATGTCAAATTTAAAGCTCTAATGCTTCATCTTCCATCGACCTCAGAGAAAGTATTGAATTGGGTACTTGTGAGAGAGATATCAGACTGGCTGAAAACAGGGGGCAGTGCAGGCCACACAAATGAAGGCCTTTCTAGTGGCACCTGTGGTGGCTCAGCTTCCCCCGTAAGAACAGCCAAGACATTCTTCATTGAAGGCCTGAAATGTGGGTTCGGATGGCAACAGGCTAAACCTAAGATTAGTGCAGATTCAACTTCTTTTTCAACAAAATCCCCCTCCAAATTTGAATCCACAGCATCTGTAATCCTTCCTTTCCTATAATGTTCCCATAACCAATTCACAATACTATTGTTATAATTATTCAACTCACTCTGATTACCAAGCTTTCTTCCACATACAACCTCAAGGAGAAGAACACCATATGAATAAACATCCATTTCGACTGTCGCCCGGCTGAGAAGAAGCGTCTCTGGTGCCATATAACCCGGCGTGCCAGCAACCTCGACCGTAGAATGGTATGTGTTCTCTCTTTGTTGGATTGTTCTTGCCAATCCGAAATCTCCCAATCTAGCATTGAACTGTGAATCCAGCATTATGTTGCTACACTTTACGTCCCTATGAAGCACCCTTTTCTCACTTCCATTGTGAAGATAATCGAGTGCCTCGGCCACCCCTTGTATGATAAGGAGCCTAGTTTCCCAGCTGAGATTCGGTTCATCATATTTCCCTGTTTTCTCATCGTAGAATATGAACTTATCGAGGCTTCCATTCGGCATGTACTCGTACACCAGAAGGAGCTCTTTATTCTCGTAGCACCATCCGATTAGCTTGACGAGGTTTTTGTGGTTTAAGTTGCCGATTGTTGTGACTTCAGTTAGGAATTCCTGGCTCCCTTGGTTTGATTTCTTCGACACTCTTTTGACAGCGATCTCCTGTTCTTTCCAAATCCCTTTGTACACTGTCCCGAATCCACCTTTCCCGAGCTTGTTTTTGTCGTTGAAATTGCTTGTTGCCCTCTTCAGTTCTCTCAGTTTGAATCTTCTTGGAGCGGTGGAGCTCTTGATATGATCTTCTATGTTTGGAAACCCACTTTCAGAATCATCCTTTCTGGATCTTCTTCTCCGATGAATGTAGAAACCAAGCAACAAAACCAAACCCAGAGCGAGAATTGGAATAAAAATCCAAACCCACAACAGATTTGAATCTTCTCCAACATCTTCACCGGAAAATTCCCAAGCTCTCACACAGTTCAACTGTTGGAATTCTCCGGTCGAAGCTGAGAACCCCACATGGACAGTTTCTGGCAGAAACGCGGAGAGATCGATAGGCACCGAGAATACTGGAACTGGACTCCTTTGGGTCTCGTTTCTGTTGGAAACGGAAACAGTCATGTTTTTGCCGTCGTATTGAACAACGACCAGCACGTCGACGCCCACGGAAAGGTTAACGCCATAGCCACTCAATGATCGTTGCACAATTGAATAACAACTGTTGATATCCAAGCCGACATGGTTACCATCAGGTTCTTCTTCATAACTCTTCCTGGTGTCGAACTCCACGCCGACGATCCCGGCTCGAGATGTTCCATTAGTGGTTGCATTGACAAGACCGATCCATTGTCCGAAACTGTCCTGCGGGACCTCAGCATCTGCAGCAAGCACAAAAGCTAAACCTTCCCCGACTTCCGGTGAGTTTTTGTTGCTGATATTAATAACGAAAGTTGTATTAAAAGACGCTACTCTTCCTTTCTTTTTGTTCCATATCCTGAATTTCTTCCCGTAATATGCCCTTCCCGGTGTATCTTTCACGTCTCCATTGAGATCTGGTGTAATTTGTAATGCAGTTCTGAAAATAGTTGAGTTATCGCTCAGCAACAGATCTTTCCTGTTATGTTCCTGGAAATCTTTGAAGTTGAAATCCAAACACTGAACTTTGATGCAGGAAAGGAGTATTAGGATGAGTAGATGCAAGGTAGCCATATAGAGAATACAGAGATTGTGTTAGAATTAGAATAAATGGAGGATTTTGGTTAATCTGAGGGATGAAGGTGTTCTCATACAAGACAAGAGAAGAGAACAGAAGAGTTGTCTTCTTAGAAATGTAATGGAAGTTTAAGATCCTGCAACTGTAGGGAACCCACTGTGTATGTCTGCTGTACTCGTCTAGGAAGACGAAGAAGACTCCTCTCTCTTTTCCTTGTTTTGGTTTAAAGGAGATTAATTCAAACAAGAAGTAAATATGGGAGTTTTGACCAAAATGGTAAATACAATCGCAAAATTGGATGGATAATCCATCCTCATTCTAAGAAAATAGGGATTCTTAATTAATATATAGGTATTTAAACCAAAATGAACCGTATAAAGGGGAGAACGCCATATGCAGTCCTCCCTCAAATCGCTACCTGCAGGACCTTCTCCTACCCGCACTGTAGATTTTGACCTATATTTCAAAATAAACTTTAAACACCCTATTTACACAAATAAAAACTTTAAACACCCTAAAAATCCAAAACTTCCGAATACTATTATCTAAGTTTTTTCCCCAAACAATACAATACTCTTTATTTTATTTTCAACAATAAAATATTTTAATGTAGTAAATTTGAAGTCGGATATATTATAATTCGATTTTAAATAGAATTTTACCTAAAAAAAATAATAAGAAAATCGTTACTATTCAAAGTCGGATGAAAGTCGGATTATAATTCATTCGTCTTCAAAGGGTAAAACATTGTTAAAGTCGAATTATAATCCATCCGTCTTTGAAAAGTATTGTTTTTTTAGATAAAACATTGTTTAAAGTCGGATTGTAATCTACCCGATTTCTGATTGCTATGGTAAAATACCCTATTATTAGAAATAATTTCTAGGGAATAACATTTGAAAGAAAAAAAGAACTAAAACATAATATTTTAGTCAAATCTCTTGTAAATATGTACGAACGATTAATAAATACATTACACTTAAGATAATTGAACGTAAACCTTAAAAATGATATTATTAAGGTTAATTTTATACATTAAATATAAATTATAAGATATACATATATATATATTATTTAAAAAAATAATAGTTAGATATCATTAATTAGAGATTATATCCATTAAAGAAAGCCGTGAAGAAAAATAAACCCATTTATTGAGCATCAATTTTAATTTTGATAATAACAACTAATTTTTTATTAAAAACTTATGGAAGATAAAATAATTAGAATAATTTATTAATATTGGTTGTCATTTATCATTTATTTTGCTCTTTTGATTACGTTGTAATTATAATTTTTTATAGATTTAATAAAAATTTAATAGCATTTGTCAAAAAAATCGATTAATCGATAAAATTCTCATCTAAACAATAAATATATAATAAATAAGTTTTTTTCTTGAAAGGTAATTTCTTTATAGTATTTTCTTTTGGATAAGCTTTATAATTCATTAAATTTTCTTTATAGTATTATCTGATATATTATTAATGATTTTTTCAACTCTACAAAAAAATAGAATTAAGAAACTCTGAAATGATTTTCAACGTGGGAAATAAGACAGGAAAATCCTGATTATTAATAAATAAATAAAAATGTACCAAATTAAGACTAAATCAAAACATCATTATCACACAAATAATTTGATTTTTTTTATATAAATATCTTTTTTGGGTATAAAAAATTTCTATTTATGTAAAATGTGACTTTTTTTGTTGAAATGCGGTACTTATTTCATGTAATTATGCTTAATAATAACCCATTAACCTAAATTATTAAATTAATTTATACCGTCCAATTAAATTTGAACACGTAAAATATATAAAAAAAATTTAAATGTCATATTTTACAATTTTTTTATAAATAAACTGAAAAAAAAATATTTCCAATTTACGTGTTTTTCGATTTCTTTACTTATTTATTTTATTAATCAAGAAGACCAACTCTTCTTTCCTTTATAGAAATATTCCTCGAAATTTCATTGCCAGACATTTTCCCTTTTTCTAACTTAGAAGCATTACTTTTAAGCCGTCGGAAACACGGCAAATAAAAAAAGGTAAAAGTACACAAATGGTCAATGTAATTTTTTAGGATTTTCGTTTTAGTCACTAAATTTTAAATATTTTATTGAAATCATTTAATTTTTTATTTTATTTTTACTTTTGGTCTTTTTTATCATGTTCCGTTAAAAATTGCTAATGTGGTTTGTGAGTTTTTTTTCTCAAAAGTAAATTGCATAAACAATCACTAAATTTTTATGGTGTTTTTATTCTGACCATCGAATTTTTTAAACTTTAATTGAGGTCATCCAACTTTTAAAACTTTTAAAGTAGTCACATTAATCAACATGAAAGCGAAATAAAAGTTGCGTGACACCGTAAAAGTTTTAAAAGTTCTAGGACTAAAATGAAAGCGTACTAAAAGATCTCATGACCATTTATGTAGTCTACGCTTGAGAAAAATAAAAATTAATGAGTTATGTTAGTATTTTTTAACAGAAGGTAACGAGAGATATCAAAATGAAAGCAAAACAAAAATTGAATAAACCCAAATAAAAGCGCCTTAAAAATTCGGTGACCAAAATTAAAGTTCCTTAAAATTTTGATGACCATTGATGTACTTTTATATGTTAGGAAAATTATTTTTATAAATAAATAAATTCAAAAGCTCATTAATTATCCAAAATTAAAATTTCCAAATTAAAAAAAATATATATCTGCTCACATGTTCAAATTTACTTGTTTTAAAATTATATGGAAGCAAAGAGTGAAATACATTGTTTTTAAAAAAAAATTCACGTTAAAAACGTTATTAAATTCTGTAAATAGAACATATGGTCAAAATTGGCATTCCACCATTGATTTTTTGAAGTCTGCTAAGGAATCTGATGAAATCATTTCCATTTTCAAATTATACGGTGCCAAATGGAAATGAAATATACCAATTTGCCCTCTCTATCGCAGCCAATTAATCCCTTACCAAACTAGGAGATTAGATTGATATTGTGTGTATTTATTTTATTGTATTGTAAATCATGATTTTAAAATATTTTATACGTTTATGAATTTTAATTTATTAATAATCTGTATTGAATTTGTAACACTCAAAGCCGGAGTTAGAATTTAATATTAATAAGGTAAAAATCTATTAAACTTTTAATTTAAAAATTAGAAAGCATAAAAACCCTATTTAATTAACATCTAAATTATAAAGGACTAAAAATACAATTATACCAAAAATTTTGGGACAGCAACAGCCCTCCCACCCTACACAATTCCTTATGAAATAATTGTAATTTTGCATTCAATTTAATTATTACAATTTAATTTGTGGCTTACCATTGGCTTTAACCTCATTAAAAAAAAATTTTAGATCCGACAAAAAAATATAAAAAATCAAATATAAGAATAAAAATAATTTTATATACCTTTTAAAGTAAAATTTCTAAGAAAGAAAAAATATATCAGATAAAAAACATTTGATTAAAAGATTTAAGAATGTGACCTAATGTTCTGAACATATAATTTAAGAGAATATGAGAGAATAAAAAATACCAACTTAAGTAACCGACCAAATATATTTATGATGTACTTAATCAGCTATTAAATTTTAATATTAGTGTACGATATAATTGTTGATACTAATTAAATATAATATTCTAAAATAATTGATAATTAATTTAATATTTATTTTCAAAAAATATTTTTTATGTTGACATAATTTTATCACTTATATAATTAACTAATATTATTTTTTTAATGAATGAAATCCAAATTCAAGTCAGTTGTATTTATCTGAATAACTACTATACTATAAAAAATAAAACGATTTATTTCATATCAGTCAATTGAGTAACACATATATATTTGAAAAATTCCCAACGAGCCTCTAGTTTAAGTGGTTAAAAGAACGGTTGTTGTTTTTAGAGGTCATAGGTTCGAATATCAATGATATCAGTAGAGTGATTGAACGATCTGAAATAATTATTTACTCTTATGAATGAATGATGAATACCTCAAATAAAAAAATAATAATAAAATGTGATAATAGGCCAAATGTTTTGAAAACGTTGTTTCTTCGTTGGATTCCTTGTACCTTTAATAATGAAAATGACCACAAAAATAGTCCTTATAAATATAATATTTTTTAGTATATAATAAAATAAAATAAAATTAGTACGTGACAAATTAAATAATATTTTGAATAGAATGGAGAGTTTGTCTTTTGTTGGATTCGTGATATATGGAATAGTTGTCATAAAACAATGACCCAAAGAGGATAAGGGTTAATATATTATAAGAGGAAAAGGAGTACCTTGGAGATCAGATTCAAGATTTAAGTGATATTTTGGGTTAATATATTATAATTTTGTTTGATATTTTGAGTATTAAGGTAAGAAAATAATAGGGGTTTATTTATTTTTGGAAAATAACAAAATATTTATTTAATTAAAAAAATATTAAAGTTTTATTTATTTTTTTAATCAACTAATAATGATTACAGTAATATCTGTTTTTAAAGTATACTTTCAATCATTAGACATTGATCGCTCAATCACTCTGCTGATATTATTGGTGCTTGAATATGTAACCTCTAAAAACAATAACCATTTCTTTAACTACTGAGGTTAGATGACTCATGCTCGTAGGTATCAAAGTTTTTCTATAGTTAATAGCGAGTTATATTATTTGGAGTTGAGATAAAAATAAAATTTAGATTTGTCATGAGTTGTATAGAAGGCAGAGACAGATTTTTCTTAAGACCTAAGAAGATTTCGATCTTTGTTTTAAAATTTGATTTAAATAATAATTTATTTTTTTATAAAATAATAATTTGATCGAATAATAATTTGTTTTTATAAAAAATAAATGTTTAAATTTAAAAATATAAAAAATTATTAAATATATAATCAATTAGAGATCAAACTAAAGAAGAATAAGTATATATTTTTAAATTTTTTATTCAATAATAATTTAAGCTTTTATAAATTAAAATATTAAACAAAATAAATCTTATCTTATAAATTTTGAATTTAAATATTTTATTTTATCCTTAAGTTTTTTAAACCTAATATTTTTGCCCCTGTCAATAGTTAACCATGGCTTTGTCTCTAGGAAGGCATGAATATATCTTTGAACCCACCATACCCCCAGTCCCCCACCCACCCCTTCCGCTTTAATGGTAAAAATTTACTATTTAAGGTTATAATTTCAAGAATAATAAGTACTGGTTCAGATGGACGATGCTTCAAAAAAAATGTCTTTGACAAAAAAAAAAAAAAAATAGTGCACATGAAGGGATAATGTTAATACTTGACCCGATGTACATGGACTAACTGCATATTTTGACTAATGTTTTTTTTTAATTTCTTCTTAAATGAAGAGAAATATTTTTATAACGAGTATCGAATTTACTATCTAAAAAATATTAATCGAGAACTTTTAATCCGGTTACTGTTGACATATGCCTCTACCTACCGGTGACGTCTGTAAATGGAGTGAGTTGGCTGCCTGTAAGAGAGTAATCCATATGACTGAAAGATGGGGGCATAGCTGGCCACACAAATGAAGGTCTATCTTTGGGAACCTCAGGTGGATCAGCTTCACCAGATAGAACCTGCAAAACACTCCTCATACATGGCCTGGAATGTGGGTTAGGATGGCAACAAGACAATCCAAGAACCAACACTCGCTCCACTTCCTTCTCTACCAAATCAACTTCCATCCTCGAATCAGCTGCCGCGGTGATCTTCCCAGTCTTATACAAATCCCACAGCCAATTGACGATGCTGTTGTTGTAATTCTTATGCTCACTTTGGTTACCAGGTGTCCTTCCGCAAACAATTACCAGGACGAGAACGCCAAACGAATACACATCGGTTTCGATGGTAGCTCGGCTTTCCAGAAAGGTTTCCGGAGCCATGTATCCAGCTGTGCCGGCAATCTCTACGGTGGAATAATGCGTCTTCTCTTTTTCTTGAATAGTTCGAGCCAATCCGAAATCCCCCAGCTTGGCGATGTACTCGGAATCCAACATGATGTTGCTGGCTTTTAAGTCGCGGTGAAGAACCCTCTTTTGACAACCATTGTGTAGATACTCAACCGCTTGAGCCACTCCTTGTATAATTGTTAGCCTTTGCTCCCAGGTCAGTGTTGAACAGGCCTCTCTGCATGCTTTTTCATGGCAAAATATGAACTTATCAAGGCTTCCATTCGGCATGTATTCGTACACGAGGAGGAACTCGCGCCGCTCGTAACACCATCCGATTAACTTCACCAGATTTTTATGGTTAAGGTTGCCGATTGTTGTTACTTCCGCTAGGAATTCTTGCTTGCCTTGATTTGATGTCTTCGACACTCTTTTGATAGCCACGTCCTGGTTCTTCCAGGATCCTTTATAGACAGTTCCAAATCCTCCTTCTCCAAGCTTGTTCTTCTCGCTAAAGTTGGCGGTTGCTTGTTTCAGTTCTTTGAATCGAAACTTCTTAGGACTAAAACCGGATCGTTGAATCTCATCTTCAATATTCCCTCTTCCACCCTCCATATCCTCATCAATGGCTCTCTTTCTACAGTACAAGTAACAAACAAGAACAACAGTTAACACCGTCAGAACTGCTGCCGGAATCACGATCCAAACCCACCAAAGGCTCCCATCTTCGCGGACATCGGCCCCGGAAAACCACCACGATTTGACACAGTTTAGCTGAATCGCATCGCTTGTTGAAGCAGAGAAACCGACGAACACCTCCTTGGGAAGATACAAAGAGAGATCAACAGATGCAGAAAGCACAAGAGTATTGTTTACCCTCACAGTCAAGTTTTCGCCATCGTATTGAAGATGAACCCATAAATCCAAACCTCGGGAAATATTAAAACCAAAGCCAGTTAAAGAAACTGGGGAGATGGAGTTTATAGAATTTATGTTCAATCCAATATGGTTGTCGTCCAAGTCTCCATCATCACTCTTCCTTGTGTCGAACTCCACCGCTACTACCGCAGCTTCAGAAGTACCATTGGTATCAGAGTTCACAATCCCAAGCCATCTGCCGTAGCTGTTGTCTGGAACAGTAGAATTCCCGATTATTATAAAGGCTAGACCTTCACCACCGGGAGATGTTTGGCTTAGGATATTGAGAACGAAAGTAGTATTAAAAGAAGCAATGGTACGTTTGCCATTGCCATTGCCTTTCCATAGTCTAAAACGTTTGTTATACAAGGCACGTCCATACATGTTTGCCATGGAAGCTCCATTATGGTCGGGGGTAACTTGAATGGCATCCGAGATTATGTAAGAATTCGGACTCAACATAAACTGGTTTTCATCTTCTCGCCGGAACTTTGAAAAATTAAATTCAAGGCAGCTTACTTGAGTAAGGAACAGTGGTAGCATTAAGAAGTAGGGCAATGGCGAAGAACACATTGTCGGTAGAGAAACAATGGATATATTTCTGGGTTTATGATGAATTCCACAGAAATGGGATCTGAGGGGATTCACATTTTATAGGGAAAATGAAACTGGATTATGTTTGGCCGACCAAGGAAATGTAGGATGGTGCAAGTTCCATGTATTTTCTACTTTTTCTTACATCTTTGGTACCCTTTGTAATATATTTCAACTCTAAGGAAGGAATAGTTGGAGTATCGAAATTTCACTAAAATTTCCCTAGAATACTATAAATTTTGTTATTGACTTTTAAATAAATTATGTATTGAGAATTAATAGTATTAACTTTCTAGAGGGTCTATCATTAAATTTTTAAATATTTTAATTTTATTCTTAAATTATAATTTTTATTCTAATTTGGTCCATAAACTTTTTTAATATTATGATTTCATCTTAAATTATAGTTTATAATTTATACTACATCATACTATTACATAATACATATCAATATTACATGACAATTAATAATTTTTATAATAATTTTATCAATGTAAGATATGATTAGGCATGTATTAATAATTTTGGATGTAATTAGAAAGTTAAAAATTTAAGGACTAAATTAGAATGAGAATCATAGTTTGAAGATGAAAATAGAATACACAAAAGTTTGGGATCAATTTAGAATAAAGGTCATACTTTAAAGATGAAATTAAAATGTTTTAAAATTTAAGGACCAATTTAAAATAAATATATATATATATATATGTATGATACAATTAACTTTTTTTTAATAGTCTAAAGGTGAATACAATCAATTTTAGTATTGGTTGTCGACCACCGGATCTATTTCTTTTTCTTGTTTTATTTTAATAAGGATCTCTATTTTTTCTGTCTTTGTGACACGCTTTTATCTGTCCTTATGACATGTTTTTATTTTTGCTTGGGGGTTTGATTTGTCTGTCTTTATGGCATGTTGCAGCATACCCTAGCGATCGATTGTTGTTCGCACAAAGATTCAATCGATACTAGTTTTCTGATTTATTGTTTTGTCGGTGGTCACTTGAAAAGACTTATCCCCACTCGGTTGATGGTTGTTTGCCGATAAAATCAGTCCTGGGTAGCGGCACTTTTTGTACGACAGTTTGAATCGCCTACAACTCCTTCTTCCTTTACTATGCATCTCGTTTGGACAGAGACAAGGAGATTCAGGAAGCTGCTGAATTTTATTGGTATGCTTATTTTCATAGGAATTTTATTTTTCTTAGTTTTTGGGTTGTAAGAATTTTTAGATTTTTTAATTCAATTATTTTACTTCTTGATTACGTTGTAATTATAATTTCTATGGATTTAATAAAAATTTAGTAGCATTTATCAAAAAAAAAATACTATATATTCATATATATTATTAATCATTTACTAATATATACACCTCACAATAAATCATATATAACATACTTTGAACAGAAAATATCAATTAACAAATAATATATACATAGTATTTAAATTGGAGTGACAATATTAAACGTCAAATTTTTAAATATTTTAACTAAATTTTCTTTCAAAATTTTTAAATATTTTTTAAATCTCTAAAAATATTAAAAGATTTAATTAAACCCTCATTTTTTTATTTAAGCTTTCAAAAATTTTAAAAATTTAAGTTGACCCCTCAAATTTTTACTCTAAATTCCGCATCCGTTGATACTGAAAAAAACTTCCCCTAAAATCTGACCACAAACGTTAAAACTTTAACTTTAAACTCGGACGTCTAAACTATAAACTAAATATTCATGAATTTTTTTCTCATGAATTTATGACACAATTAAATGGAATTTTTAAGAAAAAGAAAATAAATTTTGAGATTTATATTCAAATTCCATGAGTTTAGTAATTATGAAATAGTTTATATTCAACGCTGCCGTCTCCATACAAAACGAAGGCTTTTATATCAAATTCTCTTACCTTCATAACGTATTCAAGGCAACACAATTACAAGGAAAAAAATAATTTTATCTCAGCTCGAATGACGCAATATATACGTAATATTTATTTCATATTATCAAACAATAATAGAATGAATTATTCTAATATTTTTGTTTAAATTAAATTAAAAAATATATAATTAATCGCTAAAATTCACTTTTAAATCTATTTTGACTATTAAAATTTTAAAATATTTTTATTTATTAAAATTTAGATATTAATATACTAACGAACATTTAATATAAAATATGTTTTGTCACTCTTTTATTAACTTTTTGATAATATTCATTTACCGACAAACGAATTAATTTCTTACAAACTCGAAAGGTAAAAAACTTTATTGACACAATCGAAGCAACATATTAAAATAAGGGCTTTATTCAACAACGAAAGAAAAAGATTGACGAAAGAAAAAATATTTTTTTAAACAATTCGTGAACTTTGAAGCATTTCATAAATTTATGAATATTCAATATTTCTAAATTAATTTTTGAGTCACATAAATATAGTACTTTAATTCGAGATCAAAATTAAGATGTTACGGTTGATCCACAAATTATTTTTACTAAATCCATTTAAAAAATAACATCGGAAATAGGTTTTAAAATAATCATGGGCCTTCTCTTGCCAACAACCAACCCAATAGGATTATCCTCGTGCTTCATGCCCATGTGACATCTAATCCAACAAACTGTTCCATATCCACCAAATGTCAATTAAAAAATTTTAATTATTGATATTTAGTAAATAGAAACTATTTTTTTGGTTTCTAGATATATTTATCAGAACGAATTTATTAATTAATTATTAACATTTTATTAATTTAAAACGTAAATAGATCATAAATTTTAAAAATTTAATATAAGATATGGATGAGTTTACGATGAATGTCGAATACCGTTAAAAACTATTAACGTTGAACACCGTTGAATGTTACTAAATTAATTAATAAAAATTAAAAATTTTAAAGACTCAACGTACAATTAATAATTATATGTTGAGCCTATCACTCTTTTATTAATTGTACGTTAAGTCTTTAAAATTTTTAATCTTTATTAATTAATTTAATGATATGTAATAATATTTAACGTTAATAGTATTTAGTAGTATACGATATTCATTATAAAATTTTTCTATAAAATATTTATCTAATTTTACCAACAATTGTTTATTAAATATTCATAGATCTTCATCGACATCAATCTCGTAATAAAAAAATGCTTCCCCTTTGGGTAGCCAAAATAATCTCGTATGTTATACCGAATCCTAAAATAATAAAAATTTAACAAATATGTAAGGAGAAATTATATCACGGGTAAATCCTACCACGTCATCTATGGGACCAATAAATAAAAATCATCCATATCATTATTTTTTTTATGTTATATATTTTCCAAGGTGAATTTTCACTCATATTTATTGTTAATTCATTTTAAAAATAATTTTTACGAGAGAAGATCCACTTTAAAAAATATATGACGTAAAAAAATAATGATATGGATGATTTTTATTTCTTGGTCTCATGGACACATGATAGGACTTACCCATAATATAATTTCTCATATGTAAGTAAAAATAATGTGCATTTATAGAATGAAAGGAAAATGCTCAGCAACAATGTAAAAAATTATTTTTAAAGTTTGATTAAATTATTATTTTATTTTTAAATAATATTATTCTTGATATTATATTTTGATTCAAAATATTTTTTACAGATAAAAATTACTAATCAACCAATGGTAAATAACTTGAAATGTCTTGATCCAAAATAAACCTTTAAAGGTTAAATTATTTTAATAAAATAAGGGTCAGAGTAATAATTCAAACAAATATTTAGAACAAATTTTGCATTATGTCAAAATACTTTGATACACAAACTTATCTAAATTAAAATTTACATAAACCTTTTAATTTTAAGGTTTAAAAATTTAAGTTGTAATCTAAGATTTGATCTATAGTGTGTAAAATTTAGAGTTTAAATGGTTAGGGTTATTAATTGAGGATTTAGATTTTATAAATTAAATATATTACAACATAATATTTATTCATTTATACTATCAATTTTCTGACAATATATATAAAGTGCATTTTGATTTAAATTTATATCTTTTATAATAAATATCATCTATTTTTAACTAAAATCTTTTAATTCTAAAACAAATGCATTAAACACAAATTAAATTAATGTCCCATGCCTAACATTATAATACGTGATAATTAATTATAAAAAAAAAAAATCAAATGTCTCTTTCTCGAAAGAATATAAAGAGAGGGGATTATTATTATTATTATTATTATTATTATTATTATTATATATACAGAAGATAAAAAAAATCATAAGTCAAATTATTTAGGGGTTTAAAATTTTAATTTAAGATTTAAAAGTTAAAATTTAAGATTTATGATTAGATTTTAAGGTTTAAGATTTGAGTTTTGAGATTAGAATTTTAGATTTTTAAAGTTAAAATTTAGATTTAAATTTATCCTCAAAATAGGTATGCTTGTGTAAATTCTTTTCTATATTGATAGTGTATTAAATATTCACCCATATATATATATATATATATTATGGTTAAATATTTATCAGTTTAAGTTTATGAATTTAAAAATTAAAGTTTATATTTTATGATAATATGTTTGTGATTTAAATTTTTATATATAACTTTTAAATTTAAACTCTAAAACTTAAAATTTAATTATAATTTTTAATTTTAAATATATAAATTCTAAATCTTAAATTAAATTTTTAATCTTAAAATTAAAACATAAACTCCGAAATACGTAGTGTTCATTCTATTTGGTACGGTGTCATTAAAAAGTAGTGTATACAAATCTTGTTGTAATTATTAAATAATTAAAGCCTCCACCACCTAATAATTCCAATAATTCAGTCTAAATTTTAAATACAATGATGATTACAGCCTGCCTGGGTTCAATTATTGCACTGATCCCTCAAGCAGACCATGGCTGACCAGACCTACTCTCCTTGTGTCTCTTTTAAGTACCTCACGCGCGTGGGACAACATCTTATCCTCTAAGATTCTTTCCAAACATTTAGTTTCACTTTGATTGGATTTGTAGGGACTTTTATTCACCATAATTTGGATAATGTTTAAACAATATTGCATGGGATTTTAGTTAAAAAAATCTTAATTATTTGAATAAATCAAAGCTTACAGTCTTGTCGGGAGAAATTATATTAGAAGTAAATTTTATCATATATTTATGAAATTAATTATTAAAAATTATTTATTTTTTAAATTTTTTATTTAAAAAAAATATTTTTAAAATAAATTAAAATATATATATATAAATTCACTTACAAAAATATGATTAAAAATAATAAGATAAATAATTTTATTAATTAATCCATAAACAACGTATTAAAATTTATCTATAATATAATTTTTCTGGACCCACAAATTAAAATTTATCTATAATATAATTTTTCTGGACCCACAAACTTTTATAATATTCAATTACGTCATGGTAAGAAATGCTCATTGACTATCATTTGAAAACCACCACAACCCACCAACCGTGTCATTCCCAAATAATTGTGTTCGGTGAACAACACATTTTAATCATTTTATTTCACTCAGATCATGTATCAGTAGTACACCAATAATACTTTTCATTTCTTGTTAAAATTATATTTTTATTACATTTTTTAATTTTAAAAAATATATTTAAAAGTACTAATAAATTAAATATATATTTTATAAAATTTAATTGTTTTTAAATTAAAAAAAATCAATAAGTGATTATCCTCACAGGAAGAAAAGAAAAATATATATTAGCAATATTTCATAACACATTTTATTATCGACATTTAGAAAAAAGTTTTTTTTTTTTAAATTGTATGTTGCTAAAAAAATTATAAATGGTAAAGAATAAATTTTAAAAGGAATTATATTTTATTAATAGGATCAACCGTAAAATAAAATTTCAAATTATATTTTTTCAGTTGGTGCATAAATTATTATTTAGATTAAAATAGTATCTAATATTTTATTCTATTATTTAAGTAATTTTTTTACCGTTAAAAAAATTATTATCCAATGACATTTAGTTTTTTAATTTTTAATTTGTTTAAAAATCACAATGTTTTAATTCTTTCAATCAAACCCTCAAATCACATCTCACTCACAGTCTGACATCCTCACAAGTTTATGATTCAATATTCATCACACAAGTATCACATACCTCATCATTCGGTATCCCCCACCCTCTAGTCGCCAATCAGAACCCAATCAACTTTTTTTTCTTTATTGTTGGATGTTCATCAACGATGTAATTGATGGCTCATTCATTGATTTTTGACGACGAGATGATGAGGTTTTTAATCATGATTACAAGCGAGCTTCTATACAAATTTAATTGTAATTGTTTATCACGTAATACAGTTTGATTCTAATTTAAGCAACCTTTTTTAATTGTATAAGATATATATAAATATTTCTTTGTATTTTTTATATGTGACATATATTTTTTCATATTTTTCATATTGATATATATAATAAAAATTTGAAGGATTCAACTCGAACATAAAAATCAATTCACTAATTAGTATTATATATTATTTAACTTAAACATACAATATTATATTAAGATTAAGATATTTAAATCATTTAAGTATTATATATTGTATAGCAACAAATTGAAGTGAAAAATTTTATAGAAACCAAAAAATGATCCAAAGGGTCTAGAGAAAGGAAGATTTTATGACCGTTTCCCTTCCATGGGATGAAAAATCATTTTCTCAGGGTGGGATGATGATGACTATGAGGTCCACTTGTTTGGTGGGAAGACGATAATTCATTAACATCATGACAATTATAGTCCCATGAAGTAGCAAGATCTTCCCCATCAGATATTTAATATTAATAGATTGGCCTATGGAAAGTGGCCTACAATCTCCATGGATTAGGGTAGATTAGAAACATTCTTTATTGAAACAATAACAAAAGAAAAGAAGCTTGTCGATGTTGCCTTTGTATTCTGTCGATAAACCAAAAGATTTGGGGGGAAAGAAAGCCGTGTGTTTGCCAATCATCTCCTCCTTCCACTCTCCTTTTCATTTCTTTAAAAAAAGGTCAAAAAAATCAAATTCACGTGCATTTGGCATACGGGATTTGTGGGTCAATCTCTCCAACGAAGCCGAAAAGCAAATAAAGAGGAGTGTTGTAGAGGAAGAAGAGGGTGGTGGATTGTGAGTTTAGGGTTGATGGAGTTAGCATTGAGCTTGGGTGATTCTTCAAACTCAAAGCCAGTGCAGTTTCTAGAGAAAATCCCAAAGCTATCAAGCAATGATCTAGGGTTTTGCAAGGAGGATGGGGACAAGAAAAGGGTTTCTTTAGATTTACCTCTTCACCTTCATCTTCTTCCTCGTACGCTACCTTCTTCTTTGCTTTGCTTTAACTTCTTTCTTCAACCTTTAATGATATTTTATGGAATTTTTGGATTTTATCTTGTTTTATTATCTTACTTGGAGAAGATATTAACTTTTTGACTTTTGTACTGTAACATTAGTGCATGAAACGGGTTTGTCGGAAGGACTGGTAAGAGGGTTAGACGTGAACCGGTTACCACTGGTGGTATTAGGGGATGAAACGGAGGAAGGAGCGGCGCAGTCATCTCCGAACAGCACGGCGTCGTCTTTTCATGTGGATTTTGGGATTAGAAACGGAGGCAGCAGATGCAAGAGAGACATGGAAGGTGAAACCGAAAGGGTTGGCTCAAGGGCCAGTGACGATGAGGACAACGGTTCAACCAGGAAGAAACTCCGACTCTCTAAAGAACAGTCGGCTTTTCTAGAAGAAAGTTTCAAAGAACACAACACCCTAAATCCCGTGAGTCAACAAAACAGAAACCAAACCGCTTCTTCTAATCTACTTCCCATGTTCTAGGGTTCACATTTTTTAAGATTTTGATTGAAAACGTTTGTTCAGAGACAAAAGCTTGGTTTGGCAAAGCAGTTAAACCTCCGTCCTCGACAAGTGGAAGTTTGGTTTCAGAATAGAAGAGCAAGGTGATTAACTCTCTTTTTTTTTTTCATGGTTTTTGGGTAAATTAACTGTCGGAATTTGTTTTAACTATTTGTTTCGAATAAAATGGTAAGAAAACAGGACAAAACTGAAGCAGACTGAGGTAGATTGCGATTATTTAAAGAGATGCTGCGAAACACTGACAGAAAAGAATAGAAGGTTACAAAAAGAAGTGCAGGAGTTAAGAGCTTTAAAAACATCTCAACCATTTTACATGCACTTACCCGCCACGACACTCACTATGTGTCCTTCATGTGAGCGTGTCGCCACCGCTGCCGCCGCTGCCAGAACTACCGATTCCAAAAGTGGAGGGTACCCGTTTCCGACACTGCAAACACATGTGACCCGGAGTCAGTCCCCAGTCGATCAGGCTGCTTCGTGAAATCATTGGATCCTGACCAGTCAAAAGATGCTAGCACCTTTTGGGGGGTCGATTTTTGTACATATTTTTGGCTTGGAGGAATGGTTTTTTATTTGGTTTGTTGATTTTAAAATAATGTCCAAACTCCCTTATTCTAATTTTTTATATCTTAAACCCTAAATTTTACACCCTAAAAAATATATCCTACTTTTAATTCTTTAAATCCTAACCCTAAATCTTATAATTTATAGTGAAGGCATAGAAGGAGGCATGAGAAAGAGTTAGATGATTTACACCCGATAAAAAAAAAAGGTAAAAATTCTTTGCCTCTTCTACGTACCTCTTTTTATGTCTCCTTTAAAAATTTTCTAAAAAATTAAATTTTAAACTCTAACTCTTATTTTTTATATCCTAAATCCTAAACTCTAAACCTTAAAAAATACACTTTACCCCTAATTTCCTAAACCCTAACCAAAACCCTAAACATAGAACCCAAACCATAAACTTCTAATTTGAAATAATGACATAAATGGAGGCATAAAGAGGGACAAACGATTTACACCCATAAAAAAATTTAAAGAAAAAGAGATTTGAGTTTGTTTAAAGAAAAAGAGATTTGAGTTTGTCAATAGATTTTATTTAGATTGGGACTCTCGTCAGTCCTTTTATAAAGCAGACAAAGATAATAACATTTAAAATTTTTAAATTTCGATGATATATTTATTTTTATAAAAAAATACTTTTTATTTTTAAGTTATACTTTTAAATATATATAATTTTATTTTTTAAAATTTATGATTATGATTTTTTTGTAAAATTAACATCGGTGGTTATTATAAAAAAAATAGTGAATATAAAAAACAATGAAAATCATCTTAGGTCATTAAATGTGTATAAATAAAAGCTTTCTTCTATTTTCTCTGTGGCTGGGCTTTTATATTATAAGGGTTTGGGCTAAACCACTGTTGCAAATCAATAATACCGACTTCACTGACACTGAGCCCATTTCACTGACCCCATTTCTGACCTTTTGTAATGTTTTTTTATTACACATTAGTATCTGTTTTAGAGTATATTCTCAACTTATATTCTCAATTTTTAGAGATTTATTGTTCAATTATTGTACTGATATTACTAATACTCGAACTCATAACTTCTAAGAACAATAACCGTTCCTTTAACCGATGAGACTAGATGATTTACATGTGAGTTAACAAGTAAATAAGTAAGATTAAGAGATTTTTACCAGTAATGTAACGGTAGGAATGGTAAATGAGTATATTAAATATAAACTTCCATCCACTATTTTTATTTTTTTAATAATTAAGAACAAAGTACAAGGAGATTTACTTACAACCAATCTCCGAATTTTACCCACAAAAATCATCTTCTCAATTTACTATAAGAAGCATTATTACCATGAAAATTACCTCAATTTAAACTACTATATTTTCTTTCTTTTTTTCAGAATTTAATCTATTATATTACTTCTCTTTGTTTTACAATTTCAAAAGGGGAAAAATAAATAAAATTACCTAAGTTTGTAAGATTTAGTTTTACCTAGCTCTCCTTTGATGTTGTAGCATCTTGTTTTCTTTTACAAGGAGCTCGGCATACAGAAGCTCGTTCCACAAATCCGGTACGCCCGGAAGGCACCAATGGCTGCAGTCCTGGTATTTTAGAGGTGCTTTTCTTTCGTCCTCAGTCAGATGTTGCTTCGGGTGCTTCCGGTAAACGGATGGGTGGCCATCCTTTCGGAAATCGGTCAACCGGGTTATGTTAAGGTAGGTGACATGCGTTTTCATCCCCTTCAGAACTGACTCTAACACCAACATCTTCGATGGGTATGGTGTTAAATACGTCTCATTCTTGATCGGCTCGGTTTCGCTATCACATGCTCCTCCTGAATTCCACTGCCCCCCACTGAAGAAAGATTCAAGCAACCATAAAACATTTAGTAAATGTCTGGCATTATTCTCAGCTTGGTATAAAAAGATAGGCAAAGAGACAGCAACTTGTCACCCCTGCCGGTTTATTCGATTTCGGAACCGGAATGCATTTGAAGGAAAGATCGTATTGGCATCGAAAACAACGGCAAAATCATTTGCCTTTACCTGAAATGTGAAGCAGAGTAACCCCGGAAGAACACCATAGTCTTCATTGGATTTACATTGGCATCGATCCATCTAGCCCATGTTGTCAAAGCTTTCCGAAAGGCCTCAAGAACATTCAGTTCACCGTAAACATGGCTACCTTCTTGGTAATAATCTTTCCTGTAGTTTTCCATTGTATTCAATCCGGCAATCCGGAAATAATCGTTAAAGCCAATTGATAACAATCATAGCAACCAAATGTGAAAAGGAAAAACATAATCAACCAACCCTTTGGAAGTTTTCTCATGAGTCCACCAATGCCCCGTATTGAAGACGAGGATATCAGCCGATTTATACTGATCAGACGATTTTCCGACAAGATCAAGCCGCAACGTCTCCTTCTTCGCTCCGTTTTTGTCCGGCATTTCCCATTCTCTAACCAAGAACGGAGATACAAAGAACTCCAAAGTGCAGTTATAATCCTATTCATCATCAAAACCAGCCCCCAAAAGGCAAACAAATCAAGTTCCATTAAATTTCGAGTACAGAAATGAGCAATTTTATTGAATCCCATCAATAGGAAATTCGAAAACCTACTTTGAATATGAACGAATATGAAGCTTCCCCTCGAAAATAGCTTCTTCCGTTAGCTTCATAGACATTCTTTGGATTTTTTGCAGCATTTCTCAGAATGCAAACTAGCGATTCCCACATGTTCCGATTCAATGAGTCACCGACGAAAACAAGACGTTTCCCCCTCAATAACTCCAACATGTGACCACCATTCAATCTTCAAGATCAAGCAATTTCGTATATGTTAGCTAAATCAAAGATCAAGATATACCCAAAATTGCTAAACTAATCTAATCAATATTAGTGAAGAAAAGTTGAAAGATACCTTGGCAAAGTGCAGCCTTTAGGCTTCCATTTCTGTTTCTGATAAGCTTTATCAGGCCTGCCATTGATAACACAGCTGAACTGTTCATCAATAAATGAACAAGACCCTGGTTTGTAAAGCGGATAGGAATTATCCTTCACCCATCCTCCATCAAACAGATCGCAATTCATCAAAGATTCAATCAAACTCTCGATCCCCTGATTACCCGACAGCCCTGAACCATTCCCACTTCCCTGCTTTTTCTCGTTCATCTGTTCCTTCGTCGGTGAAGCGGTGTTGCTTGACGCCACCCCTTTTTGAGCTGCACTTTTCTCTACTTTTCCGGAAGAATCAGATTTGGCCGGAGAATTGCTGCTCACGTTAGCTACAACCGGAGTCTTTTCAGTCACTGTTTTAGTCTGATTAACCTTGTCGGAAGAATCAGGTTTGGGTGGAGAATTTCTACTCTGGTTAGCCACAGCCACCCCCGGAGTTGTTTCAGTGACTGTTGTAGTCTGATTAACCTGCAAAACTTGAGCTTTATCAGAATTCTCTTTCTTCTCAGCTTGGTTGGTTGTGATGGGTGGATTCTCATTAACATTGGGAGAAGAAGAAGAAGAAGAAGAAGCTTTGGTCGGATTTGCATGCAAAACTGAAGTTTGGGTTTTGTTTGTACTTATGTTGGGAAGCAAAACAGTTGAGTTTCCCGAACTAGGGAGTCGATTGTTTCCGCTGAAAGACTGGGTTTTGTTCAAAGATCCGGTATGATTATTAGCAGAAGTGAAGTTAATGCTTTGTTGCTGAAGTGGAGAAGAAGTGTTGGGGTAAAAGAAATTAAATAGGGAAGGGAATTGAGATCTATGAGAGCCAGCAGTTGCAGAAGTGGCGGAACTAGCAGAGAAGATATTGGAGACCCAAGGAGAAGAAGAGTTTGAAGAAGGGCAAAACGCTAAGAAAACAGTGAAACCGACGAAGGCAAACAAGAAGAAAGCCACTGTTCTTCTGGTTTTTATAATCGTAAACAGGCTCTTAAAGTCTGTAGCGACGGCTGTTCCGCCATTGATAGGCGTGTACTTTGCTATGTCCGCCATGGGATTGATGGCCAATGCCTTACAGCAACACACAATCAGATGGGAAATTTCTGCAGAGTAAAGGGAGAAATGGTGTTTGGTGAGAGAGAAAATGAGAGAAAGTGGAACAGACTGTACAGGAAGTGAGGGTTGTGATGAATGTCGAGACTGAGAGACAGATGCCAAAAGAAAAAGAAACATAAAAGCTTAAAGAAAAGGAAGAATAAATGGTTAAAGGAAAAACAAAAGGGCTTCGTTTTCTATATAATTAACAGTTATGCCATTGAAGAAGTTATTTTTCTTCATAACACTATCTTTTTATTTTTAAAAAATATTAGTAGGAGGTAGGTAGGATTAGAGTAATCCAATTATTGAACACAAAAAAAGAAATTATCTACATAATCCGATTAATGAAAATATTAGTTGAGGCAGCTTTAATTAATAGAGCTAAATTAATGTCGGTATTATACATGTAAACAACGTGGAACTCGGTATATATATTTTTTATAAATGTCATTAAATTTTTATAAAATTTATAAAAAAATAATAATTATAACGCATTAAAGAAGTAAAATAATTTAAATAATTTTATAATTTAAAAAATATTATAAAGATAAGCATAGCAATAAAATTTAGAGATTTTTTGAATCTCTTTATCTGTTGTTAAACGAGATGCATAAAAAACGAAGAAGTTGTACGCGATCTAAACTATCAAATAAAAAATACCGCTACCTAGGATTGATTTCATCACCAAACAATCATTAATTGAGCAGGGATATAACTTTCCAAGTGAACACCGATAAAAAACATAAATCAAAAATTAGCTTCGATTGAATCTTTGTGTGAACAACAATCAATCGCTAAGATATGCTGAAACATGCCACAAAAACAGATAAATCAAAACACAAAATAAAAATATGTTACAAAGACATAAAAGATATATCACGAAAACAAAAAAAATGTGTTAAAATAAAGATTTTTATTAAAATTAAAATAAAAAAATTAATAGGTTCAATAATCAACAATTAATATTAAAATTAATTATCTATTATCGATAAAAAATTAATTAAAATAAACAATGATTAGAGATAAAAGAATTTTGCGCATAGAAAGCGAGTAGGGTTTTGGACTGGAATCACTTTGTTTGCAATTCTGTGTGTATGATATAAAATTTTATTAATTTTAATTATAATGCGTTCATTTTTTTTTAAATAATTCTTACCTAAAATTGAAAAATAAGAAATTTTCTCTTATAAAATATAAAATTTATAATCTAAAAATTTGTTAACCGAAAATCTCTAATTATTTAAAGGCGGTTAACGTAATCCGTTCATCTTAAAAACTACTAAAAAGATTAATTATATTGATGGCAGAAGTTGTAATATTGATCAAAATCCCCTAAATAGACGTGTACCTGCCCTTTAGATTCAATCATTCGATTTTAATGCGAATTTCCAATTCTTACCCGTTTATTTAAAAATGGGTGTCAATGTGGGACCCATCCTAACTGTTTCCTTTATTTATTTTTTCTTTTGTGTTTAAGGCTATTTTCGTTTAGGTAAATTACATAATCAATCGCTTAATGATAATATTTCTATTTTTGTTATCCAACTACATAAAGTTACATTTTAGTCCATTACATTACATTTTCATTATGTTTCGGTCATTGACAGTTAAAATTTAACGGAAAGATTTTTTTTTGACAGGTATAATAAAATATTCTATTCTATTGATTTAGTCATAATATTAAGTTATTCAATAAATCTTATTTTCAGTATTTATAAATTTTATTAATTTGATCTTAATTTTAAAAAAAATTATTAAAAGTGTAAATTTTTTAAAATAATATAATTATAAAAAATTGAGAAAATAAGATACAAAAATATAAATATATAAAAATGAATGAAAAGGAGTTAAAATATTATGCAATAAAAATATAATGAAAAAAGAATGATAAAGATAGCGTGAAAAATTAAATTTATTGGATTATTTAAAAAATACTATTTTTTTTAATGTGAAAATGTTGAAAATTAAAGATATTATTATATCCATTAAGAAAAGATCTTCAATTAAGTTTTTAACGACCAATGATTAAAATATAGTAAAAATAAGATGGGTGACTGGAATGAAATTTGTAGTAATTGTATGGTAAAAACAAAAATATAGTAGTACTTAGATGTGTAAATAAATAGTTAACCCCTTAGTTTTTACTCGTACACGTCAAATCTGTACGGCCGCTTGGATCTGTAGTGAATAACTGAGTCGTAGAGGTGTTTTAGTTTGAAATCTGAAATCATTTTATTATTTATTTATTTTCTCGTTTGTATAAATTTTAGAATTTATATCTTTATGTTAATTATATATTTTTATTAATTATGTCTATTCTAAAATTTATGAATTCATAATATATTTCTGTTAATTTTAAAAATATTTGTGAAACTATCACGTGTTGAAAGTGGTGCCGACACTCAAAGGCTAAGCTCCGCGTAAGTAGACGCCGGTGTGCATTTTCCTCGGAAGTCTGCCCATGTCGTAGACCAAAAAGGCTCGGATGATCTTACAAAATAATCATATTTTATATGTAAGGGAATCAGCACCGCCCAACAACAGCTGTGAGGGACAAACACTGGCACTTGTCGTGGTGTGGGTTTCGACTGACAAGTGTGGAAGCCAAGGGACTTTGATAAGCCAAGCCGGCTGGATCTATGTCTCGGCTTTTCTCTCTCACAGCTATATCATTTGAAGGAAAAAAGTAAATATATACTCCATAATTTTTAAAAATAATTAAATTATCGTTGTGGCGGAAATCTATAAGAAATATTAAGTTCCCTTTGTTTTAATATTGATATAATTACTACTTTATTTAATCTGTAAAATAATTGTGGATTTGTAAGAACCGTACAATGCCAGCGAGGAGTGGGTGGACTGCTGCTGGGTATACGCGTCAACTACGAAAATATATGCTCATGGTCTGTCGGCGCTGTATTGTCTTGTGTCTACTTTAAAGAATTATTTTTTAAAGTTAAAAATAGCCTATAATATTGATTTTTTTAGTTATTTTAGTTTTTTATGCAAATAATTATTGAATGAGTTATTTTTGTTTAAATTTAATTATAATTATTAAAATTTATTAATTAACTAAAATCTAAAAATGATGTGATATATTTGTATGATATAGAGATGATACTTTAATGCCATATAGCACTTTATTAATGTGATATTTTTAAAATTTGAAAAATTATTTTTTTTATTTTTTCAAATATTTTTAATTAATTAGATGATGTCACGCGTTACTTTATTGTAGTAACATTTAATTTGTTAAAAATATTTATTTTTTAAAATAATTATTATATATTTTAAAAAATAAAATATTTTAAAAATTTTAAATACTTTTAAAATAATTCTTAATTTTTAAACCTTAAATTATGTCACTCTCATTTATGTTGGTTACGTTGTCAGTAATGATCTGAAATCTTTTAGCCTCGTTCTTGACTTTTTAACTCAAACCAAAATCCATTGTCCGTCAAAACTAATAATCTTTACCTTGTCTGAAATTTTTTATGCCGATTCAAATCATTATTTATAGATAATATCTTTATCTAAATCGTTATCTACAAATAAATATTTTTTATATACTATAATTTTTATTATAGATTCTAAAATATCTTAACTTATATTATTTCCATAATTATTAATCTTATTTACATCATTTACCAAAATAGTCATTAACCACCATTGTTGAGGATTGAGGGTTTATTAAACGACCACATCTCTTTCTATTTTTTTTTCTCATCGGAAGTTGTGGGTTAGATGCCATTTCTAAGAGAAATTATATTATGGATAAGTCTCATCACGTGTCTATGGGATCAACCACTAAAAATCATTCATCTTATCAATTTTTCTATGTTATATATTTTTTCTAAGTGAATCTTTAATTGAAAAAATTATTTTTAAAATAATTAACAATAAATATGAGTGAAGATTCACTTAAAAAATTATGACATAAAAAAATGATAAAATAAATGATTTTTAGAGGTCGGTCCGACGATCCATAAATAACGTATTGGACTTACCCATGATATAATTTCTCCATTCTAAACTGTTCGACAGTGACTGCAAGGCTGACTATGTCTCCAGTCCTATTATTTTATGTATGTAAATAGGTGAATGGGCTGGGCTACCCTACTGCCTTAACTAAAGATTTTGACATGTAGTTTGATTAGAATCACACACAATGGTTCTATGAGATGCTTGCCACTGAACATGAACCACGTGTCATCATTCTGCTGCCTTTACAAAAATGCAGATTACAAAGTCAATAAAGCTATTAACATTTCATTATATCTGAGCAGTTTAATGGTTAAATAAGTATTCAAATTATATTTTTTTAATTAAATATTTATATTTTGATTTATGTTAAATAAATATTTAACGTTTTTTAATGTATTTAAATAGATGTATCATTGTTATTATCTATTAATTTTTATTATTAACCTTCGTTATTTAAGATACATTATCTTTTTAAAATTTTGAAATTATATTTAAAAATAAATAAAGTAAAATAATTTAAAATTTTACAAAGTAACCTCAAATTTAAAATTTATAACACCCTAAACTCAAATCCTGATTTAACCTGATTTTGTCGTTGATTGTTACATTGTTATTCATCACATTTATTGTCGAACCATCACAATCATTTATTTCATCATATCCTTGTCGAAAACCTATGGGCGTTGTGTGAAATGATAACATTATTGAATAGTTTATCCGAATGATTTACGATGAACAATGGTATAACAAATAATGAAAGGTGTGTGGATCGTGTGACGATGAGAGAGGCTCATTTCATTACCGAAAATGCGACCAACATCGGTAAAAGTAACCAAATTTGGGGCTTAAATTTTAGGCACTATTTTAGGACTATTTGAACATTTTAAGAAATTAAAAAAAAATCTTATTTATTTTTTAAAAATATTTAATATTATCACGTGTTCAATTTTGATTGGATAATGGAAAAAAATTAATCTTCGTCACAACCAAACTTTAAATAGGTAACAAAATGAAACATTAGACACATATTTTATCAAAAATATAGTTTAAACACCTATTTGAAAAAAAAAAATTAAGCACTTATTTAACGCTGACAATATAAATCACCTCTTCGCTTTGAAATTAATAAGATATGATTCACCAACTCGATTAATTTAATTTTTTTAGTTTACATTCTGTTAACATATTTATTTTGATATAACTCAATAATTTTTTTTAACTTAACAAATATTACAAAATTAATTCAAGGTTCATTCAACTTGAAAAAAATAATTTGGAAAGTTTTTAGAAAATATTTTTACTCAAATAAATTTTTTAAATATCTTAAAAAATTAATAATTGATTGCTTGTACTGGTATGATATTCTTTTTTTTTTTGTATCGATACAGAAGCATTTTGATTTCTAGAAAACACTTCACGTACTGATACAGAACCTTCCGTGCCGACATAAAAGTATCGATACTCAAAGTTGTAGAAAAGTATTTATGTATGGAATTAAAGTTCATAACAGACTAGTTTTTTAACGGTTAATTTTCATCGATTAGTTTTTTATTCCATACTATAAAAAAGACCCAAAATATTTTAAAAGCAAGAGAATGAACATCCAAATTTAAAGATCAAGAAAATAGAGTTTTTTTTTTCTTGTGTATTTCATTGTAATCTCTTATAATTTTTTACTTCAATTTTAGTGAGTCTAGAAAGTCATATTGTTTATAAATATCAAAATCTCGTAATTGTGGATAAGTTATAATTGTTCCTTGTTAAAATAAAAAGAGGGTTCTATCTTAACCTTTTTAGTAAAAAAAAATAATTAATTGTTAGTAAATTGAGAAAATTTTAATATGGGTGATAAATAATAGATGTAAATCTTAATTAAAAAGTCGAATTACTTTAAAATGGAAGACATCAAATTATATATATATATATATATATTTTTAATTTTTTCTAATTTTAAAAGAAACATTTAAAAACATTTACCTCCTTTATCAATTCTAATTTCAGTTAAAAACATCAAGCCTACATAGACTTATCCATACATCAGTTTAACCCATGAAAATTTTAAAAACAAAGTATATTATTAATGTGTTCATTTTACTTTTACATAATATATTTTAAAAGACATGTATAGATGTCGAATTGCACGACACTCTTAAATATGGATCTAACTAAATAAAAAAACACGAACTTGCTACTAATAATAGTATTTTATCATAATTTAATTTTTATATACTAATTTATTATTAATTATAAAAAAATTATATTATTTATTCTTTTGAAAAATCGTATAAATAAATATTATTTTTAATTCAACCAACCAATCACCCAAAGCTGCGTGGCAAGTGGGGAAAATGAGAATGAAGGGGAAAATGCAGGCGAATGGATACAGAGCGTGGGCGAAACTATCCCAACACCGTACAACGCTCGCTGCGTGCCTCGTCCTATGTCGGATCCTTTTGGCTGCTAAACGATCCATCTCTCTTGCTGCCACTTTTACAAATCTCACCCATTCATTACTTTACTTGATCAAAAAACCCACCCTTTCCGCATTCCTTCTGTATTTTTCCTTACAAAAATCACTCCCACTTGAATCCTACATCAAAACATGAGGATCAGAAACAGTCGAAACCACCCTCAACGCTCCCTTTCACCTCCAACACCACCACCCTCTCCGCCGCCGCCGCAGCATGTCATGGTCAGTCGAATCAACTCCCGACTTTCCTCCATTGACAATGGGTCGGATTCCAAAGGTACCATTGATAGTTGGTCCATGTCAACCACTGAAAGGTTCAATAGTCAATAGACAATACGTTACTTCCATCTTTATCTGTTTTTTTTTTTTTCAGTCATGTGACTTGTTAGGGTGAGATTGTTTTTGACTTGTTACCTACAGTTTTGGGCATGGCCTTTTCGGGCAGACATCGACTTCAAGCAACTCCGTTTCTTCTTCCCGATCCAACACTGGTATGACATGTTTATTTCATGTAAAGTTTTGATCTTTTAATTTTTACATGATTGGGGTTTGATTTGGCATGAATATTAGGGCGGTGGTGCGAGGAAGAAAAGGCAATTCCATTGAAGAAAAGGAGAGTCGTGATAGATGCATTCATGGAGGAGAAGAAAGGATGGAGGTGTAACAAAATGAAGATGAAAGGCCGTCGCTTGTGCCATCTGCATTTGGAAATGCACAGCAACAGAAATACCCACATCCCCACCACCACCATCAGCAATGAAGAAGAAGTAGAAGCGACGACGTCGTTTGCTGTTAGTGGAAACCAAATGGTGGAAACCAAGCGGGTTAAGGTGGTTAAGGCTCGTAGCATTAGTAGCTTGCTTAGGGACACTGTTACATTGTATTAGCAGCACGAACAGGCAACAATTCAGTAGTAGGGAAGAAACTGGTGTATAAATCAGTGACAGAAACTGCTTGTTTGTTTTTCCTTTTTTAACCAAATGAAAATGCTTGATCCAACAGAGACATGGTTGCTGTTTCTTGGAATTTTCTTACGAATTTCCGTGTGACTTGTGTTGCAATTCTCCCCCTTTGGTCTACTTACTTAACCGATAAGAATAGAATACAAATATCTTTGAAGAAAAAAAATTATTACATCAACATTGTCTATTATGTGGTTCAACTAATCATATTTATTTATTTTAATTTTTTAAGGTGAATCATCACTTCTTTTTTACATGTAATTAGTGGATGGTTAGTTATTAAGAAGTTATTTAAAGATGAACAATTCTGATTTTCTAGACCAAGAATGACGTGATGAACAAGATTCACCTGATAATCTTGTAACGTTTTATACTGTATCGTTAATATTTTTAGCGTCGCTAATAAAAACGCCACTAAATATCTTTAAAAACACTGAAAAAAACTAATTTTACTGTAGTGAAACTATAAAATTCACTACTTAACTTTGATCTCAATACTATTTTGGTCGATAAACAAATCTCAATTTTACCACTTTTGTATTTCTCATTCGTTAGTCACTCTATTATTAAATATTTAATGATATACATATAATAAATAAAAAATATAAATAAACAAATATTAACTTAAAATAATATCAAAAATATCAAAAATTTTCAGGCTATCTAATAATTGAACTTAAATGTTATTTTAAATGTTATTGATTCAAATAAAATAAGTGGTTCTAATTCGACGTAAAATTGAGGTCCCAATTTCCACCTTACTGAGAGAGGGTCAACACGTACAAGTTTCGAATGAAAAAACAGTTACGTGACATATTATATAAATAATTAGAAGCGAATATTAGATCGAATTAAAATATTTTTTTTAATTGATTGAATTAAATATTTTTATTTTATGATGTAAATTTCTTAAATTTTTTATTTAAGTTGAATTTATAAAGTTTAATTATAATTATTTACAATATTACATAATGATTTCGATTTAAAGATTTTATTTAATTATAAATATATATTTCACTCATTTAAGCAAGATTTATGATAGTGATGGACCTAAAAGTGGTTGAAGGAGGGGCCATCCCCTGAAAATTAAATTTCCTATTGAATGAGAAATTTATAGAAAATTTCTTATTGAAAATTTATTTTTGCCCCATGAAATTTTATAAGTTCGCATTCTATAAAATTTTATAGGTTTTCCTCTAACGTAAAATATTACGCATGTCCCTATTTATAATATTATTTAATAAAATAAATGTATTTAAAATTATAAAATGATTTATAATGTTATTTTTAAAGAAGGATTTTCGAGGATAAAATATTTATAAGAGTATAAAAAAGTCAAAAAATTGATGAGAAAAAAGAATTTTAAAAAATACAGAATCAAATTGAATAAATAAAAATTAAGAGATTAAATTGTAAAAATATTATTTTATATTAAAATATGAATTGATGTTACATAAAAATTATATAGTGATAGTGGAGTACGTAATTTAAATTTGATGAAAAAAT
This sequence comes from Abelmoschus esculentus, assembly GCA_035048815.1. Lineage (NCBI taxonomy): Eukaryota > Viridiplantae > Streptophyta > Magnoliopsida > Malvales > Malvaceae > Abelmoschus > Abelmoschus esculentus. Next base: position 4,297,052 of record JAUCBN010000039.1, read on the forward strand.
GGACTTAAAATGAAGAAGAATCCGAGAAATGAGGAAATTGCACAAAATTGAGGGACTACATTATAAAAAAGAGAAATTATTTTTTAAAATAAAAGTTGAAGCTAAATAAGTATTTTTACGAGCATGTGGTTCAAATTTAGTCGAAACATAGGTTTAAAGTAAAGGAGAAATTATAGAGAAAAAAATCAGAGACTAAATCACAAAATACTAGAATTTGTTTTTTCAAATCGAAAAAAATCAAACTCAAACTCGAATAAATCAAAATAATTTTTTCCTTCAAATCAAGTTAAATTTTGTAATTGCATTTTAGGCCCTAAGAATTTTGAGATCAATGCAATTATGTCCTTGCTACTCAAGATTTTATAATTTATTTTTTATAACCCTCTCAATTAAAATTAAAAAAAAATATTGATCACTTTTTTTTTATTTAATTACTTTTAAGATCATTCTATTTTAAAATTTATAAAAATAAACCTAAACTCTATTAATTTTAACTGTTTAATTTTTTTAAGACCTATTTATTTTAAAATTAATCGGACCGATTGTACCCTTTCATGAATGTTTCGAATCTATAAGCACCAACCATACATTCAAATGCTGAACCTATTGCATTTAAATCATGCAACCTAAACTACTAGAGCAGGGGCAAAACCAATATTATTTTTATAGGATCAAAATGAATTTATAAAACTTTTGGGGTTTAAAATGTATCTTTTTCATTAAACTATTTTATAATTTAATTATTCGTTGTCTCTGGTTGCCAGAAATGAGCTTTGGTCGAATTTTCATTAAAATATCACCTGCTTCGTCCTCACATGGAAAAGAAAACGTCAACGGGACTGTGAAAAGGAAAGACCTAAGCTTTTAAAGATATAAAGAACAGAAAAGAAGTCGAATTTTCAAATGTTGCGTGCACCTACAGGCTACAGGCATCGGTCCACTTCCAAACAAAAAGCCAAGTTTCTCAAAAATAAACTGTGTATCCTGTATAAGCAGAGATGCGTTTGACGTTGCGTTTGCATTTGCAAAAGAAAAGCATGGTCACCGTTCCATGGAAAACAGTTCTCCAAGTTTTTCTCCTTCGTTTTCCTTGTATTTGGTTTAAAGCCCATAAGTTTCGCTGCTCCTTTGCCACTTTGTCTTTTTTGTTTTATTTTCCTCCTCTGTTTTATTTATTTCGTTGTTTTGAGCGCAACCCAGATTTCATTGTTGCCTTTCCATGATGTGTTAGGATACTTAGCTTGGAAATCTCAACTGGGTATTTCTTTTTTCTACTCTTTGGGTTTGTATTTTTGTTGGTTGTCTTTTCGGTTGGTAAAGTTTGAAACTTGAAAAAAATTATGTGTTTTCCTTTGTTCCATTGTTGATTATGTTTGGATTCTTCCAAACGGGAGAGTTGGTTTTTTTGACAAACTTAGTTTGACATTCATCGAAAGGAGGAAAACTTTGTAGGAATTTGACATTGGGTGTGGTAGGGTTGTTTTCTTTCACTTTTCATTGTCTCATCTTCTGGTTTCTTTAGAAGATATAAAATTTGAAGATTTTGGTTTTTCTTGGTGGGTAAAATCAAATTCAAAATTTTGGATTTGATTGTAATTGGTGGAAGTTTTGTTCTTTATGCCTTTCTTGTCTCATATTTCGGTTGCTTTTATGGTTCATTTTGCATAAAAATGTACTTGTTTCCTGCATTATTTAGCTTTATAGTTGATTGAAATTGCTAGTATTTCCTTTAAAAATCTGGGAATGTTTTTTGCTTTCTTAGATGATGTCTTAAGGTAAGGTAGTTTTAAGCAAACATGGTTCTATTTTTTGTAGCCCTTCCGCTAAAAGATTGCAAACTTCTTTTATAATAGCATTAGTGGAAGGAATTATCAAATTGTGTTAGATCGTTCATTAAGGAATTCGATGCATGCATGTTCTTGTTCAATGTGGCACTTGAATTGATCGTATGGCGGAAGAATGAATGATCCCTTTTATTATGCATTTGCTTCCCTCTTGTTATTCCGTATTATGATGTTGCTTTCACCTGCTCTGTCTGTTTATATGAGATGATAAATAGGAATGAGGCTTCTTACATGAACAAGAGATGATTAATGTTCTAGGTGGAACATATATAAACAATCATCTCCATGGATATTGAGTTTCCCTGGCAGAATGCAATAAGATTGTAATTTGTATCTTTAGTTTTGCTGTAGCTAGATTTTTTCGTTTGAAAGGTCGAGTGCATTTGAAAATGCACCTGATAATTTTTTGATTTTTGTTGCAGTATGTTGATTGATGTTAGGAACTCTATGTGAAGTTTTGCCACCGAAAAAAGAACCGGTTACCAAAATAGCTCTCGTTTTTAATGCCTTGCATTGCATGTCTTATTTTCTCCTGGGTGTTCTGCTTTCATAGTGGTGTGTTTAAAATATGCTGTTCTTACCATTGACATCTAACTTTTATCCTGTCTTACAGGGAAATAGAGATTGAAGCCTCTTAAAAGTAGATAAACATAAAATAATTGCATTAGTTGACATTTAAAGTAGCAATGGCTCCCGGAGGCAGTGCTTGCAAAGAAGTTGTTGAGTCTCATTCCCCTGTTGCAGATTATGACATCACTTCAACAAAAACTGAGAATAATACCACAACGATGAAAAATGCTGTTAGTTTTGTTGGAAAACATGGAATTCATTCAAACAACGGTGTTTACGAGCTCCTTGAGTGCCCTGTATGTACAAATTTGATGTATCCACCAATTCACCAGGTGTGTTCTCCATGCATGCACTTATCCCGGTTCTCCCATAAAGATATAGTTCTGTGGTAGCATTTTGTGTTTTACCCCTCTTTTCATTGTGTTTCCTATTACTGAATTTTCTTGATTACATCATTGCATGAAGGCTACATGCGTGGCTTTGTATGCATGTAGGGAACTAAGTGATGGCATCTGCATGCTGGGGTGAAAATGGTAACGAAAAACTTGCTATGATGCCTTATTTAGTTAGTTGTTGGTGTATGTACTGTGTGAAGTGATGGCATCTGTATGCATTTTGACTGTTGCATTGAAAATTTGTTTCGCTTCTTTCCTTTTTTTTCTCTGTGAAAGCGACTCGGTTACTCAAAATTTTGATACAATGCATTCAATCTTCTATTTCAGTGCCCAAATGGACACACTTTGTGTTCCAACTGCAAGATTAGAGTGCACAACTGTTGCCCGACATGCCGCTATGATCTTGGAAATATAAGGTGCTTAGCTTTAGAGAAAGTTGCAGAATCGTTGGAACTCCCTTGTAAATTCCAGAATCTAGGTTGCCACGATATCTTCCCCTATTACAGCAAGCTTAAGCATGAGCAACACTGTCGGTTCCGTCCCTACAATTGCCCTTATGCTGGGTCTGAGTGCTCCATCACCGGTGACATCCCTACCCTCGTTGCTCATCTCAAGGATGATCACAAGGTTGACATGCATGATGGATGCACCTTCAACCATCGATATGTCAAATCAAATCCACACGAAGTTGAAAACGCCACATGGATGCTCACTGTAAGTTCATTTTGTGCCACAGTACATATAAATCAAGTGTTCTATGCTTCACTGGTAGCAGTTTGTTTGACATTTCCTTTTTCAAATCCAAATATTTTGAGCAGGTTTTCAATTGTTTCGGAAGACAGTTCTGCTTGCATTTCGAGGCTTTCCAGCTTGGGATGGCACCTGTGTATATGGCGTTTTTACGTTTTATGGGCGATGATAATGAAGCTAAAAAGTTCAGTTACAGTCTTGAAGTCGGTGCCAACGGTCGTAAGCTAATATGGCAAGGGATTCCCAGGAGCATCCGTGACAGCCATAGGAAAGTTCGTGACAGTCAGGATGGACTGGTGATCCAAAGGAACCTAGCCCTATACTTTTCGGGCGGTGATAGGCAAGAGCTGAAGTTGAGGGTAACCGGCCGTATATGGAAAGAAGAATGATACTAAAACGAACAATGGCGAATCGAGGTGATTTCTTGTACAGTTTCATAAATTTTGATTGTTGTATTTGTTACTGGGATATGTCCACTCTAATCCCTCCACGGCCGCCGCCACCTTCTGCCGAATGTTTTTGTAGAAATTGATATATATGAGTATACTTGGAATTTGTATCCTTAGACCTCTTTTTTGTTGGCATCCTTGTGATGCAATCGAAGTTGGCTTGCTCCATGAAACCAGGTTCGTTATTATTATTATTCACCTACATTTTCCTCATTTTCTCTCAAATGCTGTAAAACTGTGACAGTGGAGAAGACATTAGACATGGTCTGGTCTAGTTTCACAACTGGAACAACAACATTTAATTGGAAAAGAACAGAAGGGGAGACAGTTTAGGGGAAAATGGTGATTTCTAGTGCTGCATTGTTCTGTTCTGATGAATCTGTAAGAATACTAATACAATGCTGGTTTTCAAAACATTAGTAGGAAACACCCATTTGAATAATTAATTTATTTTGCTAAAATAAAATTTTAGACTGAATTTAAAAAATATATAAATAGTATGAATTAAATATGTAATTATATTTTCAAAATAAATTCATTTTTTAAAAGAATAAAAAAGGGTTTGAGTTGCTCCAGAACAAAATATCATTAATATTGAAGATGTAATAAAATAATAATTTCTGGGGCGTTTTTAATCAGAAAAATCCAAGGGGAATCTTCATATCATCAATTTTTGCTCAACTTCTTACTTTTCTTTTTCTATAGTTCTGTTAGGCTTTGAAGTTTGAAATTTTTATTTTACATGTAAATAAAACACGTAATTTAACTCGATTATAACTAAAACTTATTTAGTTTTAGGTTAAAAGTATGTTTTGAATTATTTTAATTAATTTAAACACCCACCCATTAAGTCAAGGGTATGTTTTAAATTAATTAACTTTTAAAAGCCTAAAATCTAGATAATGGATTAAAATTAAATTGAATAAAAAAAACAGTGCTGGAATTTAGATAATGTATGATAAAATGGGCTAAAATAACAAAGAAAAAAGAAAAAAGGGCTAACCAGGGGATTACACCACTGGACTGGACCAAATTAAAAAAAAAAATTACATTAGAAGGATTCCGGGAGTAATAAAACCATTTAAAAAACCGCATTAAATCTAAAAAAGGAAGAGATTGAAATCAATGTTAAGAGAACGGGGACTACGACCGTGATTTCAAACAACGGAAGAGCTTAGGGGCTATTTCAGAAATGTGAAAGGGTTTAAAACGGTATTAATCCATTTTTATTTCTGAAAACGGCTACCCTTCCCCCCCCCCCAAAAAAAAAAAAAATCTCTCATTTCTGAAATAAACAACCAAATACCTGATCAAAAACAAGACACAACGAGTGTTTTTTATGTTTATCATGAACATTTGAGTATAAACTTAAAAATCACTTTCGAATTTAAAATTTATCGTAGTCCTCATCGAACTTTGTTGTCTCGATTATCGTAAATTATTACAGACGGTCATTCGTCGATATTGATAAACATCGAAAAATCTCCCTAAACTTCCGGGTTTTTTTAGAACCAGATTTAGTTTTTGTAAAAAAGAATTAAAGTTACATATCCTTAATTGGTTCACCATATATGAGCTCAAAAAGTTCAAAAGCTTATCACTAGATGAAAGTTCAAATAACTCCTCGAACGAGCAAAAACGGAGACGACACAAAGATAAAAAAAAAAAAAACTTAATTCCAATATGCCATACATCGAAAAATTGATTTCTTATCGAATTTTCAAAATACATTACATTGCTTTAAGGTTCTCTTTATATAATCTAATATTATAAGATATAGAAAAGGAAGAAATGTAATTAGAAAATCTCTTATGGTTGCTTCTAGAAGTTAATCTAACATTCTTCTGATCCGAATATGATTTTTTAAATTCGTCATATCTTTCAAATTGAGTTTAGGACATTATCATATTCTCATTTGTTTTTATTTTTATTTTTATGTTTATATTTGGACGAGTTATTTTCAGACACAAAATAATTTCCTTGAGATAATTCGAGTCGAGTAAAGTTTGTAAAAATTCTTTGATTATAGTGTAATATAATTTCCAATGAAGAATGAGATTAATGGCTCTAACAAAAAGGATGAAAAATACAAGGAAAAGGTCAAGATGTTTAAGGACATCATAAATGAGAATCTGCTGACTACACAAAAACAAATAAAACTTACAGGGAAAAGAGTGACCCTGTTATTGAAATCAGCTCGAACTCGATTGAGTACTATCATAAATGCTTGAGCTTTAATTGAAGTAGAATTAAACTATTTATTTTGGTTCGATTAAATTCATTTACATGTTCCAAATATACAAATTATTATATTTAAATAAAAAGGTTCTATTAGACTAGTAAACTATTAAATCGAATATTAAAATACTTAAATCTAACTCACTCAATAGAATTAATTGTTCTAACTCAATTTAATAATATTCGAATCAAGTTAGATTATTTTAGTCGCATTTGAATAGTTTGTGAGCACAAATATCTTGTCTACATCTTATTCGAATAGTTGTGTGTTTCTCCCTTTGTTTTCTTAAAACTTTCAGCGGTTTCGTAATATTTCGAGAGAACACAAAACGAAGCAGTTGGGTAAAGCAATAATAAAAACAAACACCTAAGGAAAGTCTAAATAAAAAACCAATAGGAGATGAGAGAATGGCATGGCAAAACAACATAGACATAAAAAGAAGAGTAAATTTTCGATACATAAATCGTGTAAAATAATTTTTGTACGTATATTTATATTTTAAAATTTAAATTTTAAATTTTAAACCCTAAATTTTAAAAAGTAAACCCTAAAATTTAAATATTTAAGCTAAATTTATAATTTCAAAACTAAAAAAGAATCGTATAAACTAAAATTTATACGACTTGTATATCGATTTTTTTTACTAGAATAACTGTTATTATTTCATCTAATTTGTTTGATTCTGTAGCTTAGTGCTTCACCACTCAAAATTTTAAACCTTTCCATGTATGAGTATCTGCCCTTCGCCTTGATTTTCCCATTTCTAATTAATGATTTTTGTGTTTCTTTGACGCAAATCATTAATATTTCTAGAGGGTGCAGACTGCAGATCACTCCTCTTGCTCTATATATACTTTGCTTTGCGGCCTGCCTTCTCTCGGTATACATTTCTCAACCTACTGAAAAACCCACCGCTGCCAAGGATGGTGCAACCAGGAGAGACGGACTCCAATGGGAAGTTTTCCCTTGGTTACGATTCATCGGAGCAGAGGATCGAATACCAGTGTCCTACCTGTTTAAAAATCTTTTACTCCACAACTGCCTTATGTGGCCACCAAAACGTCCATCGTCTCGTCAAAGAACCCATGAAAATGTCACCGGTTCTAGCAGCTGTGCTGAATAACCCTCCGCCTCCTTTTAATAAGCCGTTTTTGTTTCCCCCGAGGCCAAGACTCAGTCCCGGAGCTGGAGGAGCTAGTAGAGCTGCCAGGGAGCCTAACCCTAACCAGCTTCAGGACAAAGTCATGGGAAAGACCACCCCAGAAGGGGATGGTTTTCTGAGGCGGCTTCTTGGAAACATGCCTCGGTTTTCTCACCCTATCAAAACGGTGGTGCCGGAGAACCTCCACACCCAGAGTCTGACCAAGGATCTGCTGGGCGAGTGGATGCCGTTAACTGGGTTTGGAGACGAGGGTGAGCTGGGAACATCCTCGGGAAAAATGCTATCTCTTGCCGATACAAGGAATTATACGATGGAAAACGAAAGGGGAAGGAAAAGGGAAAGGGAAGCTGATGTTGAGCCTGAGGCTGAGCTCGATCTGGAGCTCAATTTAAGGACAAGGACAAGCAAAAAAGCTGAGCATGTGGACTTGGAGCTGAAGCTAGGGCGTTGAGGGAAGAACAAGAAGCTGTAACTGGCTAACTGCAATAGTTTGTCTGTGTCCTCTCCATGGTTTTGCCATGGAGTCTGTTTCTATATGTCAGATAAAATGTTGTCAGCTCTACTTAGAAATAAAAGAAGAAGCTGGTGTAGTAACCAACCTATGTCTGGTCGTGTCCTTTCCTTTTGTGCTGTTACATATATGTATGGTTAGGGTTTCTATTGTCGTGTCCTTTCCTTTGTGCTGAATGTGTCAACTGAACTAGTGAAATGAACCAGAAATGTTTTCTGTATCTCCTTTCCTTTGTGCTGAATGTGTCAACTGAACTTGTGAGCTGTGAATTTCCTCTTCATCACTTGCTTAAAAGTATTCTTACAACATTCAACAAATTACTCCAATAGAGGTTCTAATTTTAGAACAAAAATCATCAGATCCCAAATCATGTCTCTTTTTATGTTCTACCCAAAAAATCTTAAAACTCTTTCCAGTAAACGTATAAAGAGTTTCCTAATATTTGTTCATAAATATATTTATAATAGAAAGCACAAAATGTGAAGTTTCTTAATATATTTTCGATAAACCTTTGGATTATTTTAAAAAATCTAATACTCCCCCTATCCCCCAATATAAAGATCAATAAATAAAAAGCACAAATTAATTCAACCGTTATAATAAAACACGTGTAAGTCGATAAACTCTTTACAACTTATAATATTTATACATACAAAAAACGACAAATTAATTTAATTATACAACAAAACAGATACGAGTTGTTAAAACTCGTTACAAGATACTACAAAATGTGAAGATTCATAAGTATAATAACCGTTAAATTATTCAATCATAAACAATGAACCACATGTAAGTTGTTAAGCTCGTTACAACTTATCATCGTATTCATAAATATAAAAGCGACAGATACGAAAACGATAAATTAATTAAATAATATCTAAAGAACATATGTAAGTTACCACTATTGATACTCATAAATATAAACACATTAATAAATATAATAAACAACAAATGTTCGATAATATATTTAATTTATTGTTAAACCTTTGTTATTAATAATGATAATAGCTTTTGATAATGTTTTTTTACAAAGACCTATGGGTATGTTTGCTAGCTTAGTGTTAACATTATTTTATGAAATATCTAAAAATTCTATATATAATTTATCATTTTTAAAATAAAATTAAAATTTATAGGTTAAATTTTAATTTAAAATATTATTATTTTCTCCTTCCTCTGCGAACCTTAATTCATCCCCCCAAAAATTTCTCAATTTATCATAGTTTTGTAGCGTGATATAGTTGTGGTGCAGTTGTGGTGTATCGTCAATTAAAAATGTTATAAAACATAAAATTTAAAATCAAATATGTTATATTTTTTATAATATTTTAAGTTAGTAGTTTTATTGTCGAATTCTATAATCATGTATATATTATAACACGGAAATACTATTTTATTGAACAATCATTAATAGCTTTATAGGTAATCAGGTTAATTAATGTTCAATCAAATTAGAAAAGGAAGGAAAGAAAAACTTATAATTGTTCTCTATTGTCGTTCGTTCTGTTGTTATTTACTTCTTTCTTCAGTTTGTTGTTATTCGTCCTTGATGATATGAGGCTAGATCAAGATAAACCAGAAAACTCTCTTTTTACTCGTGAAAAAACAGAAGAAAACGTTCGTCTGATAAAGACGTGAGTAATTTTTTAAAAACGGCTCATTTTTCTCTTTTATTTAATTTATTTTAGGTAATGATCAGTTTGACCCTTTAATTTTTCACAAATTTTATATTGACCCTTTAATTTTTAATTTTAACAAGGAACGAAGAGAAAAAAAATTTCACCCTCATTTTTGATCTCTAATCACCGTCAATCATTACTACGGGAATATATATCGAAATCATCGATTTTAAATTATATGAACTATAATTTTTATCATTAAAATTCTATCAAGTGTTACAACAGTATCGATAGTTAAATAATACCGGTTTTAATACTTATAAAAACCTAAAATATTATCAAAAATGATAAATATCGATATTCGTAACTAAATTTCGGTGCTTAACTATCGACTTAATATTTATAGTTGGTGTCGTATCGTAACCACACTACAATTATACCAGTTTTTGCCATGCAACTCCGTCCCTCTTGGTGCGAATTTCAGACCAAATAAGTGAAGGGTCAAGTCCTGCACTTGAGGAAAGACATAAGATTTCACCCAAAGGGATCCTAAAACATTTTCAATAAAAATGGTAAAAACATATCTTTTTATGTTTTTAAAATTTTACCTAATGATGGAACGGTAATATTTTTAATAATTTTTAAATAAAAGAATTTATAACTAAAATCAAATTAATTCAAATATATAAACATAGAGGACTAGGAAAAGTTAGTTTACATTTCTTATAATCATCATGTGAATAATTAACAGCAAAATCAATGAATTTTTAGGACGGATTGAACATTTTGTTTACCAAATATATAGGGACCAGTTTGCCCATATTTTTAATAGAGGAACACAAATGCAAAATTTAGGGTAAACTACATGTGTGACCACTGAACTATGAGATATATCCTATTTTGACCATCTAACTAAAAAATTAAAAATAACACCACTGAATTTTTAAATTGATCCGAATCAAACCGATTAATTAATTTTATAAAATTATATTAAAATTAAGACTAAACTGATATATTAGATAAATAACAAATCCAAATTTATAATTATACAAATTTCTATTAATTATCACATATGTTTTTAGATTTTAACATCCGGTGGTTTGATTAGGACCAATTTTAAAAGTTTAGTGATATAATTTTCAGTTTTTTTTTAGTTGGACGATCAAAATAAGATATTCCCATAATTGGGTGGTCACACAAGTAGTTTACCTTTTTAAATATAAGACAAAGATGGCTCTGGTCCATTGTTTAATGGGTTTATCGGCCCAATTTCAAGTCTTCGGGGTGAAAATAAAGCCCAAATTTGTACTTTGTATTTTGTAATGATTTAATTTTAAAGCAAATTCAAGCAATGTTTTATGAGGGTAAACTACACAAATGATCACTAATGTTTGTGTTTGTTTTGTTTTTCAGCATTAACTTGTAAAAATTTACTTAAATATCACTAACGTTTTTGATTTGTAACAAAGTAGTCACTCTGCTTCCAACTCTCGTTAAATTGATGTAGCACATTAATAAAAATTCAATATCTAACTAGTCCATAAATTATTGGTAAAACATCATTTTTGTCCTTTAATGATCGTTTCATATATAATTTGCCCCCTAAATATTTATTTTTTTAACTATGGTTCTTAAATGCTGAAAAATATAACATTTCAAAAAAAATGTAAATATCATTTTTAATAATTTAGAATTAATTTTTAAATTAAAAAAATAAATCACATCCAAAATTTTGTAAGATTTTACACAATGGTAGATAATACGCTGATCCTGCTTGGCAATTAACGAATAATTGATAGAAAAATTGTATTAGTGGATAGTTGATAACTGATTGTATTAGTTGATTTGATTGTCATATTTAATAATATTTAATAAAATCAATTGATAGTTCTGTAATTATGTAAAAAAGCAAAATCATGATGTTGGGTTGAGAGAAAAAATTATATTATGGGTAAGCCACACCACATGTATATGAGACCAACCATTAAAAATTATATATAATCATCATTTTTTCATGTCATATATTTTCTAAAGTAAATCTACACTCATATTAATTGTTAATTTATTTTAAAAACAGTTTTTTCAAGTGAAGATTTATTTTGAAAAATATATGACATGAAAAAAAATGATGATTGAATGATTTTTAGTAGTTGGTCTCATGGATGACATGATGAAACTTACCCATAATATAATTTCTCGATCAAGAGAGTTTTCTTATATTGAATCTCTATAAAATTAAATTTAAATTAATTAATTAATAAGTCAAATATCAATGATTAAAAAACCCTGTGATTGAGCTATTGAGATCTGAATATCTATGGTGGGCATAGAATCGTGAAACCTGAAACCATACCTTGTTTTAGGACCACTTAAGGTCGTGTTGTCCCAAGGGAATTCAGTACTTTAACCCCGCTTAACCTGTAACTCACACTTTATTTCAATGATCATGGACCTGCAGGCTGAAACTCAAACTAGAAACAGCAAAATATCAATTCAACACAATACACACACAACTTGAATATTTGTTCGTATAAATTTTTAATCTTTTAACAATGCACACACAACTTGTAAATAAAACGAATTAAATCTGAATCTATTATAATAAATGTCCTTTCTCTTGTACTGTAATACAAACAATTTGAATATAAGGAATAGAAGTTAAAATTTACCTTTTTAAATTTTTTTTAGTAAAATTAGAAATTGATACAAATAATAAAGTATTTGATATTATTTAAACATGTTTTGAATTTAAAGTTTTATATGTCGATAATGTTTAAAAGTATTTAAATATATATATTTAATGTTGGATAAAAATAGCTTTAAAAACCTATTTAAAGGATTTTTTTTCTTCATGTTGAATGTGGTGAGACGACTCTTTCACATGTATGGTCGTGGTCACCTAGTCAACTTGAACTTGTGGTAACATGTGTTTTTAAGATAACCTTATTATTGTGAGGTTGTATTTTTGTGGAAAGCTCTTAATTATTTTATCAATTTAATTTTAGGTGATTTATAAACCTGATAAAATAATTTACGTAAATAAGAAAGATTAACCATTTTCTATGATCCAACGTTTTTTTTAGTACACTTATTATATTATTGAGGAAAAAGTCTCTCTATGTATTTTGTATACACAGAGACGATTTCAGTTGATGAAAGGACTCGATCGGGTTCGAGTTTAGTTAGATTTTTATTGATGATAAAATTAGATTATATTTAAATTTAAGATAAAAATTCAACATGATTTGAGATTAATAATATAATTTTTTTTTAACATTTTAGGTATATTTGTAATATTATCATATTTCTATATATTTTTTATAATTAAGTCTTTAAAATTATTTTTTATTTATATTTAGTTCTTAAAATTAATATTTTTATAATTAAGTTTTATAAAATTATTTTTTTTATAATAGGACCCTAAAATTGATTTTTTTTATATAAAATGAGTTGATGTTGGGTTTAGAATACTTATTTTTGGATCGAGTTACATCAGATTTTTTTAAAAAATAAAGTTGGATTGGGTTTGAGTTTAGAATAATTATTTTTTTGATCATGTTTAAGATAATTTAAGATTTATTTACTTATCTAAAAAATCAATTACTCATTATCACTATATATATTAGTTTCGGATATGTTCCTAATACTTAAACAATTAATCTCGCTATTATTCTTCTCGATTTTTTTTTCAAAATTATGTTTTTGGTTTTTAAAATAAATCTTTCGCCTTTCTGTGGGAATATTAACAGTGCTCAGAGTATTTAAATGTCTACCTTTTCCCTTCGAAGTTAAATGTGGTGAGACGACTCTCTTGTATACGTATGTGGCTGCCGCCATTGTATGATTGACTCGTGGTCGTGAAAACACGTATTTTTAACATGTTTAATTTTATTTTTTGAATTTTTAATTTTTTATAAAATTGTGAAAGATTTTATCTTGGGTTTTTTTAAAACTGTTTTATCACTCCTTAATTATCGTAACTAATATTGTAATTGCTGAAAGATTATTAGGTGAACTTTGTTTTCCACGTCATCCATGGTCCATGTAATCAGAATCGTTGATCTTTAAATAACCACCTAATAACTATCCACCCACTAAATACATGTAGGAAAGAGATGATGATTCACCTAGAAAAAAATTGAGATCAACGATCCCTGTTAATTGGGATTATAGATGACGTGGTGAATAGGGTTCACCTAATAATTTTTTCGTAATTGCTTGAATCTGTCTAGCTCGAGAACCTGGGCAGGCGTTCCTTGTTACTGTTAATTATCTATTTCACTTTTGCTTCATGTAATGAACCTGTACCGTTTTGTGACTTTGTTGAAGCAGTTACAACACAGGAATTATTACAATATTAAAATGATGATGAGTTGTGTGCTCCACTATGAAGTTCATGTGTTCGATAAATCAATGTCTACTTGTGTTACAACTGTGTCTGGTGTCAAGGTTTGGTCCCCATACATCTGGATTGGATATTTTCAAGGGATTTTGGGCCCATTAGTTACTCAGGTTTAGATCACTAGAACAAGTACTGAAAACAAAAGTTCTTCTTTATCATTGATAATCATATAAATTGAAAATTTTAAGAGAGTTAAAAGTCTTAGTTACTATTCAAATAAATTAAAATATTTAAAACGAAAATACCAAATAATGAAAATATTTATACATGTTATTTTCATGATTTTATGGTAAAAGACTTTCATTAAAAACATCAAAGAGCGTGGGATCTGAAACTGGTAGTTGTAAGTTAAGGAGGTTCACATGTCTCTCCCATTTACTTCATTTTGATGAATCTTTGGTCCACTGCTTTCGTTCATGATGCGGACTCAGAAAATGATTCAACCTAAATTGTGTTCCATTTACTAATGTTCTTGTGGTTAAAAGTGTCTGAGAATTTCTTTGTTATTTATTTCTCTAAAAAAAGTGTCTGAAAAAAATACTAGAAAAAAAAAAAACAATTGAGGACGCATTTGGACATATAAAATTTTTTTTATCCCTTAATCATGCTCCTTTTTATGTCAATTATTAAAAGTACTCAAAAATTAAATTCTAAATCTTAACCCGAACTTTTACATCTTAAACCCTGAACTCTATAACCTAAAAATACATCATGTACACCTAATTCTTTAAATTCTAACCTTAAAACATACCCTAAATCCTAAACTTTAAACCCTAACTTTAAAACATACCCTAAACCCTAAATTAACTATTTTAAAGTAAGGACACCAAAGAAGGGATTATTAGGGGTAAACAATTTTCATCCTTGTCTCATAGGCATCAAAGAAGATTTAAAGGTAACTCATAATTCATCTACTTCAATTTTATATATATTTAATGAATTATAAGATACATATGATGATTTAATTTTAAAATTTAAAAATCATATTTTGAAAAACAAAAAAAAAAAAAAAATTAAAAGTTAAAAGTTAAAATATATTTGATTTCTAAAACAAAAGATGAATTTGAAGCAAAACTCAATTAGTTAAAAAATAATTTTGACGAGAAATGAATGATCTTAAAAAAATAATTACAAAAATTTTAAAAAAATGGAAAATGTTCAAAATTTTATCAAATAATATCTACTTTGGGTCCTACTGGGGACTTATTTTTTCAAGACTCTGAGGTTTTTCTTATTTTTTTTCTTTGTAAAAGAGTGTTTTTAAAATTTTAAGGTATAAATCTTAATTGTAAGATTATCTCTTTAAATCTGAAAAAAAAAACAAATTAGTAAATTTGTGAAAAATATTTAGCGTGATTAGTTAAAATAGTAAAAATAAACTTTGTATAGAAAGTTAAAAGCATTATAATTCATTGTATTTCATTTTTATTGCGTAGTTTTTATCTATCAAAGTAAAAATTCAATTTAATCTCTCTGATATATTCAATTGATTGTTCGATCTCTTTATGATATCTTTTCATTTTGTAGTAATAGATTTATCCTAGATAAAAAAAACTCTAAAAAATTCCTCATATAATTTATTTTATTATGTATTCTCCCTCTTTTCCACCCATTTCTTTCGCTCAGAGATTCATAGTCTTGTTGTCAATATTTGGCTCCTATGTCTTTCAGTTCATGAGCCATTTCAAGTAAACCAGGATACTGGCCTCACTTCCAAACTTACCTTCTTTTTTCCATATAATTTACCTCAAAGAAACATTTTTTTTATTGAATTTTCTCGAGAAACTCCCCACAGGTTAATCCCTTAACTCTTTTAAGTATTTTTAATAAATCTGAGCTTTACTTGCAAACTCACCCCAAAGTCATCAAGTATATTCTAGGTTTTGGTGTATCCAAACAAAGCCTAGTGAATAATGATTAGGGTATTGATGAAGCAAAGAAGGCTTTAGTTTTAAAAGCATGAGGTCTCTCCATCGAGGATCTGGTCCACATAAGGGAACATGTTAGATTTTGCAGGAGAAAGAGAAGTGGGAAAGACAGGTTTCATTCAAGCCACCTAATGGGAAAGAGAGAGATGAGGGAACTAGGAGATGGTGACCTTTCCCTTATGTGCCCACACCAGACAAATCAACGCTCGTCTTCACTCGAGAGAGAGAGAGAAAGAAAAAGTTTTCTTAGCCCCCACCTCCATAACCATAACCCTAAACCAAAGCCAAAAAGATAAAATGAAATACCTTGTTCTTTACTACTTGTAGAGAATTAGGGTTTCCTTGGATGGTGACCCTTTTGTTTTGTGGATTATTATCTCACTCTTTCCATGCCATGTGGTCTCACATGTCATTTGCTTCAAACATCAATATTTTCTTATTTTCATTTAAAAAAAATCTACAAATTTAAATTTTTATCAAGTTTTCTCAATTTGATGTATCTAGGATATAATATTCTAAATATACTCTGAATAATTCTAAAATTCAATCTTACGTGGTAATCATTTTAAAATTTTGACAATCAGATTTCAAAGCTGTCACGTATTTCTTTTAGGCTATACACCGTAACTCTTAAGTTCTAAATCTTAAATAGTAATAAACTTTAAATCATATAATTTATTTACAAATCTTAAACATAATCACAAACGGTAAAACCCTAATTTTTAAACCTTAAAATTTAAAACTTGTGAAAAACAAATTTTCATCTACATACTCCTTGGTCATGTTATTAAAATTTTAAAACTAACTACAAAGAGAGTATTAATTTCTTGTCATCCTTCAAACTTTTCCAATACTATTTTTATTATAAATTTTTGTTACTGCAGGTGGAGGGTGAGAACATAAATTGTCAAGATCTTAGGAGGTGGTGTGGCAGAACAACTTTCCAAAACAAACAAAAGATTTAAGTGAAAGGAAGCAAAGGTGGTACTTTGACAACCCAAACTGCCAAAGCCACTCTCATATCTGACCAGAAACTTGTGGCCTTCCTTGTCAGCCCTCACTCTCAGATCATTCATGCCCATCGCCATTGCCATTGCCATGGGTCATCTCCTCCTCTCTTTATAGGCCCCACCCTCAACCCCTTTGCCTTAGCTATCTTCTTCCCCTCCTTCTCTCCCCCTCAATCATTTCACCTCTCTCACACCCACCGCCCTCTCTTTG
This sequence comes from Abelmoschus esculentus, assembly GCA_035048815.1. Lineage (NCBI taxonomy): Eukaryota > Viridiplantae > Streptophyta > Magnoliopsida > Malvales > Malvaceae > Abelmoschus > Abelmoschus esculentus. The sequence continues at coordinate 4,314,142 of JAUCBN010000039.1, forward strand.
TTTACCTCTTCTCTTCTTCATGGACAAGAATGAAAGGGAAACTCATGACTTTATGAACGTTGAATCGTTCTCTCAGTTGCCCTTTATCCGCCCCGCACCTATCAAAGAAAAGGGTACTCTTCGATTGTTCGGAAAAGAGTTTGGTGGTGCAGACTCCGGCTCAGGTGTGGCCAGTAACGAGTCAGACTCAGCTGGGAACAACGACGATACAAGCAAGGAGAACGAGAATGGAGAGAACAGCAGGAGGTTTGAGTGTCACTATTGTTGTAGGAACTTCCCGACTTCCCAAGCTTTGGGTGGTCACCAGAACGCCCACAAAAGGGAACGGCAACACGCAAAACGAGCTCATCTTCAGTCGGCAATGGTGCAAAGCTCTTTATCTGATGCTCACATCTACGGTCTCGTGAACTACAGGCTAGGCTCAGCTCCAACACCGGCTTTGGCGACTTACCCTTCGTGGAACAATAGCATTAGCAGTAGTAGCAGTAGGTTTTATGGGAACCAAACCTCTTTTTCTCAGACACCCATCAATGGCAGCCCACTGGGGTTATGGAGAATCCCTGCTACGGTTCAAAGTAACTCATCTAATTTCTACCGCGACCTTTCATCAGCATCATCGTCGCATCCGTCGCCATTTTTTGCTGCTGATGAATTGAGCCCATCGAAGGTTGGTGGTGGTGGTGGTTCAAGTTCCCAGAGTCCGTACGTTTATGAAACAAAGCCAAGCGTACAAGACCATGTGAGTTTGGATCTACACCTGTAGGCTGTAATAATTAATTTCCTAATAACCTTCGATTTAAACGAGAAAACACAACAAAATCTTTGTTGTGCAAAATGAGACGATTATATATAACTTCTAGCACACCAAGTCTCCACTTGTTCTTTCTTTCTTTCTCCTTCTGGTTTTTAACATCACGATTTTACTCTTTTTAGCATGATTTCATATGTAAATGTGATCATTAATCTCAAATCCATGAGCTAGTTTACAAGTGATATGAGCCTACTTCAATAAAAACAACAACCCTTTCCATATCTTCATTTGGTTTAGGAAATCTGCTGCTGTCATCCTTTAAGCTAAATGCTCATGTTTACAGTTGCGATCTATGTCCGTCTTCCCCGCTTCTGAAACTTCCACACGTGTGATGAATATTGTTTTTGAGGTGTCTATCAGTGAGAGGAGCACATGAACAACACTATAGCTAGCTACACACGTGTTCGTAAATCTATATGTTGTCTGTCTGCAAACAGGTGAAGAGCTTGATGGAAAGAAAAAGCAAAGGGTAGACGGTTAAGAACAAGGGTTTTCTTTTTCTTTTTTCCTGTTCATATGCCTCTTTCCTTGCGTTTTCAGGTGTAGGATAGCCATAGAACACTTGGTCGCCAAAATTTATAACAATGTTCATTTCCTTTTTCGTCCTGCAGATCGTATTTAATCAGAATGCAATATAATATTTATATTTAAATGAACAGAGAAAGAGAGAGATAATATTTTTTTTTTCTCTGTGGGAGTTTTATGTTTAATATATATGTTTCCAAATCAAACTTTAAATGATGTCTGGCGGTCGGCATGAATATTTGCGGTGGAACCTCCTGTGATTAGACCAGAAGCTGAGGGAACAATGGTGGCAGTTTTAAGACCACAGTTTAACTTACATATAATATGTATGTTTGAAATCAGCAAGTAATAAATAAAAAATGAATACGAAAACGAAATTGTTGTGATTTGAAATCTTCTCTGGTTGGGACCATTAATTTTGAAATGAAGAAAAGATTAAAGTGAGAGAGATGGCAATGGGGGACATAACATTCTTAAATAAAGCAAACTGATGAGTGGATTAATTGTCTGTTGCTAAGAAGGGTGATGGGTCAGACTCAGTTCATCTTTTTGGCCTTAAAACCTGCAAACAAATAATTCGTTTTCTTCTCCCTTTTGATTTCTGAGAGCAGTGATTTACACATCCAAAGCTTTCAAGGGTATTAAAATGGTAAATCCCAAAGCTTTCCCTTCGGAAAAAGGTTGGGGTGTCGTTTGTTTTGTTTTGTTTTGCAGTAAAGATATGAAGGGAAGGGAACAAAGGAACATGACAGTAGAGTCTCTGTCTCTGCCATCTTTATAATCTCTAACCTTTTCCTTTGTACCATGGCTGACTAGCTTTTATGCCTGAAATTACACACAGATAAAGGGAGTTAGGTTTTTTATGGCGGAAATCCAATGCTAATTTTGCTCTGGACTTTCAGACTTCGGAGACTCAAGTTCGAACAATATTATCCATAAAATATCTTATGAGGATATATAATTTTATATTTATCTGGTATGGTTATACTAAAACATAACCATTTCGGTTGTGTTTTGCCTGTTCTTCTGTTTCATGTTGGGATTTGTGTTTTGTCGAGAGAACAAGTGAAGCGGATTGTTCTTCTTCCTTTTGCCTTTGTGAGATTTTCTTTTAGTATTATAGATTTATGGATTTATAATGCATCTTGTTTTCGAACAGTATAGACACGTTGTTGACTAGCCACTTGCATGCTGTTCAGTAACAGTAAACCAGGTAGGGTTTGAAAACTTAAACAAAGGTTTCAATCAACATCCCATGCAACAATTAAACCGGACAGGGTTTATTAAAACTTCAAATCCATTATGTTACGTTGGGTGACCGTTCGATCGAGTCGAGTCAAAATATTTTGAGTTATTCGAGTTGGTGAATCTAATTTTATTATTCAAACTTTCATTCAAAAAAAATCAAGTTGAGTCGAGTTAAAAAAAATTCGAGTCGAATTTCGAGTTCTTTTAAAGATTTAATTATAATTATTTATTATGTTATAGTACGATTTCATTATAATTTAAACAATTTTCGCTAATTATATAAGCTATATATATATATATTTTCTCATGTGTAGCAATATTTCTCCATATTTTTTTTATCAAAATATATATACTTCTTTATGTGTAGCAATATTTTTTTTATATTTTTATATATCAATATATATATATATTATAAAAATTTGAGGGACTCGTCTCGAACTTAAAAAAATCTTTTAATTACTAAAAAATTTCGAGTTATTCGAATTTTTGTTTTACAACTCAAACTTTATTTAAATTTTTTTTGAGTTATTCGAGTTTATGAAATTTCGAATCGAATTATTTGATTTTTTAAGTCGAGTTTTACTCACCTCTACTAAGAATACCAATTAGATGCTAAATTTCACTTTATACCTATAACATTTCTTATATGTACTTGGATTTTTTAGCGTTGTTTCTTCGAACACAATTTAAATATATATTATAATTTATAAAAATATTTTAATATATATATATATAAAAATAAACAGAATGTGAAAAAATTAATCATTGAACTCACATCGAAAACAAAATAAAATCGTTGATTTTACCCAAAATTTACACAAAATTGTTGACTTTTCAATAGAATCTATTAGAATGCAATCAATTACATTCTTAAAAAATTAAACTTCATTAATTTAGGGTGTTTAATATAATTAAATTGTAAAATTATAAACCTTAGATCTTAAATTATAAATACTAAAATCATAAATCCTAAACCCATAAAACATGAAACTAGAGCTTGTCAATAAGATTGAAGTTTCAAGATGAATGATCTAGTTTAACAATAATATGATAATAATCGTTTTTTATTACAAGAAAATCACAACAATGTCATCTGTCCTAATAAAAGATTGCATATCAACCTCAACTAATTCCAGTGTTGAAGCAATTCCTAAAGTTGAGCTATGAACCCCTTTCAAGATACTATTTACTTCTACATGAAATGCTAGTTTTCTAGACACACTATTCCTACTCCCCATGTTCTTATTTGAACATATTAAAAATTCGATCCTTATTCGAGTACAAATTTAGGATTTATGTCTAAATCGATCATTTAATTGTTTAAAAAGATAATTTTAACGAGTTTAAGATTCGAATTTCAAAATATGCATTGTCAATGTCTACTAGAAGCTCTATTTCCAAACAGAATTTAGTGAGGACGTACATCCTTTTCAAACATATGATGGAAAGCTGTCCTAAAGGAATCGCATATCCTAATTATCACAATGTCTATGTTCTCTTATTTACTTGTATTTTTCTTATTTCTGGGAGCTTAAAAGGCTGATCTGACCTAACATGCTTTCAATTAACAGCAATTAAGTGCATTTTATGCGATGGAAACTGATCAAATGATTCGCAAAATTTGTAACTGAAGTCATCAACTTTATAGAAAGAACTATATGTAAAATTAGATACCTTCGTTTTTTAGGTATCATTAAAAATTTCCCTTAACCTAATTATTTTTTTAAGATTTTGATTTTATTATTTAAAAAATGGTTATTATATATATATAAATATAAATATAAACGTTCATCGTATTTATATATAGGGATGACAATAATATCTTTCTTCGATGAGTTCAGATCCAATTTAAAATGTTTGAGGGTAGTTTTTTAGTATTAAAATCAGGCTTTGGGGTCGGGTAGGGCAGGTGGATGATCAGTGTCGAGTTTAAAATTTAAAATAATTGACTTGAACCGATATATTTAATATATTTTTATATATTATATTTAATATTTTTATTTTTCGGATTGAGTCGAGTTTGATAGTTTTTTTTTATTAAAATTGTGAGAACGAGTTAGGTTAGATTATATTTTGTTTTTGTTATTTTGGGTCAGATTGAATCGAGTAGGAATATATGTTAAAAATCAGGACAGGACAGATACAAGTATATTAGTTTGTTTTTTTCGGAATATATTCAGATATTTAACATCATATCAAACTCGACCCACCACGTCTCGTTGTCATTCCTACTCGACTCATATATGATACTTGCCTTTAAAATCATATAACAAAATCATATCAAACCTTTGCAAGATGCAAATTTAATCCAAATGATTTAATTATACTTGAAAAAGACTATACCCAATGGAAGAAAAAGAACTATCTAAAAATTGTACTTTAAATTGAGTTTGTAAAGTTATTGAAGAAACCTCCATTTGTAAGCAAAAGAGGGTGTTAATTATTAATTAAGACATGAACAATAAACCAGATGCTAGAGCATTCACCACTATTTGTGGAAACCCTAAAAACTGTCCTAATAATGTGATTTAACAGATCTTTAAATAGACAAGGAAATGGTAGTATTGAAAAAGAAAGGTTAGAATAAAATTGTCCAGTGGGACATGATTCATTTCAATTTCAGTTCACAAATTTAGTACCTGTTAGGTGGAAGATCAGTTCTTTATCCACTAATTACGTCTTGTAATAAGACAATTATGAGATGGTAACCACTATTTCTTTTAAACCTATGCTTTTGTTTTTAATTCCAATCTAACTAACCTATGTACTATATATATGTGTACCAATGTTAGATTATCATCTATAAATGACAGGAAAATGCAGTTTTACATAATCCCATTTTGGAAAAGAGAAAATATTGCCATAGGAGCTATAACGAGTTGAGCCGAGTTCGAGCTTGGTTAGGTTCGAGCTCGGCTTGAAAACAATATTATAAAGCTTGATTCGAGCTCGAAGCTTGTCGGACTCAGCTCTGTTCGAAATGAATAATTTTATAATAACTTTTTTGTAAAGATAAAAACGAGTTCCAGTTAAAAAAATCCTTTCATAATCAATACCGAAACAATTTTATTATATTTATTTATTGTTTTTCTTGTACTAAAGAAATTACTTTTAGTATATATATAATTATTCTGAGCTTGTTCATGAGCTTTTTAAACCGAGCTTGAGTTGGTTCAGCTCGGCTTGTTAAGATTTTGACCCAAACTCGAGTCAAGCTTTAATCAAACCGAACCTGAATAACTCACAAGCCGATCTTACTCGTTATTAGCCCATATAGCCATCCCATTTTTACTTTTGTTTAGAAACACAATTGTTTGGAAGAGATTTAAACTTAATTAATTAGGACTTAATCAGTAGTATATGACCTCATTAGCTCAAGCACACTAAAGAAATTTAGTTATAATGTCCAGGTGAGTAAATATATTAAGCGTTTAAACATGTTATCGCATAATTTCAGATTTATTTATCCATCAAATTATTCGTTCGATTTGATAAATTCAATTCAAATTTCATTCATTAAATTATGGTTTGCATTAATTTGCATTATTTATATCGGATTTTATTATAAACCTTTTTTTTAGGGAAAATAGCAAAATACACCAAATTCAATGTGAAGTAACAAGTACCAAAAGGGAAATGATAAGAATTAAGGCATTTATGGTTGTATTAGGACACAACATTGATGATAGGATGCTTGGAAAGAAATTTCATAATATGTGTAATAAAGACATAGCAATTCACTCATACCCAGTAAATAAAAACTGTAAATTAATTCTCTACATAGGGTCCAAATTTATCTCAGTAACTTGGCTAGGGGTAACCTCATTGACCAAAACAGCATGGTACAAGGACCTTTATGTCCTAGTTTTGTGTTGGATTATACACTTAACTAACATTTAATAAAAGGGCAGATTGGACCACTAATTCAAAAATAAGGTGGAGCCTAGTTTCATTTCTTTTCTGAAATTAATGATCATATTTCTTTTTTCAATTAAATGAAATAATAAATTAAACGGTATTAAATTTTCATTCAATCGATTAATTAGATTATTATAATTAAAATAAAATTATTTTTTTAAGAAAATTAAAATTGTTTCTTTTAACAAATAATAATCAAAAGGTTATTATTTGATACACATAAAAAAAATTTCATTTACAGATTAAATTCAAGAGTTAGATAATTTAGAGTTTAGGGGTTTTATGATTAGAATTTAGGGTTTAGGTTATAAACCTACATCCTTAGTTGTACTATCTAAAATTCTAAACTCTAAATTTAACCATAAACCCTGAATTTTAGACCATTAAACTTTAAAAACTAAATTAAATACATAATTCCTAAATTTAACCCGTTTGTGATTTTTTTTCACCGTGAATATATCAAATAATTTCCCGTGGTCAATTTAGGTGAATAATAAAGTTAAAAAAATAATTAAGAAAATAAGTATATTTGAAAAATATTTGAGAGAATATGCCAAAATGAACATTGTTCTTTGGACCTTGTCACCTGTGAGTGGCGAGGTACATATACACCGTTGATTTCAATTCAATCCAACGGTCAACATAGACCTCGTCACTTACAGATGGCGAAATCCAAACAACACTGTAGATTTTGACTTATTTCCTCAATATTACCTTAAACTCACATATTTATCTAAATATAACCTTAAATATCATTATTCCCTTAAATTCCCGGATTCAACTACCCATTAACCATGCTTGTGATTCCTAGCTTTGAATGAGTCCATAAAGCAGTGTTACCATCACCCCCAACTATCAAGTGCCCCACCAGTAAATGCAAAAGATGTTAACATGTGCTGAAGGTAGAGTTGATGTACATGTCAAGGCATAACCAATAATAAAGACAATTGAGAGTACAGACATTATCATTTTGGACCACATCTCTTTTTTGATAGCTGTGGAGTTTAAGAAACATCGGCCCACAAACCTATAAAGGGTTGGGAACGAGGTTGACAGTGGAGGCAGTAAGTAGCCCACCTTATGCTAACATGCGCTGAGTAGGTGCCAAATCGATAACCTCACGCAACCGAGCCGAAAGCCAACGTCCGCAACACTTTAAGAGTCTGTAGCCATTGGGTGGAAGAGTTGGGGAGAGAAATACACACATACATGTAGGGTTAGCACTTAGCAGTCTTCATAAATGACACCAAAGGTGTTACGACATGTGGGAGGATCCAAAGACTTTGTTTGGCACAAGACAAAAAATTTCTACTATTTTATGGGGTTATTTGTAAATTATAACACTAAAAAATTAAATTTTAAGTTTTAAATCATAAACTTATTAAAGTATTTTTAAATTAAATCAAAAATTTTAATTTATTTTAAGTTAAAATGCATAGATAATATTAATACTTTACTTTTACTATTAATACACAATTTATCATATCGATATCTCATAATAATACCGAACAATGTTTTATAAGATTTTCAGTAGCCAATATTAATATTGATACTAAACTTCAATACCGATACTTAAGGGCTCATATTAATATTCAATATCGAGTATTGGTACGCCCAAACAATTTTTTACATAACGACTATTTTTAATTTTAACAGATACTGATACTCATATATCAGGTATTGATACACATTACACCAGAATAACAAATTTAATTAAAAATCAATTTTTTAATAACTCTAAATCAACCCTAAAGATCATAAACGACTTCTTTAGTGGTTGTAAATGATACCCTCAAACATCATTAGAAGATGATGAACAACAAGATTAAGATTCATGCAAAGAGAAACCAATCTTTGTATTTAGAGTTTTATTTTTGTAAAATACATTTGTGAACTTAATTATTATAATTTACTGAAGAATTTAAATTTGGATGAATGATTAATTTTATAAACATCACTTTGTAAATTTTTTTATTTGCTTTTTTTTTTTTTGTAGAAGGGGGTTTATTAAGATTTTGGGTATAAGTTTTAGAGTGTAAAGATTATCTTTTTAAACCCGAAAAAGGAAAAAAAATCATAATAAATTTAGAGAAATGCTTAGCAGGAAGCTAACGTAGTGGATATAAAAGTTGATTACAAGCTTAAACCACAATAAATCATAGTATAAATTTTAAATTTTCATAGCTTACACCTCTATTGCCTAAAAGCCAATGCACCCCTCCTCTTGTCACTTATTTGGTTGATCGATTAGAGCCTGTCAAACTATAACTCTTATTCTAAATTAGTGATTAAACTTTTAAATATTCTGATTTTAGCCTCAAATTATGATTTTTATTATAAATTAGTCCTAAACTTTAGAATATTCTATTTTTCATCCCTAAATTATTATCATCATTCTAAATTGGTCCTCAAACCTTTTTAATGTTCCAATTTTATCCTCAAATTATCATTTATATACATATGTGTATTTATAACTATTTTATTAACATAATATGATTAGTATATAATGATACTTTGAGGATAAAATTAGAGCATTCAAAAAATTTGAGGACCAATTATAATGAGAGTCATAGATTGAGTTTGAAATTGTAATGTTAAGAAGTTTTGGGATCAATTTAGAATGAATGTCGCAGTTTGAGGATGATATTGAAATTTTTAAGAGTTTAAAGACTAATTTAGAATAAATGTCATAACTTGAGGCCGCGTGAATCAATTAAACTCTTTTATTTATAATAGAAACAATAAAATCAAAAACTAACACGAGAGAAGACCTAGTTAATTGCCATCACTATGAATCACTCAAAAATAGGTTACAATTAAAAGCATGGACATTATAAGAAACCCTAAGTTGAGACAAGTCATTGAACCCTATCTGATGTACTTCCCCCAACCTGTTGCTTGGACATCAATATGTTTTACTGTACCCTTGGTAAGAGCAACTCTGAGTTGAATTAGAAGCATTGATAAGATGCACATAAAGTAACCCAATTGGCTTCCGGTTTCATTTATTATACAATCCGGACGATTTGTAAGCTTATGCCCATGCATCGTATATGAAGACCCGGTTACCTTCTTAAATTTAACCGTGGAAGTAGCTGCTCGAATCAATGCACAATGACAATTCGTATACATATATTTATTCGATTTTTAATTATTTTTTAACTATTTGTGTCATATGTTCATGTCTTGTTCATATTCGGAACATCTTTTGTACCGATTCTTACACAATTCATAGTTTAAGGGCTTTTACATGTAGACCACTAGAGATTTGAACCCTAATTTTTTTTCATCTCTCCACTGTGAAATTTCCCACCAATATGGCAACAGAACTTGGGGGGTCAAATGTGAGTTTGGCAGTATATACATGTTTTGTTATTACCAATATACCACAACAAGGCTCAATTGAAACCCTAAATTTGGTCTGTCTGTCTGTAGGCCAATTGTCTTATGTCTTGAGTGGGCCAATTCCCGGAAAGAAGTGATCCTACTTCCTTGTATTACGTTAGTGTTGAGAAAAAGAGAGAAATATGGCTGAAACCTGGTCTTTGAAGTTGTAAATGCAGTGCCCTAACCAGCAGCCCTTTAGTGTTGTCATGTCTGTTTCTTATCTTTGTTCCTATTTAGTCCATCTTCTTCCATTGTTGGAAACAAAATGGTTTTCTGAACATGAGGGTTGAGATGACAACTGAAATAACACCTCATGGCTGAAGACAAATACCCTTCATATGGAAGAAATGCTTGTCAGGAGAGTATAAATGGTGATGAAATTCAATCATCAGTGATAAGTTTAGTCATCTTGGCTTGGAAATTCTTTAGTGAATAAGGTCAATAGAGGTTAGACAAGAGGAAGACAGAAGATTTGGAACAGGGAGTGTTAAAGAAGTTGTATGTTCAGTCTCCAACAAGTTTGCCAAGTTAGATGCATATGCCACTGTTGAATTAATGAGAACAAACATGGTCTGTCTATTACTACTTCAGGGTGGAAACTCTAACCAGAGTAATTGGTCGGAAGCCAACTATAACATGGTCAGGGATAGTGGTAGCACTTAGCAGTAGCTGTTGAGTAGAAGAATAACATAAAACAAGGCTCAAGACAGACAAAAGAAAAGATGAAATAATATATATATATATATATATATATTTATAAATATTTTGAGATAAGTCCATATAAATTATTTTAAATTTGATTTTGATTTCAAACTAATATTTAAAAAAAAAGATTTATATGTTTGATCTGGTTAAAATCTCAAACTCAATTATATATATTAATTTTTTTGTTAATATATCAAGATAATTTAATGTGAATTACCTTAAATTTAATTATGATTCAAACTGATATTATATTTTTAATAAATATTTTAAATAATATTTATAAAGCTTAAGGGTATCATAAATACTTAAACTTTAAAAAAATTCAATTAAGCCCCTGAATTTTTTTTCATTCAATAAAATCTTTATACTCTATAATTTTATCAATTAAGCCCTTCGATCAACTTTAACCATCAATTTTTGATTGTTTCTTTAGATATTACTACCATGTGATACACTAAAGTTCTATCACGTGACATTTATAATTTTTTAGAAAATTAATTTTTATAAATTTTATAATTTTTTAGAATTTAAAAAAAAATCTGATAATGTCAAGTGACAAATTATAACATGACACGTTGCCTATTAGTCTAAAAAGATTATTAAATTTTACGGTCAACGTCATTAAAAAGAGTCAATTGATAAAATTTTAGAATATAAAAATCTAATTAATTGAAAAAAAAATTCAGAAACTTAATTAATTTTTTCTTTCAAAAATTTAAGGGTTTATAATACCCTTAAGTTTATTTATAATGATATATTATAAGATACGTTGATGATGCAGGGAGAGTATAAAGTCATTATGTTCATCATGTCCCACCATCCACGATAAATCTAATTCTTATTTTTATCTCATTTTTATAACCCATAAAATTTATAATTATCTTTACCCAATTAAATACGAGGGCGAACCCACTAACATTCCTTTACATTAACAACCATATATTGAGCCCCAGAGGCAATGCTATTATTGCGGATATGGTGTAACAAGTTTAAAGTGCGATTAAAAACTAATAAATTTTAAATTTTATCTAAAAATTTAAAATATTATATTTTTAGATATCGTTTTAGATAATTTTTTTCGTGATTTTTTTACAAAAATTGATTACAAAATAAATATAGATACTTTTTTTAAGAACTTAAAATATTATAAAATAATAAATATCGATACTTGTTTTATAAATATTGATACTTATAAAAAAATAGAGATGTCAATCGGGTGAAGCATAAATAAGAATTGTGGGAAAATGAATCAATGAATATGAGGAATAACTGAAATCTTTGTCTATGAGAATAGGGATGAAAATTTTTATCACCGAAACATAAATAAGGATGGGGACAAAAAATGTTGCATCAAAACATTTTCTTTAATAATTTAATATAAATTTTTAAGATCCACTAATTAATCAAATAATTAAATATATTCACTTTACCTTATATTATATGGGTTTATATCCCTACATTTATCTTAAAAATATAATATATCTTTATTTAATAAAAATACTAAAATTTTACAAATTTGTATTATCTGGGCCTTTGAGAACAATTTTTTCACTTATATAGTGAGCCCAGTCAATAAATACGCCCCAAGACTCAGTTTAAAATGATCTGTCTAAATGTGGGTCTATGTACATTTTAATTCGTTTATAAGGATGTTTTGAGATTGATTAATTTAGATAAATTTATGTACAGTTATAAATTATATCGTTTAAATTTATATTATTCGGAAGAAGAAAAAAACATTAATACAATATCACTGGGATTCATAATGTTTATATTCAAGGACATGGACAGGATCGAAATGGATCAAATTTATAAAATTTATTAAATATTTAAAATTAAATATTAGTGTCTAATTTATCTAATATTTAAATTTATAAAGATTTAATTGTTATTAGAAAAAAAAATTGAAAGAAACAGAATAAAGGGTCAAATTAAAATTTGAGACGATTCATAAAAAATTTTAAAAATTGATATTTAATATAAATTTTTAAAAATTCAAATTAACTAAATTATTTTTTTAAAGAAAATAGAAAACTTATTAAAATAATTTCAAATTATTATGCAAGTGTCAAAATTCTTTAATCCCTCGCTGTAATCCGTCCCTGTTTATATCGTTGAAAACTAAAAAAAGTTATGTACCTACCTCTAGACTTCTTTAGAAATAATCAGGATTTAAAATGTATTATCGATCATGTTTTCGATAGTATTGTGTTTCTCGCGATTACGAACATAATTGTTATTATTACAGTTGTTGCGGAGTTGCGATTGTGATTTTTTTTAAATTCGTACAACTTAATATGAAAGTTTTTGAAATGACGTTACAATAATGAAAATAACGATCATTATTGTAACGACCCGAGTTTTCGGTTTAGTGTGTTGGGTTAATCCGAGAGTGTGGGCTTCGGTTTTGGGCCCGAGTGGAGTGGTTTAGGCCTAGTTTGTCGGGTCTTGAGTGGTTGTGTTGGGCTTAAGTTTTGGGATGAGGGCACTTTGGTAATTGCCAAAATAAGTTGAATAGAGGGGTTTGGGGTGTTGTTTTCTGCAGAAGTGAGGTCATAGTGCAGGGGGTTTTCCTTTCTTCCATCATCTTCTTCATCCAAGTTTAAGGTGAAAGAAAAAGGTAAGATCTTGGAGAGATTGGTTTAAAATCTCGTTTTTAGGATGAAGAGGAAGTTGTAGAGTTGAGATGGATCTATAAAACAAAGTTTGGTTTGCCAAGTTTGGTGGAGGAAGAGGTTTTAGTGGGGGGTTTAAGTTGAGTTCGGGAATGGGTTTTGAGAGCTTAAAATCTGGGTTTTATGGTGTTTTAAGCCTTAGAATTCATCCCCTAAACGTTCCTAATAGTTGTTTATCTTTCTCTTGTAGAGAAAGAGGCTTGTGAGCCATCATCAAACTTGGGTAGAGGGAAAGCTTGAAGAGGAAGAAGAATGTCGTTTTTGTTGGTTGTCTGCAAGAGGTTGGTACTCCCAACTTTTCCAATCCTTATGCATTTCATGGTAGAACACATAGCATATAGAATCCATGTATGTATGCTTGTTTTGGCTTGGTTTGCTTGATGGGGTCTTTAATGGTAAAATCCGGATTTATATGTTTAATGGCTTGAAAATGATGCTCAATTATCTTAAACACTCTTAATAATGTGTAGGAACACTTTAGAACTGATTTGATCAAGTTCGGAATGAATCCTAGAAATTTTCTAAGTGCAGACCTGCATTTCGTGTAGGGGGTATCGGTACTCGGGCTATCGGTATCGATACCCATGAGTGAAATTTGGCTCTGTGGACAGGGGTATCGAACCATGGTTCGATACCGGGACCTCCAGTGGCATAATGGCATCGATTCCAGCATCGATGCTTGAGGGTCCCCTTTTGTTGACTTTGAAATTGGTCAAAGGGTATCGATACTGGTATCGATACCCATGGTTCGATGCCTTCTTTGGGTGGGTATCGAGGCAGGGTGGTTCGATACCCTACATAAGGGTATCGATACCCATGCAAGAACTTGCCAAGATAAGCTTCGTTTGAGGTCCGATAAGTGAAATAAAGGGTATATTGAATCTTATAAATAATGAAATGAATTGTTAACATGAATTTGATGATTATAATCCCGAAAGACTAAGTTATGTTAAGTCTTGATATGTTTGGTTGTGAGGATCCTAGGTGGATCGTTTGTGTTATCTGAGTCATTGTTTGATGGAAATCCGGATATCCATAAGTGTTGCAACACGTTGAAGGCCATTCGATGTAACATGCCGGATGATGTTTTGAAGACTTTTATTCCGAGTGTTGGGCGGCCTCACTCGAAGATGTTCGATGTAACATTCCGAGCATGGGGTTGGTTGGGCGGCCTCCACCCCTTTCCGAACGTTGGGCGGTCTCGTTCGAAGATGTTCGATGTAACATTCCGGGCATAGGATTTGAGGGCGGCCTCAATCTTGAGTGTAGGATCCCGATGCTGTGTGGACGCGGGCCTCACTCTTGTGTGTTATTTTGTGATGTGACATGTATATGCTGTGTGCGATATTATGCCTTGATTGTGCCATGTGGTAGGCAAGCATGCTAGATCATCATACCATGCACGATATTTTATATGTTATGTATTACTACTTATGATATGCATGATGTTGGCCGAGTTCGGCGTATCCACTGAGCTTTCGTAGCTCAGCGTTCGAAATATGTTTTCGTGCGTAGGTTAGGTGAAGTCGGTTCGTGGAGCACCATCAAGGTTCGGATTTCAGCATCGACCGTGTTGTCAGAGTACATGTATTAGATTTAGTGGGCTTCTACTATGTCGAACCCTATGTAATGTAACTCTGTTTATTTTAATTTGGGTCGAATGTTGTTAATGGTTTGTAATATTTTGGAGCTCCGTTTACTTTATACTATTTGGGCTTGTGTTTTTTTTTTTACTTAAATGGATTTTATGAAATCGTCTTTGGACTTGTAATTGATTTTATTTGATGGGCTTTGAAAAGAAATTTTGGAATACAGGTTTGAGCCGGAAGCCCAATGTGACATCCGAGTCGGGTGTTACAATTATCCATTAAATAATAATCGTTATTGATATGGATTTAAATCTCACCGTTATTTTTATTAGTAACAATTTTGAACGATATTATCATTAAATAGCAGCTGTTATAACGGTAACAGACCGTTCTTTTGAATCCCGAATATAATATAAGCAGGGGCGAAACTGTGTACAGTGTAGTTCCTCCCAAATTTTTTTGGTATAATTATATTTTTAGCCCCTTTTAGTTTAAATATTATTTAAATAAATTTTTTGTCCCTCCCAACTTTTAAATTTAAAGATTTAATAGACTCTTGCCCCTCCCAACTTTAAATCCTAACTCTGTCGCTGAATACAAATCCTAGTTGTACCTTGGGACTATTCATTTTTTAAACGTTTTTTCATTTGTTTTATTAACAATAATAACGTAACGTTATTAAAATATATTTATAATATATTTAGAAAATATAATATACTAATTCATTAAAATTTTATATAATCTAATAATAAAAAAATTATAAAATTAATATATTAATATATATTTTTTAAAATCTCTTTCTTAAACGTTACTACATTTTTATTATTATTACTTTTTATGATGAACGTTACTATATTTTAAAATTGATTAGTGCACAGTGCATTTTCATTTCAAAATCTCACCTCATTTAAATTTTGACTACCCCACCACATTGATGTTGCAGCATGACAGACCGTATAGATTTAAAAGACAAATTAAACCTTATTTTTGTTTTCTAAATATATTGTTTTTTATTAAATAAAAATGTATTATATTCTTATATTAAAATTTGAATTTATATAAAATAATATAAATATTTATAACCATTAAGTGATCCAGTGGATCTTTCTTAGAAATTATTGTTTCATTTACAGGTGAGTAAGAGTTTATATAAAAAATGTTTTTATTTATTTATCTTGATCTTTATTATTTTTTCAGTATCATATTTGAAAATAAAATACAATCTTTGAATTAGATTATTGAAGTATGATATTAATAATAATAACTTATTTAAAAGTGATTTTAAATTTAATGTATAAATATTTATAATTTATAATTATATGTAAATATATTTTTTTTCGATTTTTAAGATTTTACTTCGATTAATTTGGATCAATCCACGTTATATACTTGGTTTTGACTTATGTGTTTCAGTAAAAAAAATTTACATGCACAAAAAATCGATCTCAAAACTTTTTTTAAACAATATCAAATTACTTATCACTTGGGTTAACCCCGTTAGTATATTATATCATTAGATCATTATTGTATTTATATAAAAAATATGGTATATTTTATTTTTTTAAAAAAATTAAATTATATTATAACTTTTTTAAATTAATTAATAATAATTATAATAATATATATTTTAAAATATAATCTCTACTTGAGTACCATTTATTATAACCCATTACTCACTTACTCTGTCCAACTACACCAGCAGGCAGCCGAACAGCAATTATTAAAGCTTTCTTACAGAAATATTTTTATTCGTAGTTTTTTTAAAGTGTTAATATAATAATGACTTTAAACTATTCTTTTTCACTTTGGAAATAAACACAGTAAAATTAAAGAATATAATTGCCATCCATTCTTGTTTCCTCTATAATGGAGATGGATAGAGCTATAAGCTTTTTTTATATATATTCTATATTTTTATTGGTTTATATTTTAACTATGTGATTATTTTTTTTAATAATATTATTTCTTAGGTTTAGATTTGAATTGTTTTTTTAAATAATATATCTTATGGTTGTACCTCACTACTGTTATTTTTTCTTCTTTATTAAAATGTTAAAAAAATTATTTTACGACTCATATCTAACTTAATTACTCGATTTATAATGTACCAGGCTCAAATATTTAACTTTTTTTGAAGGATGTAATAATACTTATTACACTAGAACAACTAATTATCAGTTAAAAAAGCTAAGTTATTGGATTAAGGCTTAGCTTGGAAAGAGAATATACAAGCTTCTTGTAATAAATAACATAATTAATTCTGCTCTTAAAAACTGAAAAAGCAAATCAAAATGAAAGGTTTGAGTTAGACATAGTATTAAGGAAACATGCATTCATAGATTTATAACCATTAATACCTAAAATGAAGGGTTCTGTCAATGATAAATATAATAGATAATTAGTTTTTATTAGGGTTCATTCTTTTTTTATCTTCGATTATTATTATGTTTTTTAATATAAATTTTAACGAGATATATGAGAAACATTTCATTAATAAAAATCGTATGTTATTAGATAAAAAGTAGAAAAATGTTATATTTATTTTAAGATTTAAATTTTGAACTTTAATTTAAATTAATGTTCGTAATAAAGAGAATGCGATAGGAATTAATGAAAAATCAATAAACATAATGGTGGTCCAAAGCATAAGAATACAAAAGAGAGGAGCGATTGAAGGAAAGTAGTCCACAAAATCTAAAGCTATGGGCTATGGCTATTGTTCAACAGCAATCATGTCAATAATGGAACACATAGACGTTGTACTCCACGACAGCATCACCAGTTTTAAAATCGTATGCATGAGTCTTAGCCTGAGCATAGCCACGGGAAAACCGGAAAAGGCCGCTACCGCCGACGATAGGCATCTCCCTCACCGTGGAGAAGACGGTGTTGCGACCCAAAAGACTGAGGGAACTGCCGTTATACTTGCCTTCCATGAAGGCAAAGTTCATCACCATTAGTAAACCAACTTCGTGTTGAGCTGCGGATGCGTAAATCCCTTGCGCTTTTCCCACAAGTTTGGAGTTCCGCTCGGGTGTCTCCGTCAAAGGGTCATCAACCATCACCACAGCACCGAAGCCTGTCTCGGATTTGTTTGTCAAGGCGGCGCTGGCGACTAGGGTAGCTGTGGGATTGCGTCCGCTGACTATGTCGTGGAAGTAGAAGTGTAGGTGGCTGAGCTTCTCTCGCTTGAGGCCAAGCTTTTTGGGAGACAAAGTGTTGGAGAAGCCATTAGATTTTGCAGAGGCAAGACTGATTGAGAGGAAGAGAAGAGCAAAGAGGAAGAAGAAAGTGGAGGTTAATCGTTTTGAGAAGGTTTTAGGCATGCTGAAAATTAGAGTTTTTTTTTTTTTTTTCTTTTTTCTTTTCGGAATGATGCGTGAACTACATGTAGAACTAAAATTTGGGAACGGGAGCACCATATATTGAGTTAAAAGAGTAAAGTTATTATGTAATTTCTTATTTTTTATTGAAATATATTATGTAATTTCTTAAGTTATACAAAACAGGGATTAAAAAAATGATATATAATTATTATAACGGTCGTTATTTAACAGTAATATCATCGATCAAAACCGTTAATAGTATAAATAACAATAAGATTTGAAATTACACTAATAACAATCGATACGATCGCAAGTTAACGATTAAACGGTCAATAACATTGATAAAAGTGTGTTATTCCTGTTATTGTATTACACTAATAACAATCGATACGATCGCAATTTAACGATTAAACGGTCAATAACATTGATAAAAGTGTGTTATTCCTGTTATTGTATCATTATTTCAGAAACTCTGGAAAAAAAAATAAAAACAATCATTCAAATTTCATATTCAGAAGTTCAAAAATTCAAAAAAAATCATAAATAAATATATTATATTTATATCTATTATAATTTATAATAAATTATACGAGTTTAAAAAAATATGACCATAACTCTCGCAATAATAATCGTTATATATTTAATTGTAATAAATACAACATAATCGAAAACGCGATCGCGAGTGTGTTTTACGTCAAAGAAATTAATAAACATTTCTATATCTATATAAATATCTCTCGGTAAATTTGATTTATACAATCATTTAAATCAAATTGCTAACCTCCTTAGTCATTGGAGTTTGATCTATAAACGCCTTTTATATCTCTCATTTCAGACAAAACAACTTACAACGTTCCTTGCAAGGTTGAGTATGTAAACCAACAAAGAGTTGCCCTTCATGAATCCGACATCCCATGCTACTTCTATCTGCCAATCACCCGTATGTCTACTTAAGCCTCATAAAGAGAGAGAGAGGATACCCTGGTACCAGTCTCGAATAATTTACATTAAAAAAAGAGATTACGGGATTTCTTATCAGCATCACAAAACTTATACCCGGTATCAATAGTTATACCCATTCTTGAGAGTCTAGCCATAGATGTGTGTATACTGAGTAAAGCAAACCAAACTATGATGTCATGTTTAGGAATGTATTGAGAAAATAATAGCAATTTTTAAGAAAACCGTTATGACATATAAATTTTCGAATCAAATCAATAAATAATTAAATTAGATAATTTTAAACATTCACAATTTAATAAATACTGTAAATGTTTAGTCTGACGATGAAAAATGATAAGTCTACAAAATAATATAATAAACATTATGCCTAAAAAAAATAAAAAGAAAAACCTTAAGAACGAAAAAAAACACCATTTTTCGTCCCCAAATTGTAATGGCTTAGGTTTCCCTTCTATTAAAAGTAAAAATAAAAAAGGTTTAAAACGAGAAATTATATCATGGGTAAGTTTCACTATGTCATCCATAGACTAACCACTAAAATCATCCATTTCATCATTTTTTTCTATGTCATATTTTTCTAAGTGAATCCCCACTCATATTTACTGTTGATTCATTTTAAAAGCAATTTTTTCAAGTGAAGATTCACTTAAAAAAATATATGACATGAAAAAATTAATGAGATGGGTGATTTTTATTGGTTGGTTCCATGGACAGAAAGACTTACCCATAATATAATTTCTCGTTTAAAACAGACATTATGATACTGTTGAAATCAAAAATGATATTTTGGGCCTTGAAACTAAAATATGATGGGCTTAGAAGTTGGATGCCCCAAATAAGAACCAAAGCCAAACCCGACCCGCAAAAGGAAACCCTAAGGTGCATCTATATAAAGATCACATTAGGGGTTCTGCTGGTCGGGAATCCTCATCGCCACACTCTTTCTTCAAGCGGGCGAGAGAAAAAGGAAAAGATGCCAGCCGGTCACGGTGTCCGCGCTCGAACCAGGGATTCGTTCTCCAGACCCTTCAGGAAGAAGGGTTACATTCCCTTGTCCACTTACCTCAGGACCTACAAGATCGGCGACTATGTCGACGTCAAGGTGAACGGTGCCGTTCATAAGGGTATGCCCCACAAGTTCTACCACGGTCGCACTGGTCGGGTTTGGAATGTCACAAAACGCGCCATCGGTGTTGAAGTCAACAAACAGGTATGGCGATGAATTTGTTGTTTAAGATAATGGGTATCTTTTCTTTATATTGAGAAATGAAGTTCTTTCATTAAAGTTCTCTTTTTTATAGGTTTCAGTGTATGTAGTTTTGGGGGCTTTACATCCAACTGTGACTGATGTTTTAGTTGAATTGTTCTGTCTTACTGTGAATCTTTAGATTCATGTTTTAAATGTTGATTAAGGAATGTGGTCTTTTGGATTAAAAAATAGAATCTAAATCATGCTTCTGAGAATCTGGTTATTTTTGAGAATTTATGGTTAGATTTTTGCTTGCTTATACTAATCACTATACTTGTATTTAGCTGTATTGTTGCAGTAGTAAAGCATTTGTTCAATTTCAGGAGATATTGGATTGCTGATATTTTAAATTATTTGAATTTTACTCCTTGGATTAGCATAAATCCTATATTTAGATAGGATTACTTGGGCTTTGTTTGCTGTTGAAGTCCCAAACTTGGGTTTGGGGGGCAAACACCCATTTGCAGAAGCCAGATTTTCTGGCTGTTCCGAAAAGGCTGTTTGGAGTTGTTGAGGTGAATGCCCGTTTCCTACCACGACAACAAAAAACACAGCCTTACAATTAGTTTTCATTGTTTTGCTGAGTGGTCGATTTAATGATTCATCTATTGGAGATTGGAAACATGTGTAAATTGAATTACTTGATTCATTTATCAGGTTGGAAACAGGATTATCAGGAAGAGGATTCATGTGCGAGTCGAGCATGTTCAGCCTTCAAGGTGCACCGAGGAATTCAAGCTCAGGAAGTTGAAGAATGATCAACTCAAGGCCGAGGCTAAGGCAAAGGGTGAGGTCATTAGCACTAAGAGACAGCCAGAGGGCCCTAAGTCTGGTTTCATGGTTGAGGGTGCTACCCTTGAAACTGTTACGCCCATCCCCTATGATGTTGTTAATGACCTCAAGGGTGGTTACTAAATCTACTCCGGTTTTCTTGTTGTCTTGCTGTTTCGGATTTCTTTTTTGGCAGAACATAAGTTACCTGAATTAAACATTTGGAAGTACTGTTTAATTAGTATATTTTGAAGACTTAGTTTCTCCAGAGATTTTTATTTTTCAATTATTTTGGAGATTATGGTTTACTATGCAGAATGTTGTATTTGTTTATGTATTGTGTTTTAAGTTCCAAATTTTCAGTTTTAGGACTGGAGTGCTCGAACCAGGAAATATCATGTTCCATCTATTGGTTTTTAATTAAGGATAAAAATAATAGGGTAAATATTCTAGTGGTCACCCAACTAATTGGATTTCCTATTTTGATCATCGAATTATCAAACTTATCAATTAGGTCAATAAAAGCCAATGTTTTTGGGGTTTCAGAATTGAGTTGAAAAGAGAAGAAAGATGGGGGAAGTTTTGAAGATGGAGAAGTAGTAGGAAAGTAAAGAATATGTTGGGATAAAAGCAAGAAGCTTGTCATAAGGACTACGGAAAGTGAAGGACACACCCTATCTGTTTATCCCTTCTTTGAACCAGCACTTTGATATTCTTCTAAACTCAATCTTGACCATCTTTATTGCACGAATCTTTGCCCATGTATATATAATACCAAACTACTGCCTTGGGGGCAGTCCTAAATCTCTTACAAAGCATAAAACCGGAGTCTTGTCTTGAAGAAGATTAAAGATGAGGATATCCTGCATGTGCTGCTCTCTTCTGCTCCTCCTTGCCGCAGGTAACTGTTGCAATGTCATGTTATAGTTATTTTTCATGGTTTTACTTTTATTGTTTTTGAACAATTTCTACCTAGGAAAGGGGAAGGGGGTTTGCTCCTAATGAGTTTAGAATCCACGACATAAGGAAAAGGGAGGGTGCCGACTACGAGCTTTAACCACTTACTCTAGAGAATTATTGACTTCTTTTGTTTGTTTGTTTAAATCTACAGCACCTGAGTTTGGTCCTGAGTTGGTGAAAAATGGTGGTTATGCTGCAAGGATCCCTGAACATACATGTCATAAGGTTATTAAGGGTAGACTGTTCCAAGGAACCTGCTGGTTTGGGATTTTGCAGAGACAACATTTGTTATTGCACCTACTTTTGTAAGGATCCACCAATGTGATTGATTCATTCTTCTTTTGACAGAAGTTTTATGTCCTTTCCTTTGTTGTTTTGAGTTTGTTCTTAGAGATTAAAGAATTGAAAGATAGTGTTTCTCAGTGTTTGGTCTGTGAAATCGTTAGGTTTCATGTCATATATGTTAGGATGTTCTTACAATGACTAAAATGCAAATAGGAAGGAAATATTAGATGATCATTGAATTCTATGATGTCAGTCTCTAACAAATCAAATTAATAAAAAAAAGTTTAATTATTTGTGTGTATAGTTAATCAGTGATGCATAGATTTATTTACTATTAATTTATTAAATATATCCATTCTTTTAAAATAGATTTTAGAAGTTTAAGGTAAACTAAAAAAATAATCCTTACAAATCTTGAAAAAAGTATATTTTAAAAGTAGATAAATTTCTAATAACAAGTATTTAA
Source organism: Abelmoschus esculentus (assembly GCA_035048815.1). Taxonomy (NCBI): domain Eukaryota; kingdom Viridiplantae; phylum Streptophyta; class Magnoliopsida; order Malvales; family Malvaceae; genus Abelmoschus; species Abelmoschus esculentus. Next base: position 4,337,020 of record JAUCBN010000039.1, read on the forward strand.
AAAATAAATTTGAAGGGTTGTAATTTTAATTTTAAGAGTATACTCCTAATAACAAATATTGAAAAAATAAATATTAAATAATAAACATTGAAAAAAATTAGATCCTAAATAATAAATATTAAAAATAATAGAAGCCAAATAATAAGTATTGAAAAAAAAATTTAAAAGTATGTTACTAATATTAAATATCAGGAAAAAAATTTTAGCAAATAACATATATTTAAAAATTGAACTCATAATAACAAATCTTAAAAAATAATTTTAAGAGTAGATCATAGTAATAAAATATTAAGAAAATTAAATCTTTAACATGTGAAAAATAAATAAACTTTAAGTATTGAAAAATGAATTTTAAGAGTATATCATAATAAAAATTATCAAGAAAAATTAAACATTAAATAATAAATATTAAGAAAAAATCGACCTCTAATAATAAATATTAAAATAAAGTAAGGGTAGACGTATAATAACAAGGGTAAATTATGTAGATAACCACTTAATTATGGTGTTGATGTCGATTTGATTATTATATTTTTAATTTTGATAAATATACTACATAAAAATTAAAATGATTCTAATAAAACCACTTGTGATTAAAATTTAATATAAAGGTGACGTGATAGTTAAAAAATAATATTCTCAATTAAGTACTAATTTATTTTAATAAAAAATTTAATTATTTAATATATAATTTAAATTAATATATTTAAATTTCTTAAAAGAAAATTTGATATCATATTCTTGTTATAGTATTTTGTTATAAGTATCTTTCAGTGTCACGTAATAATTCTTAATATATAATTAATACAAAAATAAAAACAAATATCGTCGGTCAATTTGGTATAAACAAAAAAAATGCTATCATTACAAATAAATAATCATTCGTATTTTTATTTATCACTTAATTGAATTTCTCTTTCCACAATTTTAAATATTTGTTTTAAGACATATAACGATCAGAGAAATTTATATTTAATTTCACGACCTAATTTAATGCATTCTTTGGATTGTTTAATATATATTTTTAAAAAACCAAAAAATATAATTTTAATTAAAATAAATATCAAAATATTTCATATTGTTTTAAGTAAATTTGTTTATAATATATATTTAAAAATTATCAATTTTACAGTTCTAGATCATTATATTCGCAATCAAATTTTAATTAGTTTAAATTATAAATGAATAAAAAAATGATCGTGCAATTTTATGATACACCAATTTATAAAATGCGAGATCACAAATTATATTATTTATTTGTTATAGTCGTTAAATAAAATAAACATTTCATTTATCTTAATCATCTAATTTAAAGTAAAATATGATATATCTCGAAAACATATAATATAAAGGTGACATAAATTATCGTCATTGTTTATTCAATAATTTTTTTTATAATTAAATATGCTATTATCAAAATTCAAATATATATATAATACAATGAACATACAAACAAATATTTTAGACGTTAAAATGGTTTAAAGTTGGTTACAAACCTAAAATAATATTTTTTTAAAGATAATTAAATTATAAAAAAAACATTAAAAATCAAAATTAAAGTCGAATATCATAAAAAACTATTTACGAATATAAATCTTGTATCAATAATATTATTTTTTTTTTAAATACTTTTATATAATAAGCGATTAAACAAAATATGCATCTTATTACAGTATGTACATCCATAGTTTAAACTCAATGTTTTCAAATTACGTATGTATTATTTATAATTATTTTCGAATGTTTTTAAATAATAATTTTAAGAACTTTATTATTCACAGTATGTCAATAAAAACTCTAAAAATTCTCATAATTAATGCTTGTTTTATTTTTAATAAAATCTAGTAAATATAAGTAATCATAATTCTAATAAAGTTGTGTTGAATTAATTTAGAGTGTTTAATATAATTAATATTTATCTAAAATAATTTATAGTTTTAGAAGTTTAATGATTAAGGTTTATATTTTTAAAGTTTAAGGTTTAAGTTTTTAAGATTAATGGTTTAAAATTTAAAATTTAAGTTTAGAGTTTAAGGTTTAAGTTTATATTACGAAAGCAATCATAATAAATATTTTTTGCTCAAAAAATTAAGGTTTATATTTTTAGAGTTTATGGTTTAAAATTTAAAATTTAGGATTAAAGTTTAAATTTAGATTAAAAAATCAGTCGCATAATAAATATTTTATATATTAATACAATTAAATTTATCCGTATCTATTTTACGTTTAAAATTTTAAATTAAATTAAATGGATAATTTATTTTTAATATTATAAAAATATTTAAATTAATTTTTAATTTATAATAACAATTATAAACTCTCATTTTAATTTTAAATATATTTTTTAATAAGATTCACGACTTTTATTCAAATAAATATCATCTATATATTGTAAAATTATTTTTGAAAGTTAATGTTTAAAAATATCTTTTACGAAAATTATTTTCCGAAATCTATTGTCAATGAAATGACCTTACAAAAAGCTGACTCCCTTCCTCCTTGATATAAAGGGCTCCCGAGTAGAACGGGGAAGGAAATCCCAAACAAACCACCCTATCCCTCCGCCACTGCCACAACACAACCTCCGATTCACCACATCGCCGCCGCGATCACCCTTCACTTTCAACACCCTCTCCGCCGCTCCGCGGGTCCCCAAGTAAAACCCGTGCTACTTATTTAAAAAACACTAATTATTTTTTCTCTGTATACAAATAAAGACTCTTCTTTTTCACATCTTCTGTAAAAAAACCCTTATTATTATCCGATCTTTACTTCCCCTTTCCTAAAAGTCCCAATTATTTTCTTTTGTTATTATTTTTCCATCATTCTTTTTCAAAACCCTAAATTTTGTTTCAAGTTCTGTTGTTAGCTTTAGTTTTTATATTTTCAAGATTATATTTAGAGCTTTTCCAGGGTTTGTTTTAATCGGAAATAGAGGGTGATTTGAGGTCAAGGCTGGCGGGTTTTCGGCTCAAGTAATGGCGGATCCGCCTGGACCCTGCCCTGATAGTATTGCTAATCGGTTCGAGGACATTTCTTATTCTTCTGTTCTTCCTAGTGTGAGATTGGATTTGACAGGCTTACAAAGAGGTGAATATTGCGAACTGTGACAAATAAAGGAAGCCGGACAAGTTAAAGCATGCTGAGTGTGCTACGGGTGCACCTCCCTTCCGATATACCGATTGTTGGACGCGAGCTCACGCCTTACGTGCTGTTACGCCGACCAGACAAGACCGTTACCACTGATGATGTGCCTGAGTCTGCCCCTCTTGATGGTTACTTCTTGAGGTACAAGTGGTAAGTGTTTTTTTAAATCTTTAGCTCTTTTGTTGATTTCATGGGGAGTGGTTGTTCATTTATGTATTGTTTTAGCCACTTTGGGTTTATCATGGCTTATATGATTTACTTTTTTAGTTAATACGTGAACATTTTCATTATCAGTTAAAGTTTTTCTCTCTTTTTCCCCGTTGGATTTATCATATCATCTCCATGATTATTTCCAGGTTTGGTTACTTGTCATGTTGGGCAATTGGATTTTGAGCCTTTTCTGGTGTCATGTTATTTGATTGTTCTTTTAGTATGTGGATTGCTTTATTTGGATCTTCAGTGCTTGCATGCAGAAAAGTTTCTCTATAAGAGAAGCCTTTATAAGTTGAGGCTATCCCCTTTGGGGATTTGAACTAGTTTCTTGATTTTGGTTTTGCAGTTGAGTTTCACAGAATTTCCTTTTGGTGTACTTGGATTTAGTTTGTATCTGCTTTAGATAATAGAGATTTCAATGAAACACTTTGTAATGGGAATGGCACCTTAAAGATTCAGCACGCCATTATGATTAGACTCTGGATATGCTGTTGAGTTTTGCAGCATTTTCTTTAGGTATACTTGAATTTAGTTTGTATTGGTGTTTTAGTTGCCAGAGCCAAAGTTATTGCAATGCAACTCTTTGTAATAAGAGTGACGTTTCAGACATATGATTAGACTCTTATGACCTAAAATATTCCCTCCAGTATTTACCATGATGAATGGACTCTATGATCTAGAAAGTTCCATACAGTATTTGCAATAGTGTGGTCACCCTGGGACCACTTTGTATATGAAGCTCATAGAATGTTCAATCCAGTAATCAACTGTATCATGTATCATAAGTTGATCTTTTCGTTAAGAAATTATTCAACCGTTCTGCTTGAGTTCATAAGTCGATATTTTCATTAGATATCGTGCCTGTGTTTTTCTTGTGGGATGAAGCTGAACTGATTGATTGCTCTGTTCGTGATTGATTGTTATATCTTCATGGTAAGAATAAAAGGACTTATGGGTGCTAACAAATATGCATTTGATTAGAATTGCCTTGTAGTTTTAACTGAACTTAGAGTCTTAGATATGAATATTAAGCATTGTAATTTTAAATTGCTACTTTTTATGATAAGAAAATAATCTTTGACCATTATGGGTTATTGTATCTGTTAAAGTCTTATACATGATTTGGCAGTGTTGTTTAGTAAAATTCTTTTATTGGATTAGACTCTAATCCATTAGAGATTATTCAACTGGTGTGTATCTTAAGTTGGTATTTCATTAGATTGTTTTCTTTTGTGGGATTAGAGCGTGTTGCTTGTTTCAGAATTTTTGTTGTATACTACCTGTCCAATATGTGTTGCTTCTTTCCTGGGTCTGTTTGGCAGGTATCGCATACAAAGTGATAGGAAAGTTGCTGTCTGTAGTATACATCCCTCTGAACAAGCCACTCTACAATGCGTAGGTTGTGTGAAGGCAAAAATACCTGTTGCTAAAAGTTATCATTGCTCTCCAAAATGCTTCTCAGATGCATGGCAGCAGCATCGTGTTCTTCATGACCGTGCTGCAAATGCTGCAAATGAAAATGGAAATGAAGAGGAAGAGATATTTGGCCGTTTCAATAGCACAGGGTCTGGAGTTATTAGTGCTAGTTTAACTGCTTCAGTATCAAGCACTAGCTTGACAAATGGTTCAACACCTCTGTATCCTGCTGCAGTTGCACAAAGGAGTGGTGGTGAAACCTGGTTTGAAGTTGGACGCTCTAAAACATATACACCAACTGCAGATGATATTGGTCATGTTCTCAAGTTTGACTGTGTCGTCACTGATGCAGAAACAAAACAACCTGTGGGACATCCCAATACTATTTTGACTTCTCGTGTTATTCCAGCGCCTTCTCCTAGTCCTCGGCGTTTGATCCCAGTAGGTGAAGCTGATATGATGGCACAACTAGATTCAGATGGCCGCATTTCATCCTCTGGAACTTTTACTGTTCTCTCGTACAACATTTTGTCCGACTCATATGCTAACAGTGAGTTGTTCAGTTATTGCCCTTCATGGGCCCTTTCTTGGCCATATCGAAGACAGAACCTGTTGAGGGAAATCATTGGCTATCGTGCGGACATTGTTTGTCTTCAAGAGGTGATTCTTTTGTACCATTTGATGATAGTTCTTCCAGAACTTCCATTTTTGAACTGAAACACAGCTTTGGAGTTTAATGCATTTCAAAACCTGCATGTTTAATGTTTATATTACATTTTTGGTGGAAATATTCAATGTGGTGCATTTTAATTGGTCTTAATTTAGATGTTGATCTAAACTGTTGTTATTTTTAGGTGCAAAGTGACCATTTTGATGACTTTTTTGCCCCTGAGCTGGATAAGCATGGGTATCAAGCTTTATACAAGAGGAAGACAAATGAGGTTTCTTAAGAACTCCCTGATTCTCATCTCACTAATTTAATTATATTACTCTTCTGTTTGTAATTTATATTGTTTATGATGCAGGTTTACAGTGGAAATATCCATACAATTGATGGTTGTGCTACATTTTTCCGTAGAGATAGATTTTCCCATGTCAAAAAATATGAGGTTCGTAAGTACTTCTAATGTGGTATATAGATTTTTACATGTTCATGCTAAATCAAATAATGTCTTTTGCAGGTCGAATTTAATAAGGCTGCTCAATCCTTGACTGAGGTTGCAGTTCAAACTACGCAGAAGAAAGCTGCTTTAAATCGTTTGGTTAAGGTAATAGATGTTTATAGCTAAGATATGTATGTACTCTTATGGTATGTATTCGTCTAATGATATCGTGTAAATTCTTCATTGTCTGCAGGATAATGTTGCACTAATTGTGGTTTTAGAAGCAAAGTTTTCTAATCAGGTAGCTGACAATCCTGGGAAGCGGCAACTTCTTTGTGTGGTAAGAATTGTTAATTTCTCTCAGATATGTCATGGTAGTGTTTATATGAGTTGGGTTTACTATTCTGTACATTCATGAAAATAAACATTTAAATTACTGTATTTACTTGTTTATTTATCATATTCTTGGCAACTCTTTCATAATACGCAAGTGCATCATGTAACTGTTCCCACAATTCCTGGCTTTCAAATGCAGGCAAACACACATGTAAATGTTCAACAAGAGCTAAAAGATGTCAAAATTTGGCAGGTTCTAAAGTTTCTTTAATCTATATACTTATTATACATGCATGTGTGTATAATTCTTCTTTCAAAAAAAATGTTTGTATAATTCTAAATAATCACTTATTTTTGTCATGTTACATTAGGTGCATACTCTCTTAAAGGGGTTGGAGAAAATAGCTGCAAGTGCAGACATTCCAATGTTGGTATGTGGGGATTTTAATTCTGCTCCTGGGAGGTAAGTCTGTGCTTTACATTATTATTCAATTATTTAGTGCTTCCGAGCTATCTTTCTTTCTTTCTTTTTTCACATTAGACTTTTGATTAATTAGTAGCATGCTGCTGAATTTAATGCAGTGCTCCCCATTCACTTCTTGCTATGGGAAAGGTAGATTCACTGCATCCGGATTTAGTGGTTGATCCATTTGCAATTTTGCGTCCTCACAGCAAGTTGACTCATCAGTTGCCACTGGTAAACATTTTTCCATTACTGAACTGCTTTAAGTTTATCTAACAGTGTTTTAATGGGGTGTTAGGAAAGCAGTGGAAGTGAGGCTAGGGTTTTTTATATGAAATCCAGGGGTATTGTTTGACAAATTAAGACTTTCAAACAGGTTAGTGCCTACTCGGCCTTTCTAAGTCGAGTTGGTCTTGGTTTGGAACAACAGAGAAGAAGGATAGACCCAACAACTAATGAACCTTTATTTACAAATTGCACAAGAGATTTTACCGGCACCCTGGATTACATATTTTACACTGGTAGGTTAATTCCTTGAAACCATTTCGTAAATTGCCCACATACATTTTTTTATGTTTATGAATGTTTTTTCTCTAGTTGTTCGATGTCAGTAGTTATTGGAGTTGCTTACGAGTATTTGGCTTGTGCTTTCAGCGGACTCCTTAACAGTGGAGTCTTTATTGGAACTCTTGGATGAGGATAGCTTAAGAAAAGACACGGCCCTTCCTTCTCCAGAGTGGTCCTCTGATCATATAGCTTTGTTGGCTGAATTCCGGTGCGTGCCCAGGCCTAGACGCTGACACTGTACGGTATGCGGTTACCACCCTCCGTTTTTGAGTGACAACAATATACTACTGAGCTGTTGAAAGATAAAATGCATTAGTCTCTTTTCCATGCATTGCCTCCTAAAGGATTTGTTTGCATATGTTATTCAGGTATTATTGGAGATGAAGAAGAAAATGGGATGAGAGAAGCCGATGGATACAGATAAATTAATATATTGTAAGAAATGGTAGATCATGCTCCCTGTGTTTTAAGGTATCTCCTTGCTGTGATCATATATGTTACAGTACACCTTTGTTTCATAGAAAAAGAAGAAAAAGAAGTGAATTCTCCATTCAGCTCAAGTACCATAATATTCTTTCTTTTTGGTTCCTTAATGTCTTTTTTTTTTTTTTTAATTTTATATTGAGAGAATGAGAGTAATGGTTTTTTCAGCTTTGATGGAACTGTTTCAGAGATTCCATTTCTCCATGTAAAGATATTAACCAGCAGTTACTGAGCTTTGAATCCAAAAGAAAAAAAGACAATTTTCATTTATAGACGATAAACCGAAAATACCTCAACTTTCAAGCAACCAAATACAACAAAACACACAGCAATCTCGTACAACCAATGACTCTATAGTGATGCTTTCGATTAACACAACAAATGCAGAACAGGGAAGTGGGAACCATTTACCCTAAGAGTTTTATATTTTTCAATCTAAACGTGATCCGGATTCATCCAGGAAAGTGGGAGAAAAAAGAGTTTTGTTCGAAATGTATTTTTGCTTTCACGTTAAAGAGTTAATAAATGTCATTTCGCCAAAAGGAACATGCTATAGTGCATGCAGATAATGCGCCAAAACCTATGAGGTTAATTTCCTATATCAGTAATCAGCTGACAGGCTAAAATAGTTACTTTCCTAGTGAATGAACCCAGATGGAAATGTAAGCTGTGACAACAGTAAGAATAATCCTTGAAATCTGACGGAATAGTATATATACTTGAGTGAAATACGATAAATATAATTCAGTATAAAGGGGGTCTAATCCCAAGCACTTGTCACGCCTGGGGTATTTCCTCCATAATTCCCGGGAACTCCGTATGCACTGCTACTGTTCCCTCCACCTCCGCCATAGTGATCCAGATTCCTACCCAGTGAACCCTCCCTTCTGAAATCACGCCCACCAAAACGCCCTCCTCCATATCGTCGGTTTTTGCTACCACCATAAGAAACCCGGGATGCATATCGGGTGAGCCACGCAGGAACTTCTTGATTTGCTTCTTGCATTAACTCAGCTAGTGGCCTTGCCAATGACGAATTGCTTTCATTAAAGAAAGCTGTCGCCAATCCTGTTTTACCGGCACGACCTGTCCTTCCAATCCTATGGACATAATCATCAATGTCATTGGGAAGATCAAAGTTGACCACGTGAGCTACATGTGGTATATCGAGACCACGAGCAGCCACGTCAGTTGCTACTAAAATTGGTGTCTTTCCACTCTTGAAAGATCTCAATGCTAGTTCCCTTTCCTGCATAACAAGAAGATTTATCTAAAGACACAATCTTTCTAGAATAGGCCAAAAGCATATAGCATACTGCAACATATCAGACCAGCTTTCAACTAAAGCGCTTGTCCGCGTACTAAGTAGTGGATAACTTCTTACACCAGGACTTAATCAGACACAAGAAATTTAGTAGCCCCATTATATGATTGAATTGTATGTCAAATGGATATAATTTCACTTCACTTTAGCATGTTTATTTTTTAAAAATTACCTGTTGAGTTCTATCACCGTGGATGGTGGTTGCGGGGAATCCATTAATGCACAACCAATGCTCCAATGAGTCGGCTCCTTTTTTAGTCTCCACAAAAACTAATGTCAAAGTTTGCTGCAAAGTAAAAGACACACACCGATCAACAATTTTCAATTATCTTGGACCCATAGATTAAATGAGACTAGATAGATAGCAGAATCAGCACCCAGAATGGTAAATTATCTATAAACAAATATATCTGCTAATTAACTCTAATCCAAAGGATAAAGGAACTTCAATAAGCATGTCCATTCATGAGGGTCTCACATTACCTTGCCATGAACTACATTTTCCCTCTGTGCATGCAGAAGATCCATGAGATGGCTTCTCTTGTCATACTCTTGAACAAGTTCAACCCTTTGTACAATCAAATCCGTGCTAGAACCAACCCTCCCAACAGCCAAGAATATGTAATTTGAAAGAAAATCAGATGCAAGCCTCTGCACAACACCAATTTATAAAGGAATTATGCGATCTAATTTGGATAATCTTTCTTTTTATTATTTAAAACTCACAATCATGTTGATTCCATTCAAATTTGTTCTAAATGAAAATTTGAGGTAAAATAATGTTTTTACTTCTTTTTGCATTGGCAAATTTTGAAACTGAAATAAGCAATCATAGCCAACCATTTAGTGCATTGAGTTAACACTGTGGAAAGTCATATTTTCTCCAAGTAACCAATTACTTCAAGTCTTTAAAAGGATTCAAATCAGTACCGAAATTATATTCTAAGAAAGCATTAAATTCATTTCACAACTCAAAACATTTTATTTTACTAGTGTAAGTGCAAAACATTAGTATATGATGTCAAGGAATCCAGCTGCACTGGTTACTGGTAGAGACACCCTATTTAACAGTTATAACCAACCTGTATCTCTCTTGGAAAGGTGGCACTAAACAACATTGTCTGTCTCATACCCCGTTTAGGCATGTCCATTTGTTCCACTATCTCTCTGATTTGTGGCTCAAAACCCATATCAAGCATGCGATCTGCCTCATCAAGTGCCAAGTACCTTATCATCTGCAATGACACTCTAGCCCTCTCAAGCAAATCAACCAAGCGCCCTGGAGTTGCCACTAGAATATCAACTCCTCTCTCCAACTCTCGCAACTAAGTAATAGAATAAAACATTAGTATGCAGGAAAAAAAATACTATCAGGTATTCAGAAATAGAGGCTTGTAAGGAGACTGATAAGCCAGGAATCACTAGAGATGAAAGCAAACTACAACACATTTTGAAACAAATCAGCAACTAATTGAGTCAAAATCAGACATCTATTCATAGAACAAATATTATATTGCACATTAAAGTCGACCAGTAATAAAGAACTCAACTATACATGTCAAAAAACATAGAAATGAATGATGTTGGAAACTAAATTTGAGGCAATAGTAACCTGTTGATTAATTGGTGCCCCTCCATAGGCAACTACAACCTTGACACCAGTTTGGTAGGAAAACTTTTTTGCCTCTCCGTGTATCTGAAAATTGTAATATTATCAGAAGAAAAACACATTTAAACCATTATGGGAAATAAAATGTTCCAAGTAAAATCTCACTTGACAAGAAAGCTCCCTAGTGGGAGATAGAATGAGAGCAAGAGGGTAAGCGGTCCGTGCTACACGTGGTCTCTGTACATACTGCTCGCGCATAATTCCACTAATAATAGGAAAGCAGAAAGCAGCTGTCTTCCCAGACCCTGTTTGAGCACAAGCCATCAAATCTCTTCCTCCTAATACTATAGGAATGGCATGACGTTGAACCGGAGTTGGTTTCACATACTTGCATCTCCTAATGTTTTCATTCAACAGTTCCCCTAAATCAATCTCGGCAAATGTATTTACAGGCGGTGGCACATTTTCACCACTAGTTTCAATGGGAATATCCTCGTATGCATCGAAATTGATCCCTGAATTCTCTTGTTCACTAAATGCTTGGTCCGTAACATCAGCTTCATCATTATCGCCAAATGGGTTCACTTCCCTTTCTCTCCTATCCCAACCACCATTTCTACTATTCCAACCACCACCGCCTCGTCCAGCTCCAGCATAGCCATACCCCTGATTGTGACGCCCCAGCTCGGGCTTAGTCCCGCCTCCACCGCCCATGCTTGACCGGGACCATTGGGACCCACCAGCAGCTCCGTTAAAGCTTGTCCTCTCAGGAGCCGGTCCTGAGAGGTTAGGTGTATCGGAAGCAGGACGGTTACGAAGGTGGGGCGGGACATAAGTGGATCGAGTTGGGCGACGTAAGGAATTTTTTACTGAAACTGCAGTTTCAGAAGCAGAGTTTTCTACAGAATCTGCCCATGAAGTTCTCATATTTCCCCAGACCTAAGAAAAAACTAATCGAACCCTAAACCCAAATTCAAAAATCCTCCAAAAAGTATTATTATCTTCTCCTCCTTGTAGATCAAACCCTAACAATGAAAATGGAAGCAAAGTCCACAAATAAACATCAATAAAGAATTTTCTTTTAAAAAAACTAATAAAACCAAATATTTTCTACAAAATGAAAATATCATGCAGAAACCAAAACCCACAAGAACTGATGAGAAACAGCAGAAACCTGGTTGAATTGTCTTTAGCAAAATGGTGTCAGGGAGCTGAATTTGATTTCTTTATGAGTCTTCGCCTTTTCTTTTGCTTTGGTGTTTGCGTTCAGCTAAAAATCAAAGGAAATGAGAGAGAAAGAGTGAGAAAAAAATCTACAAAAGGTCATTTGGTAACCGTACAATTCGGGGCGTCTTAATTAAAAAGATCCTCCGATTGGGCAACGGCCGTCTTAATTAATTATATATTATTAACTTTTTAAATTAATTTTTAATCTATTAAGTATTATATTTTTAATAAAATCATGATTAACATGTTAGTACAATAGACATGAATATAAAAAAAATAAGTATATTGAAACGTTGGATAATAAAAAAAAAATTCTTATTCATAGGCACAGAAGATTTAAATATTTTAAATATTATATTTAAACTTTTTAAAAAATAAACATCAACATATTATCTCTCGTATATAAATAAAAAAATCAATTAAATATATTGATAATTAAGTTGCTCATCTTTCTTATTTTTTAGGCCATGAATTTTAGTCTCGATTTTTCCTAAGAAAACTACTCTTTCTTCTTCTAAAATCTCTTTTCCTCGTAATTAAGATTTATAAAAAAAATTATATAGATTAAAGTTTATATAAATCTTTTAATTTTAAGGATTAAATATTTTATTTAAGATTTAAAATTTATAATTTATGATTTTATATGTATAAAAACTTTATGCTTTTAAAAAAACGATACCATAATTATATAATGTTACAGATAGTTTCTGACAAAGAAAATAGTTAATACATAGGTTATATAATTTACGCTACATAATTTTATTTGCTTAAATCTTATTTAGTTAAAAACACTATATTAATCTTAAATTTTAAACTTTGAATCGTAAATTATAAAATTAAATTATAAATTTATCACTTAAAATTTTAATCACTAAATATATCTTTTCTAAATTATAAATTATTTCAGCGATGTAAAATTAGCTCAATATTCTCTTTTAAGAATTTAATTAAAAAATATCTTTTAAATAATATTTGAAAAAAATATCTTTTTCTGTCCATATAAGTAAATTTGTGTTAACTAAATACGACGCGTGGATAAATATTTAAGAATGGACCCATTTATTTATTTTCATTGGTACTGATAATTTCCCCATCATTTGAAATGATTTCAAAACCATTTTTCATTTCTAATAGAATTATTAAATTATTTTTAGACACTGACCGTTATTATAGCTAATGGGGGAGACTTGACCTCTCAAAATATGGTAGATTAGAGTTTAGTTCTTTGAAAGTTTTTTTTTTTTTAAATTAATTTGGTCTCTTTAAAAAAATAGTTATTATATTTCATTTTTAATATTGTTGAATAAACTTACCTAATTTTTTAAAAATTTATTATCAAGGCTCAATTTTTTTTGAAAATTTTATTTAAATACCTAAAATTTTAGGAAAGTTTTAAATTAAACCTTCTAAAAATTTTAATTTAATTATCTAAAATTTTTAGAAATTTCAAATATCCCCTTAAATTGTGTTGTCAAGATCCACCCCCGATTATTTTAAATGGACATATGACCAAATTGAATAAATATGTAAATAACGAGGGTTATATTTATTAATTCTTTTTTCAAATTATGACTGAATTGTTTGATTGTATAAAGGACTAAATTTCATATCATACAAATTTATAACAAAACAAAAGCTTAGTGACCAAATTAAAATAATTGAATACTGGATTACCAAATTGAATAAGTTAAAAAGTTCAGTGGCCATTTGTGAACTTTACCTAAATATAGAAGAAAATGTATTGAAACTGAGATCTGCGTCTGATATTCCCAGGCTACACCGCTCCCCTCGTTTCCCCAATTCACGCGCTCTTTCACTTTGTCTTCTTGGTTGCTTAAAAGCAATTTAAAACATTTTTTTAAATACTTTTATTAAATTTTGATTATTTTTTATTACTTTTAAACTATTCCACCTAAATATAAAAACTAGAATTTATAATTTTTGAATTGAATAAGTTAATTTAAAAATAAAATTACTTATTTATTTTATAATATATTGTTAAAATAATATTTATATATATAATTATAAAATAATATACATATTATAATATTTATATTAAAAATAAAATTACTTTATTTATTTATTTTAATATTTATATTGAGAATAAAATTATTTTATTTTTAATTTATAATTATTATATTCATAAATAATTTAATATATAATTTATATTTTAAATTAAATTTTATAAAATTTTAAATTTTTATTTAATAATTATAATATTAACAAAAATTTAAAATTTTTGTTATAATTTAAGTTCTCTTCTATCATAAGGCATTATTTTTTCAATTACTTTTATAAGCAATGACAGAATAAGCCTTCGTCACAGAAGCATCAGAGCCATAAGAGTGTAGATAGAGAAACCATTCCCAAACCAAATTAGGGTTAGGGTTATCCCTAATCCAGACAACAATTTCACACGCTCGATTCTTGCTACTTATTATATCGAACATGGGAGCTAATCCATCACCAACAGGATCGGCCGTCGATCTCGATGACCAGATCTCGCAGCTCATGCAATGTAAGCCACTTTCGGAGCAGCAGGTACCGGTCTTTTTCCTCCCCTAAGGATCTGTTTGTTTTCCGATCAAGTATGGAAAATTTGAGCACTTAATTCAGTAGTTTAATTTTTTTAGTAATCGATTTGGCTTTATTTCGGCTACGAAATGAACATAAAACCGATTTTGAATTTTGTAACAAGACATTATTGCAATAGCACAAATTCTACCCTGTGTGAATTTTATTTGATTTATAGTTAATGAATATAAAGAGACTTTTTTTCTTTCTTCAATTCAAGACAATTTATTTATTTGATGTAGCTGCTTTTGTGTGTTTACTGCAAGTTTTTTTTTTAATAATTTTGTTCTCAGTTTGATTAAATGGAAGTCTTCGTTTTTCTTCCCTGTTTGGCCAGGGCGGAATAGTGCAGTTAGTAACTCTGTTTTCATGTTATCTTGTTTAGGTCAGAGCATTATGCGACAAGGCAAAGGAAATATTAATGGAAGAAAGCAATGTCCAGGTTTATTATTTTAGCATTGTGTTTTGTATCTGACGTCAGGTCCGGCCTCCATTATCACTACCTGTTTATTGGCCAATGTATACGTGAGAGTTGAGATAATGATATTCCTTATCCTTGAACTGTGAAAACATTGATTTGTTTTGTTTTTATAATTTTATTACAGCCTGTGAAAAGCCCTGTGACAATTTGTGGCGATATTCATGGACAATTTCATGATCTTGCAGAACTTTTTCGAATTGGAGGAAAGGTACTTGTTTTGATTGTGACCTTTTTCCTCCTGTATTCAGTTCTTCTGTTTCAGCTGAGGGAATGAATTGAGTCCTCAGTTTGTTGAAGATTGGTTTTAGATCTCCACAGAGGTGTTTTTATTTAGCAACTGTCATTTTGATATAAGCTTAGTTTTCATTTGTATGGACTGTGAGGTTAGCTCCAATGAGATTCTGAAGTGTGGTGGTGGTGAGTTTAATTACTGTAGCAGTGAGATTGAGTAGTGTAGCAGTGTAGTTAAAATCAGTAGTAGGATATGTGTTTGGATTCAAACGTGATGGTGGCGGTGAAATGAAAGTAGAAAACAATCATTGAGTGTATAATATTAAAATGAAAAAATAATAAGTAAATTTATAAAAATCATAATTATATTAAATAATAAACTGTTATTATAAATTCTATTAATGTTAAATAATAGTTAAACATTATTAAAATAATAGTATCTTGTACTTATGGAAAGTCAACTTTACTAGAATATCATATCTAGGGTTTTACCTTTTTCATTAATTAATTATCTAGAATATTAGGTTAATTCTTGTATATAATACCTAGCCACCCTATGAATAAAATTAAGAAAATTTTTTTTCTACTTATTTAAAGTATCTGATATTAAAAATACTTAATATTTTTGTTTAAATAATAATCTAATAATAGAATTAAAATAAAAAGTGGAAGGGGTAAAATGGAGATTACCCCTCCATTAGTGTTGGAGGGTTTAAGCTCTAGTCAACATTGGGGGGAGGGGGTAAAATTTGAGTGTTGTCCAGGCGTTCTTAGATTTATTACAACTTATAATACTTGATTGCCTAACATGTAAACAATTTTGCTTTGCATTTTCCATTGCTCATATCAGTCCTTAAATTCAGACTATGCCTTATGGTTAGTTTTATCCTCGTTGACAGTGTCCTGATACAAACTACTTGTTTATGGGAGATTACGTCGATCGTGGGTACTATTCTGTTGAAACTGTTACGGTATGTACTGTTGAATTACAAAAGCCTTTTTTTACTCGTCATGATTTTTTTTATTGTTGTTAAAGTGTTGCAAAGCAGAAACAACACATTATGAAGAAATTTGGATTAGAATTTTAGGGCCCTGACTGATGTTGTGTGAATGAAATTTGGCTGATCCTCCTGCTGACCTGACTTGTTTTAGTGTCAGTGGCCTTCATCCCACTAATTTTGAGATGCCTTTGCCTATTGGAAAACTTTCATTTGCATATACAGCTTCTCTTATTTAGCTCTTTTGGCTCTCTATTTATTTGAAGCACATTAAATTCAATCTAATGCAGAACCTGATAGGAAGCTTTTTTTGTCTGATTCTACTTTTCATTTCAATGAGAGCATACTCCATGCTAGATGTATCCTAAAACATGAGGCAAATAAGGTTGTCTACTGTTACTTGCGCTGATCATAAATATGCATATTATATTGAATTTATTGACAATTATGCATTTGCTAGCATAAGCTATGTTTTGTTTGGTGCTAGCCTAAGTTTTGTAAAGTGAGATCTACACCTTTAGAGTTCTAAAGCTAATTTAAGCCTATATGCCTTCCTTTTAGTTGATAATGATTTCATTTTTGTTCTTTTTCCTCCAGCTCTTGGTGGCTTTAAAAGTCCGTTACTCACAGCGGATTACCATTCTTAGAGGAAATCATGAGAGCCGCCAGGTATGAAGTCTGCATGTTATTCCAGCTCTTTCCACCTTGTCTGTCATAATACATGTGCACAGAGACAGACATACACAGAAAAAGCTTGAGATTTTATGGTGTTATAATTTGCATATCAAAGTCTTAACTCGGTTCGATATCAAATTTTGACCATCTTATTCAATGTCAAGCTAATTCTTGGGCCATTTCTTTTCTCTTTGACAGATCACTCAAGTTTATGGGTTTTATGATGAATGTCTGAGAAAGTGAGTTCTGCGAACAACCTTCATTTAGAAGGATATTGTACTATGAGCCATTAACGTTCTAGCTGTAGTAAACTATTTTTTTTCATTTGAGAAAATAAATGGCATTGTATTTGCTTCAATTTAAATGATATGGTATTCCCCTCGGGGAAAATTCTACTAATGTAGAAACTAGAAACAATATAGTTGCTTCTTCTTCCTGTAAATCCATGTTAATACTTCTTGTGATTTACTTACAGGTATGGCAATGCTAATGTTTGGAAGATCTTTACGGACCTGTTTGACTATTTTCCATTAACTGCTTTGGTAAGTTGAACTAATGCAATGTGTAAACTATTTTCATTTAAGGTAATAGCTATGTAAAATCAAAGAAAAAACTAAGAACATACCTACCGACTTTGGTCTTTTGATTTTTGGCTTTTATGTTTATTGAGCCTTTATTTTTGGTCTTTGCTGTTGACCATTGTCCTCCGTACATTTTATTGCTCTGGTATTAGTATTATGTTATTGTTAAGATGTTTATTCCTTTTTCAGTTTTGAAGTTTGAATAATCTCATTTTCCCTTATTCGCTGGGCAAGAAACATTTGGGATTTGTAGATAACTATCTATAATTTTTTTATAGTATATTGAGACCAGTTTAAGCAGTATCTAGAAGTCCCTTAGTGTCTACCTCAAAAAATTGCATCAGTTGCTGCATTCAATTGATGAAGTATCTTTGTACCTCTTGGAACTGAATTGTAAATCTGGGGAAGTTAAAATGATTTTGGTGTTACCATTCGCTGATACACTGCTGTTTTCTTCACTTCAGGTGGAGTCAGAAATATTTTGTCTGCATGGTGGATTGTCCCCATCAATTGAAACCCTGGATAATGTAAGAAACTTTGATCGTGTTCAAGAGGTTCCTCATGAAGGGCCCATGTGTGATTTATTGTGGTCTGATCCAGATGATAGATGTGGTTGGGGTATCTCACCACGTGGTGCTGGTTATACTTTTGGCCAGGTAACTAATATTCAATTTGACGTTTCTGTGAGTGCCTTTTCTCAGTCTTATTAATTATTAAAATGTTGCATTCTTGTGTGCAGGATATATCTGAACAATTCAACCATACAAACAGCTTAAAATTGATTGCTAGAGCTCATCAGCTGGTTATGGATGGATTTAACTGGGCACATGTAATCATGATTCTCAAAATGTTAAAATTGTTACTCTCCCCGTCCCATATGGTTAATCTCACTTTCGTAAAGTTTTAGAGTAAAGCTTAAGACTTTGGTGTCTATAATAGTAAATTTTAATTTGTTTTTTCAAAATATTCCTTGGTCTGTAATGGCAGAAATAAAATAGTTTTGGAACAAAGAAAACGGAGAATGGGACGGTTGGATTATTAGTTTTTTCTTGTATACTCATTATACATTGCTTGATTTCTGATTCAAAAATTATGCCCTTGCAACAGGAACAAAAGGTAGTTACTATATTTAGTGCCCCGAATTATTGTTATCGCTGTGGAAACATGGCATCAATCTTGGAAGTTGATGATTGCAACAGTCAGACATTCATTCAGGTACCCTTCTCCGTCCTCCATCTCCCCCTACAACATTTCCTTTATCAAATTATTTTTATTTTCTGGTGTGTAAAACTGTGAAGTACATCTTTCCTGCAGTTTGAGCCGGCACCAAGGAGAGGAGAACCAGATGTTACCCGCAGAACGCCTGATTACTTCCTCTGAAGTTGTTATCTGCCATAACTGATTCAAGATACTCTACTTTTTCGGTCTCACCTCGCTCCTCTTCAGGTAGTTGTAGATCCTTTACTGAAATATGTGGCTTCTACTACAGACTGTACTTTTGGTGATGATGGGGTATGAAAAGCATGCATGGGTATGGGTTGGTATTGGTAATATGAACTTATGATCTATAATTTGACTGTCATCATGCACTTGGATATTCTGTCAGAAATTGCCATAGCTGATGAAACTTTCAGAATGTAAATTTTTGTTTGTTTTAATTTTTCTTGTTTGGCCTTTTCTTTGGAGCTCTGTAATGCTGATGCATAAGTTTAATATTTTGTGGTTGTTTCACTTTTTTGTTTCTTTCACCCCAGCTGGATTGATCTGAATTATGTTATTTTTTAAAGTTGGTACGAGTACAAGCAACACATTCAAATAGATTATAATCAGAATTAATTGTTATAAAGCACAATTGGATCAGTAATTGAAATATAGTTGAAGT
This sequence comes from Abelmoschus esculentus, assembly GCA_035048815.1. NCBI lineage: Eukaryota > Viridiplantae > Streptophyta > Magnoliopsida > Malvales > Malvaceae > Abelmoschus > Abelmoschus esculentus. The sequence goes on from JAUCBN010000039.1 coordinate 4,356,330, forward strand.
CTTGTTGGAATAAGGTTAGTTTGACATTGTTTTTGGGAGAGTGATTTTAAAAAGTATTTTTTAAAATATTTAATTTAAAATTAGAATATTTGATTTTATCGTTTTAATTAAATAAAATATCTATTTTAAATATTTTTTTAAAATATAAAAATGGTAATATAAACAAGGATTTTTAAAAGTGCTTTCTGAAAAAGCTAAAAATTAAAAATTTTGGTTTTTAATGGGAGTTTCGAAGAAAATATTTAATAAACCAAAACAAAATAATCCCTCGTTACCTTTTATATGTTCACAGGTGAATTCGATGTTATAACAGCTGAGATTCCTGCACCTACTCAGTCTCTTTTATTTTGCTCCTTAAAATGAAATCCTTCTCATAAACTTACCACCGACAGCAATTGCAAGACAGCAGTATGCATCGTGTTTTACTTCCTCACTCCAATTTTCTAACTTACTTTTTGACATGTTCAAACTAATGTTTTGGACACGACATGAAAATAGCTTAAACCAACCAACTCAACATCAGGATCGCCACTCATCCAACTGAAAAATCTATGGACGACCGAACTCTAATATTTTATACATATACCCCTTGAAGGTTCAGAATTCATTACCAAAAAGCGCCAAGGAAGAAAGGTATTGTTTGATTGAGAGATGGGAGTGGTAATCATTGACGGATCAACAGTCAAAAACTTTGTGACAGACGAAGAACATTTCAATAAGTGTATGGACGAGAGTTTCGCATCTCTAGATAAGAATGAAGACGGCGTCCTCTGTCGATCCGAACTCCGTAAGGCCTTAGAGTCCCTTCGTCTCATCGAAGCTCATTTCGGTGTCGATGTTTCAACCCCACCGGAGAAACTGAATGAGCTCTATGACTCGATTTTCGACAAGTTTGATCTCGATGGTAGCAACACTGTGGATCCACAAGAGTTCAAATCTGAGATGAAGAAGATCTTGCTTGCCATTGCGGATGGTTTAGGATCTTGCCCCATTCAGATGGCTCTGGAGGATGACGACCAAAGTAATTTTCTAAAGAAGGCTGCTGACCTTGAGTCTGCCAAGCTCGTGGCCAACCATCCCAGCTGTTCTTAATCCAGTATCCAACAAACCTTAAGGTTTCTAATGCAGGAGGGGTGAAACTCATGTCGTTGAAGGAATTATTGTAATGGTGGGAGTGATAACTATATTGCTGAAATTAAAATAGAATGATATTTTTTATTCAAATGCAATAATAACGGTAAAATAAAAATAAATAAATAAATAAATAGACTATTTGTGCTTTCCTATTATTAACGTTATTGTTATTGATTCAATTTGTGCTTGGATTCTTGTAACTCAATTAAGTTGTTTTTGTGAAATGATGCTTCTTAGATTGTTCATTTTCGCTCTCTGGAGAGACCAAAAGAAGATGATTTCTGCCTAGAGTTGTAAGTGCTTATAATGAAAACAACTCTTCAGAGAGTACAAGAATTATTACTTACAGTTGTTAGACACTTATACTCGGTTTCTTTTATCATGTTCAAGGTCAAAGATCCATACATATGATGATGTTGTGGAAAGAGTGGCTCAGAAAATTGGTATGGACGATCCATCCAAAATCAGGCTCACATCTCACAACTGCTACTCTCAACAACCTAAGCCTCAGCCTATTAAATATCGAGGAGTAGAGAATCTGTCAGAAATGTTGATCCACTATAACCAGGTAGCACATATGGGTTTGACATCTTGCTATGACAGCTATGTTTCTTCCTTTATGTAAAATATTTATTGACTGATTATTTTTATGTATCTCAATACAGACTTCTGACATTTTGTATTATGAAGTTCTGGATATCCCTTTGCCAGAATTGCAAGGTCTGAAAAACTTGAAAGTTGTTTTCCATCATGCTACAAAGGATGAAGTGTATTTATTCCTCCCCAGTTTCCTCTTTCTCTTAGGATCGTTTGGTGTTGATAGGCCTTTGTGGTAACAATTTTTAACATGATTTTTAGGTGGTGATTCACAATATTAGATTGCCTAAGGAGAGCACCATTGCAGATGTGATTGATGAACTCAAGACAAAGGCATGTTTTGGTTACTAATATTTGATATTCTGAATACTAGAAGGCTAGAAATAGATAGTGTTATTAATGATGATTGGTTCATGTAGCTCTGGTTTTTCAACTAACATCTCTTCTTTTCTTCACAAATTCATGTTCTACTTACCTTTTACCAGAGTAAAAGTAAATAAAAATTGTATGAATATGCATTTGAGAAGCAGACAGAATATTTTTGCATATTCCTTCTCATATGAAAAATGTATTTATAGTGTGTTAGTGCATAATCTCCCAGCTAAGGCAGCATTATCTTTTATTAACTTCCCATACAACTTGAAGTTCATATTGAGTAATTGAGTTACATCTTTGCTTTTCTATTCTGCACTTTGAAACAGGTGGAGTTGTCACATCCGAATGCAGACCTTAGACTGCTTGAAGTCTTCTATCACAAGATCTACAAGGTTGAAAATGATTGAAATCTGATAGCTAGATGCAATTTAGATTGTATTATAAAAATATTCTGGATAACTGAATTTTAAGTATCCTATTTGGATTGACTATAAGTATGTTTTCCTTGTGTGTTCATTATTATTTGTCATTCCATCTTTTTTCTTCTTTTTTCCAGATCTTTCCACCCAGTGAAAAGATTGAGAACATAAATGATCAGTATTGGACATTGCGAGGTAAGTTTTCCTTTTTTCCATCCTGACGAAGTAAATAGATGAGTCGGTTCGCATCTGGTTCGGTTTTAGTTCAGGTTTATGATGATTTCGGTTCGGGGATTGAGTCGGGTTTGTGATTTCGGGTTGGGTTACTATTGAATTAATAGGAGATTGATCGGTTTTAGTCGGGTTTTTAGGTCGAATTAGGTTTTTACACCCTATGTATGACTTTATATGACCTATATATCTAGTTTTTTGGTGAGTTGTGCACGGTTCACATTCCATCTTTATTATTTATTTATTTTAATATCTTATATTTATTTTAGGTTGCTTTCGGTTTGAATATATTCAGGTTGAGTGAAATTCGGATCGGATCCGGTTCGGTTTATTTTGGTTATCGCGAGGTCTACTTGCCATAGATCTAACCTTCTCTTTTTTCTTTTTACCAGATCCCAGAAGAAGAAAAGAATCTTGGTCCAACTGATCGATTGATTCATGTCTACCACTTTAGCAAAGACACTGCCCAGAACCAGATGGTATTCGTCATGGAACAATTGTTAAAATATTCACGGTCTGTTTCAACTTTTTAAATATTTTGTGGAATGATAGCTATTTAACATGGTTTGCATTTTTCTTAAACAGCAAGTGCAAAATTTTGGTGATCCCTTTTTCTTGGTCATTCATGATGGTGAAACTCTGGCTGAAGTTAGATTGCGGATACAAATGAAATTGCAGGTTCCTGATGAAGAGTTCTCCAAGGTGTTTTCATTATTATCTTACTCATCTTTTCTATTCCCTCCTTACATTTTCCCCTGAACTTCAAAATTTAGCAGATGATTATGTGTGTGTAAGGGATTGTCGAAACAGTTTTTGACCACCTTGTCTTGGTGTCTTTCCTTTCTCTATGTTCAGTGGAAGTTTGCATTTATGTCGTTAGGTCGACCAGAGTATCTACAGGACTCTGACATTGTGTTCAAATGTTTTCAGGTATTTATTGTTTTTCTTCAATGTTTATGTCACCTGTATTTATATAATTTCCATTGTTTGTGCAACTGATTTTTTAATTTATTTTTGCTTACATTTCAGAGAAGAGATGTTTATGGTGCGTGGGAGCAATACCTTGGGTTAGAGCATTCTGATAACTCTCCCAAAAGGACTTATGTAAATCAGGTACTACAATTTTGACTTTATCTGTTCCCCTTCCCCATATGTTTCATTGCACTCGTAATTGTAAGTTGCATATAATTGTTGCAGAACCGACACACATATGAGAAACCAGTTAAAATATACAGCTAATTATACGGTATCACATCAGTCAATTGGAGATCCTTCATAGGAGGAAATAGTAGAGAGAATTTAAGTAGAAGATCAGTTCTATAAGATATACCTTAGTTTTGATGTGGCTGTGGGAGGGAAGATTCTCTTTGATGTAGTGTTTTCAGTGTTTGAGCCTGTACTGCATTTGCATGTTTCTCACCCTTTTACCGGTTTGGGAAGGCACATGCTGGATCTCAGAGGTTGTTTCTTTCTCTGTATAGTTGGTTGCAGTTGTTCTTTTTGTCTATTTGGGATTTTAGCGTCCCAGAAATCAACTGTTCATGTAGTATATTCACTTTTCCAGGTATTAGATTTATAGAAATATTGATAAATTTTCAAAGCAAGAATAGTAACTGTAAAAAATAAAAAATCTATGTGTATCTTTTATTCTTCAAGTTATATTGTTGAAGTCCCTTGGCAATTATAATCATTAACCAACGGTGGCAACCAACTCATATACTAACTTTGGCGGATACGAGCCCTGCTACCTTACCTCATTCTTGTCTTGACTCAATCCGAGATCTCAATCACTTGAATCAATTGCTGTCCCAGGAAACTGAATATCCACAACAAACAAGTTTAAGCCTGATCTTCTATGCTTCGGTTTCTACCATCTAATTCATCAATTGCAAGACAACTAGCTCAACCAAGGATACTTAAGGCCTCGAAGCAAATTGGATGACGTACACAATCATTAGTGTGGATCAGTTTTCTCCTCGGTCCGACCGCATCTGCACCCATATCTTTGAGCTTTTTGCATATTTAGATTCACCAACTGGAATTTGTTGATACTTTTGGCCTGAAAAATCCTTACAAACTGATCTAATCCTAGAGATGTTAGCCACCTGTTCAGGCCACCAGCTTGTTGAAGCTTCCTCTCAAGATTTGACACCCTCAGCCTTCGATTCAGTAACATGATCCCAGAAAAACCGACACTAGGACAATGCATTGATCTCAAACTCCTGATAGCTTATTTCAAAAAAAATTATAGAGTTTTACTTTTTACCCAAACTGTTTTTAAACTTATATATCATTTATTTTTTTAAATTTACTTATTAAAATCATTTTTATTTTCGATATAAATTTAAAGTCTTATTTATGGGTCAATCTAGTCACCCGAGTATAACACTTACTCTCGACCCATTAAACTCGAATTTAGGTGATACATAAAACCCTTCTTATTGTTTCACTCTTTTTTATCACACAACCTTGTTTTGTTTACGAAGAAAAGCTGTACTGAAAGTTTCCCGAATTCCCTTCAACGTCGGCCAAGGTTGTGTCGGCTGCCGCACTCGCCGTCTTTATTTGTTTATTGTACCAGCTCATGATTCTGGCTATAAACTCTGCCAAGGGACAACAAAGTTCAATATAAAGTCTGGGAAATCATTTTGATTTCTGCTGTCTGTATATATACCTTCGATTCTTGAGAAAATTCTGCTGTCCTTTGTTCCCATATCATCTTCACTCTCAAGTATGTTTTCATCATCCCTCTTGAATTGGTTAATACAAGAATTAACAGAAATTAATTACCTCTTGATTAAGGTAATTAAAAAGGAAAGATAAATCAAAGTGTGGGTCGATATTCTTACGTTGTATTCTGCATATAAGTAATCTACTTGAGGGTGAAGGCTAGCTTGAAGGTGCTGTTTCACCTCTTCGACCAAGGACTGAAATAATTAAGATGGGTCAAGAAGAAAAATAATATCAATATTAAATTATATAACTGTAAATATATCGGGTCAGATCTAAAAATTTTTATCTTCAACTCAAACTTATTAATCATTTAATTCTTTTAACCCGTATCCCAAAAAATCTATTTTTTATAATAAAAAAATTTGTTCTTATCTGCGACACCTTACGGACAAAATAATTTTATCATTTAAATATTAGATAAAATCATTTACTTTTGATCATTATCAAACTAAAATTTTTATTATAATATTCTAATTTAAATATGTTCACTATTTAAAAATATTTTAAAAGTAATTAATTTTAAGATTAATGTATTAGTTTTACCTATAGTATTATTAAAAAATAAAATAAATTACTTTTTTTTTCCTAGAACCGTTACCCTACAAACTTTCTTAATACTCACAAGAGCTTGGAGCTGGGGAATGACAACAAGGGGATGACAGAAATAGAAATCTTCTATTTTTTAACGTAATTAGGTCTCAACATTAAAATAAATTAAATTTAAAATTATAATTTAAATTTAGGTCATAAAGAAGAATAAGATATAATATTTAAAATTTAAAATTAAGATTAAAATTAAAATTTAATATATAATTTTTAATGTTTAAAATTTATGAATTAAAATTTAATATTAACGAAGGAGTAAAAATCATCTACTTCTTTTTTATGCCTTCTTTCATGCTTTCTTTGAAAAAATTTTAAAATATTAAATTTTAAACCCTAACCCTTATTTTCTATATCTTAAATCCTAAACCCTACACCCTAAAAAATACACTCTACCCCTAAAACCCCTAACCTAAAAGCTTAAACCTCTAATTTAAATTGAAGACATAAATAAAAGCATGAAAAAAAGTTAACGATTTGCACCGTTAACGAAGATGTGACTTTTGTGTTCAACCCTTATAATCTAATTTCTTTAAAGTTATAATTTATTTTACTTACTTTGATACTATCATAAATACTTTTTGTCATAGCGGTAAAATATAAAAGTAAAAATATATATATTTTACTTAAAGTTATCGAAACAAATTCTATTGATATTTTTAATCATTTTTTTAATTTCTCTATAACTCCTATAGTAATTTTTTATTTTCGACTTTGTTAACTTTCATTTTTTTCGCTTTGCCCTGTTGGGAGGTTTAGGAAATTGTTAAATGGTTTTACAGAAAGGTAGTGAATTCACTTTCTGAAATTTATGGATAGTGTTGTTGAGATTGTTTTGAATGATCTTTAGGAAACTATTAGAATTAAGACAAGCAAGTCACTTGTGAGAAACCTTTAGTTATTAAAGACTCATTTTTTGAGTGTGTACTCTAGCAACAGTTGGAAGGAAAACATCTATTGTGTATGATGCAAAAATTGGCTAGGAGTGGATATATATTTTCGATTTAGAGAGGGAAATTATATAATTAAATATATTTAGTTGGTTGACTAAGTTATTTATCTTTATTTATTTTTTTTAGTCGAGATTAGTAATAATTTTTCGGTTTCCAGATTTTGTTAGAATTATTTTTGAGTCCTGCTTACCATGAATATGAAGTTGGGAGACACGTTATGCTCTATCAGATTCTGAAGCTTTCCCCGGATTATATATAACCTGTAATGAACCAAGTTCACGAATACCGTGGTGGTAACTGGTGAAGTGGTTTTGATATTTAAGCAAGCAACTCACTGTTTTGGACTTCGCTCCTCCACCATGTTTTTCGCAATATTTGCAATGTCTTCTTCCCAACCGGTTAGAATCTTTTGGTCTTCCATGAAAGGATAACTGAAGCTCAACAACAACAATATATTGTCAGAAAGAAGAAGAAGAAGAAATCTGCTGGAAAAGCTTACTAAGAATGCTGCAGATGTTGCCTTGAATCCCAGCAGGCTTGGAATGAACGAATGGCTTGACGAAGATTATTCTTTGAACTTTCAGCAATCCTGTCTGCAAACTTATCTGGCAAGCACAGGCCTTCTTGTTTTGCTATAAACTCCAGGACCTGAACAATCTAAAGCAAAAAACAAAACAAAACAATCATTCTATGTTACACAGGAATGTCATTGTCAGTTGTCACCCACCTCTTCTTTCGACGGCGGCAATAGCTTAACCACTGTGCACAGTGACCTTATCGGCTGAAGCTTAGACACGTTGGAACAGCAGAAGAAAACCTTGTTTCCAGCTTTATACCTTTCTAACAGCCACCGGATGTACAATAAAGCATCCGGACTTATTTTGTCTGCTTCACATAGAATTATTGCTGCACAAAAATTTAACCTTTAAAAAGAATACTCAGATACATGATTTTGTTGTTGTTTCAGAGATAGGGTTTGTAGGAGTAATTACATCTGCAGTTCTCGGAGCTGTTGGACAAAGCTTTACTAGATTTGGAGTTGTTGGCTTGGGTTTCCTTCATCAGTTCCACGATCACGTGCTTCTCGTACCCTCTGAGATCCGACAGGTTGACTTCCACGTGCTTGGAAGATTCCTTTACGGTCACTTCGATTCTTCCTACTGATTCACCCTGTCAGTAAGTAATTACAATGTTATAAATAAACAACTCAATGTCGTTTTTAAATGTGGAGGAATATCAGTTACCTTCAAGTGAAAAGCCTTGCGCTCCTCACTTGTCTGAAAAACATGAAAAATTAAGATACCTTTCAGTAATGTGCCCGAAAAATTGAACAGACATGGGATGACAAATAGGTGTTTAAAGAATTGATTATTCGATTTTTTGAGTACTTAAAAACCGAATACTTAATAGTAAATACTCTTATTCAATTTTTCCGGTTATCCAATATTATATAAGTAACTAGTTAATAATAAAAGTTTAATAATACGGCACCTGAACTTGATCGGATCCAAAAACTTCTCGAAGCATAGCCAAAATCATGGTTCTCTTCCCAACACCGGGAGGTCCTTCAAATATAATGTGATTGCAGTCTTCACTTTGCACCTGTAATATAGGCCATACCATAGGGATACCAAGTATTAGAAACTAATAATGGTTTAATTTTGAGTTTAGTCCCTCTACTATGTTGAAATTTAGAGTCTAACTTGACTTGATTATTTTAATTTTATCATGATACTAGTTTCAAATTGATGGTCTTGTTAGTTATTACCATTAAATGATGATGTGCCTTTTTATTGTTATTCATTCGCATAAGTAAAAGCATTGTTTTTTGGATCTATGATATTATTATAAAAGTTCGTAGATTAAATCTCAAATTTCAACAGAGTGTAAGCCTATAAGGGCTGAAACAACAATTAGACCGTAAGTAATTAATTCTCACCAGGGCCTGCAACCGAGTGGCCTCACGTTTATTGCAGATGAAATCTTTTAAAGCTTTGGGTCGGTACTTGTCTGCCAATGTGTACTTTTGGTGCACCTTGTCATCATCGGCATCTTTCTTCTCAACAACAGTTTCGACTGCCGGCAAGATTGCCGGCGCTGTCACCACCGGCGCAGCCGATGGTTCCAGTACTCTCTCCTTCAATGGCTTCTCCTCAACTATTAATTGAACTTCAGGAGGATCGTCGGCCTCCTTTTTCTCCAACCTTATAGTTGTTTTATTACGTGTTGGTGACGAAAAACTAGTGGCTTGAACAGATTTCAGAACATCAACAGGAACAGAGGAGTCCTTGTAATGATCAGCGGTTGTCCTACAAGTAAAACAAGTAGAACCAAACTCGTGAACTCTACCGATCAAACTAGAAAACGAGCTCCATGAATTGGCAGCAGTAGTTGCTTGACTATCCCGACCGGGACTGTTGTCGGTTCCAGACACATTCTTTTCGCGGTTGATCGAAAGGGTCGAATCAGTGAGTCCTTTGTAATAAGGACTGCACTTATTATTCCTTTCATCGTTCATGCCAGCAATGAAATTGCTGACATGAACCTTGTTATGAAGTATTCCATGGACCTCGTTATGTACGCTGAGACCCTCCTCGGTTAAATCGGACTCTTTCCTTCGTCGGTTCTTGAAATCTAAATTACTGATGTTGCTCCAACTAATCCAGTACGAGGATTTTGCATGACGATGAGTGGAACCCGAGGAGCGATTAGACCGGGGGATGACAACGAGGGTCTCGGCTTTAGACATTGTGATGGTGAGATCCGGATCAGATGAGGAGTGTCGGGGGCGAGTGGCTGGACTCGGCATCGCATTCGCTGTACTTCCCTGCATGTTTCTGTAAATATGCTTTGATTTGTCTGCCATCCCACGGCTAACCCTCCTTCTCGTTTCCTTTAGTATCATTTTTTGTTTTTGTTTTGATCTTAGCCGTAAAGGGAATGAGAGACAAACTTTCGGACATAACCAAAGAGCTTCGATCAAATCAATGAATGTTGTGTGTTACAACGTCAAAAACAATGCTCCACTTTGTTGCACTCAAAATGCACCCATTTACCATCCTTGTAAATTTCAATTTCATGCTACCGGTTGCTCTTTAATATTAACGAACTTCAAATATAGTTCTTAATCTCTAACTCTTTATTTAAAATCTTAAATCTTTAACTCTAGTTTCACATGATGTTACTAGAGTTTTGATGGTCGACGGGAGGTGAAGAAGTATTTATCAAATCTGTTCTACGGTCTCTACCAATGTATGATGTCTTGTTCTTTTTGCAACTGCTATCTTTTTGCAAAGAATTAAAGGCTATGGCAGCTAAGTTCTAGTGGCAGAAATCCGCGGCCACCGGTGTACTTGGTCGACACTATTGGCTAAACAGGGATGGTGTTTACGGTGAAGCCATGCTCGTTGATGGCACCACTTTTTTGCGAACCAATTGAGGTGGATTTGGATGTTCATGTGATTGTCAAGACTGATATAAGGGTAGAGATCTGATTAAGTAACGTCACGAGATGTCTAAAACTATTCATTCTAGACGAGTAGCTGAGTTCTACGGACACGACATGATGCTTAAGCAGTTATAATTGTTAAATTATCCAAGTAAGATTAAAATTCTCCTTCCGAAATTTATTTATATTTTTTTATAATTTAAATTTTAAGAGAATTGCTTGGATTTTACAATTTAGAATACTATTTTCGATGGGTAATTTGTCAAAATTACATTTCTTTTGAAATTTTCTAGAATTTTAATATTTTTATTTGGTATCAATACCTTCTATAAAAAAAAACAGAATTTTTCTTTAGTGGAGTATATTTTTTTATATAAATGTTTTATAAAAATTAATGTTTTATACTTTTTAGATTATTTTTAAAACGTATTTTATTAAAAAATAGAAGTTTTTTATATTTTTAATTTTGTTCTAAAAGTTGTGGAAGTATTAATTTATTTAAAGAGAACTACTTTTAACCTTGTAATAGAGGCACTTCATGGATAAAAGTAGAGGGAAAACATTTTAAGAAAAATTAAGGGAAATAGTGTTAATTAGATTTTAGTTAAGAAAATATTATTAGACGGATTTGTTTTATTGTGTCATCAGTGATTCCGGTTAATAAGATTTATTCATATTATTTTTTATATAATTTTTTTATTATATAATAATAAAAAATAAATAATTATTTATAAATTAGAATTGATGAATTAAATTTATTTAATAATTTATTTGATTTGAGTGATAAAAAGAGAAGAATGGTTATAATGACGAAAATCATGGGTTAAGCTTTTTATTCAAAAAAACTATTTATCATAGATAACTCGTGAACATATAGGTTTACGAGAGATTATTTGGTGAAACATGTTCATCACATCATTCATGGTCCAAGCAATAAGGACTGTTGATCTTTAAATAACTACCTAATAACTACCACCTACTAAGTACATGTAAGAAAAATTGATGATTCATTTAAAAAAATTAAGATCAACGATCCTGATTAACTGGGACTATGAATGACGTGGTAAACAAGATTCACTCAATAATTTTTGTACGTTTTCGGTCGGCAACACTAAGAGACCATCAACAAACTTCACCAAGACAGCCACATAGCGATGTAACAAAGCTTGTGGAAACGACAAATATATCCTTGGAGCTAAAATGGGAGAACCTTCCTTTTCCTTACATCGCACAACAATCTTCCCCATTAAAATACCAACAAAATAGCCATCCTTCATCAACGTCGAGCCCTCCCGCCGAGGCTCCTCAGATTGTGGGGGAAAAAAGTTAACAAGAAGCTATATCGAACGTTATCGTTTATTAGTTCGATTTACACTTTACAAAAAAAAATATGTGTGTTAAAAATCGTCTAATCGATATGTTAGATTTTTTATATTAATTCAATTAATAATATTTTTTTTAATTTATAATCGATATTATATCAATATTTCAATAAAAACAATAAACGTAACATGGAATTGGCTTGGGTAAACCAAAGGGTGAATTTCAAATGGAGACGAGAGGGAGTACAGAGGGCCTTCTCTTATGTTCCTTCACGGCTTCACCCTTACAAGTTACACCTCCCTTAAGTTTAGGTCACGGTCAGAAAAAAAGAGTACTCCTAGTCCTATATGGGAATAAACTGTTTACTTTATATAATCGCTAATGAAACATAAATGTATACTATTGCTGACAACTCAGCATTAAAATTAAAGTTAAATATATTTAAAAAAAAACTTTATATTATTTTAAAATTAAGTTTTATATGATTTTTCATTTAAAATTTTATCCTTTCTCAACCAGTTTTATTTTATTGTTAATTTCTGAATTGTCGGCTAGTAAGAAGTTAAAATAACTCTTTTTATTATTAATCATATATGATTAAAAATATATATTATTCGAGTAATGATATTTTAATTTTTTCTAAAATTATAGGTCAAAATATAAATAAGTATAATACTATGAAAAATCCCTTAATATTTGACTGAGTTATTATTTTGATTCATATTAATTTTTAAATGATTTAACCTTTAACGTTTTATTTTAGGTCAAAGTGATCTCTTTACGAGATAAAAATTATTAGTTAACCAACAATAAATGATTTACAAAGACATAAAAAACTAAATAACAATACATGATACAACAATAATGTCATATAAGAAAATATGTTGATTTTATAAAATGATACACAAGTAAAAATAATTTTAAAAAATTATGTAAAATATAAAATATTCATTCTTTTGATATTGTGTCATTTTGTTAAGTCATCTTAAATTATTTATCATCGATTGACTAATAATTTTTATTTACAGAAAAATTATTTTAACTAACAATAAAACGTTAAAGACTAAATTATTTAAAAAAATTAAAAATCAAAATAATTATCCAATCATACATTTAAAATATTTTTTAGCATTATGTTAAAAACCGTAGAGACTATTTTTTTTATAATTGTCAAACTGGAAATTAACAATAAAATACTTAAATTAAAGGATATACCCAAACTTCTAAATAGAAACAATACATAAAATATTTTTTTTAAAAATTTTAAATTTTAAAATAGTATAAAAAGATCATGTATGTTTTTTTTTTCTTATTTTTATTTAACTATGACTCACGAATATTCGATTTATTAGTCAATTAATTTAAATCAGATAATAAATATTTAAATATAACTTTTTTATATAAAATTAAATTTTTTAACTTTATTTAAAAAATTAACACCACACATCCCGTTAAATTAATTACTTTATTTATTAGTTTTTTTACATTAATTAATATTAAAAATAAAATAATATTTTTCCAAAGGAAAAAATATGAATGAAGTGGGGAAAAGACTAGTCAAAAAGGGGAATGCCAAATTTAGTAGACCGACAGGTGAGAGTAAACTAAATATAAAATACCTGCAATCGCAACCAACGCGTGTTGTAACGATCATCAACTCCGATAAACCGCCAGTCTACAACCGATTCAATCACCGACCGTCCATTCCGATTGAGAGGAAAGGATCAGCCGTTCATTCCATTGTAACCATTCGTTTAAATTGCTTAGCCTCATTTTCGCTTCAGCTGGACACGCACATCGAAAGAAACCTCCAAAGCTGAATAAATCAAAGCGAAACAAAAAAACAAAATTAAATAGTAAAAATAATTCCCTTTTGAATTCTATATTCCTCTCTGTGATTTTCCTTCCCTCCAAACGCCATCGCTATTATTACATTTTCTACTTTCGGATTTTTTTTTCTCATCGCTCTGATTGCTTGAACGGCGATTGATGTTCTCTCGTTGGACAAGTTCCTGAGCTTCAGAAATGATAAGGGATTGATTTCTTCGTTTCCGGAGGTTAATTTTCCCGGGAAAATTTGCCTCCTTTTCCCTCAACTTCCGCGGTGAGTTGCGTTCTTCCATGTCCGTCGCTCCTTTGTTCGCAGAAATTTTATTTTATGTTAGATTCGCTGAGAAAGAATGTTTTTAAATGTTAATTGAAAATTACCTAAATAATGAATGTTATTAAGAAATTTATTTTATTGACCGGAAGATTTATTGTTTTATACAAAGGAAATTTAGTTCGTGTCTTTCATTTATTTGTTGTTTTATTGTGTATTTCAGGAACTTATCTATGTGATTGAATGATCCATGAGGAATTTATATAGCCGGTGGCTGGAGTCAGAAATGAAAGGAGGGAAAATTTAAGAGGATCTACAGTCTTCAAGAGAGAATAAGAAATTAAATATTTTTTTCGTTATTTAGTGTAGATTCGTTCTCTTTTTTCCCCCAACTTTTAGAAAATAATTAGGTTGCTTGAGTTTGAATGCATGTATTGATACATGGAGTCAGAAATATTTTCGCCTCCGAGAGATTTGGTAAAATGTTGTAATTGCAGTTGTACTACCTGTGCTTTGATTGGTGCTCCAACGAATTCGTGGTTTCGGTCTGTGAAGCGAAAATATGATGAGTTTGAGACTGGAAACAAGTTTTTTGTTCCGGGGCTTGATCTTTATTCCAATGCTCGAGTCCAAATTGAGAATGAATGTGCTGCTTTGCGGGAGACAGTCAGCACCCAACAAGCTACAATACAGGATTTGTATTCGGAATTGGAGCAAGAGAGAAGCGCCTCATCTTCAGCTGCAACCGAGGCCATGTCGATGATATTGAAGTTGCAGAGCGAGAAGGCAGAGATTGAAATGGAGGCCAGGCAATTCAAGCGTTTTGCTGAGGAGAAAATGTCACATGACCAGCTGGAGATAGAGGTTTTGGAAGATCTGTTGTATAAGAGAGAGCAGACTATTCAAGCTTTAACTTGTGAAGCACAGGCCTACAAGCATAGGATGTTGAGTTATGGATTTACAGAGGAAGAGGTTGAAGGCGAGAAAGATGAACAGATGTGGCATCCAAGTGTGGCCGAAGACTTCGATGCCGAAGCTGATCTTACTGCATATGATTATCCTCCTCTAAAGTGCAATTTGAATGAAAATCCTGGTAATGATGTTGAAGATATCGAAGATGTTGAAGACGTTGAAAAATATGCGTTTGGTGAGACCCCTCATGCCCGAGAACACTTGAGGAATCTGGAAGAAAGGATCTCCCAAATGGAGAGAAACCCCAGCGGCAGCCAGCTGGATGGAGAGATTCCTGGAACGAGGAATGTTTTTGAGAAGGTGGTGGTCGGCCATTCTCCTAGGCGACCAAGACATTTAAGGAGGCATTCAACTGACAGTACAAATTCATTCTTTTCTAGGGAGATGGGTTCAGAGTTTATCAGTGATTCCCCCAGATTTACCTTTGGTTCGCCCAGGTATAATACTAGCTTTAAGAAGATGGAGTTAGTTTCTGAAATGGATAAGATTTCTACCACACGAAGAATGGAAAATGCTTCAGAAGCTGGAGATGATATGAGTGACAGAGTTTATACAATTGATTCTGTCCATAATGGGGTGCCATATAATGGAACTTCTGAACACAAACATGGACTTGGAATTTCTGATAACTATGCATCCTCTCCAAGGGAGACATTCAATCCACATGATGCTTGTGATTCTGATATCAAGAAACTCTACATGAGGCTGCAGAACCTTGAAGCTGACCGGGAATCAATGAGACAAGCACTGCTATCAATGCGAACTGACAAAGCACAGTTAGTATTATTGAAAGAAATAGCTCAACAGTTGTGCAAGGAAATGTCTGCAGAAAAACAAGTGGCTGTGAAGCCATCTGTTCTTGGAAGCCTCTTCAAGGTAATCTCCATTTACTTAAAGTGTTGTATTATCATTGAGTTCTGTTATTGACATTCTCGTGTCGGTATACTTTTTCAGTCTTCAATTTCAGGTTGCTTTATTGCTGGCAAGTGTAATATAGTTTAGTTTCACTGTTTAGTCCCCTTAATTCTGATATTATTTTAGTTCTGTAAACCAATCATCCGTTGCAGATTCAAAATTGGGTTGCAATTTATCTGGAACCCATCTTTTGAATGTGAATCTTATATTGTTGGAAGCATCATAAACATAATATGTGGTAATTATTCATCAATAGAGCTCTTATGTTTTCCCCATGACCATAACACCTTGTTTTTGTTTAGATGTATTGCTGCAGTGCCACTAAACGTTTATTGTCTTTTGATGGTTTATTTATTCATTTTTTCAGTGGATTATATCTTCTATTTCTTTGAGGCGGAGAGCTCGCCGAAACAAGTAAGTGGAATCGTTGTCATCTTCGTAATTATTGTTGGGTTGACCAATGTTTCAAAACTGACATATTTTGGTTTCTCTTTTCTTTATCTATATCATGCATTTTATGGCATATCAAAATTGAAATTAGTTATTCTGGTGCAATAGAAAGAAATGTAGCCTTTAACATCCATCATTTAAGGCTATAGCCTCTAAAAATTGACCCTGAAACAATAGAGATACAGATTTACTGAGGGGGCATGTACTTTAACATATCTTATGTTGGAATTTGACATTGAAGCTTATATAAGCACATTATATCCTGGAGAAAAAGTTACTGTCGGCATTTGAAAATCGTTGTTCATATTTCTTCTTTAATTATAAAGGTACCAGTACGGATTGTCACCGGACAACGTCGGCTTGCTAATGCTTTTAGACAAGGGTCCTCGACTCAGGCAGTGGAGATGCCTTTCAAGCACACAAGTGTGAAAGACTGTGAAAACCGAATCTTTCACCTTGATAATAGATGAAGCCAATAATCATAACTATGAATTCTAAATGGGTTTAATTGAGCTATCATGTTTTGACATAGCATCCAGTTTTTTTCCGTATTCGTTGGTGCAGTGTTCTTTTATTTATACTTGTTTATTTTGTTCTTTTCTTCTTTCTTTTTGGGTGGGGGGGATTGAATACATGTTCATTGAGCAAAACCCTGGATGCTGTGTAGCATATTACTGGCTCATATAGTTTGTTGGATTTGGGTTTGAGTTATTTTGTCTCTTTTTATATTTCAGATTCATGTATGCAGTGTTATCCTTTTATGATTCAAGCAAATGGTTATTTCCCAAGAGGTATAATATATTATATTAATATTATAACATTCTTGTTTTATTTACTGCTTTCTTCTTTTGGCTTGGGAGATGACAAAAGGGGATATTTCAAGTGTAGAAGAAATATCCAACACAGCCTTGTTTGACAAGAATGGAAAGAGGGCTAGGGTCTTGTCAGATGATATTATACAAAAGTATTTTATGAACACACTATGAAATTTCGTATTTTGATACCTATCGTCATTTGAACATGAAATCCATACTGTGTTGGCTTGTGTGTTTCCAATTCCCCATAAGTATCCAAACTTCGAAGAGTCTGGGAAATTCCCCAAATCACTGACCCTTTCGATGCTATTAAAATTTAGTGGCTGAAGGACAAGACCGAAGACAGTGGAATCAGGTTTCGTATACAACAACTTAGTCACTTGTTTTGTTTGTTTGTGGAGCTGTAGGCAGTGGCGGAAGATTGTGTAAATTAAAGTTCACATATATATATATATATATATATATATAATGGACCTAAAGGATATTAGATAATACAAATAAAATAAATATAATCTTTTTTGTTTTAAATAAGATTTTATTTTAAATATAATAAAAATATTATAGTAGTGATTGAGATTTTTATGATAATTGTTTTTTGTCTTATAAATAGAGAGCTCAAACTCATTGTTTTACACACCAAAAAATATTTAATTATTGATATTTTTTTTGAAGAGAGCGACACAAAATGAGTTTTACTTCTTCACTTTGGTGTAAGATATTCAGAATCTTGAGAGAGCAACGTCCATTACTGCAATTACAATAGTTTTTACCACAACACAGTAATTACAATAGTTTTTACCACAACACAATGATCAATTTATGTTATCTATTTATTTTATGTTTATTTATTTATTTTGCTATCATTGCTAATATGTTTGCTTTGTGGCATTAGTTTTTTTATAAAAGATACGAAGTACAGTTGTATCCTTAAAAATTTAGAAGTCTTATACTTTATATATTTTTTGTATTTTTTTATTGATAATCTAATTCTACACTCTCTAGATTTTAGTAATTTTGTGCTCTTATATTTTTAATATACTTTCTTGATAGTTAACACCCTCTTGTATAAAATTTTGGGTATGCATCTATATATTTTAGGTTAGAATTTGAGTTTAAAATTATAATTTTAGGATTTATATTTTAATTAATTATCAAACAAATCAATATCACGTAAATCATTCAATATTTGAATTTTTATATAAATATATTTTAAAATCACATGATTTAAAGTAACTTTAAATCTTTAATTAAGACAAAACCTTTATAATCTCTCCTGCAACTTACTAATGGAGAAAAAAGAACAAAAATAAGACAAATTCAGTGCCAGAAACGAGCACCTAGTTAATAAAGAATTCCAGCTTAAACAAAGACAGGCATTAATAAATTACTGTCAAATAAGAATATACAAAACAGAAGCAAATTATACTATAACAAAACAAACCAGGGAGTTGATTCATGACAAAATATAGATGATGAGAGCATTACCATGTCATACAGGGGTGAGAGACACAATATAGGAACCATTACAGTATTTCAACCACTTAAGGAAACCAGAATTCAAAGGAGGGGAAACAACAGATTCAGGAACACCAAAAGAATACACACCTATTTCTTGCGTGTTTTCATCAGACGTGGCTTCGGAACTGTCGGCTATCTCACAAACTGTCCCAAGTGCAGTATTTAACCCGACTGATGTATGCTCAGTTGTAAAGCTGAAAAACACCATGTGTAATATCAGGCATAAAATTGAACCTATCAATGCTGGATACAGATATGTCTGTATCCAATGGCAACACTTACCCTCATGTTATACAACAAGTTGATAACTTCAACTTCAAGGGACTGTTATCTACTATGAAGAGCAAAAATGCTTTGGTAGGGTTAATTATTGATTACTTAACAGTTGTAGCTAGCAGGTTAATCTACATAATGAAGATCTATTAAGCGATCATACACGAGATGCTAAGAAATTTGATAGAATGCAATAATTTGATCCAAGGAAAAGGAAATATAGTAACCATACCTTGCTTCAAAGCTTTGTCCTTTAGAAGTCATTTGAGCACATATGTTGCTGATGATCCAAGGAGGAATATATGAATCCTTGACTTCAATGCTATAACAAAGACCACTAGATGAAATTGGAATGGAACGACCATCTTTCAAGATGGGTCCTTGGTGAACAGAAGCACCATGATCAGCCCTTTTAATCTCCATGCATTTAACCTTAACATAAAAATTGATGTAGGAAAAAAAAACAGAAACATAAAAACCAGGTTCTGCAAGCGGCAACAAACTATGATAAAGTTTTCTATATTAATCCTTATTTTAAATGACAAGAAAAATATTACTATATAAATATGTCAAACAGCTTTTCTTCAGCAGCATTACTGGGAGCAACCAGATTATTTGATAGAATAAAAATTAAAATTTGCAACCAACAAAAGCTAAAAAAAAAGAAGCAATGTCACTGACCTCAGGGGCAGAAAGAGTAGCATGCTGAAATGGCATAGGAGAATATAATACGGGAACATCCACAGCATTCAAAAAGGTCAAGAAAGATCTAAAGACAGACAGAAAATTGTCAGATATACTGGAAACTGGCAAGTCAATGCAGATGAAAGGGAAGTACTATCCCCAAACAATTTCCTTTTTCTTTTTAATTGACAGACAGAACTCACCTATAATTTAACAAAATCTCATACAAACCATGTACGTTCTGATTTCCACCGAAAGTCAGTAAAGACTGGGGCGTATTATCAATATCAGAGAAGGAATTCATACGTCGAGTCTGCAGCAAATTCAACAGATAGGGGATAAATAGTGAGCATAGGAAAAGTGAACAGATATCCCAAACAATTGAGCAAAAGGGGGAATAGTTACACCAAAGTTTTCTTTCAGTTAGCATACTCTTTAGAAACGCACAATCACAATAGAAGATGAATGCATGAGTTTCTACGAGTTTTCAGTTGCAAGTGGACATTTCTAAATTTGTTTCAGAATTTATGTCACAAGTCAAATAATACAGATTTAAACTTGAAATTGGCATAACCAACTTGGGGCATGCAGGTGCCAAAAGGGGAAGAAAGATGAAAATGGAAGGAGAAACAAGAATATAGCACATTTAGATAAAACACTTTAATCTTATAAAAGAAACGGATAACCGATTTATATCAAGAAGTTAACATTTCTAGAACAAAATTAAGCGGAGCAACTCAACCAAAGTATCATATTGGTTGTCTGTTTTATTTTGTCTCAAAATATTGCACCAAGAGGCATTCCGTGGTCAAAAACCAAGGCATTACTTAATTCAAAAGCCAAATTACAGACTATCGCCTCAAGATGTACATACCTGACCCAAATTATGTTTCTCGATTTCTGAAAGCTCTAAGAGATCCTCAGTAGTCACATGTTCTACTTGAGAATGGCAAAGAGGCATAGAAAAAGAAACATCCTAGGAAACATTATTCAAACCCAGTAGAAGGAAATGTCAGAATCTCACATTTAATAAAGCAAGAAAATTAAACAAAACGGCTATATAAATGATCACCATAAGAGTTAAACTAATTTCCAATTAAAACTAAATTCAATCTGTACAACCTCTATGTCTCCCAGAAAAAAAAAGGGGCAATAAATTATAGGGAGAATGTCCCATTACTCATGTACCCTCATCTGCAGTCACAAATAGGGCTGACAACAGCTTGTATTAGTTTTTAGACTTTAGAAACAATAAAACAGGCATTGCTTTAACTTATTACTATCAGTCCAGTTACAATATCACCAGGAACACTATGACCAAATCCCATATCTATAAAACTGTGGCTAGGTGTGTCAAAAAAGACATCTTATGGTTCTCATTATGCACCTCAGTACCACCACTTATTACAGTATAAGGAATTGGATCAGAATATCATTAAATAAGGTTTAGTTGAATAGTTCTGAAAGATATATAAAAAGAGAATTAGGATAAAGCATTTATATACTCGCATAATCACTTTCATATACAAAATGCCAACGAGCTACATGAGAAGCATACCACTTGATACCATTTCAGTTAATATCACGTGACCAGGATAACATTACAGAAATCTCTAAAAGGCCATGTGTAATACTATTTTCGTTAAATATGATTTTCCAGAGTTTATAGTAATCATGATTGCCAACACTACCCAATAGTTTAACTAGTTAAGTGTGGCATCTTACTTGCTCCTTTAGTAATGACCTCAAACCTCTGGTTGATTGAGAGATATAAGCATGGTAAGATCTTCTATTTCTTCCAGAGCCATCAGTAGCAGTGAACATCACCACAAAATGTGAAGTGCACACTAGAAAGTTTCAAACAAAATCATTACCAAGATATAGCTTATACTTCTAAACAAATTAATACAAGTGAGAATTTTCCCACATAAAACTTCAAGCAGAATTTACAGTTATGAAAAGAAATCAAGGAGCAGGCGAAGTAGGATTTAGTTCTTGGTGGATGGAGAGGGCAAGTATGTGTTCTTCAAAAAACTCAGTGGATAGCAAATATTATCCTGATTAAGCATACACATACGATGTGCAAGGTATTTACCAACAATGAGAGAAGCAAAATAGAATTAAACAAGAAAAAGCAAGCAGTTCAAGGCGTGCAATCACAGGTATGCGTGTATTAAATAAATTCCTAGATGTTTTAATGAAAAAGAGGAAACATCAGGTATGTGTGTGCATTAAATAAAATAGCTAGATCACTTGATGTTCTAATGAAAAGAGAAAACATCATCCTTGGAACTTGGTTCAGTCAACAGTGCAAGAATATTGAAGCATGGTTTCATAAGCATGAAAAAAAAATTACCATAAAAGATGCTACAAACATTTTCCCGAAACATATAGTAAAGACTCCGAAATGATTCTTCCCATGCCCTAATCCGCTTTCTTAAGAAATCCATTTCAACTGTAGAAAAAGTGACAGCATCTGTTAAATAACTTCAGATAGGGGGAGATACGGGGAAGCAACACTATGGACATGTGTGTGTTGGTGTACAAAGAAGAAGGATTGAGAGAGAATTCAACGCAAAAGTTTCATTAAACAAACCTCCTCCATCTGCTGCTGATGAGATCAATACTGAAATGAGAGATGGTGGTAGGGTTGATTGAGGATAAATCCAAGAATGTAATGCATTAGAATTCAACACTTGGGAAGCCAGTCTGGTCGGAGAAGAACTGATAATATTTTGGTCTTCATAAGAACCAGAATGTGCTGTAAATTGAGGCATACCATTATATGTACCAGACATCATTGATCTGTGTAACCTGGAAACAACAAAACAATGTTAAACTTATTATATATACGATCAAAATAAATGGCACTTAAAAAATAAACGTGGAGGTCATCTCCAAGTAGAAGAAATATAACAAAAGTATATGAAGCAAAACAACAGGTTTATTCACCAATTCACTGAGGCGTAGGACACCAAACGCACATAAGTTTTCATAGTAAAATCCAGAGGAATCTTCTTCCCTGTCACATGGTAATCAGAGCAGAAGTTCCCCGCTGAAAGATCATCGAATCTTTCAGAAGAGTCGGAAGCTAAATTCGGGATTGATTCACAAGCAGCTAGTCCTTTCAATGCTTTATCCTACAAAACAACTGGTTGTTTATTAAGGGGGAAATAATCTATGTAACTGAAGCTTGAAGCTGCTAATAGCATATACCATGTCAACAGTAGCCAAGCCTGATAACTTTTGCCCCCCTGATGAAAGCTCAGTAACACTGAGAAATGTACCCTGATTTTGTTTTTCAAGTGTTCGATAGGCACCAGGAACATCATCTTTTGGAACATCAACAGAAGCAACGAATCCCTCTGGACTGTAAAGCAACAATGTCAAACCAATAAAATCAAAGAATAAATCTAATTATTACGTGTCAGATATGGGGTACTAGGACTGACAGACATACCATGAAAGTTGCTGCCTTTTCTTGGCAGCAAAATTTGAAAATGCAGAGACTTTCTTTAGGCAGCTAGGTTGATCGACTGAACTATTTTCCTGCTAAACAATAAAACAATAGCATGATTGAACAAATCAATGAACTAGTTATCAAATTATGACTAATAAAACTTAAGTTGCATTAAGATGTTAGTATTAAATGCATTTTTTTGGAAATGTAACCTTCAAATTTTCTTTTCCTGAAGGCAGTTTGAACCTTGGCTTCTTAGCAGGATATAGTGCATCCATACGGATGTCAATATATCTTGGATTCCTTTGTGGATCTGATTTTTTTAGTCCATTCTCCATATCACTACCACAACCAATGGAGAAAAACAAAGTTTTTAGGTGGTTGCAACTTAATAATAATTAAGCGTAAAAGGAACAGTAAATAAAGAGACATAACACTTGCCAAAAAACGAGGAATAACAACACCTACCTAGGGGCCAAAGATTTATGAACAAGCTCCGCAACATTTGACATCTTTAACTGTTCCCCCTGTCATATAAACAAGTCATAAAATATAAGACTAAAGTACGATTCCTCGTAAAGTTAACTAAACTATTGTGTATTTAGCATAAATACTGCAAGTATTAAATTAAATAATGTAAAGAATTACAGTTAAAAATTAAGAAAACATGAGAGAAAGACACACAAAGTGAAAAGAGTAACTACCATGATCAGAGGAGCTACAATTTAGAGGAGTAATGAAAACTCAAAACAGTGAACGGTTCTATTCATTTTCTTTTAGAATTATTAATGTGATTTCATGCTAGTATCTGATCATTTTTTAACCCTTAATAAAGGCACACCTTGCAAATAAAACTGTTAGAACCCAAGTCTACTAGGAAGAACAAAATTCCCTTTCCATTGGAATCATTCATTGGCTTCAACTCAATCATATTCATAAAAGAGCATCAAAAGAGAAATACCCAATCCCAACAATGTTTGTAAAAGTTAAAGAGGGGGAAAACAATACTCTAAGTTCCGAAGGGGTCTTCCTTTTAACTGTCGTGCCAGATTTGAGAGCATCCCCGCCAATTTGTTGCGATGTAGGAGCTAGAGCACCATGTGTAGCTACCTTTGCCATATTCGATATTCCACTTAAACAGTAATCGCGACTCCTTTACCTGAAACAGAAACAGTAATAGCAATAGCAGCAGTTATGAAGTTCTCTTCGTAATTAGGGGGAAATGGAACGTAATACTCACATTTCTTCTATTGGTGATAGAATCAGATAGATTTCATAAAAAACTGCATTCGGATCAGTGTCTTACCACGGCAAAGAAAAAATCGCGTAGTGATGCGTCAATAATGGAACCGAGAGAATCCGGGTAAGGTCCAATCGGTTACAAATCTAGGGTTTTAAAAAATTAATAATTTCCCCCAAAGCTGATGAAACCAAAAGGGCAAATCATGGAAAGGAAGGAGAAGCGGCAAAGTGGAGAAATGGAAATATTTTTGAGGGGTTTAAACAATTGGATATTTCCCTCCTGCGCTGCAACTGACGGCGTTATTCTACCGTTATCAAGTTCCCTATTAAAATTATGGATAATATTGGATTTAATGTAAAATTAAAATTATTATAGAAATGAGGAAATATTAATTTAAGGTAATTAAATGAAACAAAGTTTAATTATAATTACTTTTATAGTTTAATAGAAGTAATTCATTAACCAAATAATTGTACTTTTATAGTTTAATAGTTTGATTATTTTTTAAACTAAGTTTATGAATTTACGAAAAATTTAAATTAGGTTTATGAAATTAGGGAAATTTAAAAGTTAGGGTTTGGCATGAATTTATCGGTGGGTATGTGACCGCCGACAATGGAGGTTTGATTGGTTGCGGGAAGTCCGTGGACGACGGATGACAGCTGGGGATGGGTGTGATGATCGATTAAGATCGACGATGACAGGAAAAAAAAAGAAGTAAACTCTTACCTTTGGGCGGTTGGAACGATGAACATAGGAAGACAAAGCAGCAGGGCGACCTGGTTGAACAACGACGAGACAAGTCCGCCGGATCTCGGCAGTAATGGCATCGATGGTGACGGTAGTGGAGGCGGCATCGACAGCAAAAATATAAAGGGTTGGGTATATTAGGGGTTATGTTATTAAGAAAATTAAGTATATTTGATTTTATCAATTTTTAATACTATAAAAAATAATAATTTTATTAAATTTAATTTTTATTTTAAAATAATTTTAATTATAATTAGAGTCTCTTATATTTTTAATTTTTTAAAAACGTTTAATAATATTCAACGTTATTTAATATTAATAATATTTACGATATTATAACAAGACATACGAGACATGATTTCAAACATAATTTCTTTCTTTTTGACGCAATATTTGAGTGAGATTTCTGTCGAGTGTCGACGACCTTTTTGGAATAAATCATGTATCTACATCTTGTTTTACGATAAAGTTTATAAATGATCACTAAAATATTATAAAATATTTATTAACGGTCATCTGATATTTTA
Source organism: Abelmoschus esculentus (assembly GCA_035048815.1). Lineage (NCBI taxonomy): Eukaryota > Viridiplantae > Streptophyta > Magnoliopsida > Malvales > Malvaceae > Abelmoschus > Abelmoschus esculentus. Next base: position 4,381,854 of record JAUCBN010000039.1, read on the forward strand.
GAATTACAAAATAATTATTAAATTTCAATTTTTATTATAAAATAGTAAGTGAATTATTAATTATTTTAAAAGGGTGATGTGATTTAGATTTTTTATAAAATAAATATATTTAATTTTTTTTTGTATTTATACATTTAATTAAATCATAAATTAATGTAGAATTAATATAATTTTACACCTTTTTATTATCGGATATTTATTATCGAGTACCCGGTTTCTTTAAATAATGATTTTTTGGTTCGTGTCCTGACCCATTTATATCAGGTATTTATAATCGGGTAAAATTCAGGTACCTAAATAATCGGGTAATGGGAACCCGGTTATATATATATATATAATTTTTTTATTTTAAAATTTAAAAAATCACATATTAAACAAAATTTTAAAATTTTATAATATATGAACAAACAAAAAAAATTAGTGATTTAAAATTAATTTTAGAATATTTAAATATATATATATATATTGATTAAAGTATCATTAAAGTAATATTAAAAATATTAATATTGTTTTTTCTTTTGATATTAACAAATTAATAAAATATATTTAAAAATGTTAAAAATTAAAAGTATATAATACAAATATAAAATTAATTTAAAGATTTAAATTTAATTTTATATACAAATATTAAGGAACCTACAATAAAAATATAATTTAAAACTAAAAAATATATAATTTAAAATTAGTAGGGTCGAGTACCCGGTAATTGAGAAAATCAACCTAAATCTGACCCAATTATTCTCAGATCGAGTACCTAGCCTAATCGAGTATTTTTTTCCGAAAATTACTCGTCATTTTTGTTTCAAGCAGTCGAGTCGGGTAATTTTGAACACCCCTATAGATGAGTGACTAAAATTAACAGTAGAAAATAAATAAATTTTTAAAAGAGGGAATAACTCCACCGATAATCTTAAACATATAAAACCGAAGTATTTTACATAATATAAGTAGATCTTAACCTTATATATATATATATATATATATAATTGAATGTACAGTGGATGTCGTTATCAATATCAAATTAAAACTCAATTCAAGAATCACCAACAAAAACACAATAGTGAAAATATTATATAAAACTAATCCTAATGACCTTAAGGTCCTAATAATAAAATAAATCAAAATATTATTTAACACATGGATTTTTAATCATATCATCTACGTAAACAAATATTCATAACAATAATAGAATTTTTTAAAAAGACTATATTCCTAAGAGAATGAAAATATGTCAAACTAATATATCTGTAATTTGATTTGACCATCAATTTATGTCTAAAGGAGCATGTGCAATGTATGAAAGAAAGATGAATGGAATGTTGCATTACAATCAATATTTTCAAGCTAGAGATTTCAGACTCAAAAAATCAAATTATAATTTCAATTGCTGTAGTCCCTGATAGGCTAATATGCAATGATGTGATTTCCTCATCATCAGATACGCAGGATTGTAGTATTTGATGAAAACAACTTCATACCTGATCTGCTCAATTAGAAATCAAGCAGCAACGGCCATTCTCGTAGTAGAATTGAATTCAATTCCCTCTTCATCCCTCCCAGGTGATCAAGGGTTTAAACAATTAATTTTTGTGGCCTCCTTATTCCTATTCTATTATTCATGCTCAGAATCCTATAGTCGGATAAAGCTTAAGTGAGATCTATGATCTCAGGAGAAAACTTGGAAATTCTTCCTTTTTTGGTGCATGGCCTGACTCTATAGCTGGGAGAAGGGGTTAATAAATCTATAACCTCAACTTCTTGAGCAACATCGGAACTAAGGACTTGATCTTTCACAACTGCAACTTCAGTGGCTAATGGTTCTCTTGTCCATGGCTGTTGATCTCCATTGGCTGGTAATTGCTTCTGAATCCGACATTCCTTCTCAATAATGCTTGAGACACCGGAGAAAGATGTCCGTACTGGTGAACAAATGAAATCAAATGGCTGTGTGTGATATACTCCAAAAGTGGAAGAGTCCCCTAGTTTTTCATTATCAGTTATCAATAGTTTCTCTTTTACCAATGGTGGTGGATCTTCATCAGCTTCCACAGCATAGGTAAACCACATGCCCCTTAAAGACCCCTTCCCAGCAATGTTCATAGCTGAACATTCAGCCGACTCTACCATGGGGAGGCCAGTAGCAACTGAGGTGGCCTTACTAGTTGGGGAATCAATTGAAACTAGATTCTCTACATTGTGTACTCCAAGATTGGATGATTCTCCTACTTTTCTTGTTCCATATTCTTCAATGTGTTCAAATTGTTCATGAGAAGACTCATGAATGATGCCATGCAAATTATCTGTTGAAACAGTAACCATTTCATTTGGATATATTTCCCAAGCATCTTCACATGCTTCATTGTCTTCATCACATTCGTTTAAGTTATCACAATCATCTTCGCATGCAGAGTTATCTGGTTCAGTATAGCATGGGAGCTCATCCATCGGGCAAACTTTAACTTTCATCTGCTCTGGCAAGCTTGGGCAACAAGCAGAATGATTTGTGTATTTGGTTGAGAAGTAATTTACTGTGATGTTCAAGCTGATCAAATAACAGCATTACAAATTGGCTAACCAATTAATGATCTAAACAAAATAGGATTCATCTGGGGTAAAAGCAAACATATACCTCTGCCAGGCAGGGAGGGTGAGCATTGTATATGCAAGTTTGATCTTGTTGGCCACACCAGAAAGAGATTTAAAAGTTGCAGCGGATTGCCTCACAGCCACTGATTCATGAGGGTGCTGCCAGGCCCACTCAAACTGCAGGCATCAAGCCATCGGAAAACATTTACATGTTAGTAACGAACCATAGGGCAGAATGGTTTATCATATAGTATTATGCGAAGTTCTGAAAATTTTAAACTTGAGAAACATTCTTCACCACTCAACAATGTCTCTGAAGGGGTATAAAAGAATTCTCTTTTCCGCATTAGAAAAACTGTCATTCTCTCTCTCTGCCTTAAGAGTCAACTTATAAACACATTTATACATAGCATTTCATTTATTAAACGTGGACAACATAGGACAAACAAATTTCACAATAAATTAGATAAAAACACTAAAGGTTTCCTGCCATGGCCAAAGTTCATCTAGAATGAGAGGATATTCTGCTGGTAACACTGGACTACGATAATCAAATACAATAAAAATCGAAGATGATAATAAAGCATGAAAAATCAAGGTGTAACATGGCTTTTGAACACAACAAAAACTCTTGTTTCGACAACCAAGGTAGGATTCTGAGCTAATGTACACAAAAGAAAACCAACAGTCATACAAATGACATTTCAAGCATACCCTACCAGTTTCCTACTAATCCAAAAAGTGCTGCAACAGATTGGAATACAACCATGTTATAAACAGTAGACTATAAGTATACACACACATATGACCTGAAGAGCAGAAACATTTGTTGGAAAACCATAAATGCACAAAACCATCTCCCATGGGCGTCTTTTCTTTGTCCTAAAAGCACCGCTACCTATTTCCCCATTGTGCTGCCTAATCCGACGCCGTGGGTTCACAGTAAATCTGCAGTTGGGCAACACTACCGTTAGATAAATAGTTAAAGTTGTTTGGTCAAGTTGAAATTTTTATTGAGAACCTCAAATCAAAGGGAAACAAATGCAAGCTGACATAACTTATTAAACCAGATCAATAATAGCATTAATTCATATATTCTAAGTGGTAATGCATCAAACATGAACCAGGTAAAAAATCGAGTTAAAACTTAAAACTGAATTTAATCAAGTAAGGATCCAATGGTGTAAATATAAATCCAATAAAAGCCATGAAACAAGATATGTACAATTTAAAACACTCGATTGACAACACCATAATCATAAAGCTGAACCTTAGAGCAATTGAAACCGGAAAAGACAAAATCTTTAATAGTAAAAGGCAAGCATTAGCACCCAATAATGCATAGTTGACTAAAGAAATGGGAAAAGTAAAATCTGACCCGATATAAGTGTGGCCTTTATGGCGAGGGCTGAGAGAGGTTAACAGGTAACAGGCGAAGAACCCTTTTCCGGGCTTGCTTTTAATTTCATTTCCTGGTTTTGTAACTTCGTCAAGGTTTTCTCCTTCAGAATTCCGGCATTTGATGTTTTCCGTCCGTGATTTTCTCTGCTTGAAATATGAATTGATAGATTTCGAGTCTCCTTTCTTTCCCCTCTTTCTCGCTTCTTTCCCCATTTCCATCGCTCTCGATCTTACTCACTCGGTCGCAGCAGAGCAAATGGATTCGACGGCATTAGTTTTCCCTTTTCCTCCTTCAAAAGAAAAAGAAAAAGAAAAAGAAAAGCGGCCTTTCAAAAGATGATTTGAAACAATATGTTTATTACTACGGCTGAAAGCTTCCTCCCATTTGAAAATGGATAAATACATATAGGATAAATTATACACATAACCACCATACTATGATATTGATATCGAAATAATCATAATACTTTAAAAAATGTCAAATATATCAATCAACTATTAAAATAATATCAAAATAACCATCGACTATTAAAAAATAACGTAATAATGACGTGATTATTAAAAATAATAAAAAAATACACATTTATTCTTTTTATTTATATATTTTTTAATTTAATCCTAATTTGATTATAATAAAATAATATAATTATTTAATTAGGCAGTGACACATGTCACCACCTCCGCCTAGTTAAAGGAGGAAAAGAAAATCTAGAGACATGCTCCCAATTCATGACATGGAGAACAAGAAGTTTATCCACTAGGTCAAGTCAAGTACAATCTTATAATATAAAACACTATTATTTTGTATACGTTTATTGTTTTTATAATTGTTTTTTTAATATTTATTTCTTTAATTTAATTAAAGAATAATTAAATTATTATATTTAATTAAAATTTTATTTATAAACCTTAAATCCTAAAAGTTAAACTCTAAATTTATTTAAACCCTAAACTCTAAATGATTTTTATTTAAAGTTTAGATTTTATGGTTTAAGGTTTAAATAAATTTAAGGTTTAAGTTTTATGGTTTAGAGTTTAACTTTAGGATTATAAATAAAATTTTATTAAAAACCCTAAACACTAAAACATGAAACTCATTTAAACCTTAAACCTTAAATGAATTTTATTTAAAATTTAGGATTTAAGGTTTAATTTTTAAGGTTTATAAATAAAATTTTATTAAAAACTCTAAACACTAAAACATGAAACTCATTTAAACCCTAAAACTTAAATGAATTTTATTTAAAATTTAGGATTTAAGGTTTAATTTTTAAGGTTTATAAATAAAATTTTATTAATTTTAAAATTTTAATTTAAATATAATAATTTAAATATTTTTAATTAAATTAAAAAATAAATATAAAGAAACAATTATCCAAAACAATATATGTATATAAAATAATAGTGCTTTACAACATAAGATTATGTTTTGTCTGGTGGTTAAGTGTTTTGTTTTCCATATCTGGGGAGAGCAAGTCTATTAATTTTATTTTTCTCCTTCAATAAAGTGGTGGCACGTGTCACCTTCTGATTGAAGAAAAAAATAAATTTAATAAATTAAATATATATAAATATAACCTTCCAATGAGATGGTGATACACCTAATTAAATAATTATATTATTTTATTATAATAAAATTAGGACTAAATTAAAAAATATATGAACAATAGAAAGTAAATGTGTAATTATTCAATTTTATTTTTAACGATCACGTCATCAGTTAGTTAGCTTTTAACGGTTGGTGACTATTTCGATATCATTTTAAAAATTGACTGAAGAATTTGATGCTTTTTAAAGTATTATGGTCATTTCGATACCAATCTCGTAGTATGATGGTTATGTGTGTAATTTACTCATACATATTTAGTACTATACTTTAATTTATTTATAGATAAAATAAAATCTAACGTTAAAGTTTTATTTTAATTTAATATTTTATTATTAAAAATTAATAAATATTGATTAGAAAAAGAAAAGGCATACGTAACTTATTATTATATTTTTTTCTCCCTAATTAATATATCAAGTGTATTTTTTTTATAATTTTAATAGATATAATATAATAATTAAAAAAACAAATTATGTTTTTCTTTTAAATAATTTGTTGTGTGTGAATTTTTATCTTTTGATTGGTCTGAAATTGATTTTTTACAGTGTAATATTATAATAAAAATAAAATACTGAACAAAAAATAACAAAAATGAGGTACCAATTATATAGTTTTTGACATGTGACGGAACTATAATTAGTTGGGATTAAAAGGATAAAAAAATTGAAAATTATATAACATCATAAGTTTTTTTAAATATTATAAATTTTATAATATTTAATGTTCCTGTTTAACAATTAATGGATTGTTCATAATTGATACCAAATCTTAATTGTATTAGTTGATTTAATTAAAGATTTGTATTAATTGATCGTTTAAAATTATTTAATAAAATTATTTTAAATTTAAATAAATAAAATAATATATAAAAAATATTATTATATTTAATATTTGTTTAAATGATTTATTAGTTATAATATTTTATTTCTATTAGTAGTAATTAGATTATAAGAATTGTATTTTAATATAACATTATAAGAAATATTTGAAAGGTTTATATTTTTATTCTATATAATTATTTTAAATAATTTATATGTAATTATTTTAATATTTAAAAATATTTGAAGGATGTATAGACATGTAGTAAATTTATATTAAATATATTATATAATTATTTAAAATTAATGTTTTAACATCTTTAATTACATAAAGTTCAATATTTATTAATTTTTTTATTTGACATGTTATTTTGTTTATGGTAAATTATAGTGGATAGAGGGTCAGATAAGGGTAGAGGGTCAGATAAGGGTAGAGAATCATTTCAATCAAGGTTTTTTTGTCTTTCTAAAAAATTGTATATTAATTTATAAGTCACTTTAAGTTAAAATAATAAAATTAGGTCTGACTCCTTATTTTTCTAATTTAATTATTTTCTAAAATCTTTTAATTTAAATATTAGTGAATTTAAATTTTGATTTCATTAGTGTTAAACTAGACAACATGAAGACTGAAGTTTATAATTCTTAAAGTGAAGAATACAAAAACTTGTCTCTCTTTATATAGGGAATGAGGAACCCTGATATGCATGGTTTAACAAACCAACTGCAGCTTAACTGCATAACAAATTTTCTTGAATTTTTAATAATTTGTTTTTATGATTTAATATTTTTAATTTTTTATTTCTTTTAAAATTAAATTAACTTGTCCCCTCATGTTTTAATTATAACTCTGTTTATGTTAATAATATTTGAACTTTTAAAGCACTTATACTATGATCATTGAATTTTCAAAACTTACTATATATTTAATAAAATTTTAATCTACTTTCGTTATTATCATTATCTTCGATTATTATTAAAAAAAATTAACGGTAACCCATTAACTTTAAAAATATTATATTTATAATTATTTTTATTGTTGTCACTTAATTCTAGTTCACTTTTAGTAGGATTATTAAACTTTTGATTCAATTCACGAAAGAATATAAGTAAAAAATATTTACTCCGTCTATTATACCTATGATGTTTAGTATTGACTTTTTAGAAGTCAATATTTTAAAACTTTAATCATAGTTATTTTAAATATTTTAATATTAAATTTTATAAAATATATATTTTTAAACAACTTGATTAAAGGTTTTAAAAATATATTTTTTTTATATTTTTATCAATAATACATTTAATTATAATGAGTTAAAATTAAAAAAATTTGATTAAAAAATCAATAATAGATAAATAAAATAGAACGGAGGTGAAATTTTTTATTGTTGAAATTCTTATTGAATTTATCACGTTAGTTCTAGATTTCTTTTACCTCTCAACTTTATCAAAATATTTATTTTTTTAAAATTATATAAAAGATCACGAGATAAAACTTAATTCAATAAATGAGATAAAAAAGTGATAATAATAAAAATAATTTAAAATTTTAATAATTATATTATAAATTTTAAAAGTTTATTAATGTATTAAAAGTATAATAAAAATTCAAAAGAGAAAAATAATTGAAATATACGGGAATGGGAAAGGGTAGGGTCGTCATTGTCCACGTCTCTTATAAATTGAACCCACGTAGTGGAGAAATTATATCATAGGTCCGGCCTATCACATCAGCTGTGGTCTCATCCAATAATAACCACCTACTTCACCACTAATCGCCAACTCTTTGTTTTCTAATGAATTTTCACTCATAATTTACATATCATTTTAAAAATATAATTTTCACTCATAATTCACATAGTTGATTAGTGACGAAATGAATAGTTTTCATTGATCAGGTACTACGACTGACGTGATAGGCCGCGCCTGTAATATAATCTCTCCACGTAGTGGGAGATTTGAATTGAAAACAAACAAAAAAAGAACTCAAGCATATCTTCTTATCCAATCCCATCCACTTCCTCTTCTTTAGCTTTTTCCTTCCCCTTCTTAAATAGCAGCAGAAAATCAGATCAGATCAGATCTGAGATTCATAATCCAGAAATGGGGCTGAGAATCGTGTACGGTGTTGTCTTCCTCTCCTTCTCCTGCGCCTGCTTCAAGCTTCTCCATCTCTTCCTTCATCCCATCTTCTTCTTCACTTCTTGATGATGGGATGAAATCTGGGAATCTCTTCCTTCTCTTTTATTTATGGTTTATGCTAATTGCTACCCAATCTCTCTTCACCATTTGTGTATTATTAGTCTTTATTTTGTTGTAATTTCTTTTCCTCTCTCTGTTTTTTAATTGTAGTTTACCCTTAACCAAATTATTATATAATTCTAGACCCTTGATTCTTCCTCTGTTTTTTAATTTTTTAATTCATCTTCGTATTTAATTTTTTAAAATTTTGATATATATAGTAATTATTAAATAAGTTAAATTAATTTGATATTTTAAGTATATTTAATTTAATTATATTTACCTCGAAAAAATAAAATTAAATCTAAAATTTCTAAAACAGTACACATTTTCAAGAGTAAACTAACTTTTAGTTCTCAACTTTATTTTTTTACATTATCAAATTTATTTTTTAGTTGTTATTTTGTTCAATCATTTATGGGAGAATGAAGTTATATTTTTATTTACTATAAGAAAAATTTAGCTTCAATATCATCTTAGGTTATATAAAACTGTTTAATTTTACATTGGATGTGTATAAATTAATATTCGCATAAAGATAATTTTAACCTTTAACGTTTATAATTTTTATCATTTTTGTTTTTATTCTTTTTTTTGATAAATGTAGTCCTTAACTTATATTTTTTTGACAAATAACTCATTTTTTAACTATCATGATAACTGGACCGTTAAAAATCTAACGATGATGACATGTCATATGAATACGACAATATATTTTAAATGACATGGCATCTAACTTATTAAATACATATATATATAATATAATTTTATTCCAATATAAAATATAAAATAATTAAAATTCAAATAAAATATTAAAAAATTAATTAATCATATTTTTTAATATAGGATTTTGATTCTATCGTAATTAGGGTTGAGAATGTTTAGTAGTATTTTATTTTAGAAATAATTAATTTTTTAATATTTTATTTGAATTTTAATTATTTTATATTTTAAAAATGTATATATGTATTTGATAGGTTAAATGCCATGTCATTTAAAATATATTATCGTATGCATATGATATGTCATCATAGTTAAATTTTTAACGATTCAGTTACCATAATAGTTAAAAAATGAGTTATTTGTCAAAAAAATATAGGTTATGAGCTAAATTTATCTAAAAAAAAGAATAAGAGCCAAAATGATAAAAATTATAAACATTAAGGGTTAAAATTATATTTATGCCATTAATTTTTAAAATTAAAAGTTGGAATGTGAAGACTTTTAAGAGAGGGACTAGGGTTTCAAAGTTATTAGTCTCTCTCCTTTCATGTAATAATTTATTTAAAATTATTTGTTTGAGGTGACTCACATGATTGAGGTTTTGTTTCCTTTTGGATTCTCAATGCTTTGGTTTGTTTTCAACCTTTGTTGGAGCTAATATATTACTTTATTTGTATGTTTACTTCTTTTATCCTTCTGGTTTGTTGAAATTCCAGAAGGATAACAGAAAGGAAAAAAGTTTGTGGTATTTGCCTGTCGGCAGCGATTCGATCCTCAACTGTTTCTAACGAAATAAGCAACAAAGAAAACTAAACCAAAACTGAAACCGGTAACCCAAACATATAAAGCAAAACAAGTCCAACATTTTTTTAAATCATCAAGTAATTTCTAGTAATACAATCATCATGGACCAAACTTCAGTTCCACGGAGGAGGTCATTCCTGCCAACCCGTTGCTTCACTTCCTCCAGCGTCGACGACGTTGGCAATAGAAGGAGAACCACCTCCGGGGACAGTGCCACTTTCGGGGAGCTTTGTGGGGGGACCACAGCTGAGTGTACGGCTATTTGTTGCTGTTTCCCTTTGGCGATAACCAACTTTCTAGTTTTAGCAATTTACAAGATCCCAGCAGGGCTGTGCCGCCGTGCTTTCCATCGGATGCGGCTGCGGAAGCTGCAGAAAGAAGGGTCGAGTCAGCCGTGCAACGAGCAGGGTAATGATGGATGGGAAAATAACTTCGTTCCGATTCACTCTGGGGATAGTGGTGAAGAATTTTTCCCCGCCGTTGAAGGCTGTGAAGAGGCGGAGGAGCTTGAAAAAAGGATGTGGCAAAAGTTTGTCGGGACTGGGTTTTGGAGAAGTCCTTCTGACAGAGAGTCCGACTCAACCAGAAGTAAATAATTCTCTGTATAGTATAAATAGATTTGGGATTTTCTCATACATTTACAACATGGATTTTCTGACACAAAAGTACAAATATCTTACCTTGCAATAAAACGATGGAATTTCATATTAACCGATTTGAGTTTAAAATTAAAATTATATAAATTAATTTTTTTATTAATTTAATTAATTAATCAATTTCATATCAAATAAATAGATAAATAAATTAAAAAAACACTTTTTAACAAGAAGTAATTTGATATTTTCAATTTACCTTTTCATGGAACTTGGACCTTGAGGTCTGAGGGTTTAGAATCAGTCTTTGAAAGTTAGTCTCGATAAAAAATGATTTTACGGTAACAAAATAGGTTAAATCACGCCAATTATTATTAAATTTATTTTTTAATTTTTGATCAATAAAATTTTAAGATATTTGATATATTTATTAAAGTTTAGATATTAAATATTTTTTATTTTTAAATTTTAAATAATCGTAAATGATAGCCATTCGATATTAAATTTTATTGATCACTTTATTTTGACTTATTTTATCAAAAAGGTGTTCAAAAATTTATGAATCGATCAAAAAAATTTTGATTTCTTTCTCTTTGATCTCTCTTCTCCATTGATAAAATTTTCTATAGTTCGAATCTTGAAGAAATTCATTCATTCGCCAGTAAATATATAACGTCAAAAAATTAATAGAAGAGTGACGAAAATATTCAATGTTTAAATTTCAGTAAGTAAATTGAACGTTTTGAAACTTCAATGATCAAAATATATTGGAAAATAAAATTTAGTGTTGATTTAAATAATTTATCCAATAAAATATTAGTGATACCTGTTTTTTTTAATAGTATAAAAATAATACGCTAATATTTATTTATACCCTTTAACAATGCACATACCTTGTAAACAAAATAATCAAACCTAAGTCGAACATCTTTCCCTAGAACCACATGTATACAGACACAAATGGAATATTATTACACAATATCTGAATACGGAGAAATTATCAAGTGAACCTTTTTTACCACGTCATCCATGATCCAAACAATTAGAATCGTTTATCTTTAAATAACACCACCTAATAAATTCACTTAAGAAAAATTAAGATAAACAATCCTAATTAATTAGGATTACATATGACGTGGTGAACATAGTTCTGTAATAATTTTTCCTGAACACGAAACAATACACGATTCCTGATGCATGGTCACAATAAGCTTCAAAAATGAGGATAAAGACAACATCATGGGATAGGTTGAGATCAAAATTGTATAAATCAGTACTTGATTCTTCTTCCAGCACAGTCTTCTTAGAAAGGGTCCCTGTCTGTACATCTCAACAAAAAGACAAAGTTGTCCACATATCACAAACAACTCACCAGTATTAGGTTTGGGGTCCTAATTCCATAACAGAGATGTATACTATTTTCCAGTAAAATTTGCATAATCTATCTCCATCTCAACCTCCAATTTGTGCATTCACCAATCCTGGAAGGAAAATATTATGAACATGAATTTCCCAGAATATCATCACCCATCTAATGCTAGTAAGAATTCAAAATAATGCACCATATAGCAGTTACCAGCAAAGAAGCAAATGTTCATGTCACCAACAGATACGGTTGGCCGAACCATTTTTGAGAAAAAGAATCCTAACAAGAACTTTCAATTGAATTTAACAGAGGAAATATGATTGCAATAACTTGTTGATGCATATATATAACTTATATAATGTTGTATGATATCCCTCCAGGAAAATATCATGATCAACTTACAAATACTAGTCACAACAGCATGAAACTTGAGATTGATAAGTAAAAGAATGAAGCTATTAACACAAAGCACAAGAATCATGATCTTCAGCCTTCGACCGTGACTGCATGGGGTATTTATCGGAGTTGGCCAAACACGGAATCGGTCCACCATTCTGAGCAGGGTTGATTTCTTCTTCTATAGTTACAATTTCCTCGGATTGGGGAAGGTTGATGGGACCGTTCTGGTTTTCTTCAGTCTTCCCAACAACACAAGCATCCTGCATGGGGTTCTCTGTTATCTTTGTTTTCGATTTTGACTTTCCGGTTTTTTCTTCAGATTTGGTGGTCTCCTTAGATTGAAGCTTAGGTTGGAGTTTCTTTACAGTCTTCTTGGAAACAACATTGTCTTCATTACCATTGGTTTGAGTTCTTTTGGTTGAACTGTTGCATTCCTGGTTAAACGATGGGCTAACACCAGAACCATCACCTTCCGAGGGATTGTTTGTTCCAGCAGAGCCGCTCTTGTGCCTTCCAAGCTTCGGGGATATCGCACGTGTAGTTGGTATCTGTGACGGTTACATCAGATATCAGATAATTAGAGTATAGATGAGATACCACAATGAATTAGAAGAGAAACCTATAATGCTGTAAGATGAATAAATTTGATCCATTTCTAAGAGTCTACCAATGTGTACATTTTCCCATTATCCATGGTTATTGGCCACTGCCACTGCATGAAAGTGCTCTAGATTTGTATTCATCTAATAGATAGTTTCAAAAAGAAAATCACCATAATAGGAAGCTGATTATCATTTTCTCAACCTTCAAAAGAACACTGATAAATGATTATTGAGAAAGTTTCCGTTCCTAATCGTTCACTGTACAGTGGTAAAACAATTCAAAGTTCACAGTACAAGATTCACCATTATCAGCATTATATTACAAAGGCATATCCCAAGTATCTTAAGACCAATGTAGCTTCGAAGAGATAAAATGGCTATAGCAAAGAAATTACATTTTTCCGATCGAAGAATACATGCCGGCATGAAATACTAATAGTGGAAAGAAGAAACAATCAAATTACCTTCTTCAGTTCAGCTTTTGGAGGAGGTTCTTTGTAGAAACTGGGCATTGGTGCAGCTTTAAAAGTCAAACTCTTCCTTAATTGCTTGATTTCTGCCTCCTGGTTCTCCTGCATGATGCAACAAACCTAAAACTTAATGAAATGTCGAAATAGAATGAATTGAAGCAGAAAACTTGGAAAACGTAACTACTTGATAGAGTAGAAAAATATGTTCGTTCAAGTAATAGTTATGAAGTCATTTTCAAGACCTTTGCCTGCAGGTTATTCTTTTCAACTTCCTTAGCATGGATCTTCTCTTCTAACTTTGAAAGAAACTGGAGGAGAAGTTCATGAACAATCATTTATCAAGTTAATGTAATCAAGGCTATCGGAAATTAACAGATTGATGCATATTCCCAACCTCCTTCCGCTTTTCAGCACGTTCCTCCAACCTAAAGGTGAATCCTGACCCATTGCTCCTCCTAGTGCAACGAGAAGTGGCAGTAATAAGCACAGACATATCAATAAAAAGAGAGCAATTCATAAAATGGCTTGCATAGCAAAAGGAAGTTAAAAATAATGACAGTACGAAGTTGCGGAATGCACATCATCATCCTCTTTGCTCAGTTTTGCTGCTGTTATTGGCTTGGAATTAGCTGATCTGCAATCATAAAGGATTTGTTCACACAATAATTAAATAAGCAGAATTAAACATTTGAGTTATATATACTGTCTCCTCTCCATTTATTTTCCAACTCGGCGCTTTTTAATTACTATTTGCAATGAAGTTGATGTTCGAAGAAACAAAGAGATCTGTTCACATCTAAACTTTGAGCAAATTTACCATGAATACAAAAGAATTATCACTTTACAACCAAAGTAGAAGAGGTTAAACATTGTGCATCTCAGGGATGATATGGCAACTAAGACTTACTCGAACGATGAAGAGGGCTTAGCAGCTGCATTACCGGGACCAGATTCCTCAGGCTGATGCAAACACATAAATAAAACAGAAAGCATTGTTTAGAAAACCAAATAGAATAAAGGAAAATGGAAACTGATGATACCTCAAATTCATACCACAGTTTGCTTATTGCTAGGCAAAGATGCTAAAGTAGTCCTTCTAGAAGTAACTCCACCACCATTCACATTCTTTGAGTCAACATGGATGGATCCCCGCCTGTTCGGATGACTCAAACGAACTGATCCATTGGAAGAAGAGCCATGAACTTTTGAGCTTTTTTGCTGGGCATGTTTGGGATCAGCTTTCTCCTTATATCCATCAATGCTCTTCGCAGTAGCATTGCCGTGGACTCTTCTCGCAGGAAATGAAAGACTATGGGACAGCATAGGCCTCTGATTTCGAGTAACTGGATTTGTACTTCTCATATTAGGCTTATCCTTTGTCACCTTAATGTTCTTTGCATTACCACCACTCAGACTACCGGGCTCCTACACATCGTAATAGACAAATACACAACAATACAATAGAGAAAATAAAGGGAATGTCTAAGCTAAAATAAATTATCCTAGTGATCAGAACCAATAGAACAGATTGAATAGACGAAACATGGTACCTTCAAGGTGTTTGTGATTCGACTTTTGGCGACATTTGCAGGAGCTTTACTTGCCTTGCCTTCAGAATCTGAAGCTTCTTCACCATTAATGGCAGCTGTGGGTTCCACTTTCTTTTCTTCTGCAGCAGATTCTTCAACATCTGCTTTTTCACTGACAATTATCTCATCCTCCATTGTTACTCCGTTTTCAGACTCCATTCTACAGCTAAGGGAGAAAATTTCCTGCTAAAACCACATGTCATGATCATCAGCATCGACTTAAAACCTCAGAGAATCAAAGGGTTTTCTTGTTGTTGCAAAAATCCAAGAAAATCAATGGCATTACTACATTAGAATACGAGACTAGAGAATTCAAGCAAGATCTAGCTTTAAAGATTGGTCATTGTACTGAATCTAAATGACATGTTCCTCAAAAACAGCAAAATCTGGTTAAAATATACTCAAAACTCGAAATGAGAATCATCTTAGAAAAAAAACAATTGAACAAAGATCCAACCAAAATTATACAATCAAACTCTCTGGCCCCAAAACGAAAAGGCAACACTGATATAAAAAAATTAAATCTTTACGAACATAACCAAAAGATGTTAGCGTTCTCACAAAGTACTTAAATATCTGAAATTCAGAACTGGAAGAAAAACAAAAGAAGAAGACACTGAATTTGAAAGCAAGTGAACAATAAAACAAAAGAAGGAGAAAAGATACTTTGAAACATCAACAAAAAGATGAGAAAACCAGAAACTAAAAGCTCTCTATCCAAATTGAATTTCGATTGAGAATATGTTTCATACCAAGTGGCTTTGGTAATCTTTAGAGAGAAACTGTGTGTAAATTACTAAATTTTGGGTTTAAAGGACGAGTCTTTGACTGCAGAGGATTCAGGATAGGAAGATTGATGAAATGGAAGCTCAGAAGTCAGATGACTGTATCGTGGGAATTTAACACTGAATGTGTAATATTCGTTCAATTGGCATAACTTTCTTAACCCCTGTATGCCACTTTGTTTATAAATAGGACTCGGTTCGGGGTCGAGGCTCGGCGAGTTCGGAATTTTAAGTTTGGACTCGACTCGAAAATAATATTATAGGACTCGGTTTAACTCGACTCAAAATAGAAAAAAAATGCCTAATTTATTTTAATAGATTTCTTATATTTTATTTTATTATTTTTCTTTTACTAAAAAGATTACTTTTAATGTATATGTAATATATACATAATATAATTATTCTGAACTTGTTCACGAGCTTTTTGAGCCAAGCTTAAATCGATTCGGCTCAACTCATTAATGTCTCGAACCGAACCTAACCTAAGTCGAACTCACTCGAATTAAACTTTGATTGAATTTTGACCGAACCAAACCCGAACTCGCGAGCTCATTATCACCCCTATTTATAAAGACCGAAAAGCCAACGAACTCAAGAAGCCAAGAGCATATCTTTCTTCTTAACTCGGTACCGTAGCCTGCAAGTATTATTTAATTTCTTTCCCTTTGTTTTGAAATACAGTTAATTGTATATTAAATTTCTGAGAATTTTTAATATTTATTTTAAAATTATTAAAAAAATTAATAATATATAATATTAATATTGTGTAATGGTATACATCATCTATTCTAAACTTACTTATTATTAAATAATTCATACTCAAATTACAAAACACCTTATCCTAAACTTCATCTAAACAAGCAACATGGCGAGATTTATATTTTTGGTTTTATTATATTTAAATAATAGTGACAATGACAGGAAAGATAAAAATTGATTTTAAAAAACAATGATTTTCTTTAAAAAACAGTGGTTTTAATAAATTGGGTTGATCCGATTAATATTTAATTTTATTTTATTTTATTTAAGCTTCGAATTTAAAGCGTTATGTAAGAGATTTATTTTTATTTTTTTTACAGATTTACAGTAAGTAGCGATTTTTTTGATTCAACTACAGTGGTTACAATAGTATCTGTTCTACAGTATATTCTTAATCTTTAAACATTGATCACTCAATCATTGTGTTGACGTGTGCTCAAACCCGTGACCTCCAGGAATAACAATCGTTCCTTTAACCGATAAAGTTAGATGGTTCGTGCTAAGTAGCGAAATTTGAGTTAAAAGTTTGGGGTCAATTTTTTTTAAAATAAATATTTTTTTAAATAGAGTTTATTTTTTTAATAATTAAAAAAAATATTTTTTTATATTATTCAAATCTCTTCTCAACGATTTACTAAGGATTTGGTGCTAAAATTGGAATCATTGAATAAGACGTTGGTTGAATTATTGAACCTGCATTTTTCAGTTTTGGACTGTTTTGAGGACAACTTCTTTACGTCGTATAATTTTTATATCGTCTCATTTTATATGTATTAGAAATTTAATATTTACTTTAAAAATATAGTAGATCTTTATTTAATAAAAATATTTTTTCTCATAATATGCTCATGGAGTAAATTAAGTCATATATTTTAAAAAACGTGTTTCTTTAACTACTTATTTTTCGTTTAGCTTTTTTATATTTAATATTTTTTTAGACTTGCATTTTTTAATTTATTTTTTAAAATAATAAAAATAGTAAACATTGTTTTGGGTCAGGGTCGAGTTTTAAATCTTAAAAATCGGGTCAAGTGACGAGTTGAGGGTAGAAAATTGGGGTAATGTTCGAGTAGGCTGAAAATCTGATCGACTTGTATTTATCTTTAATCTCCACGTTTTATTTTGGGACAAAATGACTTATTTATGGATGAAATTTGTTAGTCAACTAACGATAAATAACTTGAAATAATATCACAAGCTTATACGATAATATCATATAAATAAAGATATTGACTTAAAAATTTTATACCTTAATCAAAAAATAATTTTATATAGTTATTTTTCTATGGATGTATATTTTAGTTGATTAATATTTTTATTCATAAAAAAATATTTTGATTTAAAATAAAATATTAAAAATTAAATTATTTTAAAATATATAAATCAAAATAATTATTTAATTAAATAATAAGAGTATGTATATATTTGTATGTACACTGAATCATAAAATCTTTTTGTAAAACTCAGTCTCCATAAACAATTAGATATTGCACTGATTTTATCCATCCGCTAACACCATTAATAAGATTAAGTACGACAAAGAGATTAAATTATCTTAAAAAATAAGATAATTTTTTTTATTATATAAGATCATAAATGATGTAATGAACATAACTCATCTAATAATCTTTTGTTGAATTAGATTCGAAGGTAGGGACAAAACTAAGTGGGGGCGGGGTGGGGTAATCTCTCCCTCCTATCCCGAAGATTTTTTTTCACTTTTGTCTTCCTATTTAATTTTTTAAAAAATTATTATTTTTGTGAATTTGTCCCTTATTTTTAAATATTTATGTTTTACCCCTCTTAACTCTAAATTTTGATTCCATCCCTGCTCGAGGGTACTGACCAAACTTACCCACCCCAACTTCCCATCTTCCTCTTGATTAAGTAATTGGTCATTCATATCCTTTTAACACCTAAATCTGTCTTTAATCACTCTGCCTTAAGCAAACACATTTCAGTCAAATACAACAAAGTTGATTGCTTAGAATGGATTTAGTCCCACAAAAACAAGTCGTTTCACAACAAATAATAGAAAGGGTAACTATTTGGGTTAACATCTTATCTTATTAGAGGGTTCATCCTATTTTAATCATCTAATTAAAAAATAGTTAAACACATTTTCAAATTTTTTTATTTGATTATATTTTGACTATCAATCTTTAAAATATAAGAAAGAATGTGATATAATAATTAATAAAAATTTATATAATTACACGTATCATAACACTTGTTAAATGTTGATATTTATCATCAAGTGATTGGTAGAATTTACTCTAATTTTTTTGAAAATTGAAATTGAATCAAGCTTAAGTAAGGATATAAATATCCTTTCAGATGCAATTATACCGATAGTGTAACTTTTTGTTTTCAAGAGTATCTTAATTTAGGTCTTTCAAAAAAAAAGTATCTTAATTTAGAGGTTATAGATCTTATAGGATTAAAATATAGAGATTAAAATTTGAATTTATGATTTAAAATTAAAATTTAGTATTTTAAGATTACAAATTATGTCTTATGATAATGTATTTAATATTTAAATTTTAAAATATAAACTCTAAAATCTAACCCTAAACTTTAAAATCAAACTATACCCCTTAAATTATAAACCTGTAACTTCAAACCCGAACTAAATCTATAACCTTTAAATTTACATAATAATTCAGATTTCATTGATTTAGTTGGCATGGGATGATTGGTGTCTGACGTGGCTGAACCGAGCAACATGATTGGTCTCACGTTGTTCACAGCTGTCACAGAACATGGATAGCAACCATCCCAAGATTTATTCCTTGGCTCGTTTGGACGAAAAAATATATCATGGGTAAGTCCCACCACGTGTCCATGGCACCGACCAATGATAACTACCCACTTTATCAATTTTTCCATATCATATTTTTTTCCAAGTGAATCTTCACTTTAAAAATTAAAAAATAATGAGGTGGATGATTATCATTGGTCGGTCTCATGGATGATGTGGTGGGACTGACCCATGATATAATTTCTCCGTTTGGACAGGTCATCTTTTAATCTTCGTTTTAAGGTAAGGGATCAATCTCAACCGTTGGATTGAATGATTAGTGGTGGGTGGGTCCCAATCACAGCCTAAATATACTTTTTTTTTTCTTCAAATGAAATTTTGCGAGTGATGCGTTGCACTCGCAGCTGAAAGAGGTTGAGCTTCGAATATTTGGATTTTTATTTACTGGATATTACGGATCGGAGTATGTTTTTTTTAATAAAAAAACATTTTTTTATTATTATATTTTTAGAATCCAATGCAATTTTGTGGTGAGGAGAAACGAACAATTACGAGGGCGGAGACAAGAAAACACGACAAGTTTGTTCTCACAAGTTGCTTTAGCTTGTATATTGCACTATTTTTTATTACTGATAAATAAATTATTTTTTTCTCATTAAAATTATTATATATTAAATATTTTTTATTATCTTTTTAATTTAAATTTATTTAAATATTTTAATTAATTAAAATTTATAATATATTTTTAAAACTATTTAATTGGAAGTTTTTGATTGAAAGTTTTTAAAATTAATTTTTTATATTTTTATCAATAATAAATTTAAATTATAAAAAATCAAAATTAAAAAAATGACCATAAAAATATCAATATATGAAATTTTAGCGAGACGAATAATTGAAATGTGAAACCTCCGTCTAATTCAATGATATTGAGCTTTATATTATTTTTCATGTAAAAGTTCTGATCATCCATTATATTTTTAATTTTATTATTAATCCCAAATTTTAAAAACAAACTATTATTTTTAAATTTACAATTTTATCGATTTAATCATTAAAATTATGAAAATTATATTATTGAAAATGTATTACTCAATCTGAATCTCAAGCAAATCTTAAATTTAACCTGCAGAAGTTTGGAAGCAGATGTTCTTGATGTCTTCAAAAGTTGTAAAGAAAGTATCCCAGATGTACAAGGCGAGGCTCTAGGGAAGTTGGGTTGTAATTTGTCACCTAAAATATAAAGACGATATTGCAACTGTTAGTAATTTATGTGGAAATATAGGGCAAGACTACTACGGGAGGTCATTAGGCATAAACAAAGATGGATAAGGGTTGGATTTTCGATTCACGCGTATCTGATTCAAATATTGAGACCGACACAAATTTGGATTTAGGATGAAAAAAATTCGACCGACACAAACTTTAAGTTTAAAATCAGACGCGACTCAAATTATTATTATTATTTAAAATTTTAGGGACTTAATTATAAAAAAAATAAATTTTAAGATCTAATTGTAAAATAAAATAAAATTTTAGTGACCTAATTATAAAAAATCAATTTTAATAACTGAATTATATAAAAAATATATAAAGAGAGATCATTATTACAAATATTCTTAAAAAATATATAAAAAATTACATTATTTATCCCATATCATGTTAGATTTTTTATACCCTAAACTTAATCCGACTTAAAATCACTTTTAAAAATATTCAATCTCAACCCGACTGTGTCGGATTGGAACCCATTGGATTTGAATATCATGGTATCCTCTCATGGTATCGAGTTGTAATAGAACAGTATGGCGCACGTGCCCTACTGGCTACTTGCCACCTCCTGTGCGTGAGCGTGCTCCATCTAGTAATGTATGGAGGGTGCATTAGATTACAATGCATCACGTCGTACAAGATCACTATGTCTTTAACCAGCTGCATTACCCTCGAACTTCGGAAACTTCATCATAAATATAATTGCCTCTACATTAGTCATGTACGTATAAGATTAAGTTTGGTCGAGTGAATTCAAAGTCATGATTTTTGTTATTTACTCGACAATGTTATTTATTATATTAGTAGAACTCTGCTAAATATGAGACCACCAAATTATTTCTCGGAAATACACAAGAATGAAGAAACAGCATGTCCCAAACTTCAAACTACCAGTCTACTTTATACATAGCCCACGTTTCTAAAGAACATGGAAGGAAACAAGATGATGCTAGCTCTGAGAAAACATAACTTCAAACATCTTTAGCTAAACCGGACAAATCGATATTACCGGATTCACTGGGTTTAGGAGAAGCTTTCTTCTCAGGATGATCTTCTACGGGTATTCCTCGCCTTGTAGATGGTAGGGATGAAGAACCCCTGCCATAAAAATCTCCAAAGGCATCAAAGAAGCCATTTTTCATCTCCTCGGCAGCATCAAAGAATCGGTTAATCCCACCAAAGAACTCGCGTTCAATTGCCTCCAAGTCACTGCGTAGCCCGGGGAAATCAAATGTACCTTCCGTATGTGATCCTGACGAGAAATTCCCTTTTAACATTTGCTCAGTGACATCCTCCTCGGTATACTCTTTGTTGGATTGCAATACTTCGATAGGCCTAGTTCAAACATACGAGAAAATGTAGTAAGAAATCGCACATGGTGATTAAATCTAAAGTGTGAAAGAAAAAGTTGCAGCATACTTTACAAGTTCCTGTATCTAGCTTCAAATATAAACGGCAACATAGACCCATCCAGGGGTATATTAACCATTTGCATAGAAAAAGAAACATATTATCCATTTCCACCCAAGTTCCGCAGCAGTCTCCATGGAGAACATCAAAAGATATGTTACAGTAGAAAATGGAATAAAATTGAAACTAGCTTAATTGACATTATTTGTACAGACATTTGTGCCTTCAAAATTTTATCAACATGTCATATACTTCAAATTTCAACATTTTAGTTGCAGCCTTTCTTACCATCTCTTCTATGGATGATAAAGCATCAAATCTCTTACATAGTTCATATTGCATTTGTTAGACCAAAACTAGCTAAAATTTTCACAATCTCAAAGCCAAAGTTCAAATAACAAGTATGAAAAAGGAAACAGTTATTTTAAAGAGCTATAAGCACAACTTTTACAAAGTTCCACAAGTTCAAACAATAGTTTAACTCTCAAAAAGAAGTACCACATACTCAAATGTTACAAACAAGCCACCATCTCTGTTGGCCAGCAAAATCAAAATGAAATTGAAACAAAAATGTTTTAAATACATTTGTTCTTCATGATTGGAAGCATGAATTTGAAATTTTAGAGTTCAATTTCTTTAGCTAAATGAAACGTAGATGTACAAATCGGGCATAATTAACTAAAATTCAATATTATTATATATTTTGGTAGTATAAGAACATGCATCTCAAATACAAAAATATCTATAAAACTTCAAATTCACCACTAAATAGGAGGCATAACAGAAATACTATTTTAAAATCTATGTTCTCCAAGGCAGCCTTATATAACTACAATAGTTGCCTAAATCAAGTTCACGTTATTCAATTCTTTGGAAGCCAAACAATTCAGTGGAATGAAAACTTTGCAGCGAATTCTGAGTTTATTTCGTTGTAATCCAAACAAAGGTTTTTAAAATTGTTCCAGAAATTCAATATAAAAATTAATGTAAATTAGGGTTCATTTCCTGATGATTAGTGACTAAAACAGATTATGAATCTCAAAGTTCAAAAATTCCAACAATAAACAAAAAGAAAAAAAGAGGTTAAATGTTCGAATAATTTACCTTCCAACGCATTCTCTGAGAACTTCTTCAGTTTTCTCGCACTTTCGAACGAATTTTCCAGGCTCGACTTCTTCCGTCTTGCAGTTCGATCGCACCACCTTCCGGGTAGAACATCGATCGCCGTCGCGAGCGGTTGCTTCTACGGCGTCGTTCGGTTCGTCTTTCCACACCCAACCCATTTTCCCCCTCTTTTCGTCTTATTGGCGATTGTGTTCAAGACTTTGTTATATATATCAGTTACTTTTTCTGCACAAGGTACTGGAAACATCCTTTGTTTTATTGGGCCAAGCGTAAGGCCCAATAATATGAATGGTTGAGATTTAGATTAATTAATGCCCGATAATTTGATACTTGTTTTTCTCCCGTTTTTAATTTTTGAGATAAATTGATTTTTATTTATTTAAAACATAAAAACTACTACAAATATTTGTCTCATTTTTCTTACATGCCATGGATATGAAAGTGATAAGGGGCGGAGCTTTCATGGGCCTAAGGGCCCGGCTCTATTATAAAATTTAATTATTTAAAAAATTTAGTTTAATAATAATTTATTTTTTATAAAAAATAATTATTTAAATTAGAAATATAAAAAGTTATTAAATATATAATAAAATAAATATTAAATTAAAGGCATAAATAAATCAAGCTTAAATGATTTTTTTTGTAAAAGTATATTCAGTTCATTTAAATTTATAATATTATATTTTATTATATTTGTGTTCGTTTATTTTTTTTATAATATTCACATTTATTTATTTAACATTTATAGATATGTTTATTTAACATCGCGAACATATCCGTATAATATTTATAAACATATTTATTTATATATTCACCAAAATAATAAAATTACACTATTGATCTTTACGCAAGCGGCTAGTTTTGTTGGTTGTCCGTTAAAAGTTTAAATTTGTACATTTTATTCCACGTTTCTTTGTATGCTTAATTAAAGATGCTATTGAACTTCATTTGTGATAATATTTTACATACAACATGAAATAAATCTAATTATTTAATGACAATTTTAATTTAATAATTGAACCAAAATTTATCTAAATTTGTAATTAGATCCTTGAAATGCTAATTCACGTTATTACTTGCCCAGTTGACTTCAAATTTGTATTGATTTTCCTTTCTCTATTTTGTAAAAATAATTAGGGTTTAATTCACGTTCAGGTAAGATTAAAAAGGAGAAAATATTTCAATTTAGATTGTTAGTTTCGATTTACTTCGACAAATCTAATAGAATGTTCTTAACTTAATTTCGACTACATCGAATTGCCAAAATAACAATCTATAAATATACCAAACTAACATATTATAAAAATTAATAAATTACTCATGAACTTATAATCAAATTTGATCTTACTTAACTCGATAAGATCTCATGTTCGGTAGAGTTAAAAGTTGTTCAAGTTTTGATCAAGTCAAATTTACTAGAAACGGAGGCGTGCAAAGGTTTCTTCGGTTTGGATGAAGATTGACCCTCAAGTGCCAAGGCAGAAGGAAGCTTGACTGCAAGACCCACCCGTCGAGCAAGGACGAAAGCCGGTCTTAGTGATCCGAGGATACCGAGTGAAAAGGCCGTCGCTCAACGGATAAAAATTACCCCCAAAGCTCACATCGACAGGAAGGTTTGACACCTCGATGTCGGCTCTCAATTAACACCCTAGTTTTTAGTATGTAGAAACAATATCAAATGATATTAATTACCATATATAAATTGGCGTTGATTAACCTATGATACAAATTGAGCAAGAGTCTTCATATATGGCATACAATAGGCACCTATCAACTTGTAAAACACATATCGGTCCATTAAGAAGCTTAGTAAAGTTGCAAACGAGTAATAAAATTTCTAGGGTTTTAAGTAAGGCCTATGAAGCCGATAAAATATCCCATGGAATGATCCGTTACTGTCACAAGCATTTGAAGTTTGATCTCTGAACCGCGGTTAGATATTTGGTAGGGCAAACAAATACCAAGACCTAATCAACTAGTCCACCTCTGAATTATCCACTATGAAAAGAATAAAAGATCTGATAGTAATTAACCTTAAACAGCCCAGGTTTTGGCCTAAATCTTTTATTTTCTTCATGTGTGTGCTTGTGTTTATGTTTAACTTACATGTTTTGTCTCAGCTAGAGGTTTCTTTAACATATCCATCAAAATTAGTACACAACAACCCAGCATGAAGGAAATTATTACAACAAGGGACAAAAAGAATCCATCACCTCGATCAAAGCTTCCTCAAAATTTCTTCACTTGCACGCTGATAGTAAGTCATCTTCTGGATACAAGCCACAGCTTCATCAAAATTCCGTCCTCGAAATGCATTTGCAAAGGAGTTAGATGTTTCTTCCAATTTCTCCTTCATCTGCAAAAGAACAAAAAAGAAATGAATAAGTTTGCTAAAAATATGTTACGGTATACAAACTTTCAATGAAGCGGCGCTTGAAACAATGTATTAACTTGTACATAGAGTTTGAGCAAATGATGGTTGTAAACAATGAGATCTACCACATTTCAGCAGGCATCACCATGCCGGACATCTACATAGCTCACTTAGATTCCCCCACCCCCCCACCCCACACACACATAAAGGGATTCGAGGTTGAATCCAATATTTCATTATGTACAGGTAGCAACTCAAATAGGAAAAGAACTCCAAAGCATGTATCGGGACAGTTGCAGGTAGCAGTCCGATGCAGGAAACCTAAATAACCCAGCGAGTTCAAAGTATAGCATTGAAGATTATTGAATTAGCCATTATCTCCTACTCTTCCTCTAGCAGTCCAAAAGTATTATAGTTTCAAACATACAGATTATTTATGATTGCCATTTTGATAACAGCAGTCAGCCTTGCTTAGAAATGAACAACCCATTTGATAGCTAGAGAGAAACATCACGATTGTCTAATGTTGATGCAACTACTCTATTCACACAAGACATGCGTGAAGATTGAGAACTATTTGTCATACCCGAGACTGAATCTGATTCAGAGCCTGTGAGTCTGGAGCCTCTTCTACAGCTTCCCTGATTTCCATAATCTGTATAAATAGAAATTCAGAAGCATGGAACGTTTTTTATAAATAAAACCACCGAGGAAAGCTGGCCATCTAAAGAAAGAATAATTTTCAAAATAGTTTCAATTACCTCAGTGAGCAACTCTGGATCTGAAACTGTCTGTTCTTCATTAACATCTACTCCTTCAAGCCTCAACTAATGAAAACAGAAAATATCAAATACCAGAATTTTTTTGAGAAGACAAATGCCAGAAAATCAATATAGAAAAAGGGGATAATGAAAGAAAAGGATACGAACGAAAGCATGATCCAGAAAATCTGATTTCTTTTAGCACAATTCAAATCAATTTGACCATGAGACCGTAACAAGCTGAGCCTAACCGACTCAAGCTCAGTTCGAAAAGCACATAAACATGCTCGAAATAATTATATATATACTCCATATACACTTGTATGTTTCAGTGTTATTAACTTCTAAGGTTAATTACTGACTTCAAAAATAAATATTATCTTTTCTCAAACAAGTTTTTGCATGTTATTTTTCAAAACTTAAAATAATATTTAAAAGCAATTTGAGGAAAGCAACAAGTCAAGCCCAATCCTCGAGCTGAGTTCAAATGATCCAATTCGAACTTGAGCCTAAAATACCGAGCTCAACGAACTTCGAGCTTGAATCAATTCTAGTAATACTATTTCCAAGCCGGCCAAGTCTGGACAGATTTGAATTCGGCTCGACTGGTTATCACCCTTACACATAGTTGTGGAGGAATAATTCTTCAAGAATTTCAAATCAAGCCAGTATAACTGCACATTACTTAAGATTTAAAGTAACACTTACAATGTATATCGCCCTTGACAACGGCTTGCTAAGTGTGCGATATGCATCGATAACACGGGCAGATTGTTCAGCAGCATATTCTCTCTCTTTCTAACAATTCCACAAAAAAAATTCTATATCTAAAACTGATATGAATCCTAAACCAAATTATTTGTTTGGAATGAGCAAACCTCCGATTTTGAATGCACAAGGTCAGGATGCAATTTCTTCTGCCAATCCTTGTACCTCCCTTCTAAGCCATCAACCTCAATTTCATACTTTTTCTCTCTGTTAATATAGATTTTTTTTAAATTACGGAACAAACAAGGAAAAAAAGAAATAATTAGGGGAAAAAATAAACTAGCGGGAAAAAGCACTCACAGTCCAAAAATCTGAAAGTAATCGATGGATAAATCAAGAGGCTGAATGCTCCGGCAGGAATGACAGTACAAGAACGGCGTCGAACCAGGCGCGTCGGCGACGCAGTTCCAACACCGTTTCGTTGAAGAATCGAGTTTTGCGTCGGATTGCGAGCAGAAACTTGGAAGGGAAATTTTCGAATCAGGGAAAAAATCAAGGCCGTTCCGTGGAAAAACCCTAGAAGAATACTGGAGGTGAGAGAAAAAATATTGAATTTGTGAATTTGCAGAGACAGGATCCAAACGATATGTCGTGGGAAGAACTCTGCGGAAAACGGTAGAGAGGGGATTCCATATCTGCTTCGTCTTGTACATTCTTCCTTTCGCTTTAACTTCTAAACTCTGAAAGGAAGCACAGAGATAACTGTCCGACCTCTTTGTTCTTCAGTTATGTTATGTACCGAAGAACAAAAACATACAGAAATAACTGGAAAATCACCCTTCTTTCTGGAAAACACTCGTATAATTTTTTTTTTCTATTTGTTAATTAGGTATATTATATGTGGAAATTCGAATACATATAAAATAAAATTAATGATAATACTTTTAATATTATGATACGATTAATTTTAGGGTAAAATTACATTCCAAGCTACGATATTCGTATGCTCACTTATCAGAAAAGCAAAATTCCACAAATTTTATTCTTCCAATATTATCTCTTTTTTTATCAAAAAATAATAATAAATCTACATCTTGAAACCCATTTCCAGCCATTGAAAACTATACTTGGAGCATCCCTCTGGGGACTGGGGCTAATTCAAGGTTTGTTATGCCTCCAGAGCTTTACTCCTATACCAAGAAGCAAATAAAGACAGCAATCACATACAGCCATGCCATTTGGTTCCCGGCTACTGCCATTGCAGAATTTTCTTACCCGAAGCTTGACTATCTCAGCCTCTTCTCTAGGGTCATCTCCCTCACTACAACGCTTAGTCAGCACTCAGGCTTCTCTGTAATTCCGGATCTCCCAATGATAGGAAATTCTCTTCAAAAATAAACCCTTTCTGAAAAATACCTCCGCTGTTTAAAATTAAACCAAATTGAAGAACAAGTACAAGAATTCCAGGTCATACAAGTTAGTAAAAATCTTCTAATTTTTTATTGTACCACCACCACCCATACCTTATGTTAAAATTTTTTTAAAAAATTGAATTTTGAATTCTAAACCATAAATCATACACCATAAAATACACTCTAACCCTAATTCTATGAACCCTAACCACAACCCCTAACCTATAACCCTACACACCCTAATTTAAAGCGAAAGTACGAATGAAGACATGAGAGAGATAGATGATTTGCATCCATAGAAGCAGGATGCAAATCGTCTACCTCTTCTCCATACCTTCATTTATGCATCCACTTTAGATTAGAGAGTTTAAGGTTTAGGGTTTTAGATTAGAGGTTTTAGTTAGGGTTTAAAAAATTAGGAGTAGGGTGTAAATTTTAGAGTTTAGGGTTTATGATTTAGGATTTATATAGAAAATAAGGATTAAGGTTTAAAATTTAATTTTTTAAAATTTTTTCAAAGAAAACATAAAAGGAGGTATGAAAAAGATGTAGAAGATTTTTACTCATACAAGCATGCTCATTTCTGCTACTTAACAACCAACAGATGATCCGGATCCGATCCAAGATTATGAGTAGCATTTGTTCGACCTGAATGAATTATCTGCATTGCAAGGTGTTATATACTTGTAAAAATATTAAAATTCTATCGTCCGCGGACAATGCAACTGTATTGAGACAGAATAGGGTGGTTCAAAAAAATGAGGTGATTATTATTAGTGTTTAACTATTTTAATGACCATCCAATTAATTGAGGTTATATATTTTAGTTATTAAATTATCGAATTTATCAAGTAGATCACCCAATTTATTAAATTGACCTATTTTGATCATCGTCGTTAAAATCCTACCGGAGAAAGTGATGTGTCAGTTAAATCAAATTAATTCTTATAATTTATTTATTATTTTAATTTAATCCTAATTTTAAATTAAAAATAAAATTAATTATCCAATCTAGTGATGTCACATAATAAAAGTTTACTATTTTAGTAAATAAAATATTTAAATTCAAACATATACCTAGTAAATAAACTAGCGTTATGGGATCATAAGAGGACCATATAAGGAAAAAGTAAGAACCTAACCCAAAGACTCGAAATAAAACAAGGATATAAACATTACCAAAATCGACGATGATAGATAAATTCATCAACAAACAACATAAAAATGCATATTACAGTAAAGGTACGCTAACAACAAAGACATTACCACAACTCAATCTCGAATAAAAGAATGACAAATATAATTGTGTATCCAAATTTAGTTCGAGAGATCGAGATAAGGAGATCAACAACATAAAAGAAGGTGCGTCATCATGATTAGTCGTAGCATCGTCAACTCTAACAATAATAAAAATCAAAACAAAAAAATGAAAAACATACCAAATGATAAAAAAAAATTATCTAAAGGTGGGTGATAATTGTATTACAAGAGCATAATAATGTATTAAAGTAAAAAAAATTAAACCAGAGGAGGAGAGCAGCACTCAAAACCCTAGCAATCCAAAATTTATTTTTCTTCCTTTTACGTAAGATCAAAATAGATATAATTTATCAAAAAAATTGAATGTTTATTCTTTCTATTCTTTTCCTTTTTCTGAAAAAAAAAATGAATGATATACATTATTTTTCAACACATTATTTTGAATGTTTTTCAACCCATCTTTAAAAAAGAATGAGCAGAGGATTTATGCCTACCCAACTTCTGAAGGAAAATAAATCACATGGAGCACATGCAAAGTCCAATGCCTAATAATAATATTAATACAAAGGAACAAGAGTTGATCGCACGTGTTTCAAAGTTGTCTTAATCTATGTAATTTCTCAAGAGTGGTCACGTATTTAGCTAATATCCTCCACAATTTTAAATACTTTTATTAAGTAGGGTAAATTACAATTATGGTCACTTTTGTTTTATTTTTATCTTATTTCATCCATTCAAATTTAAAAAATTATATTTTAATCACTTATATTATCTTTCACAAAATAGTTACTCGAAAATTAACTCTCATTACATCGATAACATGACATGATAACAAAAGCTCATCAATGTAGCACAAGTTAACGCTAGAAAAATTATTTATTTATAAATCGATACGTAAATGATAAAAATACAAGTTTTAAAAGTTGAGTGCGGTTAAAAGTTAATATATATATATATATATATAAATGTAGTTTAGCCTATTCTTTAGCTAATTAAGCCATTTAGAGCACATTTTATGGTGTAAATACTTGTAATTTCACATATACAATATGTTTGGACAACTAATATAATTTGTGAGTCCCCTTAAATTAGTGTAGACTTTTAATTTTATTCTTTAATTCTTAAGGGAAGGTGAGATTGAAGTAATTATGCACATAATTACATTATTTAATTTTATAATTAATATTATTTTAAAATTTAGACTTGTATAACTATTTGATTATAATTTATACTCTTAAATATAATATACAAAATTAAGATGTAATTACACTTTGTTAGTCAAACATGTCTAAGAAATTAGAATTTTTTTTATAATTACACGCATATATTTCTAATTTTATGACATAAAATTACACTATAATTTTATAATAAAAAATTAACTTTATTTCCCGGTGAGAAGTATAAAGAGATCAAAACACTAGTACAATAATATTAATTATTATTTACAAAATAATTATTTTAATTAAATTAATATTCGAGTAATTCACAATACAAATTCAATAAGAAATTATTATAATAAAAACAAATATAATAATTCGTTTTTTATAATCACTATACAAATTTTATCAGGTTAATGATTTATAGTTATACTATTAATATATATTTATGATGTCACACACGGTATTTTTTTCTTTAATTTTTATTATCAAATTTATCATATTTAATAAAGGATAAAACCGAGAGTGGATAAAACGGAAGTCAACTAATATCCCGTTACATCTGTCCCCCGTTGGTACTGGTCTCCTTTATTATATAAAAGGGACCCTTTCCCTTATGTCTCTGTCCCACAAGAGTTGTTTTTTCCCTTCAAAATCAAATCAACTGCTCTTCCAACAATCAAATCAATAAACCCAGAAAGGTATCATATAAAAATTCTTTTTTATTTTTTGGTTTTACCGAGAAAATTAACAATTCGTGGGGTTTAAGGTTGTTTCTGGGTTCTATGAAATTAAGTTTCTGTTTGTGAATGATTTGATTTTGTTTTTCCTGCATTTCGTTTGGTATGTTCTTTTGATTGTTTGATTCGTCTGGAATTTAAATGAAGAATTTCTGATATGAACGGTAATTTTATACAAATCCATAGGATTGAATTTATCTTAGAACCATGTTTTACTATTAATCGGGTTGTCTTTTTTCCATATGCAAGTTGACTTTAGGAGAGTTTGACACGTTTTTGAAAGATTGCTAATTCTATTCCATAGAAAACATCCGAAACAGCTGTTTCCATCCCTGTTTTTCATGTTTGACTTACTACCGTCTGAACTTTTTGACCCGTTGAAACTATGGTTGGTCAGATCTTTCTTTTATCATTGTCAATGTTGTACTGGATTTTGTTTCAACAAGTTATCTTTCTTGATGCAGGGATTGAACCAGGGACCGAAGAACAAGGTTACTGTTGTCGGGACGGCATTTTTAAATCTGGCTGAATATGCATCCGCTGCTGAAGATAAAGAGCTTGAGATAAAAATACCTCTGGCATTGTCCGTTGGTGTTGCTGAGCCTGGTCCACAACTCTGTGTATGTGCCACTTTAAAAGTTCTTCATTTTGGAACTCTTGTATGTTTGATTTCTATGCTTCTTTTATGTATTCGGACATTCTAATTATTAAGTTGTCCTTTTTTGTGTAGATATCACTTAGCCTTTTGGAACTAAGTACTGTTCAAGAAACCACTGAGCCAGGACAGAGAGCGGTAGTGCCTATTACATCACCTCTCCAGTCTGGAGAAAGTGTCACAATGGAGAAGGATGAGCTTTCTGCGATTAAAGCTGGTCTTAGAAAAGTGAAAATCTTTACGGAATATGTTTCTACCAGGAGAGCTAAAAAGGCCTGTAGAGAGGATTATGGCAGTGAAGGAAGGGGTTCTGCTCGAAGTGACGATGGTGAGGATCCACTGGACACGGATTCACTTGATGATTTTGAGGAAGGAGAACCGGATGAGGTAAAAGATGACATGACCACAAGGAAGTCATTTAGTTATGGTACTCTGGCACATGCAAATTACGCCGGGGGATCATTTTACTCCAGCAAGGGAACCAGTGAGTATTGGGTGTACTACAACCATTGGAAATCAGAAGTTGGCTGTGCAAACATTGTGAATTCTTCTGCATCGATGTCAGAGCCATCTATTCTACAGATTTCAAAGCGCAGCATATTTCCTTGGAGAAAAAGGAAGCTGAGTTTCAGGTCACATAAAGTGAAAGGGGAACCATTGTTAAAGAAAGCCTATAGAGAAGAAGGTGGAGATGATATTGATTTTGACCGCCGTCAGCTTAGTTCTGATGAATCATTTGGGGTAAGAATAATTTCTTGATTTTTTTAGTTTAATTCATATTTACCCTTTCTGATCATCGATGCTTCCATTTGCTTAGAGCCTTAGATGAACATTTCTTTTTATTATTAATCTTGAATGTTTTCAATTTATCATGTGATTTTGTTGCAAATTCATGCACCTGTGAAGGTGCTATTATTTCTGTATCAAATTGGATTTGGATATCTTCTGGTAACATAACAGTTCATATCTTTACAATCTCATCTAGTTTGAATGGTTTCCTTTCTGCATTGACTTAATACTTTTTGAAGGCCTTAGTTGGATTATAATTTATAACTTAGTATTATCAACTCCAATTGTTTGTTTCTGCAATCTGCACAACTTTTACCGGAGTAAAGTGAATTATGATCTAAATAGTTCATTTGTTTTGGCAGTGGCACAAAACCGAGGAAGATTCTTCTACAAACCATTCATCAATTTCTGAATTTGGGGACGACAATTTTGCTGTTGGCAGCTGGGAACACAAAGAAGTTGTAAGCCGTGATGGACACTTGAAGCTTCAAGGTCAAGTCTTTTTCGCGTCTATTGATCAACGGAGTGAACAGGCAGCTGGTGAAAGTGCATGTACAGCCCTTGTTGCTGTTATTGCTGACTGGTTTCATAAAAACCCTGATTTGATGCCTATTAAGTCTCAATTTGATAGTTTGATTAGAGAAGGTTCATTGGAATGGAGGAACCTCTGTGAGAATGAAATCTACAGGGATCGGTTCCCTGACAAGCACTTCGATCTGGAGACAGTTCTCCAAGCTAAAATACGTCCTCTTTCTGTAGTGTCAAGAAAGTCCTTTATCGGTTTTTTCCATCCCGAAGGTATGGATGAGGGAAGTTTTGACTTTTTGCACGGTGCAATGTCTTTCGATAACATCTGGGATGAGATTAGTCATGCAGAATGTCCGAACAGTGCTGAACCTCAGGTTTACATAGTTTGTTGGAATGACCATTTTTTTATCCTGAAGGTTGAACCAGAAGCTTATTATATCATAGATACCTTAGGAGAGAGGCTTTATGAAGGATGCAATCAAGCTTACATCTTGAAATTTGACCGTGACACGGTAATCCACAAGCTACCGAATGTTGCTCCATCATCAGATGATAAGTCAAATGAAAACCAGCAAATAAAAGCAGCTGCTGCTGAACCAAAAAATCCAAAGGTTAAACAGAACAAAGCAGGGGAGGGTTCCATGGCAGAGGCTGTAGTTACCAAACCCAAGGAATCGGTCAAGAGTGAGGACACCGAGGAGGTTGTTTGCAGAGGTAAGGAATCCTGCAAGGAGTACATAAAGAACTTCTTGGCTGCTATTCCTATTAGGGAGCTGCAAGCAGATATCAGGAAGGGTTTAATGGCATCTACACCGCTACATCATCGACTACAAATCGAATTCCACTTCACCGAGTTCTTGCAACCTTTACCTGAGACTTTTGCTATTCAAACCACAACGACCTTGCCACTCTCAGATGTTCAGTTATCCGAAGTTGCTGCATAGGAATTACTGTAAATTTTAGGAGAAAGTGTGATTACTCTAACTTGTTCTTTTTTTCTTTTGATGTGAATTGGGTTAAACAAAGAGGAACCCATATGAACTTTTTTTTTCACAGTATAGAGAAATAGAGTTGTGTTTCTCCTAAGTTTGCTGGAAATAAAACACTAACCTTTCTGATATTTTGAGGACAATGAAGTGAATTTGTGTCATTTTTTTTCGCGTACGATTAAAAGTAGGGACGTAAAAAGTTGATTTCATACGAAAATACAATCAAAATCTGTTCGAGTCAGAATTTGATTTAATTTAAGGATGTAATGATTCGAATTTGATTTGTATTCGACTGTTGTAGACCCGAACTTAAATTAGACATTTTATTATTGTAACCGAACTCGACATGCATTCAACTGAAAACGATCCAAACTTAATTTGAATTTGTTATTTTGAACCCGAAACATGATATGTAGCCTAATGAAACGAACTCAAACCCAAGTATGAAACTAACCTGAAATGAACCCGATTTAAAAATGATCCGAACCTGACCTAAAACTGACCCACACCCAATTCAAATCAAGTTAAAATATCAAATCAACCTAAAATAAATTTTATCCGGTTTAACGTAACCTGAAACCCATCCGATTATTTGTTTTTAGATCCCTAATTAAAAGCTTCTAAAACAATTGGGCCGAACTCCAATTCTTCTAAGTGGCCCAAATTAACATTCCAACTTCTTTTTTAGTATACTTCCTAACCACTCTAATTCCTTCCTCAGTTCAGCAGAATGCAGATCCATCCACCGAAAGCAACAATTTTAAAACCTATGTCGAAATCGGCGGTCTACTCTCTTCTCCTCCTGCTGACGGCGGCGCCGCTGTTGGTGGAATCAAGAGACGACACGAACCACGCGTACTTGCCTTGTTCGGACACGAGAGTCCAGATATCGGATGGGTTCACTTTTGGGATCGCGTTCGCACAAAGATCATCGTTCTTCTTCAACAACACGCTTCAGTTGTCTCCTTGCGATCGCCGGCTCTCTCTATCGAGCTCCGGTTCTCGCCTCGCTCTCTTTAGACCGAAAGTTGATGAGATCTCTCTCCTCACCATCAATACATCTTCTTTTTCTCCGGTCAGTCCTCTCTATTATTCTATCTTTTTTAAAAGAAGATTTCTTGATTTTTTACTACAAAATTTATGGGATGATGGGATCTGAGGATCCATTGTTAGAATTATCGTAATTTTTACTTCGATCTCTAAGTTCCCGTTTTTGTGTTTTCTTAATGCATAAAAGCAAATGCGATAGGAGTAAAATCTTGCTTTACTAAAATTGATAAAACGATTAAAGTAATACCAAGTTTAAATCACACTTGCTGAATAAATTGTGCTTGTATCAAGTAGTAAACGTGACAACAAACAGTTCCCAAATCATGGATTCGGAGCATTTCCTTTATCTTGGGAAGTCGCATACTTGTAAATTCTATCACATGAATAGGATATAATAATGTTTGTAAGCTTTGGAATTTTCAGGATTCAGTTGGTGGGTATATGGTTGCATTTGCTGGTCGAAAATATGCTGCAAGGTCGCCACCTGCTTTCGTTGCAAACGACAGCTTCACTGTAACAAGCTTCACTCTTGTAAGGAACTAAGAAGAATTGATTTACTTTTTCTATGGTATTGTTTTTGTTACCTTGGCTAAGGTCTTCAGAAAGACAGAAACTGATGGTGCTTTCGTTTATGCAGGTGCTTGAGTTTCAGAAAGGCAGGCTGCAAAACTTGTTTTGGAAAAGGGATGGTTGTGCGCAATGTTCGGGGAAATCAAATTTTGTGTGCCTAAACAAACAAGATTGTGCAATTAATACAAACAGCTGCAAAAACCGTGGAGGTTCTGTTGATTGCAGTATTGGTATACAGCTAGCATTTTCTGGAACAGATAAGCACTTTTCTGCCCTAAATTCATGGTATGAAGTTGAGAACCTTCGGCAGTACTCACTGTTTGGTCTTTATTCCAATCTCAGAGATTCTCTCACTAGCCAATATAACAAAATCTTTTAATGGTGCTTTTGATGGTTGCATTTTCTTTTAGTTGTTCGTTTTGCTGTAATTCCTTTTCCCTGTGCTTTTAAATTTATGTGGTGCTTACATCTAGCGCTGACTCTATTCCTTTCGGGTGAAACTGCTGCTCTTACAATTCGAAGAGAGTTATTAGTGTATATTATGTACAATGTGTTTTCTTTTTGTTTGTAATTATAAATATGATCCATATGGATGCTTTGTTCTTCATGCTATCTTGCTTTTAATTTTTGATGTTGTTAACGTTACCCACTTATAGATTTCTCATTTGGTTGGAATTTAATATTCCGTTTGTTATTAACTGATTTTGCAATTAGTCCTTCATGCTATCTTTTGACTTTTAGGCGTTGGTCTCTCTTCTTGTCCCCTTATTTTCAGGGTAAAGTACACTCCGGGTCACTCAATTATTTGTTCGGTTACGAACAAGTTATTTTTTTTTCTAAAAGTTATAATTTAGTTAATAAAGTTTTTTGTTACAAATTAAATGGAACATACCCATTATGACCTTAACGACACTTGTTAGTAGATATAATCACTTTACTAATGGAATTTTTAAATATAATTACTTTTTTTTTAAATAATTTTGAATTAGGAATGTATAAGTTTTGGAGAGTAAAACTATTATTATACAAAGTCAGGTTAGACATCTGTTTCAATTTTAACTGTCATGTTTGTAACAAGATTTTAATTTAGGGACAAAATTGTAACTTTCTTTAAAAGTGACTCATTTTTAACAAACATGTAATTTAGTGACCTGGGATTCATTTTAGCCTATTTTTTGTTAGTCGTTTTATCTTACCTTTTCTTCTAACCATGTAATATCGACATCTGAAGTATACTTTCATTTGTAGCCTTAAAGTGCTTTGATTGTTTCTTCCATCTTGCAGATAATGTTTGTCAATTTCATTTTTCTTCTAAATGACTTGGTGAAAATCCCAAGATCACTACACTGTTTTATCTTGCCTTCTAATTCTCGCCAAAGCTGAATTATCAAGTTTACCCCCCCCCCCCCCCCCTCTTTTCCCATCTTCTTTAAGAAAAAAGGCCTGCCTAGACTTCATATCCGCAATTCAAGGTAAGTGGTAATAAATACTAATAGTCCGAGTAGTATTTTACATTATGGGAGAATACAAAAAAACGCTGTTTACATTTTATGAGAATACAAGCAGTCTAGTATAATTGGTATTTTACATTCTAGGGCTATACAAAAAATACTAGTATTTTACAGTGCTGGAGAATAGCATCAATGGTGCTATTTTACATCTTAGGAGAAGAGAACAAAAGGCAGTTTTGCATGTATATCCATTCATCTCACTTGTTTTAAGCTTTGTCTCTCTCCTCCTTGGTGTTGTTTTGCAACATTGCTTTAAAGCTCTATAAAAATCTCAGGAAGTCTATGGTTGTGGGTGCTTTCTCTTGCATGGAAGTTGGTTTCAGTGTCAATCCCAATTCTAAGTTTAGACTGGGTGTTTCTATATGGTTGCACCCTATATCTTGAGAATGGCTGTGGAAGGTTGGCGTTCACTTCTTGTCCATGCTAGAGGTACTTGTGGAAGTCGGTTCCAGAGTCAATTCTAAATTCAAACTCAGTCTAAGCCTTTTCTTCGAGTATCCTATCCTGCTATATCTTGGGAAGTGATATGTGTGGTTGTTATGTGCTCCTTGCCAATCCTGGAGGTTGTAGTTGCAGTGGTTCGACCTAGTTTATGGTTTAGGACATCGGCTCCTCGGGAGGATGGAAGATAACTGTTGATTCATTGGAACTGTTGTGGCTGGTTGAACCCTTGTTTCCATTTGGTCCCTAAAAGGAGACTGACGAGTTTCACAAGGACGGGTACGTTTCTTGTTGAAGCAAAAATATGCAGTAAATGCTGTATTTTATAGAGATTGGATGGCCGTCATAAACTGGTAGTATTTAGTAGCGCGAGTGAGGTTAAGACATTTCTTTATTTCCAAACCACATCGATAACAAACGAAGGGGGTATCTTTTATATCTGAATCCGACACACTCGACAAAGTGTAATTTTCCGTCGATTATCCCCTCGTGGGTGATTCTCTGATATCTACTCGTTTTCACACTCCCACCATACTCTGGAAACAGTGCTAATTTATCCGTGGATGACGTACGTTAGCGTGAGTGTCGCGCTGTAAGACTTGTAGATTGCTTGTTTCTTTGGTGACACAAGAAAGAGAAGTCGGAACATTTTTCTTTGGGTCGCGACCCGCGTGGCTCTTCAGTAATTAGCTTGTGGGGTAGTGGAGCGATGATGCGGCATCAACTTTCAGTTAATCGCGCGGCCTTTCGAACGCTTGTTGAAGCGATTTCAATCACCAATAATATATGTGCAGATTTTGGGGAGATTATGATTTGAATAGAATATGTGATAATATTTCATACAATTCTGGTCCTTTTTTTCAATCCTCTATTCGTACAACGTTAAAATTTGAACGTTAATTTTATTTAAAAATTTAATATTTTATTTTACTTGATTAATTAATTGTTGATATTTAAAATAATTTAAAATAACTTAATCTTTAATATTTAATTTTAGATCAAATGATTTATATGTTGATAAATTATTATTCAATTAATGATAAATAACTTAAAATGACATGTTAAATCTACATGTCAATGCTCGTTACGATAACAATCATATAACCAATTTTTCTGATTTTATAAAATAACACATCAATCAAAAAATGATCTTATAAAATTATATAAAATATAAATATTTTTTTCTTCTAACGTATCATTCTGTCAAATCATTTCAAGTTGTTTATCATCGATTGACTAATAATTTATATTGAAAGAGGGTTTATTTTGACCTAAATTAAAAGATAAAATAATAAAATAATTATTTAATCAAATATAAATTCATATCACCATATAAATATAGTCTGAAAATAAAAACATTATAATAAAATGTATATAGAATGTTTCGATCCTCCAAATATCAAGTATATTCAAAAGTATCTAAAAAAGAGGAAATTTTGGGATGTGAACTATAAAACTCAGTTAATTTATAATTAACCTGCTGATATTTGTATTGATTTTCGTTAATTAATCTATTCTTAATTCACTCCCTTAGGCCTTAACACATTAAGCAACTATCCCCACTTGCTTTATTGGCCTCTCCAATAACCAAGAAAGTATCTCCTATTTTAATAAAGTTAGAGAAGATTCAACTCTAGATTTTTTTAATTAATTAATTATTAATGTATAATTAATATCTAATCTCACCACTAACTTGGAAAAAACAAAGTTTATGCAGAATCTAATCCATGGCAGTCTTAGTGGTAATCCCGTTTAGTCCACCCCACGTTGATTTTTAATTATCCAACAGTTTAGGTACTACAAAAAGTACAGGAAAGTTTTTATACCATTTTCCAGTTTTAATAATTGAAATCAGTAATCATGAAATAGAATGTGATTCTCATTGTTATTTTCAGTACTTCGAATCGTTTGTATAGCTGCATTTTTATTGTGTCATAAACTTTATTGCCGGTAAAAACTTGTTACGAGTAATGTATTTTTTTTATATTTAACGGTTATAATAATATTTATTCTTGAGTATACCCTTAATAATTAGACATTAATTGTTCAATAACTGTATTGGTATTATTGATGTTCAAACCCGTGACTTCCAATAATAATAATTGTTCCTTTAATCAATAAATTAGATGATTCGTGCTTGTTATTAGAATTTAAATATAAGGTGTTACATAGTTCTATTAAAAATTTAGATAAATTTAACTTTAGTTGTAGATTATGATGCTTAAACCTGGGTTTATTAAAGAAGAACAATATGATTCATTGTCGTTGGAGTACTCGGTGAGTTTGTTAGTAAAAACTTTTTTACTACCAACTAGGTTGCAATTGGACAAAAATTCTTTTATTTTTTGGTACCGTTTTGTATTTGACACTAAAAATTTTAAATCTCAAATCCTAACCCTAAATTATAACTCTTAAATATAAAGTCTTAAACTCTAAAAAATATATATTATACTCTAATTATAATTCATAAAAAATACACCCTACACTTTAGTGATATAACATAAACATGGACAAAAAAAGACAAATGATTTACTTGTTATAATTTATAATTAAAAGTAAATATCAGGATTCATATAGTAAAATGAATCCAGTTTCAAATTATTTTTATCCCTATTCTTCTACTTTCCTTTTGTTTCTATACTAAACAAACACACATGGAAGGAAAAATGAGGAAAAAACACTCAAAATGATCCCTATGTTGGGGGAAATTATATTATGAATTTTTTCTACCACGTCGTATGTAGTTTCAATCAATTAGATTCATTTATCTTATATTTTTTTTAAGATGAATCATCACTTCGTTTTTATTAATAATAAGTGAATGAATAATTATCAGACAGTTATTTAAAAAAGAACGAACCTAATTTTATAAATTAGGATGACGTGATGAAAATGATTTATGATATAATCTTTCCCATGTTGTCCTTTCCATGTTTATATATTACAAACAAAGTGCATCAAGCTAACTCCATCTGATGTGGAATGCAAAATCTAATGAACAAAAGCAGTTTGAGATTGTCCCTTGCCTGCCACAAAACTCACGTTCATGTATTCTACACGTGGCATGCATCCATGATACCAGAGTAAAGGATACAGGATAATTACAGCTGTTTATTTCATTCTTTTAACTTTCTTAAATGATGAAGAGGAGGGGGACTCCAAAAGTGTATTGGACGTTACCAATTTTTACATACTGTTTTAGATTTATTTTTACACATCATTTAGAACACAAATATATATATATATAAAGTATTGTATCAACCAAATCATACACTTTTTATTTTATAAAATAAGGAATGTGGTTTAAGAACAACAATCGTTCGTTACCTAAAATTGATTATGTCAAAAAATCAATTATCAATCGATTATGGATCTAACTTTTTATAACCACAAATAAAATCATAATAAAAAAACTAGTGCACATTAAAATTTCTGTACGAGTAATAAACGACCGCTAAGGTATGTTAAAATCATACCACAATAATAGATAAAACGAATATAAAAAAAATGTGTCATAAGGATAGAGAAACATGTGTTAAAGATATAAAAATCTTATTAAAATGTAAAAAATAAAAGAAAAATAATAGACCCAATAATCAACAACTAACATTAAAATTAATTGTTTATAACAATAAAAAATAAAATTACAAATGATGAAATAAAAAAAAACACAGATAGATTAAAATATAAAGCATATAAAATAACACATATATGAGTACTTGTGTTTTATTTATCAGATACGGCATTGAAAATATTGTTTCCTTTTTCTTTTCTATTCTGAAATGATTATCTTTTAATGTAGTATTTTTTCTTGGCATTAAAAAAAATTAAAGGAAAATTAAGGAGGAATCTGATTCTCATCATGGAAGCGTCTCTCCCAAGTGAAGTTAAAAGATGCCGTCAAACCATATTTAGTTATACCAGAAACTATAAAAGGTGGTTATTGAATTTTTAAAGTATTTTTATTTTGATTATTGAGATCGAAAATTTTTATTATAGTTATTAAATATTTTAATTTATTTTTATTATAGTTAATGTTGTTAAAAATGTATGACACGGCATGTTAAAGTTTTTTTCTAAAAGAAAATTCATTTTTTTAAAATTTACGGTTACCATCAAAATCAAAATTCGATTATAATGATAAGGATATATTTGGACATAAAATTAAAATAGTTTGATTTTAAGTTAACCGAAAGTTAACAATGACATATCAATTTTTTTTAAATTTTAGTTCCGATTTACTATTATTAATCATCAGATCAACCTAAAATTAAATTATATTAATCTTTTGATCAATTGATTTTTTTACCATTGGAATTGACCAACCATCATTCTATACATCAGAATTTTTAACTTGGTAAGATTATACATTAACGTGTCATATTAGTATTTCTTAACATGAACTAACAATAATATTCGTAATGAAAACAAATTAAAAGTCTAGTAAGCATAATGAAAGATTTTCGGTTTTAAGAACTAAATTGAAAATACCTTAAAACATTAATAACTATTAATGTAATTTACCCTTATTTCTACTGTAGTTATAATTTGTAGCATAGAGCAAGAGATATGTGCAATTATTTGATTAGACGATTTCAATAGAAGAGAATGTGACATTACAACCAAGTTGTATATTAATAATGGAACTACAAAAATTATATATTACATAATAATTAATGAAGAAAAAGCAAGAAAAAAAGTTAATGCTAATAAGTGGTAATAATTTACATAATAATCTCCGAAAAGTAATTTTCTTCCTACCAAAA
Source organism: Abelmoschus esculentus (assembly GCA_035048815.1). NCBI lineage: Eukaryota > Viridiplantae > Streptophyta > Magnoliopsida > Malvales > Malvaceae > Abelmoschus > Abelmoschus esculentus. Next base: position 4,424,878 of record JAUCBN010000039.1, read on the forward strand.
AATAATATTAATGCTATGACATATCTACCACTACCTACCATTTATATAATATTCAATTACTTATGACATTATTTCATCAATTATCAACAAGATGTTTAATACACTGAAATATCTTTTAAATTTATAGTTTTACCTAATTGAGTTAGTATTGGTATTATTTTAAAATATTTTTTTATTCAAATGAATTATTATATCAAAAGTATTATTCCAAGGTCTATTCAAAGTTTTAAAAAAATCTTGACTAAATAAGATATTTAAAAAAAAATAAGACAGATTTATAATACATGTAGGATATTAGGAACCAAAAGATTATGTTGTCCGTACAATGACATTCGGATAAACTTCAACCCCAAATAGTTTTTTTATTCTAAAGATGAAAAACTCATAGCAAGACAAGTTACAACAGGTAGGTCTGGCACATTTTTTCTATTAATAATGGTAGATTAATTAATTTTAGAATAGTTTTTGTATGCAAAGTGGAACAGGTTTGGTTTGTTTAGTTAATGTTTGTTGATACTGACATACTGTACTGTATTGTATTGAAGAGTTGGATGATAACTGAAGCTGATTTGTAAGCAGCCTGTAGTTCCAGTACACTTGTACCACTGTCATCAGCCCTCTCTTTCTCTCCCCAATTTCTTTAAACAGTCCCTCTCAAATTCCTTGGCTTCAAATTGTGCCGACATGGCTCCTAACTAATGGGGTTTCTTTGCCTATCTCTTCAACTAAGAAACTACACAACCGCCTGCTGCTTCTATTTCATTTTACTAATCTGGTGTGAGTTATTTTATCTCTTTTTATGTATTCTCCCCATCTTTTTCTTTCAAGTTTCATGTTATCATCATCTGAATCTCTTCTTCTTCTTCTTCTTCTTCTTTGGTTCAGTCTCTGATAATCTCTTTCTGTTTGTTTTTAGTTTTATTTTTGACCTTTTTTCCTACATCTGAGGACTGAGATTTTAGCTTCTTTCCCCTTTACCTTTGTTTTTAGCCATGGGGGTTTTGCCCTTTTTCTATTTTCTGATTCTGGGTTTGTTTTTGGCTTGTGTAGTATATAGAGATCCAAGTTACTGTTTTGGCAACTGTGAACTTTGTTTGACAAGGAAGAATTCCTTTTCAGTGTCTGGTTTTATTTTCTTGACTTTGTCTTAAAGTCATCTCTATCACTGTGGTTACATGGGATCTTAAGGAGACCAATAAGATCCTATTGCTGGAAGTTAAAACTTGAAAGAAATCTTGTGATTCATGTTCAGTTTCATGTTTTATATTTCAGGAACTACCTGATACTTTGAGAAATTAGGATGGCCATGCAAACTCTGTATCTTAAAGAACATGATGGGATTGTACACAATCCCATGGGGCAGTTGGCACCAGTACCAGCACACCCTTGGTGGACTGCTCTTGGATCTCAGCCGTCCATTTATGGAGAGTCTTGTGGCCAATTGAAGCCCTTGTTGATGGAACATCCTTGTAATGGAGATCAAGTCCCTTGTCCTAAACAAGCTGAACAAGGAGTGAACAAAGGGCATCCTGCTCAGTTCACTGTGTTCCCTGGTAAATCCCATCTCAATTTTTAGGTTTCTCTTAAAATCAAGAGGTTTTCTATTATTAGATTTGCCATGGATAAATACTTGTGTGCCTGTGCTTATATGAAACTTGCAGCTTGAATGAGAATGTCCTCATATGAAACAAGGGGTGAAGAAGGTACTATTAGAGTTAACAGATTTGAAGATAGCCTAGAAAGTTTACATTATTAACATCAACCATAACCATATTTTTATCACAATTCGGTTAGAGGTAATAATTGTTGCAAGCAAGCTGATTGAGTCTTAGCTCGGTTAGTACGTTTAGTGTCGAGTATGTGGATTCGAATGCTTGAATTTACCGATGCAAAGGGGTTTAGAATAGTTTAGCATTGTATATAACAAGAAGATCGGCAAGCAAAGTATAATTTATAGCTTCCAAAGTTTAGTTTCTTTCCTTCTTTTTCACTTTTCACTTTTCATCGTCAGTTTTCCACCCATCCATTGAAGTAAAGCCTTAGTCTTTGAAAAAGTGAATATAGTTGGACATATGTAGAATTCTTTGTATTACATAAAGTAGTTTGAAGTTGCACTGATGTCTTAGGATATTGGAAACTTAAGGACAAGGCAACTTAAAGCATCTTAGAAATGTTTTGTTTTGTTTAATGATCTTTATGAGATCAGGTGGTGCTTAACTGAAAATAAAATTAAGGGTTATATCTGAATTAGAAACATTGACCTTTGTGCAAGTTATTTGCCTTTCGTTCAGGTGATGGAAAAAGTCCGGGGGATGAACAGAAACCTCAGGAAGTCTTATCTATGCAATCAGCTACATCAGAACAGCATACTCGCTTTGAACTAGGATTGGGTCAGCCGACGGTAATAACAGTATTTGTTGGGAACTTTCTTCCATAAACTGAATCATTTCTCTTTTCTAACATATTTCGTACTTGCTTAATAAAACCATAGGTCTGTGCAAAGTACCCTTACATGGATCAATGCTATGGATTTTTCTCATCATATGGACCTCTGGTTTCGGTTTGTCTTCCTTTATTTCTAAGCTAAAACGTTGTCTGGTTTTATGTCTGTCATTCTTGCGATATTATCTTCAGTGCTCGGAATGAATTGCTTATGTATTCCATATGAATAGGGCCGTGTTATGCTGCCATTGAACTTGGCATCGGACAATGGACCAATTTATGTAAATGCTAAGCAGTACAATGGAATCATGAGGCGTCGGCAATCCCGTGCAAAGGCTGTTCTTGAGAATAAACTCACTAGAGCTCGGAAGGTATTCTCTCTTCTCTCTTCTATTGCTTTGGAAAGTTTTGGACAGACGAGCATGTAGTAAGTTTGTTTTCCTACATAATTGCTTGATTATATGCAACAAAGATCAGGGATATGGTCGCTTTATTTGTCTTCTTATGCTAGAAATATTTAGGCTTCTGCTTTTGTTCCACAGCCATATATGCACCATTCTCGCCATCTACATGCAATGCGTCGACCGAGGGGATCCGGTGGTCGTTTCTTGAATGTCAAAGCTTTGATCGGCGGCAAAGATGGAATGGAAATGAAGAAAGCTGGAGAAGGACAGTTTTCTTTCCCCACAGGCTCGCAAAACTCCGAAGTCCTGCAATCCGACAGTGGAACATTGAACTCATCTAAGGAAGCCATCGGAGGAGGCTCAACAGTTTCGGGTTCAGAAGTCACCAGCTTGTACTCAAGGGAAGAACTTGAGCACAATTTCCCAATCAATCATCTCGGACTGTCTTTCCACTCTTTCCCGGGGATGATGGAAAACGGGCGTGGCTCGATTATGCCCAACAGGTGGGTTGCACCAGCAGATCTCTGTTTGCAACCTCAAAGTTTGATACCAAGGGATTAGCGGGTTTGGTCGAACCAAACCCGCTTTTCTCTATAGCAACCGAATGGAACTGTCGTTGCATTAGCCGTTACGGTTTGTGCCACAGGTTTTGGTTGCTAGGCAAATCATTCTTGGCTCATCTTTACTTAATGCTCTTTCTTTACCAGTCCTGGAAGCACTGATATCTTGGAAGATGCTAAAAACGTTAGTATGTAATAAATGTTGGATCAGACCCTAAGTATTAAGTAGTCCAATAAAAAGTAAAACCCTAGAAACTTGGGTTGTGTGTTCTGTAATGGTGTTCTTGAAACCGTGTTACTGTTACCGGCAATGTTTGTTTTCCTTGCGAAAGGCTAATGTATTGCAAAATTGTCGGTTGCCATGTTGAACAAAAATCCTCTGCTTCTTTTCTGTGTTTTTTTTTTTTTGTGTTTTTCTTTTTTTTTTTTAAATTAAATTTTAAACCCTAAATTCTTATTTTTTATATCTTAAATCCTAAACTATACACTCTAAAAAGTACACCATACGCTTAATTCCATAAACCCTAATCAAAACTCTTAACTTAGAACCTTAAACCTCTAATTTAAAGTAAGAACATAAATAAAGGCATAAAAAGGCACAAACGATTTACACTGTTACATTCATTTTCAAGGAAAAAAGGGAAATGCATAGAAGCGCACGATCCCAGAAATCCTATCTCCAAGTTACCAACCATTAACCTACTAAAGAGACATTCCTCCTTAAAGGAACACATCCACCATGTGCATATATATATTACTTAGAAATATATATATATATAAAAGATCCGTTCATATAGTATAATTTTTATATATTATTTGGATTGTTAGACAAATAAAATAAATGATTGAGATTAATAGTAAGATATGTGAAGATTATCAGTTAAAAATAATATGAGTACAAAAACTTTTAACTTTTATACATCTTTTAAATCGTTATAAGGATGAAATGGATAATTAAGATTAACAGTGCGTTATACGAAGATTATCACTTGAAAGAAAATAAAGAACTAATTTTAACTAATCATTTAACTCATTCAACTATCTATAAAACGCGTAAAACTATTAGATTTTATGTTATACTAATAGATTATCATATCCTTATATATATAAAAGATCCGTTTATATAGTATATTTTTTATATATTTTTAGAATTGTTAGACAAATAAAATAAATGATTGAGATTAATAGTAAGATATGTGAAAATTATTACTTAGAAATATTATCAGTACAAAAACTTTTAACTTTTACACATCTTTTAGATCGTTACAAGGATAAAATGAATAGTTAAAATAATAGTGTGTTATACAAAGATTATCACATAAAAAATAAAGAGTTAACTTTAACTAATTATTTAACTCATTCAACTATCTATAAAACGCGTAAAACTAATAAATTTTATGTTATAGTAATTGATTATCATATCCTTATATATTTTCATCTTCATATCTAGGTTGTCGGCTCCCGAAACAAAACAAGATTGTGCCTCTCGAGGCATTTGTTTCCTATGCCCCCTTCATTACACCGACACGACGGATTAGCCTACGGGACTAATTCCACACAAGCCGTCGCCCTTACCGGCCCCAATCTCATGCACGTTCCCAATGCCACATTTCCACTTCATTTGCCCCTTATAACTCTATTCACATTGTTTGTTTTTCTTCAATTGACCCCCCCCCCCCCTCTCTAGCTTTCATTGATGTAGAAAGGGTGGAATACTAGAATGGAGATGTAACCAAATTGTCCAAGATGTGGTTCTTCCAATACCAAATTTTGTTATTACAACAATTATAGCTTAACACGACCGAGGTACTTTTACAAAGGCTGTAGAAGATATTGGACTAAAGGAGGGTCACTTCGCAACGTGCCGGTTGGCAGTGGTTGCCGCAAAAACAGAAGAGGTAAGTCCTTAAGGCTACCGACCGATGGTGTGCCTCTGCTGAGTCCCATTGCTCCTCAGCTATGTCTGAGGGATCTCATATCGATCTGGCACTCGTTTATGCAAACTTCTTGAGTAATCAACAACAGGAAAACATGTCCGGCTTTGAAGTCCTGGAGTTGCGTAGGGAGTTCGACCTGTCTCTGGAGTTTTCAAGATTATCGAACACCAACATGGTATCGAGTATTCAGTTACCAGGAGAAAATGGTCTAATTGGGTGCCTTACTCGTTCAGATATGTCTACTGAAAACCATTTGAACAACAATAAATTACAGATACACTCTTCTGGTAACTACACATTGCCACCATGGTCCAACTCTCCCTCCATGAGTCCATCCTTGCAAGCAACACAAGTATCAGTCCTAGAACCCGGAACACATGATTCAAATAAACTGTTCGATATTGGAATCTATTGATTTGTATAGTGATGATACTTTCTCCAGGACTTGATCAGGGAAATGCATGTGCACTACGCTTTGCTACATCACTGTTTCTTTCTTATATTTACGTATAAAATCAAAGTATTTGTGATGAAACAACATCAGTATAAGCTATGCTACTATACTCGGATGAATGCTGGATATCTGTACTGTACATTTTCTATAATTTTTTCCTAGTGATCAAGCTGGATAAGAAGAGAACAAACTGGTAGGTATGCAGGGGGAATTCTTCCACACTTTAGCATGCAATTTCAGCAATTCTATAACCCTCTCTTTAGTCTTGTATCCACAATCCAGTTGAAGCACCAAGCACAGTTTAGCCACAACACCTAATTGCAGCATCTCTTGGAGCACATTAATGGTGGCACAGGACTTGGATATCGATAGCAAAATCCTCACTGCCCTTTCACTTGCAACCTGAGAGACCCTAAGTATCTTCTTTGAAACAATTGCAAGCCCTGCTCCATGGCTTAGTAGCTCGGATCTGCCTTCGGCGCATCCACATACCGCATCCAGCACTGTTAGAATCATCTCACAATCCCTTTTCTTTGATGAATCGAAAAGCAAGTCGATCAAGATTGGCACTACCCCTGCTTCGGCTGCCTTGATCTTGTTTCGTCCCCGCAGACAGATATGGACCAACAGTTGTAGAGTAGCTTTCGAGGCTTGTCGAGAGATTTGATCACGCAAAACTCGAACTAACTCAACCAATAATTCCGGTCTCAAGCTTATGAGCTGCATTGGATCAGCTAACTCCAGCATTGATTTCAACAGAAGCACCGAAAAAACACGAGACTCGTAGCTTCCAACTTGCATTACTCTCGTTAAGGACACTACGAAATCACCATTCGTGCCCATAAGATTCTTCAGACCAGCTTCCGAGAGCTGGAGAATGCTTAAAGCCTCATCAATTGGTCTTATTGGATCATCTGCAGAGTCATTATCCCTCACAATTGAAGTCAAAAACTCAACTGCGCCCGAAGATTCCACGATTCTTTTGTTTGTAACATTCTGAGAAGTGATTGATTGAAGCCTCTTGAGACACTTAATCTGTTGCCGAGGCGACTTGGCATCATCGAGAAGCTTGATAATCTGGGTTTTGGTGATGGGTGGTTTTGGCGTTGGTATCCTTTCGATTCCATGGGAAGAATTCAACAAGCACCAAGACTGAATCAATCTTCTGAGGGTATGGTTTGGGATAAGCTCACAATCTGCAATAACTTGCTTTGTCACCGGACATGAACTATTCTTGTCTGAAAACAACCATTTCTCGATGCTCTCCCGATCGTACGTAATCCCTGTTGAAACCGTGACCGGATCCTTCATAAACTGGAGAGAAATGGGGCAGATAAAAAATGGAGGAACTTCGATTTCATCCATGTAATATATATTATAGATTATACACCAAAAAAGCAAGTTTTCAAGAACAACCCAAAGAAGAAAAATCTTATCTTTGTTTGAAACCAGGAGTTTGATGATTGAATTGAAAGTAATTGAAGATTTAGCTGTGATTTGGTTTGAACCTGGAAGACAAATTGGAGGATAGGATTATATACAGCTTTGGAAGTGGAGAAAGTCACACGTCTAAACACGGAAGAGATGTAGATTTTCAAAGCTTAGCTCCTGGGTCGTAGTGAATGGCTCAGACTTTGACTGCCGCTCGCTCACTCTGTTTAGGATCTTTTTCTTACCGGTTTCTCGTTCCAAACACGTGTTTTTTCCCCCCATTTCTACTCGTAATTCAGCAATTGCCGACAAAGCCAAATAGGGACAAAAAGCTGTGGCGAATTTGAGTATTTTAGTAAGGAAAATACGTTTAGTAATTGCATCTGGGTTTAGGGTCAAGGTATAGGGTTTATGATTTTAGGTTATGAATTGTGGTTTGAAAAATTAAAAGTAGGGTATATTTTTTAGGGTTTAGGATATAAAAAATAAGGGTTAGCGTTTAAAACTTTATTTTTTAAAATTTTTAATAGGTGACATGGATAAAAACATGATAAAGAGATAGAAGATTTCTACTCATTGCATCTATTAATTTTCTAGTTAATTGCATTTTTAATTAATATTAAATTCTAATTTAAATTTTAAAGTTAATTTTATATCTGAATAATAAATTTTAAAATCAACACAAAATCATTTTTTTCTTATCGTTTTCAAGTATGGTCTTATTAATTTAAATCAATTCATATCGTTAATTAATTTTGATGGATGAGTTTTTAATAAAAAATTTATATACATAACGTCTTAACTCAAGATATTTAAATAAAATCGAATCTAATTCAACTTTTATCAAATAATTTTATTTTTATCTTAACTCAATTGAAATTAAATTAAATTCAAACATTAAATTTAAAATAAAACTCAAAAAAAATTAAATTCAAGGTCTGTAATACTTAAACTAATTTTTTTATTAAAGTCAAATATCTTTTTCATTATTTTTTTTCAATATTTTTCATTACTGTATATAGTTCGAATCATTGAGAGATATATTTGTTGAATATGAAATGATTTTTTTTTTTATTTTGATTTATACACAAACGGTTGACAATATGAGCAATAATAGTAAAAGATGTTGAGTTGGCAATGACCGAGTATTTCGTCAATGGTCATATATATATTGTTAGGTAGAAGAATCAAAGGAGATGACATTTTATGCAAAATGTATGAAATATGAAAATGTTCGTAAGTGGTTAAAAGAATGATTGTGTTTTTAGAAGTTACGAGTTTGAACATCAGTAATAGTAATACAGTGATTGAACGATTAATTTCTAATGATTGAGAGTATACTTTAGAATAGATACTAATGTAGCACTGTAGTTGATTTAAATAAAAAAATACTGAAATCAAACATACTAAAAAAAGAACTTATATGTATTTATTTTTTCTAATTTTCAAAAATCAATTTAATTATCAAATTAGGGTAATCAAGTTCATGAATGTATAGATGATGATGATTTATTATTTATCCACAATTTTAAGAAAATTATTTTTAATATATCAAATTAATAATATTAAAAATAAATAGTGTTTTAGTTTTAATATATCTTTCTCAGCTCTTACTTTTTTTAATAGTCCACTCTTATTTATATAGTTATAGAGTAAAATAAAAATGTTTAAATTTCTCTGATCATGCGGTAATATCATCATCAGATTGAATGATTAAAATTTTGAATTAGATTAAAATTATGTTTAAATTGATAAAATGTATAAATAATAAAATCAATAGTATAATTATATCATTTTCTTAAATAGCTGCTTTAATTTCTTGTTAGCAAGTAATTTGATTGATACCATTTAAATAGTTAAATGATCTTATTGATAAAATTCATAATTCAATGATCAAAATAAGATTAACCCCATAATTAAGTAGTCACTAAAGTAGTTTACCCATAAATTAATCATTTTATAATATTCATGATTTTAGATAGTTTCAACCTCGAAGCATTTAATTAACAGTATAAATAAGAAATCCTGTTTTGGATAAGATTACTGCAAAACTTGAGCACTTTCATCAACAATATTCCTGTTCATAGCTGTAATAAAGAAAGCAAGAAACCAGCAAATTACCCAAAATAGAATCGCAACCCCATCTTATTTATGTTCTTACCAACTGATTTAACATCAGAAAAGAAGTAACCTAGTAAATTTTGTCCTGAATTATTACCAAATGCATGACCAAATTGACTACAAATCTGATTATACCAGTATACCCAAGCCCCCAAAACTTACAAAATTAATATACAATCCTCAAATATATGCTGAGATCCTAAACTGTCTAAGGATTCAAATGGTACTATGAAAACCTATACTATGCTTGAAATCTTCCTGATTTCTTTACACTGTCATACATTTTCCTGGAAAATCCCAGAAATCATTCCCAGCAATCAGAAATCTTCATGTTGATCAGGCAACAAAGTCGGGTAACAATTGTGCTGCAAACCTTTTCCTGTTTTGAATGCTGATGTTGTCATATGTGGCAGCTGAAGAGTGTGGTGTGGAAGGGTTGATGGATCCGAACTCATCGGGTTCGGCAACGTCGATCCTTGGTCCCATTTGCATGGCTTGGTTCGGAAGAAAGCTCTGATGGGTGCCTGATAAAGACATGTTTTCACAGTGGGGAAGTCCCAAAGTCAGTGACACACCATTCCCTGAAAACCTTGGAGTGAACTGTTCTGCATCGAACCTTCCGATTTCTCCTATGGGGTATTGTCCGAAACCTCCCATGAAATCCGTGTTGGTTCCCATAAATGTGTAGCCATCTTTTCCAAACTTCATGGTAACCTCATTGTTGGCCACGGTTGTTTGCTTCATATCCATTGGGAGCTGCAATATGTTGGCGCTCCTTGGCTTTTTAGGACTTCCTTGAGTGATCCCTTCCAATTCGGAAGTTCCGATGAAGGAGAATCCTGACTGGTTGCCAATGTTCCCGGGAAGTGGAGATGTTGATGCCATGGAAATGGACATTGAGGAACCATTCTGGTTTGGGATATTGTCCTGTTTGGAACTGAAACTTTTTGCCATGTCTGGTGCAGTGGATTTGGATGTTGAATCTTCATTATTATGGCTCTTGCTTCTTTTCTCCTCTGAACCATTCTGTTCTTGTTCCTTGATTTCCTCCAAATACATCTCTTCCACCATTGGCTTCCAAAGCCGAACTCGAGCATTTATGAACCAATTTGACACCTGAAATTATCACAAAACATCATAAGATTGTACTTGTCACAATAGAAGTTGATGAAAACAGAATTAGTACCTGGCTTCTAGTAAGCCCTGTTTGTTTGGCAAGCATGATCTTGTCTGAATCTTTAGGGTATCTGCAATGCAAATATAGAAATCAGAGTACTCAATAACTGTTGGAAAATTACAGTGGAAGGGAACTTCAAAGTTTACTTACGGATGGAGAAAGTGTTCAAATAGCCAAGCTCGAAGAACCGAGACCGATCTTTCAGGTAGCCCTCTTTGGGGTCTCCAAGCATTGTGCTGGATCATTCCCAATTGCTGAAGTGCTCGTTGTTGTCGAAGATGATGATCGACAAACTTAAGTCTCGAAGACCCTTCGATTTTACCTCCTAGGCAATCTTCTTCACCTAAGCTCTTGTTTGCAGCTCGGATTTGACCGGTTATTGCATCTTTCAAGCACCGGAATTGCTTTGAGATGGTCTTTAATGCAAGAGATGTGTATGTTTTAGCAGAGCCAATCCCAGCTGCCTGCTCAAATGATGAAATTACAACCTGCATCTGGTGATGGTATTGTCTGTACCTTTGATCCACCTACAGAAACAAAATCCATGATCTTACAACATTGGAATTCAATCTTGATAACTAGATTTGATTGAGTTATGGTCTGAAATCAAATTTATTAAGGTTTCAAACTATGATTCAATGAAAGAAAACAAATCAAATCATAGTATTCCATATAATTTCCATACCTCGTCAAGCATGCTAATTAGCTTTGCTTTCTTCATCTGAATTTCCTGTCTCTCTGCCGTAGTCAGCTCGGCACCGTGCTTACCACCTGCCTCTCCACCAGCAGAGCCATCTCCGACCGCCGCTTCCGGTTCTCCGTTAGCCTTACTGCTATTGTTATTATCTCCACTGCCCTTTTTAGCCAAATCGTTCTTGGTAATCTCGGTACTGTTAACGGTAACAACTTCATCGAGAAGCTCTTGAGCAGCCTTCAAGAATTTCGAGCTCAACAGCACACTTTGTACACCCGAAACTCCATTGGTCACCCCTGAACCGGGAGAACCCGACCCACCCGAAACCCTCATGTCCTCAGCCGAAGCCACTTGAGCTTGTGATCCATAACCGGGATGTTGTTGGGAAGAGAGGCTCAGGGAAAGTCCCTGCTGAGCGCGTGAAGGTTCACGCGCTGCTCCGGAAGGGTCCATAGTGTTGTACAAGTTGTGATGGACACGCTGAACGAGGCCATGCAAGGGGGAGATGTCGTGGGAACCAGGGTCTTGGTTGGCAGCGGAAGTATTAGCCGCGGGTAGGTGGATGCCGACGAATTGTTGAGCATGTGGAGGCAGCGCGTGAGGTGAGATGGAGCTGGGGTTGAGAAAAACAAGGTTGTTTGGCGTCGTCGGAGGTGCGTCCGAGTACTGAACATAGGCAGGGTTCATGAGTACTAGGGTTTGGAGACCATCGGCTGCTTGGATTTCAGGGTTCCCATGAAAGTACGTCGCCATCGGATGTTGTCTTGTGTTTTGCTAAAGAATCTAATGTTATTTTCCGTGCTTTCACTTCACTGAAAAGAAAAAACAAGAACTAAAATATTAAAAAAAGAGAGAAGATAATCATAAAACTAAAATCCATTTGTAATAAATATCAATAAAAAAACATAAACATGTTCATAAACCTTATTCTTTTCGATGAATCAAAGTCAAGAGACTTTGAATCAACCCATTTCCGAGCTTCCTCGTTTGTTTAATTGTAGCAAAAACAGGAACAGATTAACTGGAGTTCTTTATGGTGTTGGGACGATCAAGTGGATCCTGTAAACAGAAGAAACTGTGAATTGTTGAAGGTCTGAAAAACAAGACACGTTTACTTCTGGTTGTGTGTTTATAGTCCTTTGTCCATATGATCTACAGCTAGAAGACGACATGGGAATTGCAGAAAAGGGAAGAAAGCTATGGTGGGAGTGAAAAGGAGAGGAATTGATTATAACTTAATAATCTTTGCTACCTGGTGTGATGTTAATCTGAGTGTACACGTGCTTCATGATCTTCAAGCTTTATCAAAAACTGGGAAAGAAAATCTAATGCAATTTGTAGCTAAACTACCATAATTTGTGAGAAAGAAACTCTGACTATGATCTTTCTATGTAGTTTTTTCTATTGAATTCTGGGTTTCACACTAGAGGGAGAGAGAAATTCTTTCTGCAACTTCTCCACTGAACTGGCAAAAGAAAGAAAGAAAAGATTAGATTTAAAAAAGACTTTGAGAAAAGATACCCATCTTTTTTCACTTCATTATCCACTCATTGATTCCATATTTTGATTCAATCTTTACTTCTCAATTCCTTTTTTAAATTTCTTCAGAGTAAAAGTTAATATTTCTCATTCAAAAGCATTAGGAAGACATATTTACAGGAGTAAGTGTAGTAAATACAGTTGAATTGTTTTTTTTAATTAGGTTTAACAAAATATCGTTTGAATAGAAGTTTTTAATTAGGTTTATATTTTTTAACAAAATATCATTAAAATAAAATAGAGGATGTTAATGATTCACATAAAAAAATTATAAACGATAAGTATCGTTTGAATATAAATTTTTTATCTTTTTTTGATATTCTTTTTATATTCTCACATTAAAATTTTAGATTTAAGGTTTAGGTATAAAGTTTAAATGTTAGGATTTTAGATTAGAATTTATGTATGTTGTATTTTTTAAGGTCTAATATTTAAAATTAAAAATTTATTTTTTTTAGTGTTAAAACATAAAAGGATATTAAAAATAGGTATATTCAAAATTTAAATAATTTTTACATATTATATAAATTATCAATTAATCAAATAAAAAAACAGATGCTTTAAATAATATCAAATATTAAAATCTATAAATAAAAATTAAAATGATCGTCTTACATTATATTTTTATAAAATTTACTTTAAATTAACTGACATTAAATAATTTTATTAACATATTTGAAATAAATTAAAAGAGAGAGATTTATTATGAAAAGGTTTAGAAAAATAAAAATAATGGGAAAAATGTGTTGTCAGAAGATCACAAACAACTGGAAACCGAGGAAACGTCTTCTTCCACGCCAAAACCTAATTAAGAAAAAAGAAATAATAATAATAATAATAATAATTAAAAATTATTATTTTGTTCTTGTGATGAAGATCGAGTGTGGAGGGTCCTACCCCTCAGTTCGACATTAAATATCTTTTTTTCTTATTATTTATTTTCATAATTTTGTAGGGTTTTTTGTGTGTGTGGTTGGATGCCAGAGTTTGAAGATAAAGCAATTAAATGGCTAAGTCTCGCAGAACCAACCACCATAAACACAGACTTTAATGCTCTCACAAAAATAAATAAAATACAAAGTCAAGGAAAGACAACAAGGAATCGTAATACAAAACACGAGCTTTTTAGTTTAAATGGTTAAAAAAACGATTGTTATTTTTAAAGGTCACGAGTTTGAGCACCAGTAATGTCAATAGACTGATTGAGCGATCAATGTCAAATAAAATTGATAAAATCAAACATCATACATCTCTATTTTATCGTAGATTTTTTAATGATAAAATACCAAAATAAAAACAAAATGAAATGCTAATATTATTCTGCCAAAAAAATAGAGATACCGAAATAAAACAAAAAAATAGATAAAAAATAAAATATCAAATATGTAATTAGCCAAAAAATAATAATAATTTAAGAAGTGTGTTTAAAAAAAACTTTCGACGTTTCTCAAATATGAAACATAAGGTATCAAGAATAAATTAAAACTTTAGGTAATTAAAAATAATATATAATTTAAAAAATATGTTTTTTTTCTTCAAAATTTAAATATATGTTTAGAAATTATAGATCTTGAAACCTACCCCAAAAAGTGAATAGTTCGATCTTTGAAACAAAACAAAAACTGTGGGGTCTTCAATCAAATGCATGAATGTGTGAATTTGAATAAAGTGCTCCCAACTATGTAGGGCCTACTTTATTTATTTATTTTAGCTGTATTTTCGTTTTTTCAAGGTTTTATCCTGATTAATTCGAACTGATTTATAATATATACTTGACTTTAGTAGGTGAATCTATAGTGAAGATTTTTTACATACATAAGGTTTTGAACGCAAGACTTACTTAAGTGAGATTGAGTTGTTTACCATTTGGATTAATCTTGTTTGTTTATTTATTTTGTTTAAATTGAGTTATACATTAGAATCTCTATAAATTAATACTCGATAAATTAATATCCTCTTTAAAACTATAATTTTTTCGATTCCGACTTAGACCAAAAGTCTAAATTAATAAAACAATATTATTTTTAAAAGACACATATAAATTTATGATCCTTTAATATTATAAATTAATAATTTTATAAAATTACAAATATAATTATAATAACGTAATAATATATAATTTTATTATTGTTTGTTTCTTTTAAATTAAATCTAGTTGTATTTTATCTATAAATTTTCTTACTGCATCTTAAAATATGTGAAGGCATGATTGGTTGATTTTGATCGACTAATTACGTAAAAATATTTGATATTATTTGTATAATTGTTGATTTTCTTACCGTACATAAATTTGCATCAAGTTTTAATTAATACTACGTACCACAATAAAATTTGTATTTTAGAGGTATGTATTATATTTAATAAGTCACATTGTACATGAACATTATTCAAATAGTCGATACAATATATATTTTATCCATAAAAATAGTATAAGTTTGTTGAATAAAAAAACTCTTTAAATTAATAAATTATTAATTAATATTTTTTAATTAATAAAATTATATAATCTCAATATTACTAATTTATAAAAATTTCTCCGTAACTTAAAATATAAAATAACTTTCATATATCGGAATTTAAATTTTATATCGAATTTAACTCAAATTTGAATCTAACTGAAATTTTCATGCATGAATTCCTTTAGGGTAGAATGTATTTTTATGGTTTCTGATTTAAGATTTAGCTTAAAAATTATATTTTAGTGTTAGAGTATAAAAAGAGACATCGAAAATGACATATGATTTTTATTCTTAAAGCCTATAAAAGTCTTTTTTTAATAGTCTAAAAGTGATTATAAAAGAAGATCTGCTCATAGATATTCTTAACTCTTTGATAATACACATATACTTTACAGATAAAACAATTAAACCGAAGATCATTAAAATAAATATTATCTTTTTAATATTGTATGCATCCATCTATCTAATTTGAAGATCGACCCATACTTTTATATTATGGGTGAACTCAGTGACGGAGCTATTAAGGGGTGGGAGAAGGGTAATCGCCCACACCCCGAAGAATTTTTTTTTACTTTTGTCCTCTTATTTAAATTCTTTTAAAAATTGTTTTTTTTTATAAATTTGCCCCCCTAATTTTAAACATTTATGTTTTGCCCCTCTTAACCCCAAATCCTGGCCCGTCTCTGGTGAACTTATAAAATTATAGAAAGAGAGTTTATAAAATTTTCAGAATAAAAATAAAATTTTATTAAAAATTAAAATATTCTAAATATTCTTTATATAATTGATCCCAAAATATATCTGGCAAGTTGACCTTAATTATGGGATTATATAGGAAAAATAATGAAATCAAATCTGTTGGATAAGGCATTTAAATAATTAACTCTTTGAACAACCAAATCTAACCATTAATTATTTTTACTTGATTTAATGACCCAACCATAAATATTAAATACTTTTAATAAATTAACCTTTTTCTATCCACATCAGTAACAATTAAAGTCGTATCAGTGTAAAAGTGAATAGCAGTGACAGGCTTTTGAGTTTCATGATTGGTAAGAGGACGGGTTTCTTAAACTACATTGACAGGTGAAAGGGGATTTTAATGAACTGTCATTTTCTTAAATAAAAAGAATATGTTGGAATTTATTTATAATATATAAAAAAAGAATTAGAAGAGTTTTTATTATATTGAATTGATATTCAAAATATATTTTTATTAAATAAAATTTAAAATTTTATCTTAAAAATAAATATTGTTAGTATTAGGGAAATTCTTAATATTGATGTTAAAACAGTGGATGTAAGCTTTAGTTGGGAAGGTCAAGCTATTTTAAAATCGATTGCGTCAAGTTGTTATTTCTTTTATTTTGGCCTTTGCTTCTCAACTTCATAAGAGAACTTTACACCTTTTATCGGGAATGATAGGTTAAAGTGCATCGAACCTATCAATGATCCTTTATCTTACTCAAATTTTAAAGTACAGATCTGAACTCAACCTGACTCGATATAAATAAAAAAATTATTTTTATTTTTATTCGATAAAATAGAGAGTTAATCAAAAAATATATAAAAAAAGATATTATAATAATTATTTTATTTTTATTAGACAAAAGAGTGAGATAATTGAAATACATAAAGAGATTGTCATTATAATAATTATATCTAAATATTTAAAATAAAAATAATATATTATTTCATGTCAAATTAGATCATATATTTTCACTATAAATCCAAATCCGATATACCATAAAAAATCATGACTTAAACCCGAACACTTTTTAGTTCTGTTGCAGATTTAGGGTACCATAAAAACACACATTATAAAAAGAAATCATTTATTATTAAAAACGATTAAAATAAATAATTTAATACTATTTAATTAAATTTTGAGAATTTTAAGATCGCCATAAAAACAAAACCATAAATTATAAAAAAAAAAAATCCAGTTAATATGTTCCTTTCATGGAATCCATTGGATTGCAAACACATGAATCAAAGATTATGCGTCATATCAAACTTATTATATATATAAATATGTTTTTTAATTTGAATATTCTTTCTCTTGAATATATTTTATTAATTTCTTAATAACGATGATGAGATGAGTGTACGTAACAAGTGGATAAGGAAGTGAGGCATTATTTATTTATTTATTTATTTTTGAGATAAATTTAAATAAAGTCAATATATATTAATTTACAGGGACAAAATTATAATAAATATTATAAGGGTAAATTTCTTTGTCAAACAACTGAATAAGCTTCAACTTCAAGTAATTTTTTCTGATATTTAGTATATATTGTTTAAATATAATCATAATTTTACATATAGTTGTCTTTTTATTTAAATTACGTTGTTACGTACCTTAATAAATTGTGAATTTTAGTATATGTTTTTAGTATGTTTTTAAGTATATAAATGTGAATTTTGTATTGTTTTAAGTAATAAATTTTGATTTTACGTATATTTGTGATCCTTTTGTGTGTAGTTGTCTTTTTAGTTAAATTTGGTTGTTAAAGTATTTTTACAGTTGTGAAACAATAGAAAATAATGTTGAAAGTGACTAAAAGGTTTAATACACAAAATGGCCCCTAAAGTTTATTATTTTTACCAATTTAGTATCTAACGTTTCATTTAGAATGTTGTGCCTCTAACGCTTCCACAGGTACCTATTTTATCTAAACCGTTATTTTTGCCATTAAATTTTTTTTTCAGCCGTAAAAAATGACAGCCAATAAGAACACGCCATGTCAGGTCCCTTTATGATAAAGTAATTCGACTGATTTTATTAAAAGGGTAAATGGCATGTTAAATCTCTCAAATTTATTTCTTTATTCAATTTAGATCCATTATACTATACTATATTATATTTTTATATTATAAATAATATATTATATTATAAAAAATTATTTAAAAATCTCAAAATTTTTGAAAAATACAAAAAATCTAACTCTAAATCTCAATTTCACCCATATTCCCGGTTGATCTTCACACCGTCATTGTTGCACTAAAATTATCTCTTTTCGTCCACGTCGTTCATTGTTTGTCGTAAAATTTCATTGTTCGAATGAAACTTTTGTGTTCATTGATTTTGGCGACAGAAATATAAGATGATCATGGGCGTATATTATCATATAAGTATATCACGTTATTTTAAATTATTTATCGTTAATTGATTATTAATTTTTATACGTAAAATAATTATTCTAACTTAAAATTAAATTAATTAAAAAATAAAAATAAAATAATTATGTAATTAAACATTAAATATATATTTTAACATTATACCTAAAATCATTTACTTTTAATTCAAAACTACGAATGCCACATTAATCTTTTAATTTAAACCGATACTAGTCTGGCTAATGTTAGATACGTTAATGATTAACAGATAACTATTCACTCTCTTTTCTTCTACAGTACTATACACTGCCTTTTTCATTCGTACGTTCTATACACGCGCCACCTATTCCATCTTTTAATAAAGTTTCCAACTCATCATCTTCATCTCCAAGAACTTTAGAAGCGTCTTTGGTCTGGCAGTGAATTTTTGTCGGTTGTTGAAAGATACAAAATACAACGAACAACTTACGTCACTAGAGACTCCAACATCACACGATATTGTATCATCACCGGATTAAATGATTAATTTTATTTAATAATTTAAAATTAAAATTTAATTAAAATAATAAATAAATTATAGAGATTAAATGTATAATTATACATATTTTATTTAACTGTCATGTTACCGTTGTTATTTTTCTGTTAGAATTTTAACATGGTGAATCAAATAGGTAGATTTTTAAAGTTAAGTGATCTGATTGACGAATTCTTTAGTTGGATGACCAAAATAGATATCCTCAATTAGTTCGATGGTCACTGGCGTAGTTTACCCTTATTAAAATGATATATTGTATTGTTTATATATATGATTTGTAATATAAAAATATTTTATTTACATAATTTTTTATCAGTAACATATAATATTATATTACCCTATTTTATATTTACTTGTTTTGATATTTTTGATTTATTAGACTTTAAACCTTGAATTAAAATATTATTTATAATATATAATTAATCCTAAACTCTAAACCTTTCATCATATAAATTTAAAATTTAGAGTTTAAAATTTAAGGTTCGAGATTTAAACTTTAATGTTTAAGGTTTAAAATTTATATTTTCTTATTTAGTTATATATATTATAAAAATAACATTTATATAAATTATAAAAATTTACCATGAGATAAATTAAATTGAGTTTAAATGTCATTATATATATATTATTAGTGAAATATTTTTACCTTTCAAAAAATATTTTTTCCACAAAATAAAAAAAAAAACTTCTTCAGACAAGACCCAAGGCTGCAAAAGTCATTGACAAAAAAAGTCTACAACCATTTTTAGAGTATTGATTGAGAGTCTTATTTGAAATATACAATTAATAAAAATATATTTTGATATTTACTTTCCTACCCCCATGACAATGATGTTTTGTACAAATGTCTGTATGGGAATAGAAATTGACCTTTGTTGAGTTTGAAAAGCCTGGGAGTCAGGAGAGGAAACGTGGCTTAACGACAGCCAAAGGATTAGGAAAGAACTAATCATTTAGGACAGACTCGAATCTTTGTAAAAAAAAAAAAGGCTATGTATAAAAATTATTATTTAAATTTAATTTATTATATTATTCATAATCTCAATTAATAAAAAATATATATTTTGAACAGATAAGGCTGTCTTTTATTATCAATCAATAAATAAAGACAAGACAAAATAAAAAAAAGTTTTAAAAGAAAACATGAAACTAAACAAACGAACAACGAAATTATTGTATATATTATTTTTATTTAAGGTAAATCCTTTTCTTTTATATGTATAAAAAATAATAATCATATTTTAAAAGAAATTATATAAATAAATGTTATTAATTGATACAATAAATAACATAATAAATTAAATTTATTTAATAACTTTTTATTATAAGAATATAGTAAGCACTAATACTTTATTCAATTTTAATATGAGCTTACCTAACCATCCTAGTTGGATTCCGCTTGGGGGTAAAAGGAGGAAAACCAACAAATACAACGGTCAAGTAATTAAAAGAAATGTTATTATAACAAACACGTTATTATTCTTTTAAAAATAATAATTTAATTTTAATTAGAAGTTCAAAAGTGATGTTAAACTTATAATTAAAATTAAATTTTAAGTTTTAATTATAATAATATATTAATTATAAAATTCAATTAAAATTTTAAGATAAATAAATCACTGATATTAAAATTAAAATAATTGTTTGAGGTTTTTCTCAAAACCCTAAACCTTAAAATTAATAGGGCTAAAGCTCTGCCTGGTTCCCTTGGTTCTGTTTTTGTTGGTGATTGCTCAATCATCGAGGTTCCTTTGCATTGTATACAACGTCTGTATTAAAGAAAATATGTCTATCCTCACTCATACAAACGTGTTTAGATATTTGACCAAGTTTTTATTAGAACTTATGACCCAAATAATTAAGATTTTTTTAAGCAGAAACAAATCACAAATAGTTTAGTTGTATAAACTTATATCTTGTAAATTTTTAATTTTATACTGAATTTCTTGTACTTCGTTCTTAATTTTTTTTCTGTCAAAAGATTTACGGTTAAAATTTTAATATTTCTTTCGTGATACGTTTAATTTATTTATCGTTATGCTATAATAATTTTATTTATAATGACTATAAAGAATATCTATCTATCATTTAAATTTATTAAAAAATTGAAATTGTATTGCTCAAGATTTTCCTTTCCAATTTCTTTTGCATAGATGAGATCTCAATGTATGTCTAAAGAATGTAATTATAAATGTTAGGATTACAATAATTGCATGGACAAACAAAATTAAGTTTAGAAGCTTTAAATTAGATGATATGGAAAGGATTATGACACAAAACTCAAGTAGACAAGTGACCAAACACCAAATGGGGGAGGCCTAAGTTTGAGAAAGAATGATAGAGAGAGAAAGAGAGATGGAGCCTAGACTTTTCCTTTTGCCAACAGAGTGTTTCATTGTTATTTCAATTGTAAGACACACACCTCGAATTTGGCATTTGTGGTATCCTACATGTTTTTCTTGTTGTTGTAATTTTCCGGGACACATACCCTATTGGTATTTTAAAGTTTTGTGCCGTCTGAGTTTGGCTATCCTAACTTGTTTTTCCTTATAATATTTTCGTCCGATTTCTCGAGCTCCATCTTAGTTAATCTGAATCGATCTACGTCGTACACTTAGTTTTGATAAGTAAATTTCTAGAAGGATTTTTGACATACACAAAACATCGAATTAAAAATCTACTTAAACAATATTAAACTATTGATCACTTGAACCGATTATCGTTGGGTGTTTTTCCTTACCTCTTTAAAAGAGCTAAATCAAGAAGTAAAAGCATACAAGGGAGAACAATTTCTGTACAGAAAACAAAACTACAAGCCAAAGAGACTTTCCAGAACACATAAAAGAAAAGATTAAGGAATGCTTGCATCCTCTTTTATTAGAAGGCTTGATCTGACATCTAAAACATAAGTACTTACAACAAAGGATGGTTTGGATTTCACTACATTAAAATTGTCTTGACATCTACTTCTTCTATATATATTAACACAAGGGAGAAAAGCCCTAAAACAGATTAAAACAATATAATGCATAACTCATAATGAACTATCTGGATATCTTAAATCTGTCTTCTTAAAGCAAATATATTGAAAACTGAAGAAAAAGAAACCTTTAGACTAACAAACATGGTTGCAGCTAACACACAGAAAGAACTATTATACACAAGACTGCCAGTACCGATTTTAGATCGACTTACCAGCCATAGATAGGATTTTCCACCTCTGGAGGTAAGAAGGTCTTTGCAATGTTGCTTGTCATAATCCCGTGTACCAGGTATTGCCCCGGTGCAAAGTCTAAGAACTTCGCTCCCCGTGAGACAATAGTGGGCGAAT
Source organism: Abelmoschus esculentus (assembly GCA_035048815.1). Taxonomy (NCBI): domain Eukaryota; kingdom Viridiplantae; phylum Streptophyta; class Magnoliopsida; order Malvales; family Malvaceae; genus Abelmoschus; species Abelmoschus esculentus. The sequence continues at coordinate 4,447,088 of JAUCBN010000039.1, forward strand.
GCTAAACCCCCATCCACCATCTCTGAAAGGTTTGGCATTGAAAGCGATTTTGCAATTAGTTTTCCATTTGGGCTCACTTTTGCAGGACTGTGTTCGTTATTTAAAACTCGGTCAAGCTCTGAATATTCTACAAATCTTTGGGTGGCAGCCTCCCATGACAGGTTGTATATTTGCTCAGGGGTAAGGGGTTGAGGCTCTTTTGCCAATGCTTCCTTTACTTTAGCAACAAAGTCTTCAGACGTCTTGTAAGTCAGACAGTTGGGAAATGACCTAAAGAACTCATTCGAGGGATGGTCTGCACATACTACAAATTTTCCCATCGCAAGTGCCTCTGCAGTAGCTGTGCAAAGCACATCACTCACACTGGGGTTTATGAAGACTTTGTACCTGTAGGCAAAGAAAAGCGTCTTAGAAACTTATAAATGGAGTAACTATACTTATACAATGATTATTTTCGCTGAACATTCTCATTTTTTTTTCTTCTGAAAACCAATCATCATCTCAGCAAATGATCGGATAGCTTACCTGTGAAGAGAATCATCGGCATGGTCCCTTCCCTTGAGAAAGTTAAGGTTCAAATTCAACCTCTTAGCAGTACTCTGAACTTCATGTGCATCCTCACCATTTCCATACACATCCAACTTGAAACCATCAAGATCATTCTTGTGCTTTGCCAGTAAATCTATCAACTCTCTGTACCCTTTAGCCCAGACCATCTTGCCTAGGAAGTATGCTCCTTTAGAAAAGGCTTGCTGCCCAAGTTCCCTTTCTTCAGCAACTTTCTCTCCAATTTTCAAAAACTTTGGATTTACTCCATGAACATTGCAAATCACAGACTTCGGTAGATCCTGAGTTGCAGCAGAAAGACGAAGAACCTGAAGGGTGGAAAACAAACAACTTGGTTTATGCAATACAAAGAATGACTCTTCAAGGTTACAGGTAAAACTTTTAAATGACTGGTTTAACAAGCACGAGACTGAACTTATGATACTAGTTAGAATTGAAAGAAAAATGATAGTCAGAGATGCCAGATAAGCATAAACAGAATAGACACACCTTATGGCAATATGCTCTAGTGACCCAATTGTTGATGTGTTTCACAAGAAAGGCTTGTAGAGCACCATTCTTCTCCCTTTTAATATATTCCAAGTAGTTTGTGTGGACGATACCAACAACATGGTTAAATTTGTCGGTCCAGCGTTTACCATGATGGTACCAGTTCAGATGTTCAGGTTCTTCCAAAATACAAATGTCAGCATCTTTTGATGGGATGAACTGAGAAGTGTCTCCAGCAGGTATAATGCTTCGCCTTTCTTTCGAAAACTAGAAAACAATTATCAAAACATTTTCAATTATCATATGTGTTAAATGATTGAGAAGGCAGAACCTGATGTAATACAATAATCGTTACCTTTCCCGGATAAAAGGAAATTTTAAAATCAGCCTTAAATCCAGTCCTTTCTTCGAGCCAGTTACGTATATAATTCTCCTGCTCCTCCGGCAAACTGAAAGTGAGACGGTTGGGATAAACAAGTTCTTGATCAGATCTGCAAAGCCAGGGAACCAAAAGAGTAACATTTTGTTTTGCCGATTTGGCCAAGTATGCTGCCCGAAAAAGTGGGTTTACTGCAGTTCCTGTCATCCATGGAAGGCTGGCAGTTGTAACAATGACAACATGCCTTTTCCCATCTGAGACATCATGCTTTGTGAAGCCTTTCCGAAAGCTACCCTCATAACAGTGCCCTGTACTTTGAAGAACACTGGCAATCCTTAAATCCAATTCATCATTTATCTTATCACTGTCAACAGTAAGGGGTTCTCCTTCGGCAAGGGAGTGCAAAACAAATTGGTTCTTCCGTTTGCTACACAAGCTCTCAACTATCTTGTCACATATATCTGAGAAATCACATTTAGGAAAATTGTAACAATCACTTGCAATTAGACTCCATACCCTTATACATTATGTAGATTTATTATTTAAGCAACAAAAGAGGGAACTGTAGAATATATAGTGGCCCATACTTTCATGGATAATCATTTTTTCCTGGACAGATGTAAAATAACAAGCTAATGACATCAGCTCAACCTGGAGTTAGTTAAAGTTAGCTGTGCTGTTAAAGCTTTCTGTTATTGAAGCAACAACTTCCTTGTATTCCCTATATATAGATCTTCTACCATATCAATAAAGCAAGTTGATTTTGAGGTTTACTTCTTGAGAATATCATAGTTTGTTCTATAATCCATCACTGACTGCATAACTGAGTAAATGATGTCATACTAAAGAAAGTGAAGAGAAAGGGAAAAATAAGAACTGCTATTGTTTAGTGGAAGTGGAAAGCTCTACTTCGCATGTATCTTAAGTGCTTGAAATACTTGAAAGGTGGGGTAGCCATAATGAAAAGAAATAGATTAAAAATTTGTATTTGTCACAAAGAAGGATGTTTAATAATTAAAACCAGCATCAAGCAGCTTGCTACTTCCTCAACAATCAACTGCCTATCAAAGGTGATAAGAGGACTATTAATTATTCAGCTTAACTACCCCCGGAATAGAAACAACATAATGTGTTATTTCAAGCATCGAAAGTTCATAATTCTTCCAGAACAACGATCATTCAAGGTGGCGGCTCCAATTTTATCCACAATAAAACAACTGCATAATTTTGTGAGATGAAGCTTTTATTGAACATTTTACAGATCCTAATAGACAGAAAGGATATCAACTGAAATAAAAGCTGCCATGGCCCTACAAAAAGTAATCATGATGGAAAGCAGAAATAAGTGAATACAGTCCTTCAAATGTAAAGAAGATACCAGAATACACCAAACCTACAACTGATTAGTTCAAATACAAAAATTTCAAACTCAACATCCCGGTACATTTTAGAAGTGAAAATGAGAGAGTTACAGTTACTTACCCCTTCTGACGCCAAGTTGGTCCAAAAAAGGCCCAGATTGCCTGACAAGATAGGCTACAAGTTCAGGTACATCCAGAGGGGGTATTTCCTATACCAAACACGAAAGAGATTATTCAGAAATGCACATCATTTATTTTACCAAGCATCTTAGGATCCAATCATGTTCGGATATGCGTACAATATCCATTAAATGCCAGGACCATGCTCAATTTCATCGTATCTAACCTATCACATCAACAAAAATATAGAGCACATGGAAAGAAGGTATAAGGTTAAAAAATCCATAGATGGAAAAACATTTGTAAAAATTCAAATAATATAATATTTATTTTAAGAAAAGGTCAGAGTTGTGTGGTAAAAAGATTAACCTTCGTTCAAAGCAAAAGATTCATCAATCAGTGGATTCTCTTTTAGTTTGAAGCTTTTACATGGACTCTATATGCTTGTTTTCGGTGCTTCTCCAACTAGATAAGCCCATACACAAATTTCAGTAGGTCGAGAGGCATTAAATCCCCTAGCAAGGTGAAGTGAACCTTAATCAACCCCAATAAATGGCTAGCAAAGGATGAAAAGTAGAAAGAACCTTAAAACATAGAGGAATGTCCAAGATGCTATGCGGAGAATGAAGTAGAAAATTTAGTTCAGGCCATCTACAATTGAATAACATATTGTTCTAATTCCAATCAAATAATCACGTATCCAAATACATAGAAGCATGTCAGTTGCAAAATAGACCCTACTCTCGTACGGACACACATCTACTTATGAGAGGTTTGAATGGCTTTCATGTTATTTTCCTTATATGTATGTCATTATTAAGTTGTTGGTGAACCTGTGAGCCATCAATTATGCTATACCATATTATTCACCCATGACAAAGAAAAACAAAACTTTCATGAGCATTTAAAAATAAATGGAAAAGTTATTTGCATGGAACATATAAATGGCATGACTGCATCAAAGAATTGGAAATCTGAATAACACAAAAGAGTGCAACAGTCCATGGTTTGAGAAGGGAACCTTCAACTCCTGAGGCTCTTTGCATATTGCTTTCTGCAAAATAAATAAATTGATCAAATAATTGCATACTTAGAAGGATTATTGATTTGCAGTAATCAAGATAATAAAATTACAGAAAAAATAACCCTGGAGTGTATAAGCAATACCTAAAATGTCCAACATTCAACTCAATACCATCGACCCAGAGCTGGATGGATGTTTAGCAACAGGTTATAACAAAGCTCCTACTTTTACAGAGTGTTGCAGATTAAGAAAGCTTAAAATGCTTACACTTCAAGTTATATCAACCTTTCCATCACAGGAACTTCATGTTAGACAAGAAAAAAATTATAGGAATTTAGTAAGAGTGTAAACTAACAGTTGATCTATATCTACACAATTACAAAAGATTCCAACATCCAATTTTAAATCAATAATTTACATGTGTGCCTATCTTTGATCTTGGTCTTTCTGCGGAAAATCTTAAGATTTCAAATCCTTATTACCCATTTGTATAGTCAAGAACCATAATGATATGTTGTTTTAATTAGCCTAGCATAATTGATCGGTAAAAAGGAGGGCAACAAACTACCTATTACCAGAACTTTCCACAAATATTTTGACCATTTCTCTCCTCATCAGAACCTAACCATAAGAGTATAGGACTTCCTAACAAGGAAATTGATTTTGTATCCAATTTTACTATCCTTGAGATATGAATGCATGCCCTTTGCAATAGTACTTCTTTCATCCATATCATAAGTATATGAACCAATCGATTAATAAGACAGTTTTAAAGCAGCAGGTTTATGACTTTATCATCTTCCCATTAGAAAACAATAATAAGTGTGTCTGCATATGCCATTGGATTCAGCTTTTACAAGCCATGACTACCATGTTTATTTTAGAGGTGAATTGGGGTTATAGGAGGCCGATCTAAAGATTATCACAAATCTGTACCTTACTCTTTTAAATCAAGAAAAATACAATTCATTCTTGCCACAAACATGTTTATTCTGATTTAAATATAACAACAGCTATCAGTTAGTAGCTCTGTCATGATGAAGATACCACCACCACCACCAAACATGTTAAACAATAAAAGTTCCCACTTCACAGCCACGGTATGAGAAATAATCAAACCCTTCATTAATCAGACTCGGAGAATGAGTATTCCAAGATCCTTTAAATTCTTTTATTTTTTTTAAATGTAAAAAACTCAAGCATCTTAAGAACTCGAATGAACTTATGAATTATCTAAAAGTTTGGTCTAATATAGAAATCTTAGTATCCTAAACACTCCAATTTCCCAACTACACCGGCCACTCTGTATTCATCAAAATTCCCTACTTTCAAACTAAATCCATAAAAAGAAGTTTGGAAATAAAAAGCCCCATATGAGGCATAAACCCAACACAAAACAACTGAACCTGATGGTAGTTATATATCGGTGAGACCATAACCATCAATTTTATACTCCTTCCAAAAAGCATAACAATAGTCCCAGACTAATAAACACGTCATTCATATATTGAAAAGAAAAACATGCCCAGTAAATGGGGAAAAAGAAGGGGGGAAATGGAGCTTACCAAACTGGACTTAACTTTCTCAACGAACTCACTATTCTTAAATCCACCAAAAATCTCTCCTGAAGAACTTTTGTTTTCAAACTCCCTTAGCCTGATTTTCAATACCCGAATTGGCTCCCAATCCCCAAGTTTCCCTTCCTCCCTCAACCTCCTACCTTTCCTAAACTTGTTAAATTCCATAATTCCGTACATATCCTCATCCTCGGTCTCGTCCAACTCTGCCACAATGGCGCTTCTTATCCTTGATAAGTCAATCCCCAACTTCGTCCTCGGTCCCCATTTCTCCATCACTTTCCGGCTAATCTCCGGCGCAGAATAAACCCTCCGAAACTCCGATATCTTAGGCTGCAGCTTCTTCATGAAGTCTATTTCCGAGGATTGCCGGATCGCTGGAAGGGAGAAAGTCGGAGCCGCGGATTGTATTAAGTTCTCGATTTCCCTGTCAAAACTGACCGCAAGATTCTTGAAGGAGTTAGCTCGGTTTTTCATGAGCTGCAAATCGGCGTCGGCTGAGTCACGGACCTCTCTCCACCCTTTCGAAATGAAGGAGAAAGCACTTGAATTCGACGCTGTGGACGTCACAGCCGTGGTTGTTTGAGGAACCTTTTCCATGGCGCGAAAATTCATCTAGGTTTTCAATATTCCGTTAACAGAAGATTCTGGATTTTAATACACTTCGCGCACAGAGAGAGGGAAAGGGAATTAACGGCTAAGGTTTTTTGTGCTGAAGAGCAAGTAGTGGGGTGACAGGTGGCATTCCACGTATGAACAGACGAGTGGGATGATAAGGAGATCTGTTTGCTGACGTGGTGTCTGTCACGTGGGAAGAAGATGTGGCGTGTTTTGATTCGGACATGAAGATATTCTTGTTTGGGTGAGGAGTGGGGAGGAATACTGAAAGGAATATGCTAGAGAATCGAGACTAGAGGGTTACGCTTTGAAATTCAAACCCAATGTCGTTTCGTATTCGTTGACGTCTAGTCTGGTGGGACACCCAAACAAATCATAATATAATTCATAGTTTTAAATTCTTCACTAAACTTTTAAATATTTAAATTTTATCTTTAAATTATAAATTTTATTCTAAATTAATTATTAAATTTTTATTAAAATTTTAAATTATAACTCTTTTCTTAAATTGATTTTCAAATTTTATTTTTATTTATATCACATAACATTATTAAATAATAAACATTAAAGTTTCATTATGACTAAAATTTTTTATAATAGTATTATTAAAATATGTTATGATTAACAAATAATGATAATTTGAGATAATATTAAAATGTTTAAAGAGTTTAAGAACCAATTTAAAATAAAAATTATAAACTAAAGATAAAATCAAAATACTCAATTTATAGATTGATTTAAAATAAAAGTTATAGTTAAACTAATTTAAATATTTAATTAAATATTCAAATATTTGATTTAAATATCTAAATATTTAATTAGAATTTAATTGAAATATTCAAATATTAAATTAAAATATGAAAATATTTGATTAAATATTTTAAATATTCAATTAAAATATTTAATTTAAACATAATTTTATAAAATTCCGTTAACTATTACATCATTTTTTTTAATTCTTACCATTAAAATAAGTTAATAAATTTAATGATTTAATTAACAAATTCAAGAAACAAAATAAATACAATAATAAAATTCAACAGTAACTAGAATAGTTTACCCTATTTAGAAAGCACGGAATTCAAACGGCAACCTCACGATTCTTTGTCAGTTTTGTGCCTCCCCATCCCTTCCTTTACCAACTTAAAACATCCCCCATTACGAATAAACAAAATATTTTGCTTCTTAAAAGTTCGACACACTTCTAAGTTCTAACAGCATGAAATGAAAATAATCATGGAAAGTAACATTCTCCAGCTGAGCCAACAGTGTTAATGTTGCTATAGCACTCAACTCTTAGTTTCAGTTATCAGGATTCCATACTCATCAGCTTTGATTACCATAAAAGTCGACAAACAGTTGAGGCGACTCAACTCGACTTCTTTCAAATGTACAGTAAGCTTCTTAGACCAGCAAAACTGCATTTATACATCCATCGTTTTCTGGGTTATTGGTTACTTGAGCATATTTTCCTGAACTCATCAGAACCAATTGAAATAAGCATTAGAATAATCGGAAAAAAAATAGAATATGGATGGTTCATGCATGATTGAGAATTAGGAACTTTACCCCAAACAACTTTCCCAGCTGGTGTGACCAGACCCAATTCACTTACATTAACCTGAATTCGACATAAAGAGAATGAGCATCAACCTGACGAGAAAACACAAGTCATGAACAAATTTGTGGAGAAAACAAAAACTTGCCTCGATGATAGTTCCTTTTGTCATAACACCAAGAGAGGTATACATCGGACCATTGGGATTTTTCTTCACCCCAATAATATCAAGATTGAAGGTACACTTGAGTTCAGGGTGTGTAACATGTGCTTTGGTAAACCGCAATCCGGAAGGACGGATGAAACGCTCATATTTTGGAGGTTTTCTTGTAAAACCAGGTCCTACAAAAGTGCACTTTGTAACCATTCTCTTCCATTGCTTAGCTGCAAAAAGAGAACCAAGAAGAAATTAACATATAAGAACCAGAAACTAGTACATCAGTCATCCTCATAAATTGTACACCCAAATTCCAGATACAAAGGTCGTGTATCTTTAATTGGTAATATAAGAAATGGAATATGCTAATTACTCATACTTACTTTTTCTTTTACCAGATCTGAGCACCTTAAACATCTCATCTTCAGCGACCGGCCTGACCTGAAGGAGGACAAAAGTTTGAAGTCAAACAACTGTAGTTAGAAGAAAAATTAAGAATAGAATACAGAAGAAATTTGAGAAAAAACATATTAAGATTAAACAAACAGAAAATATTAAAAGTTTTATTACCTTGGGTATAGGGACCTCCCATTTTCCAGCTTTCTCTTTCCTCTTTTGCTTTATGGTGTTGCTTAGAACCTATGCATAGCACAATATTATATGCATTGATGACAAATATATAGGTACTAATGTAACAACCTCATTTATTAGCGTACTTTTGCACGTGTGGTGTTTTCACGGTCCATAAGATAGGCAGGAATAGCTCCATCTTGAACTTCATCATCCACCTTTCGCCTAGTTGACGATTCCTCATGCATAGCCAATCTGTTGACATGAAGTAAACACAATTCTAAGTTATTATATAATTAATAAACAGGAGAACAGGAGTGATGAAGCAAAAGAACAATAGTTTTTTTAAAACAAGGTCACATCTTAAAGCAAGAAAGCATGTCCTGAAAGGTAAGTTTTATCTCATGACTCATAACTCTTTCATGTAAACAAAACCGTGAAAACCATAGGTATGTTTCACTACACCATCTACATGTTTGAAGTGGCCTTAGAAGAATTTCTGAATGAAGATCAAAAGGAAGCATCTAATACCCATTCAATCTCCTCTAGCAACACCATTCATGTTGCTTTGACTCTTCATTTTGTTTGAAGTACTTGTATTCACGTTCAAAACTTATTTGAACAGATATGGGTGTAAGGATATGGCCTTCCAAATAAATGGAAAAACTGTAAAAATTAAGCATACATCTCAAACACATATCCATATCAGATACTCATAGACAAGGTAACAAGGCCAAGTAACATAGCCATCCATAAACGCAACTTGACTATCCCAAAAGAAATACATGCATTAACAAGTAACAACCCAGTGGCCAGTGCCAACTCACTAAAGAAAAACTACAATTATGAGCAACATAAAATTAGAAAAACCCATGTTCACTTTCCAGGAATAAGTGGCATGAATGAGACATCAATTTAACAAAATACATGATGTCCACTATGGGAATTATCACTACGAATTAACCACTCAATTCAAATTCAACCAGCTAATGAGACATTTTAAAAAATAATGATAACCCTTTCCGGTGCAAAATGGGACATCATTTCCATGAAGCTCTAATTGGAGTAAAATGAATACAGGAAAAAGAAGAAGAAAATAAGAATAGACTCACGTTTTCTTCATGAGGGCCTTCTCAGCATAATTTTTCTTGGCAATCATCTTACCCTTAATACCAAGGGCCTATTATAACAATGTAACGAAGACAAATCAATCAGCTCATAAAATTCCAAGGGAAAAAGGAAAGCAAAATAACTAAAAACAAAGGGGAAAATCGAAGAAAAAAAATTAATGACCTTTTGAGCCTTTGCAGAACGCTCGTGTACTTGACGAGCTTCCTTCTTACGCTTCTTCTCGAAGAAGTCATGGCGATAACCATGCCTCTTTCTGTGTAGATCTATGTAATCACCTTGCGGCTAGACATAATTAAAAAAGAAAGTTAGCAACAGTTACGAAACGTAGCGATTATAAGATAGTTCTTCAAAAGGATAGAAAAGAAACCGACCATGGCGAGTTGGCGACAAAGCTTTGATCCTCACTCGATGGAAGAGAGGGGAAGGAAAACGCAGAAACCCTAGCCCTAGGGTTTTATAATTTTTTGCGGAGAAAAAACAATTCGGGTTATTATTACCGTTGGAAGAAGACGCGGATCAGAATATTTGGGTTGGGCTTAAATGGAATCATAAGCTCAAGAAGAACAAGTGTTGGGCTAATAGCCTCAGTATTTAAGGTTTTGCTTAGATTAAGATTCTGTTCGACAGAATAGTCAGAAAGTTAGGTTATATAAAAAAAATGTATTTTTAAAAAATATAATTTTTTAACAGTTATATTTAAGACCAATTCGATAAAAAAAATAGAATAAAATAAAATAAAAATTAAGATATTCGATTAAACTTTTGTTTGATAATCAAAATAACCCTAAAAAAATTATAATTTATTTGAGCATATGCATGTATTGTGAAATTGTCAAATGATTAATAAAATATATAAATATATAAGACTGAAAAATAACCTTTTAGTTAATAACATGTATATCATTTGATTGGTTGAAAAATTAAGTCGACCTAAAAACTCTACTAAAACCTATTCAGTTCTGTGTTTTGATATAATAATTGAAAAAAATGAATTTATTTAAAAGATCGATTGTAAAATTTTTTAAAATTCAAACAACTTAAAAATATATTTGAAATGATTCTAAAGGATTTTGGTATGATTTAAAAATATTTTTAAATAGCAAAATTATCAAAATTGAAACCCTATATCGATACCCATTAGCTTGTACCGATACACTATTTAATAAATTTCTTAAAACCAAAATTACGTATCGATACAACACCTTTCGCACCGGTACATGTACGAAAGTTTTAAAATCTTCCTAAAGGTTTCAAAACCTTTGTGTTGAAAGTTTGGAAACCTTCCTAGAGGTTATGAAACCTTTGTGCTCAAATAATCTCCGACGATTATTTCTTAAAAATGGATTCATATCGATACAAGTATCCATGTATCAATATCAAAAGTTTCAGATTAAAAAATTTAGTATAAAAATTACCTCTGACGACTCTAATTTATCTTCAACGGCTTTTAACGACTAAAAACTCATTTGGAAGAATAAAATGATGCTTTAAGCACCTAAAGAACTAAATAACTTACTATGTATGAAGTAAGTAGAGGTTGCATCGTTCCAAACGATAACATTTTCTAGATTGGATCTTCATAGCCCTCCTAAAGCATCTTGACTTACATCTTAATTTGGTCACTCTTTAGGGATTATTTATAACATTTATTAAATCTACATTTTTTCGGTTTCGAATGAATTTGTCAAAACAAAATCGTAATGTAATAAGAGATGACCTTCATAATTTTTTTCCTACTTCCTTTATTGATAGCCCCACCAATGTAGTTCAAGACGGGATGATCTTGACACCAAGCATGCCACTCGAGTGATGATTCCGGATAGGAAAGTGTGCATTCTCTTCACGGCTAGCATAGTTTCGGTTACTTACATCGATACTCCACATGCCTATAACACATCAAAGCATGCTGTTGTGGGATTAACTAAGAGCTCGAACGTGGAATTAGGAGAGCATGGGATTAGATTTAGAGTCAATTGCAAAGGCTGCCTTGTTTCTAGCAAGCGATGAGGCCAAGTATGTGAGTAGTTTCAAGTTGCCTGTTGATGGAGCCTATAGTCTCGGCAATCAGACATGGAAAACTGGATTGAAACAAGACAATTACTGAACTATAGATATGAAATAAATTGAATATATCTGTTTAGAGTTTCGAATAATTTGAGCCTCTTATGTTATTTTTAGACGTACCGAAAACTTTAATCACTTATTCTAAAAATTATTAATAAAAACAATATCAATAATATTTGACGTATTGTATTATATTTATTAAATTATTTTCTCTATTATCATTATATATAAGAATATTTTTGTATTGAAGCTATTCCCACCTACTACAAACAACAAGCTTGTCCTATTGCCATATGGGTGGGTTTTGTCTGTGCATGAATTAATCAAAAGCTAGCCTTGCACCGCCGGGACTCTTCGAAGAAACAAACCAATCATTGATCTGTTTAGAGCATTGGTTTATTTATTATTAAGGTGGGGAAAGAAAATAAAAAAAATGGTGAAAACGGATATGTTTGTCCCACTTTTGTTGGTAGATTTGGGAAAATTGCATGATTGATCCAAAATCATATATTTTTAAAATGGAAATTAAAATTAAAAAAAAAACTAAAAGTTTAATTGATATTTTTTTAAATAAGTCTAATTAAAATTTTAAAAATTTAGGATATAAAAACTTTTTAAAATTTATGGATTTCAAAAGATTTTAAAAAGGTAAAATTATTTTTTTGATAGCGTCCTAGAATTGGATGACAAAATTAGAAAAACTTTTTGGGTGAATAAATTAATATTGCTCTAAAAGTTAAGTGACTAATAGGATATTTTACGTTTTATATAATTTATGTTTCTTTAACCAGTTATATTTTTTAACGGTATAACACAAATCATCTTGTCTCAACAATTATTGTTTCTCGAGGTAATGAATTCGAATATCAATATTTATAGCACCGTGATTAAAAGATTCATATTCAATTACTAAGAATATATTTTAAAATACATATTATTTATAACTATCGTAGCCGATTAAAAAAATAGTTATATTTTATATTTTATTTGCTTGAACACGTACAAGCTTTTGTATAAATTAAAGGCTTAACTCAATAATAGGTGTCCAAAGTATACATCTTTTCTGAAATAGGTGCCTAATGTTTTTTTTGGCTGAAATAAACGCCTAAACTATATATTTTTTCTGAGATAGGTGCCTAATGTATTTTTTGGCTGAAATAGGTGCCTAAAGTTTTATTCCCTTAGTGTTTTAAGGTAACAATGTTAAAAGAAAATTGTTTAATTTATAAATAAGTACCTAAACTATATATTTTTTAAAAAATAGGTGCTTAATATAATTTTTATTAAAATAAATACCTAATTTTTTTCTTATAAGTAATTTATGTTTCTTATAAGATATAAAATTAGTTATATCTTAAATTAATCATTTAACCTTTTAAATTATGAGAAAAAATTATTTTTTAACAACACTAAAATAAAAAATAATTAAAATTTATATAATTTTATATTAATATTTTTTATATTTTCCACAACAGTCATCAATGGGACAAATCGATTCACTTGCAAGGACATGCCGCCGGTTCACATGGGGAATATATACAAAAATTCTTATATTCCTATTACATTTATAATTGTATCGTAAAAGAATTGAAAATATTAATATAAAATTATATAAGTTTTAATTATTTTTTATTTTAGTGTTGTTAAAAAATATTTCTTTCTCATAATTTCAGCTACTAATCAAATTTAAATAAATTATTAATCAATTATAATAAATAATTTAATAGATTAAAACGATGATATATAAATAATTTTACATCTTATAAGAAATATAAATTACTTATAAGAAAAAATTAGGCATTTATTTCAATAAAAATTACATTAGAAACCTATTTTAAAATATATATAGTTTAGGTACTTATTTATAAATTAAACAATTTTCTTTTAACAGTGTTACCTTAAAATACTAAGGGAATAAAACTTTAAGCACCTATTTCAGCCAAAAAATACATTAGGCACTTATCTCAGAAAAAATATATAATTTAGGCACTTATTTCAGCCAAAAAAAACATTAGGCACCTATTTCAGAAAAAGTGTATACTTTAGGCACTTATTACTGAGTTAAGCCTAAATTAAAAAAGTCTTATTATTCTATTAAAAATGTCTTATTATGTGTTATATGAAAAAACAGAGGTTAAATATATTTAAAAAAACATATTTTTGATTGACAAGATATCAAATTGGTTTAAAATTTAAATGTATAATTATATTTCTGAATCTATCAATTTGTTAAGATATAATAATATCATATGAAATTATACAAATAAGTTTAAAAGTAGGCGCAAAAACATCGAACACGAAAATTGTTCTTGTGAGGGCAATTTTACAAAGATACGGGTATCGAAAATATGGATAATTATTCTACATTCAAACGATGTAAATTATTTTTTTTAAAAAATATTTTAAGTTTAAGTTTAAAATTTTAATTTAGGGTATATGATTTAATTTTTTTTATTTATAAGTTTAGAATTTAGAGATAATGGTTATAATATAAGGTTTACATACTAAAACCTAAAATTTTCACCAAAGTACATAAAAATTTAAACTCTAACTTATAATCCTTAAATTTTAACTTTTTTTTAACAAAAAGCGATATATATTGATCGAACAAAAAAAACAAAAAATAACGAAAAAAAAATCTTAAGAGACAACAATGGAACATGAGTGCTTAAGACACAATATACAATAAACATAGCCAACAAAAAAAACACCAACGAAGACCAAAACGAACAGAAATATATATAAAAAAAATATAAAAATAAAACTAACGGAGATTCAAGTAATAAATAATTTAGTATCATTTAAGTTAGGTTTTAAGTTCGAGATATTATATATTAAAAAATATTATTAAAAAAATTATTCACTAAAATTAAATATACAATGTAAATCAATTATCTTAAAAAAAGTGATCGTAAAATATAGATTTTTTACAACGACTTAAAATATATAAAAAAGTTTAATTTTAATATAAAAAACGATATGGAATAATTTTTTCCTTCCATGTCAGCACCAAATTATCTTGTCTTTAGATTGTTAATGATTTAACAATCTAATGACTAAATTGATACACAAACTAAATTTCAATGACTAATGAGATAGATTATCCTAACACCGACTCTAATAGACTAGCAAAGCAAAATATGTGCTTGCGAAAGATCCTTATTGATCAATCATATAGAATCATGTGTGTTAATTTATTATTTATAAATTAAATTAAATCAGATCATATTAAACCTGATTAAATTTTTTAAGTAATTAACAGTTGAATATTAGCATTGAATTTTCATAGGTATTTCGTTGTGCACATTTATTTTATCATTGAATTTAAAAATCTAATTTAAAGATATTTTTTAAAAAGATTGATATTATTAGAATGTGAAGACTTATAGTAAGAGTATCGTTAAAAAACCTCTTTAATCCTATTTAGAGAAAAAAGAGTACTCTTGCTAATAGGACATAAGCAAGACAACGTTCAAAATTTTACATCCGAATACATCAAAATTCCACGTTTTGAACATCATTCTTTAACGCAAACTATTCCAACCCCTCTATACCAATTTAAAACTTGACATTGATCATGGGAGTATAGGATGAACTAAGATCAATCTAGTCTAAAGATATTTTAAATATATGTAAGATGAACGATCGTACGTAATCTAAAAAAAAAGACTCAAATGAATTAAATTAAATGTTTATGAACGAAAAATAAAAGATTTTGTTGTGAATAAAATA
Organism: Abelmoschus esculentus; assembly: GCA_035048815.1. NCBI lineage: Eukaryota > Viridiplantae > Streptophyta > Magnoliopsida > Malvales > Malvaceae > Abelmoschus > Abelmoschus esculentus. The sequence goes on from JAUCBN010000039.1 coordinate 4,462,435, forward strand.
CAAAATATAATAAGAAAAACAAAGAGACGAGAGAAATAGATAAAAAAACTTAAGGATCAAAGAAGTTTTTGAATTTTTTTTATTAAAAATCAATTAAACCCTTAATTTTTTTACACTCAATTAAGTCCTTAAATCAAGAAATTGAATTAATTAAGCCCTTTAACGAATTTTGATCATTAAATTTGAATAATTTTTTGATCCACAGTTACAGTACAACGTGCCATAATGTTTTTACTTGATATTTTTTAAAAAAAATATTTTATTTAAAAAATTCTTTAAATATTCTAAAAATTCTAAAATCACTTATAGAATTTATAAAAAAAAAAAAAACTTTTTGAATTTTTTTAAATGAAACATGATAGAATTGTACTGTACTGTATCATGTGCTGATAATATCTGAAAAAAAATTGTTACGATTTAATAGTCAAAATTGGTCAAATGGCTTAATTGATTTAATTTTTTGGTTCAAGGGCTTAATTGAGTGCAAAAAAGGTTCAAGGACTTAATTGATTAATTTTTTTGGTTCAAGGGTTTAATTGAATGTAAAAAAGTTCAAAGGCTTAATTGATTTTTTTGTCCAAAGTTTAAGGGCTTCTTAGACCCTTAAGTCTATAAAAAATTATATTTATTCTGAATATTCAAGTGCGTACAATACATTCATCAAATTATCTATTTATAGGTATAAAAAATACATAATACATTAAACTCTAATTAATGAACATAATATTTTTATCAATAAAATAAATCTCTTATACAAAATTCTTACCATGATAGATATTCACATAAATAAATATTCATAACAATTTTGATTTAACAAATTATATAAGAATAAATAAACAAATGATCCTAAAGAGGCCCCATAATATATTTTTACTAAGATAAAAATATTTGTTAAAAAAACTTATATATCTTTGGATTTACAAATTAAAAGCTTTTATTTTAATAAACTATAGAGGTCCTATAAATCTTTAAATTGTCCTTAGATTCAATATAATAATAATTTTTTTAACACAGTTTTATATATTTACAACATCAAAATTTAACCTTGTTTAAAGTACTTATCGTCACATTCACCTTAATCAATCGATTGTTAATATTAATTACTTACTATTTTTCAATAATTTTTAACATACCAATCATTCCTATCATATAATTTTTAAAATATTAGTTTATTCATATTATTGTTGAATATTATTATTTTTGTTATATCATGTGATGTGTTATGTTGGATTGAAATGATTATCTGCTGCCATGAGTTGGAGCTCATATGCCAATGTTGTGCATGTGTGATATACTTGGTGTGTAATTGTGACCCAGAGAATATTTCCTAATATCTATTACTTACTTTTTAAATTGATTTATATTTTTCTCATGTGAAATTATTCCTTGATAGGATTGAGATTTTTTTTTTTTTTGAAAACCTATGGTTTTAATCATTGAAATATTTACATTATATATTAATTTGATAGGTATAAATAGTCCGACCCTTTATTATATTTTTTTGATGATTTATTTTAAATTAAAGAGTTTAGGATTTAGAGTTTAAGGTTAGGGACTGTAATTGTAATTGTAATTAAAGTTTAGAAAATTAATGACAATATTATTTTTAGGGTTTAAGGTTTAGAACGTAAAAATTAAAATTAAAATTTAATTTTTAAAGAATTTTTAATAGTGGTCATGGAAGAAAAGATTATTAAGAATCTGAAATTTTTACTTCACACCAAGTATTAATTGGTTAAATCAATTTAACCGAATTAATTAAATTTAATTATTTTAATTGATTCTGAAAGTATTCATATGATTAATTAATTGTTTATTGATTTTTTAAATTGGTACGTAAATAGATCAAATTAGTTGATCATTTAATTTTATTTTGACTTAGGGTTATTGAAGTCTTCAAAATTAAAAAAAAATGACATTGAAAACATTGAATGCAATTAAAATTTTAAATTAATTAAGTTTTTGAATTAAATAAATTAAATCTTGTTGAATAATTTTGGTTGTTATGTCCTAACATTTTTTCTAAGATATTATTGTTTCGATATATATAGTGCCACATGATTTTTGCTGATTTTTAAAACAAAATTCTAAAAAAGTTATTAAAATTCTTAAAAAATATATTAATATTATTAAAAATAAAACTTACAAAATATTATAATCAAACATTATGGCGCAACAAATAATACTAGATACTTAAAAAAATATTAAATTGATAGTCTTAAATCAATTCACGAATATATGAATTGATAAAAAATTTAATTGCATGAACTTATTAAGTGTAAGAAAACTGATGGGCTTAATTTGACTTGGTGATTCTTTAGAAAGGTTTGAGGTATTCACTTTTAAGCCTTTTACTATAAAAATATATTTAATGTAATATAATTAAATAAATAATTATAGTGATTTTAAGTTATATATGATAAAATGTATAATTTATATTATAAGATTATATATAATAATATGGAAAAATTATATAAATTTTGTTTTTGAAAATTTTAATTTCAATAATATTATTTCCACTCTATTATTTTCCAAAATATTGTGATTTACTGTAGAGTTCAGAAAACCGGTTTCTTTCAACTCGTCTTTGAACAACCGGTCTTTTGAATAGTGAATTAATAAAAATAATAAACAATGTTCAAAGATGGGGAAAACAATCAGTTTTTGAATAATGTTTTTTTCACTTAACCATTATTTCAATAGTAAATCATTGTTCAAAGACGGGTTCCTTTCACCCGTCTTTGAACATTGTTTAATATTTTTATTAATTCACTGTTCAAAGATGGGTTGAAAAAAACCGGTCTTCTGAACTCTACAGTAAATCACAATATTTTAAAAAATAATAGAGTGAGAATAATATTTTTGGAATTAAAATTTTCAAAAACAATATTTATATAATTTCTCCGATATATATAAATAATTTATTTTAAGTTAATTAAGAAACTTATAAAACATGGTTTTGTAGCCATGTGCATTATTTTTATTATCCATTAAAGAATTTGAATGGTAGCTTCTACCCTAAACAAGCCAAAGGTCACGGAAATCAAAGCAGCAGTGAAAATGGATGAGGTCAGTCCACTCAACCAAAATATTAAAACTAAAAATGACCCACCAGCTTATTTCTTAATTAAACTAACCAGTAAAAAATTATGATACCCTTCAATCATGTCACCTTCCGTTCAAAACTCAGTCTTGCCCTTGTCTTTTTGTTATTGATGAAGCTAGCAAGATTGGAAAGGAAATGTCTGGTGATATGTGTGTCAATTTGTAAAACCCTTTTTTTTTTCCTATCAGAATCTTGTTTATGATATATATGTGTTAATATATCTATAATGCTAGTTCAGAATTTCATCTTTGATTCAATAATTTGTGTTGTTTTACATGTTAAAGAACTGGCTTTGTTGCTCTATATCTCCTAAAGTTTGGTTTTTTGTTGCTTGTTTCAAAGAATTCTTGTGTTTCTTCAGTGTCTCTCCCCAGAATTTCTGGAATCTGAAGTTTGTTCTTTTAATCTGTTTGATGCAAGATTTGAAGTGGGTATTTGAAGAAACCGCCATTGGTGCTCAAATGAAGCTTCTTTGATGATAGTTTGAGGTGATCTGGTCCAATGCAGCTTTATAAATCTGCCATGGGAAAGAAGTTTGCTTCAGTGCTTCTTTTATCTCTTGTTACAGTGTTTTTTAGCACCACTGACCCGGGTGACCTTGATGTTTTAATGCAATTCAGAGATGGACTTGAGAATCCTGACCTCTTGGAGTGGCCTGAAAATGGCGGTGACCCTTGTGGTCCTCCAAGCTGGAACCATGTGTTCTGTGATGATGAGTCCCGGGTCACTCAGATTCAAGCTCAAGGTGTGGGGTTGAAGGGTACTTTGCCCCAAAACTTGAACAAGCTCTCCATGCTCAAGAACATAGGTCTCCAAAGAAACCAGTTGAGTGGAAAGCTGCCATCTTTCAGCGGCTTATCGAATTTGCAATATGTTTATTTGGATTACAACAATTTTGATTCAATTCCAGCTGATTTCTTTGATGGTTTAGATGATTTGGAAGTGTTGGCATTGGATCACAACAATTTTAATGCCACAACCGGTTGGTCATTCCCCAAGGCTTTACAGAACTCAGCTCAATTGACTAACCTTTCTTGTATGAACTGTAATTTGATTGGTCCATTGCCAGATTTTCTTGGTTCCATGCCTTCCTTGACAAACTTGAAGCTTTCTGGTAATAGTTTGTCTGGTGAAATTCTTAGGACCTTTAATGGCAGTGCTCTGCAGATGCTGTGGCTGAATGGGAATCAATTCACTGGACCAATTCATGTAGTGGCAACAATGGAGTCCCTCACAGTTCTATGGCTCCACGGGAACCGGTTCACCGGACCAATTCCGGACGATATCGGTAACTTAACTTCCTTGAAAGATCTAAATCTTAATGGAAATAACCTTGTTGGTTTGATTCCTAATAGTTTAGCAAATATGAGATTGGACACCTTAGATTTAAACAATAATCAGTTTATGGGTCCAATACCAATGTTTAAAGCTTCAAATGTGACTTTTGCTTCGAACATGTTTTGTGAAGCCAGTGAGGGGCAGCTTTGCTCCCCAGAAGTAATGGCACTAATAGAGTTTCTAAAAGGGGTGGATTACCCTTCCAGGCTTGTTTCTTCTTGGTCTGATAATGAGCCTTGCAACTGGGTGGGAATTGCATGTAATGGTGGGAAAGTTTCAATCATAAACCTTGCACAATATAATCTCTCTGGTACTTTGAGTCCTTCGGTTGCAAAGTTGGAGTCCCTTTCTCAAATTAGGCTACAATCTAACCATCTAAGTGGATCGATTCCGAATAACTGGACGAGTTTGAAAGCTCTGGAAACTTTGGATCTCAGTGACAATAACATATCTGGTCCATTACCAAAATTTAGTAGCACTGTGAAGCTTATACTAGTTGGTAATCCTGTATTGAATGGTAATAAGACAGCCCCTTCCACTGAGGACAATGCACCAGACAAGAATTCGGATTCTCCTATCAATAGCCAATCTACCTCACCAAAAGGTTCAGGTTCTAGTCCGACTGATTCTTCCGTGGACTTAACCGAAACTAAAGGTTTCAAACGGAACACATTTGTTTCAATTGTTGTTCCGGTCGCGAGTTTTGTGGTTCTTGCCTTTCTGGTTGTTCTTCTATCTCTCTACTGTTGTAAGAAGAGGCAAGGCAGTAAGTTGGCTCCTTCTCTGGTGGTTCACCCAAGGGATCTGTCAGATTCAGACAATGTAGTTAAGGTTGTGGTTGCAAGTAACATCAATGGGAGCACTTCTGCACTAACCGGGAGTGGTTCTACAAGCAGAAATGGCAGCAGCGCTGGGGAGTCTCATATCATCGAAGCTGGAAACTTGGTCATATCAGTTCAAGTTCTTAGAAACGTGACGAAAAATTTCGCACCAGAAAATGAGCTTGGCCACGGTGGCTTCGGTGTAGTTTATAAGGGGGAACTAGATGATGGGACACAAATTGCAGTTAAAAGAATGGAGGCTGGTGTGATTACAAGCAAGGCATTGAATGAATTCCAGGCAGAAATCGCAGTTCTTTCGAAGGTCCGGCACCGTAATTTGGTATCTCTTTTGGGTTACTCCATTGAAGGCAATGAAAGAATTCTTGTTTATGAATATTTGTCCCAAGGAGCTCTAAGCAAACATCTTTTCCATTGGAAGAGCCTTAAATTGGAGCCTCTATCTTGGAAAAGGCGACTAAATATTGCCTTGGATGTAGCAAGAGGAATGGAGTATCTTCACATCCTGGCTCACCAAAGCTTCATACATAGAGATCTGAAGTCTTCAAATATTTTACTTGGTGATGATTTCAGAGCAAAAGTTTCAGATTTCGGTTTGGTTAAACTTGCTCCTGATGGGGAGAAATCTGTCGTAACAAGGCTTGCCGGAACATTTGGTTACTTAGCACCGGAATATGCAGGTAGAGAACTCATTTAAGCTTTTACAATCATTTGCAATAATGATATTAGGCTGAATACACATCATAAATTCATCTCAATGAAGTAGGTTTGTTTGAACTTTTTAACTGTATTAGCTTTAGAAAAATTGTTAGATGTATCTGGCATTCACACCCGAGTCCGAGTAACATAGATAGTAAGCTGCTCTATAGAATTGGAAGTTGGTTTGGTTTGGTCTGGTCTGGTCTATTTCTTAAGGCATTTGGAAACATATCTGTCGTATATTTTAACTTTCATTGACCCAAGTTGTCATTCTGGTTAAACTTTTTGCTGTTAGATCAAAAGAAAAAGGAAAAAGAAAGTTCAGAACATTGGTATTGCAGGTTTGTGATGTATGAACTCAACCAAATGAAGTTAGCCCTTGATTCCATCCCATGGACCCCAAGCTTGTTTTTGATAATTGAAGTCTTTTTGTTTTGGTACCAATTCTAACTTCACGTGCCAATCAATTCAGTGACAGGAAAAATCACGACCAAAGCCGATGTGTTTAGCTTCGGAGTTGTTCTGATGGAACTTGTAACCGGCATGATGGCATTGGACGATGGTAGGCCCGAAGAGACCCAGTACTTAGCTGCATGGTTCTGGCATATCAAATCAGACAAAGAGAAGCTGAGGGCAGCCATAGACCCTACTCTCGACATAAAACACGAAACTTTCGAGAGTATCTCCATTGTTGCTGAACTTGCTGGACATTGCACTGCAAGGGAACCCAGCCAAAGACCAGACATGGGACATGCTGTGAATGTATTGGCTCCACTCGTCGAGAAATGGAAACCATTGGATGATGATAACGATGAGTATTGCGGCATCGATTACAGTCTTCCACTTAACCAAATGGTGAAAGGTTGGCAAGAAGCCGAAGGAAAGGAGTTTAGTTACATGGATTTAGAAGACAGCAAAGGTAGTATCCCTGCTAGGCCAGCTGGTTTTGCGGACTCGTTCACTTCAGCTGATGGTCGATGAAAAAACAGACAATTTTATTGCATTTCCTTTAATGTTTTTGTTGATTTGGCAGTTTGTAGATAGCTGTTTGTGTCTATCTGTTTGGGAATTCAATGTCTATATGTAATTTGTGGTTGCTTTTTGTTGGTGTATTTCCATATCTTAATATTATAAGTTGCTGTCTTGGTGTTCATCTTTCAGTTTGTTACATTTTTGTTATCAAAATTCATTCCTTGGTATTATTTGAAAATACCCGAATTTTTGGGTGTTCAAAATTGCATTGGTGTAGACTGCTTTGCGGTATTCAAAAATATCCGACCTAATCGATTCAACCTGTTAATTCACATACTCAATTTAAAATTTAAAAAATATTTGAATTTTCGAATTGAATATCCAATTCACTAATTTTTGACTATTCGGATCAAACCCGAATCACAAAAATACCACTTAATCCGGAACAATGAATATACTATTTCTTTGGTTGCATTTTGTTTAAACTTTTCAGTTTTATAGTCGAATTATACAATTTGAATTTTTAATTGATTTCTTTAATTGCATTTTTCAGTTTTACATTCAAAATAGATTTGGTTTTATGTTTAATTAACTTCTAAAAATAAGAAGGAAAGAAAAAAAAAAATCCCTTTTATCCAAATTAGTCGATATCCAAATTTTACGAGTACCTAAATTTTATGAATCGGATAATGTGTCTACATTTTAGTACCCAAAAATTTTGTATACCCAGAAATAAGCACTCCTGCTTGGGACTAGTTTGATGGAGTGCACCTATAAATATGTCTGATTTAGAACAATCAATGATCATAAAAGAAACACGAACCATCTAACCTCATCAGTTAAAGGAACGATTATTGTTTCTGAAGGTCACGGGTTCGAGCACGAATAATACCAACACAGTAATTGAGCGATCAATATCTAAAGGTTAAGAGTACACTATGATAAATTTGAAGATAAAACAATTAACTTGGAGATAAAACAAAAGAATTAGCTTAAGTTCTACAATTAACTTGAAAAGAATACTGGTAAATTTATCTATACTATTAAAGTAGATGGATACATCTGAATGCAACTAAAAGATATTGATAAATTTAAGTGATTTTGATTCCTGTATGACTATGATGTTCTTATTATTGTACACGATGTGGGACAGGTTTATTTTGCCCCTTTCTAGTGGACCAATAATGATGGGGAAATGACAAGGGTGCATGTTATTGTCAAGTAGTTAAGTTGGGAATATGAAACACCCAATACACATAATGACTCATGTGGGTGACCTGTACTGCCCTATCAGACCAATAATGATGGGAAAACTTTTGGTATAATTAAATGTATAAATTAGGTATCAAAGTACAATTAGGTCTGAATTTGACCTTTTAATTCGAATTAGTGTTTGAAAATATTTTTATGGTTCAAATAAGTAGTTTGTCAAAAAAAAAAAATCAAGCTTAAGTATTAATTTGAACCGATAAGTCAAAATCAGATATCTAATGGGACCAAATTAAATCTTAAGCTCAAGTTCTCTCGAGAAAATGAGAGTTCTTGAACTATTTACCAAATCACCATGGCAGTATTTCAAAATGGGACAAACCGACTTTAAAGACAACAATCATAATGCCTGGAAAAATAAAAGAAGAAAAATATTTTTACTCAAAAAACAATTTCAGACCAAGTGCAAGAAGCAGCCCCTTGTGCATACAAATTTTCATCTAAAGTTTAGGGTCAAAATGATATTTCATCTAAAGTTCACGAGTTATATTAGTATCATGTTTAAAGTTTAGGGGTCAAATTAAAAATTAATTCCTTAAACTAAATTGTCATATCATCAAACTAACGGTCTTTAATGTGTAAGTGACCAAAACTTATAAAACAAAGTGACCAACCATGTAGTTTACTACCCTAGCTTAGTGAACATACCTTGGTTAGAGAGAATTAGAAAGAACTTATGCACCATCTGAGAAGCAACTGATATGATAAGCCTCAGGGGTATTAGAACTTTGGTCTTGAGTCGACAAAATATTTGATGCAGAAAAAGATTGATGAGGACGATGGACAGGAGGTAAGATCAAAGCTGATTGTCTATCCAATGCCAGTAGCCGTTCACATTTGCTGTATGAGAAGCATTTGAGACATGAATATGCACACAATCAATTTCATGAATCTGTGATAATATTACTACTTCATTTGCCTCTGCTTCTATGCAGCAATAAATATAGATAAGCACCAAAAGATACTAACAAAGAAAGATCTTTACCATGTAAAGCAACTTAACTCAAATACCGTGTATTTAATATGACAAGCTTAATGAATCATACAATATAACCACAATTTGCCTCTCTCATGGTCATATGCAAATCAAAGGTTTAATATTATAATGAATTTCAAAACAGAGAACAAGAGGCATTCACATCTTCTGAAAATATTACCTCATCTGGAGAAAAGAAAGCCACTGAATCTGGATTTGTTGAACCAGCTGGATGCAAAGAGACTACGGCTCTGAAGACCAAAGGAAAGAACAACTCAATTACAACAATCTTATCCATAGCAACCACATTCTGAGGTGCTGTTCTAAGTATACTTGAGCTGTGAAAATTATGTTTTGGTGCTTCCATGGTATTATCATTTGCTGAAGCAGGCAATGATGAAGCTCTTTTCAACCAATCCAGTCTTTCATAAGTAAAAACTTTCAGATTTGGCATGTCTTTCTCCAAGTTAGTCAAAATATCAGATAATGTTTTACAATCACTAAGGTTATCTTGATTATCTTCTGCATGAACTGGCAAACTGCGGTGTTTCTTTGACATATTGCCAGTGCCCTCACCATCCTCTTCATCATTAAGGTGAGGAAAAAATCGCCTCTTCTGGTCTGTGAAAGCTTTGAGAGCAAGCCTGTGAAAATTAGAAGCATGCAATTAACAATTTAACAATCTCAAATTTCAGCAAAAACAATTGTGCGCCAAGGAAACGGAAGCCAAGTTAAAAAGAACTCACTATATGGTAGTACTACGTTGCAACAAAAAAAGATGATATTGAATTGAAATGAAAGAAAAGAGCACCACACTAGAGTGCTTTAAGTTGGAAAATGATAATGCAGAGATAGCATAAGAATATCATTTCATTCTGTATTCAAAGCAACTCTTTTGAAATTATATTTGTGGCCCAAGACTGTAGTTAGCCAATGAGTTAGGAGCTTGGTTCAAATCTTTTGTTCATGCATGAAACAACCCTTAATCATTCAGTGTTAGACTGGTGCAAGCTAGCAACACCAACTAAACAAGTAGTAACTGTAGAGGAGTTTAGTATATCAGTTAACCCTTTAAAAAAACTTCAAGCAATTCATATTGCATATTACACCAGGTTATAGAATTAATAAGACTTCGAATCTCAGTTAAAAATTTGCATCTTCATCACCATTCACATTCATTTCAATTTGGACCTTGGAACATTCAACATTGAAGTCAGACAGATGTAACATATCATAATACTATCAGAATTTACTAGTGCAGGATCCTCTCCTTTCCTGTAAGATTTAAACCCATGCATAATAGATTAATAGTAGACAACTAAAATTCATATGATTTTGCAACAAATGATACCAACTCCTGAAGGCATTGCTTGACATCAAAGATTAGTCCGAATTCAACAAAAAACAAACATCTACCACATCTATTGGCTAACTGAGTACGAACCTAGTCCGGTCAACTGCAGACGCACCAGCCTGGCCAGCAAGCTGTCTTTTCCATGCATAAGCCACAACAGCACCGTCGGGACACACTAATGGCATATGCAAACCCCAAGAATTACTCCTTGACCTAAGTGAATCATTCAACACTCCAGATTCTTCCAGCTGCTTTCCTAATGGGAAAATAAAATACAATATTTAAAAGCCTAGGCCTCCAATGCGACATCAATTATAACATTTAGTCACAAAAAAACTTTCAAATTCTTAGTTTTCAGTTTACCAACGATGCGGAGGTCTTGGTGATGTTGCCGCATGGACTCATCTTCTTGGCGCAACAAGGGGAGAGATTTAGAGCTTTGATGCGGCTGCGCATCGATAAATAGGGCTTCGAGAAGCCGATCAGCACCTAGACGGATGTCAGCGATGAGTCTAGCGGCCTGTCCCAGTCTATCCATCGCTTGAGCCACCTGCTTCGGCGGCGCCTCCACGGTAGTTGACGAGGGAGGTGCTGACACCGTCGGCGTCGACGACGGACGAGGTTGTTGATGCTGTTGTTGCAGCATCAGGGTGTGGTTAATTTAAACCGAAGATCTGAATAATAAAAATCTCTGCTTCTTGGAGGTCTTAAAACGAAACTTTTTAATTTATAATTCAAATATATAATTTTTCTATGATATATTTATCTCACTAATAATTTATAATCTACTTTTAAAATTTAAAATTTAAAATTTCATATTTTAATGTTGGAGTATAAAAAATATGGAAAAGTTCCATAATATTTGTGTTCGTATTTACCCGACAGGAAATTCCCACGTTTTTATAGTGCCTTGGTGGTAGAAGTCTTTTACCAAAACTTGCGTCGTTTCTTAAAAACTGCTCACTTCGAATCAAAGGACACACTAAAACCGTAAATGCTTTACCATCCATTCCTATTTCTTAATTCAAATCGACGAATCACCATAAAATCCCTCTTCGAACTTCAAAAAAGGAACATTGCCTCATAGGATTACATCATAGTACAAACAAGGGACCAACTTAACTGGTGAAGTTCGCCGGAGGCGTCCACCAGTTTCGCCATTGTCAACTGCCAAGGTATTTGCTGCAAAAATTTCATGGATTTTGATATCCTTTTTAAGTTTCTGGAGATGGGGTTTAATTTAATGAGTCTTGTATTGATGTCTCCTGCAGGAAAAGTTATGGCCGATGGGGAACCGAAGTCACATTCAAGCAACTTACAGTTGGCTCTTACAATCCTTGGCACACTCACTGGGATGGTCATCTTGATAGTCGGGATCACCATGGCATCAACATACGCTCCAGAACCGCATCAGCAGCCATTGATACTAAAAATCCATTCGATCTCGATGTCGGGCCTTAACGTATCATGCTTCTTGACTAGCACAAGATGGGACATAACCGTGTTGTTCGCAAATCGAAACAGCGTATTGGAGATGTCGATACACAGCTTCGAGAGCTCGTTGTATTACAATTACAATTACAGTCACCCGATTTCGTGTGCTGTTGTGGAGGCACTACACCTGGGACCAAAGAAGCAAAGGCTAGTGGAAATGCAATTCAACAGTGCTCAGTGCGGGGAAGAACAGCCTTACGTGGATGATTGGGTGTTGGAAGGGATCAAGGGGGATGAAGAGAAGGGAGAAATAAGGTTTTCTGTGGGGATGAAACTGAGTGTTACGTATAGAACAGGTATATTGGGTTGGGATTATGATTTGAAGCTTGATTGTCCACTGCTTGATGTTGAGCTTGATCCTGGTACTGGCAATGGTGGAGTCACCTTTGAACACCCTAAGATATGCTTAGTCCAATTAAGAAATTGAGGGAGATTTTTGTTTCTTGTCCTTTTTCAAAGTTTTCAGGGTCATCTGCCTTGGTTTTTAGATAGATACATACAAATATCAAATTTTAAAAATTATAATACAAATATCAAATTTTTATTTTGTTTTTATTACCGTTGTTGTTAACTCCCGTTGAAAAATATTGATGTGATACATTAAAGTTATGTTTTATTAAGGTGTCGTTTTAGGAGAGATTATATATCATGGATCATGTTTACCATGTTATGCATGGTTCATGCAATCATGTTCGTTCATCTTTAAGTAATTACCTGATAACTACTCATTCACCTATTACAAGTAAGAAAGAGGTGATGATTCACCTTAAAAAAATATAAGATGAATGAATCTGATTGAATGAGACTACGGATGGCGTGGTGGAAAGAATTCATGATATAATTTTTCGTCATTTTTTTGATTCAGCTACAGTGGTCAGTAGTATCTGTTCCAGAGTATACTCTCAACCTTTCAACATTGGTCGCTCAAACACTAAACTGACAGCACTGGTGCTCAAACCCGTGACCTCTAGAAACAACAACTGTTAATTATAGATATTGATATAGGACGTTCGTGAAGGTGTTAATTATTCCCTGTGGATAATCGACTCCCAGACTTTTAATAACAAATATTGAGACAAAATTAATCTCTAACTTTGAAAACCCCCACAAACAAGTAAACTATCATTAAAATCTCAATTATGATACTAAGACTCATTAATATTTAAATTAAATAAAATTTTTAGTTATATATGATGAATTTCATTAATAAATATTTCAATTTCTAAAAATTATATATAATAATAAAAAATATAAATAGTGAACCCATGTGGGTAGTAGGCCTTGGGCTGGTACCCCTCTCATCCTCAAGGTTGGTCCTGGTTGGTGGCTTGGTGCAAGCTTTAAGCACCCAGACAAGTTGATGTTTTGCCAGGCATTTCAAAGATGATGAGCGAGCATTTGGCACAACATTCCTAGGAACAAGAGGATAAAATAGGACAACTACAATTCTACATCCAACACAATTCCCTTTTCAGACAACATTCTTTACATGTAGACGATGATTGCTTAGCCAAATCAGTAAAATATTTCTTCCAATCAAATTCATATATAATTTTATGAACATGGTTCCTTAGAAAATGTCAACATCTGCTATCACTACTTGTTTGTTACCTCCATTAATGTCTGTGATTTTGAGTTTTGGTGGAAACAATCATTACTTTTCCAATATTTTATCCGTGGGTTGATAAGATTGTGGGAAAACCAGTTCCTGTTTTTCCAATGCTTTTTTCAGTTTGGAGTTTTGTGACAACTGAAGTTACTGACAAGAGTTCCTCCCCAGTCCCACACGCTTCAGTCTCTGTTTTTCTCAACTTTTGTCTCTTTCAGGAGCCATGCATTTGTATCTTGGAGCATGACAGAGGGGGGGAACCAATTTCCTTGAAATAACGGGATAGTTTGACACGTATTACACGCTCGGAATTTCTTATGGATAAAATTATATATACGAGAAATTATTAAATAAATCAGGTTCATCATGTTATTAAACCTGATAAATTTAATTTGAGATCCAAGAATAGAGTCGATTTACTCAAAAAGAGACCTAAAACCGACTTGAATACGATCACTGAAATTTGATCCAAAACCAGTAGACTAGACTGGAATCAAAATTGAAACCGAATTTCAGTTGAACTGAAAATAGATTTGAACTGATTTTCAATCAAACAAAATAGACCTAAATTAATTTTTAGTCAAACTGAATGGACCCGAATCTATTTTTCCTAAATTGAAAACAACTCAAACCATCGACAACTCAAAATAAAGAAAATATATTAAAATTTAAATAAATATAAGATGTGACATATCATACAACTCATAAAAAGTTAAATATACGAGGTATATAAAGAAATAAATATGGTGAAAAAACTTAATTCGACCAGAAAATCATGTTGAAATCGATGGATCTCCTATTAATTCGATACTAATCTAACACGATATTGGTTGACCCAAATCAACCGAAACAAAAGTCAATCAAACTGAATATCAACCGACTCGTTGTCCCGACCTAATATCCAAACCAAATTCATCATAGACCCGAACTAAAACCGAACCAAATTTAAATTGAATATAGTCATATCTGAAGCAAAACTGAACCGAATGACTCGTTTACCACTTCTACATATCATTCATGGTCCATCCAAATAATATTCAACCATTTTAATGTAACTTCCAAATAACAACTCCTTAATTACATGCAGAAAAGAAGTGAAGATTCACGTTAAATGAAATGAAAAAAAAATATTATTGAATGAAATCATGGATGATGTGATGAGTCAGACCCCTTTAATAATTTTCCATGTATACATACATATATATAATTAGATAAATAACGGATTCAAGATTATTTAGATAAATACTCCTTTCAATTAATGTAGGATAAACTCATGTCTTACTAAAAACGAATTTTGAACTCATACAAATTTCATATAAAATAAACTCCAATTCTTCTTTTAATCCTTTCAGTTTGATTCAAAATTATTCGTATACATATATATATAATTAGATAAATTAGACTCGTTTATAAAATAAAATTTTCACCCGAAACATAAAATATTTTCTCTAATAACAACAGTGTTTTGATAGGGGGCAAAATCCTAGTAGCATAAAAGTATAAATATGGAGATTTAGAGGTTCTAAAAAGATTTGTGGTAGGGACTTTGTACCGACAACGTAAGGGATGGGATGAGTATCATCTTAAATGTTAGTGCCCAAAAGCTGACTTTGGGGGATCCTATAACCCCTCCCCTATAAACCAAGGGACATTGAACCCACCACCAACATGCCCTTAAAAGGGGATATCCCTTTGAATTCAACCACTCAATTTTCATTTTTTGTAAAACTTTTGCACACCCAATTTCAGATGCTTTTTTTACAAAATTTGTCTAAGGTTTGATTGGTTGGATATATATTGAATGTTGTTAAGAAACCATGATTTCAAGCGTTGAAAACTATGCCTAAGAAATCACTTTCTCTTTGCCTACTGTTATAGTATATTTTTACTTAGTTTCATCCTAATTAATTTATATCGATCTGTGTTACATATCTGTGTTACACTTCGAATATAAAATTTAAATTTTTGACATTTTTTAATCTTATATGTCTCTAAAGAAAGTGGCTTCTCTTTTTTACATTCATTTTACAAACAATTCCTTCATTTTCTTCAAGTGTGAATTATTTTCCAAGAAAAAAATAAATTTTGAATTGACTTTCGACCAAAGAAATACAACTTGTTCACATTGATGTTGTACATTACTAATGGTGCTAAAGTAATTAGTTACATGTGTGACATCAATTCAATTAGCTTGTCTTGGTAGGTGAAATGTCATGTAATAACAACAACAATAATTTAGCTGGAGAATTTGATTTCAAACTCTTTCTCCCAATAACATTATAAGGGACAAAACTGTCGTTTTTCTCAAGTAAATACGTTTGGTCGATTAATCAAATTATCCATCTTTATTCTTTTATATTCGTTTAGATTACGGGTTTTAAACCTTTTAAAAACATTTTTTTCTAGAATCTTCTATCCTTACCCTCTAATTAAAATTAATTAAAATTAAAATTCGTTAAAAAGTATTAGGCTTTTTTTTTCTGTCCTATATGTAAAATTATAATAAGTGTAGGTACTTTAGAATTTAAGATCGATGGTAGTGTGAGTCATCATGAAATCATTTCTTTTTCATGAAGGAAAAATTAACTTTTATTTAATTATTTTCTTTCTATCTCTTAATATTAATTATATTAAAATCAAATATGATTTGATGATGTAAGTAGTGTATGTACAAAGAAAATTTGTAAACTGATGCATATTTCTTAAAATACTTATTTTTAAAAAATAATAAAATACATTTAAATATTTAAAAAGATCTAATGATATTTTTTAAAAAATTAAAGGGCTAAATGATAAATTTTAAAAATTTCAATGTAATTCAAATATTTGAAAAAAGTTTAATTCAATTAATTTTCAAAATTTTAGGGGTTGAAATAATATATTTATTTATTTTAAATCTAATATCGTAAAAATAATAATATAAATTAATTATTTGGATGTATTAAATTAAACCCTGAAGGCGACAAAGGGATTGAGTGTATATTCTGTTAACCTCTCAAGAAAGTCGGTGGAGGAGATGGAAGCTTCCCTATCTACATAATTGGGCCTTGGATTCTAATGAACACGTGTCATTACAGCGTAGGATGACCGTTTAACTCATATTATCTTGATTTAATTTAAGATGAATCTATAACAGACGTCGAACATCGTTGAACATCGTTAATATTGAACACCGTTGAATATTATTAAATTAATTTATAAAAAATAAAAATTTAAAGGACTAATCATACAATTATTTATTATATGTTAAGTTTATCACTCTTTTATTAGTTATATATTGAGTCCTTAAGATTATTAAATTTTTATTAATTAATTTAATAATGTTCAACAATATTTAATATTAGTGGTGTTCAATAGTGTTCGACGCTCGTCGTAGAATTTTTCTTTTATTTTATAAGATTAAATTTTTTAAAGAAAATTTTAATAGGTTAAGTTTGAATTTAATATTTTGAAAATGAAGTTGAGTAGGATAAGTTTGAATTTAAAGTGAGAAATATTTTATCTAATTTAATTCAAAATAATAATTTTATTTTATTTTAAATATTTAGATATAATTACTAAAATGTCCCTCTATACATTTCAATTAATTTTTAATATTATAAATATTTTCTCTTGATTTATATTTTTTAATTAACTCGCTCTTTTATCAAATAATAACGAAAATTAATAATTTTATTTATGTCGGATAAAATCAGATTGAATTTAAAATTTTAATCTAAAATTTATACTCGAATTCCGAGTTAGGTGAAACATTATAAAATATTAAATACATAAATTTAAATAAAAATATTAAAATTTTAAATCAAATATAAATCAATAAAAAATCTAACATGACTCGTAACTATCACTATTCCATCTCATCTTATTTTACTTTGGTTTCAGAATTCTCTATTTTCTCTAGTAAACATTTCAAACTATTTTGTTTTATTTTATTTTATTTTTATCGTATGGAATCCTAACTCACTAATTACTTCATTATTTAATTAATAGGTTTGCTAATTGTTTTTCTCTCTTAGTTTTAGAGGTTTCCACGTTTCCATTAACGGAAAAGTGAGCTAACTTGGCCTTGCATTAAAGTGGCATTTATTAAACCTCTTTATATAGCTTAATTACTACATTATTGGAACTACTTTTTTTTTTCATTTTAATAAAGAAGAAATACTTTTATCGATAAAAAATTAAAATATAACGTCTTAAATCTAAAATATATATAAATAAAATAAAATTATTTATTATTTGAACCAATCTTTATAAATTGTATTTAAATAATTTTTTATTTATGTTTGTTTTAAATATTTTGTAACAAATGATATTATTTTTTATAAAAAAATTAAAATTAAACCCGTAAATGAATATAAATTAAAATAAATATAATATATTTTATCGATACACTATTAAATTAATATTTATCTACTATATAAATTTCTATAATAAAATTAAATTCAATAATTGATTCATTTCCCTTCAACTTATAAAATGAAAATATAAAGTTTAAATGACCCATTCATTTTATTTACAAACTAAATAAATAGCCCCTCACTTCTTTTACACCTCATGTTTCCAACAAGCTCCTTTCATTACACAACCATAAACTGAAAGCTCCTTCCTCTGTTTTTTTCTCTTCTCTTCGTCTTTCTTCTTCCCTTTAAGCTCTTCACATCAACGATATGTCGGTGAAAGAATGCGGCAACCACGGAGAAAGCCGCCGGAAAATCTTCCGACGAATCATCGCTGGCATCCTAATCTTCCTCCTGCTAGTCCTCATAACAATTCTCCTCATTTGGGCAATCCTTCGTCCCGGTAAGCCTAGGTTTATCCTCCAAGACACCACCGTCTACGCCTTCAACGCCTCCATCCCCAACCTCCTCACCTCCAATTTCCAGCTCACTGTATCCTCTCGAAACCCCAACGACAAGACCGGTATTTACTACGACCGACTCGACGTTTACGCCACTTACAATAACCAACAAATCACCCTTCGAACATCCATCCCTCCGACGTACCAAGGTCACAACGAGATCAACGTCTGGTCTCCCTTCATCAACGGCAACTCGGTTCCCATCGCCCCAGAATTCTCCACCAGTCTACGATCAGAACAGGCAGTCGGGTCGATCTTCTTGATGATCAAGATGGATGGACGGGTGAGATGGAAAGTTGGAGCTTTCGTTTCCGGAAGATATCATCTTTACGTCAGATGTCCGGCTTATATCACCTTCGGGAGCAAAAGCAACGGAGTTATGGTCGGCGAAAACGCCATTAAGTACCAGTTCGTGACTAGATGCAGTGTTAGCGTGTGAAAGATGAAGGTGGCTGAGGAAGAAGAAAAGAAGAAGAAGATGGAGAAACAAAAACGCCGTTAAGTACTTACATCGTTTATTTTCCTCGTTCTCGTTTTATTTTCATATATTTAACGCCGTTAATATTTTAATTTTCTTGTTCCATACATATATTTAGGTGGAGGAAATTGTACATTTTGCTATAGAAATAAATTTGATGTGAGATAAAAAAAAAATGGCAAAATTTACAATTAAATATTATAACAAGTTGTAGAGATTTTTAATTTCTGAAAAAGATCGTGTGATTAATAAGAAATAATTTTCAGTGAATGGTTTTTCCATTCTTTTCAAATATTGCTGACTTGTTGTTTACTCTTGATTTCATTTCTTTTTATGTTTTAAATCATTAGATTATCATTATAATTTAATAATTAATATGTTGATTAAAAATATTTATATTATTTTATTTTAAATAAATTTAATTTTCGATATAAAAATATAATATCTGTTTATTTAATAAAAAAATAAATTTATTTAATCCGAAAAGAAGATGTAAGAATTATTGAGTGTGTGAGGGGATGGGATATGTGTTGTCACATGGCAATGTAGTGGTGGTCCTTTTCTCTCAACACCACCATTCCACCTAATAATAATAATGTCTAATGGCATGTTAGAAATGGACGTTCTTAAATATCTCATCTTCCTAAGCTATTAAATTAATCAAAGGAATTTCAACCCACTCATTTTTTTTTATTTTTTATTTTTATGTTTTTTATTTTATTTTATATCAATAGGTTAATTTTTTTTTTTGAATTTTTAAATTTTTATATAATTTTATTAAGTATAAAAGTTTACATCTCTAATTTAAAATTTGGTGTAAAATAAAAATGATTTCTTCTGAATTATTTGTAAATAAACTTTTATTTTGTATGAAATACGGATTCTACCATAGGATAATTTTATATAAATTAAAGGTCAAGGCTTTAATTTGATATAAATTATTAATTAATACATATTTAAGCTCTAATTATTTTTTATTTGATTGTAAAATAAAAATTATTTATTTACGTGAAACAAAAAATATATAAAGGATTATTGAGTTAGAATTGTAAAAATTATGAGATTTTAAAAAAATTACTATAGCCTTTATTATATTATTTAAAAGGCTGGAACTTTATTAAAATAGAAAAGATTAAAAAAAAAGTTTGAACTTTGTATTGATTTTTCTACAAAAGTCGTTTTATGAATGGTTCAAATAAATAAACAACTCATCTAGCGGTTAGGGTTGGGCATTCGATCGAGTCGAGTCAACAATTTCGAATTTTTTCGAGTTGAGTTTATAAAATTTGAGTCGAATCGAATCGAGTCGAATTTCGAATTTTTGTATAAATTTAATTATAATTATTTATAATATTATAGTTCAAAATGATAAGAACTTCTTCATATTTCTTTTCATGTTTAAATAAGATTTTTAATATAATTTAATAAATTAATTTTCATAAAAAAATTATATAATATATTTATAATGATGTTTTTATAGGTAATATGTTACTTCATTAAAGTACGATCTCATTATAATGATATTTTTATATAAATTTCGGTTTTTCGAATATTCGAACTTCCAAAATTCAAAACCGACTCAAACTCGAAATTCACTCGAGTTATTCGAGTCAACTTGAATAACTCGATTTAAATAACTCAAAATTAAAAAAATCAGTTTGTTCGAGTCGATTCGAGTTTTATCCACCTCTACTAGTGGTGTATCCACATTTAATGTGATAGGATTATATTTGTGGGTTTAATTACATTTAAGGGTTTAAATATATCATAGCTTTATATTAAATTTAAAAGTAGGTAAATTAAGGTCAGATCTCTTATTTTGGGTTTAAATAATTTTTAGGGTAAAGTACATCAGTGGTCACCTACTTTTAGTGTCTATTCATTTTAGTCACTGAACATTAAAAACTTTTACATAGGGTTATCCAATTATTAGTCCTCTTTTATTTTGGCCTCTTTCATTAACTTCCGTTTAACCGGCAATGTAATTCACGAAACTTTAATTATTAATATTTTTTAATGTTTTAATGTTTTAAATAAATTAATTAATTTAACAGCAAAACTTTTTTATTTTCTAAACAAATATAAGAACAAAAATAATATGTTTCACGAAGTTTAATTATGTTTGTATGACTTATTTAAGAAAGACTTAACTATAAGTATGTCGGTTTTATCTCATCGTTTCAGGCTAAGTTACAGAATATCTTTATTGGTCTTCAAGTAGTCAAATCTTTCGACGTCACTCGTTTAATGTTACAAGTTGATAACGCTACGGTATCCGTCTTGTTCTAGAACAACAACGGTAATATGTCATGTATATCTAGTTCGCGTAATTCCTTATTTGCGAAGTTTAAAAATTTTCAAGACATCTATAATTACTTAATTAAAAAATAAAATGTAAATCATTACTATATTTTTTTTTGTAATAATCATTATTATAAATTAATTGAATTGATATTAATAATTTACATATTCTTAAACGAATTGTCTTTTGTATTTAACATCATTCTAAACCGAGTGTTATTAAGTAGAAGTTTGATGGAAGAAATACTTGGAATATGATATGCCACAGCCTGCTGTACATAATTCTCCAACATTTGACGAGGAAATCACCAAGGCAACCGCGTCAAATCGAGGAGGGACTCGGTCTTGACCTGCCGAAGTCATTCGATATAGTTATTAACGTCTTCATACGTGCCTTTTAATTTCGTTCCTTTCCACCCTAATTTTCCCTATTTATGTATCCTTCCCAAAAGGATCCTCTACCGTGTTCTCTTCTTTACATGGCTGACAGACAAACTCACCTTAATGGGGCATACTATGGCCCCTCCATCCCACCACCCACTAGACACTACCACCCCCCCAGCCGTGGCTCAGTCTGCGGATGCTGTATACTGAGGTGCCTCTTCAACATCATCATCACTGTCGTCGTCATCATCAGTCTCGCGGTTTTCTTCTTCTGGCTCGCCTTACGCCCCAACAGGATCAAATTCCATGTCACACACGTCCAACTCACCCAGTTCGACCTCACTGCCAACAACACTCTGCATTACAACCTGGTTGTGAACATGACAGTGCGTAATCCCAACAAGAGGATCAGCATATACTACGATCGCATCGAGGCTCGGGCTTATTATGAGGATCAGAGATTCAGTACCCAAACCTTGACCCCGTTTTATCAAGGACACAAGAACACCAGTTTCCTGAACCCTGTTTTCATGGGGCAGCAATTTATCAGGTTGAGTGCCGAGGAGACTTCAGAGTTCAATGAAGAGAGGACAAATGGGGTTTACGGCATCGATGTGAAGCTGTATTTGAGGATCAGGTTTAAGCTTGGAAGGATCAAAACGGGTAGGTTAAAGCCTAGAATTTCTTGTGACTTGAAGGTTCCTTTCAACTCATCTGCCAATAATAGCTTCACTGGTACTTTTGAAACCACCAGGTGTGGTTTGGATTTCTGATGGATCGTTGCTTTGAATTTGATAGACTTTCTGATTCTATTTTCATTCTGGGTTTATGATAATAATGATCCTGTTGTACTTATTTTCAGTCTTCCAGTTTGATTATGATTGTGAGTTTCTATTGGATACTCTTTTGTTTTTAAAGAACTATATATTGGATACTTTGTACTTCAGTTCGATGGAATGTTTCATTATTTCAATTAAAGAACAGGGTAAATTACATAAATAGTCCCTTAAATATGATTTAATTTTTTGTTGAGTTTGTTGATTATGAGAAGAAGTAAATAGGTAGTCAACAATTAACAAATCGGTCCAATTCTATTAAAAATTAAATGGTTAATGATATGAATCATATGATAATTAATAAAATCTGTATTATAACAAATTTAATCCCTTAAATCTTAAATTTCATCACTTTTCCTTTTAAATATAAAAAATACGTATTTTCTGTTGTGAGTTTAATATCTCTTACTGTTTAAATAATATCAAATTATTTATCACAATAACTTATTCTCTAAGAGTTCAAGATCTATTTAATTGTTATTTAATACAATTTTATATTTTATAATATGAATATTTTTAAAAAAATCAAATTTTTATTAAACTAATATTTATCTAATGTTTAAATTTTATAGCATACATCGGGACCATTGGGGCAAGGGAGCTCCGCCCTGTGAAGTACTTCCGTGCCAAGACAACCTTGGAAGGATCCAAATATGTATTAGGTGATCTTGCAGCCACCCGCCGGCATTGAAATACAAAAGAGTGAAAGACCCAGTGAGTACTGTAACCTTCCTCTAGCTACTAGCTAGCATAATACTTATAAAAAATCTCAACTTTTCTTAAGATTATGTGACCAAAATTTCATATAAGAGTTATAAATTATAAAAAAAAAATATATTAAAAATTATAAAAGATATAAAATTATATGAGTTTAAAGAGAGTAAAATTAAATTAGTAATAAAAAATATATAAAATATGTGTAACTGTCTCTCAACACCCGTATTATATTGTATTAAGTATTGTTTTTTTAAAAATAAAATATTGTACAATTATTATTGATCAAGTCCATTTTAATCTAAATTAGCCTTAAATTACTTAAATAAAAATTTATTATATAGACATGATTTACCGTTTGTTTGTCGGAATTATGTAATAATTTCTCCATTTAAATATTTTTTATTACTTTGTTAAAAAAAAGGGTACAGATATTCTTCTCCTTTTAAGAATCAGCAAATGGCAGAGAGCAATAGCTTGAACAGCAGATTGAACAATCTGGAAACAAGGTAGGATGAAAAATCTGCGCAGAACAACATTAAAAGTAGTCCGCAAGAAGCTAATCATCTTCAAGTCCATGCAGGAGAAGCTATCATGATTCAAGGTCTAAGGAGTCAGTCAAAGTTTACTCCCCAGATGTTCGACGAAATGCTCGTGACAACAGACGAGGAACCTAATGTAGTTGTGCCAACTGTAGTCAGCAAATCCCATTTTCTTTTGTCTTGTTTGAAGTCACCAAGATTTAGAAAATCAAAGAATTTTGGATCAAATCCAGAAAAATAATTTCCAGAATCGTTATCTCTATAATTTATTGTGGGAATCTAAGTTAGAAAACTATCAATTTATTGACAGATTTTTTGGGTCTATGAGGATATCATATCTTTGATTAACAAATACTTAAATAACATCACAACTGGGGAGGTTTCATGATTTGTAAGCATAAATTAGTATACAAGTTTGATTATTGGTTGTTATGCTTCTTCTTTTTTTTCTTTCAAGTTGTACACACCCTTTTCCCAATATATTATAAATTTAGTTCCTTCAATGTAGGAGAATTAAAATTTTCCATTGGATTTTTTTCTATATTTTTAAAAAAATTAATTTATCATTCAAAGATTCTTTTAAATGAATAGACCGACTAATATTTAATCAATTATAGATTATCAATTGGTACAATAACATGATAAAGATGTTAGGTCTCTAAGTAATATTGTATGTTTGAATTTTTGATATTCTAAATAGAGTAAACTTGGTTGAAAAACTTGTCTTATAATTAAGATATGCATTACTCGATTCAAATTAATCGATTAATAAATTAAATATCGATTATTATATAAAAATAAACAAACCATTATTCTATGTTTTTAATCGAAAGCGTTATATTCTTTAAATGTTACCACAAGTAGGGGTGTTCAAAATTACCCGACCCGATTGATCCGACACGACGACCCGAAACAAAAATACCGGGTAATTTCTGGGGGAAAAAACCCGACCGGGCCGGGTACCTGACCCTAGAATTAGTAGGCCGGGCTTGGGCCAAAAATTTTAAATTCCTGGGTACCCGACCCAATTAGTTTTATTATATATATTTTAGTTTTAAATTATATTTTTATTCTAGATTTCTTTAATATTTATACCGAAAATAAACTTTAAATCTCTAAATTAGTTTTATGTTTGTATCATATACTTTTAGGTTTTAAAAATTTTAAATATATTTTTATTAATTTACTAATACAAAAAGGAAAATCGGGATTAATACTTTTAATGTCATTTTAGTGATAAAATTTAATAAATATAGATGTATATATAAATTCAAATATTTTAAAATTAACTTTAAATCACTCATTTTTATGTCTTGTTATGTATTATAAATTTTTAAAACTTATATATTTAATATGTAATTTTTTTAATTTTAAAATAAAAAATAAAAAAATAAAAATTATGAATCGGGTACTAAATAACAAATACCTGATTTAAATGGGCCAGGACACGGATCGATTTTTTATGACCCGAAAAAACTGAGTACTCGATTTTTCAAGTACACGAAAATCGAGTACCCAATAATAAACACCCTTAACCACATGTAACTAAATACATTTTAAAAAGTTAAATCATTTTCATGACTTGTATTATTTTATATATGCTATTCTCATACTATCAATGTAAAACAAAACATCAAGTTTAATTAATATTTCAATTTTTACAAATCATTTCTCTAAATTTACTAGACATAATTTGAATTAATGTATATATAACGATAAATTTAACTTTCAATGTTTATATCTTTTAATTATTTTAACTTTTATTCTATTTTTAATTAAATTTGTCCAACACTTTCTTTTTGGTCAAATTGCATTGAAGTGAACTAATTATTTGTTGATTAAATTTAAAATTTTAGATATTTGATTTAATTTTTATTGAATATTTGATCTGACTTTTTATTTTTTAACCAAATACGGATCATAATAGTTTAAGTTTTAGATTATTTAAAAAATCCAAAATTTTAAATATTTATAAATATAAATCTTGTTGTTTTTAGCAATTTAATATTTATTATATATGAAAATTCAAAAAATTAAACTTTTTAAGGAGGTTAATCTCTCTATATTTTGACAATTTATTGATTTTTATATTCGAAAATCTAAATTTTTTATCGATACTATCGTTAAAATTAAAAATACTTAAATTAATTACATATTCGGATAACTGGTACTTGGATATCCAATTCAAATACCTAATATTTAAACATCTAAATATTTTTTTAATTAAATACGAAACATTATTTTACTAATTAAAATTTTAGATTAGATCCAATCTGATATTAAAAACAAACATCCCTAATTGATTGATATAATGTCATGTTAATAAATAATTTCAGAATGATAAAACTATATTTAAAAATATTTTACTATAAAATAATGTGAGATGAAGCAAGCAGACGTGCCAATAAAATATTGACACGTCAATAATGAAATACAAGTGAATTATCACACAAGTAACCACGTCAACTCCGTGAAACAAAGCATTTGATTTTTAAATGTATAATATTTAATTTTTTTAATCTAATAATATTTTTTATTAATATAATATTTTAAAAAAAAATATTTATATTTTTTAAATAAATTACATAAAACCTCCAAAATTTTTTAAAATAATAATATTTTTGATAAAATAAAAGTATCGTTTTAAAAATTTGTATAATACTCCAAAAATTTTGAACCACACTTATTTAACTCATTTACTATAATTCGATATTTTGATTTTTTAAATATTAAAATAATTAATATTTTTTATTTTTTTAAATCAGTTAATAGTAATTACAATAATAATCAATATTTTTCTATTCATTCCATCAAATAATTTAGGGTTACATAGGATTTAAAAGTGTATAGTTTGTGGATATGGAGGAATGTCAGTTTTTGGCGATAAGCAATGTGATTCACGTTTTAATTGCTCTTTATTTTGTTAAACACGTTTTAGTTGCTTATCCGTCACTAAGTACCCACAAATAATAAATATTAATTAAAAATTAGATGTTTAACCATTTTATTTTTTGAGCATAAAATACAAGTTTAGCCATGGATAAAGTTAAACACATCGTATATTCAAATAAAAAATTTTAACGTCAAACTTTTAAAAATATTAATAATATAATAAATGATAATATATTATTTTCTTTTCTTTAAATAACTTGAATTTAAATAATATAATCTACAATAATGATAAAAAAATAAAATGCTGATTTTTTGGTAAAATAGTGTAATATTCCAAGTTCTCGCGCAAATTCAATAGATATTTGGATTAAGCCTTCTTTTTATATAAGTAGGGTAATAATTACATTAAGACATGACAAAAAAAATATTTTTAATAATTAATTATTTGATTTATATTTTTTATTTGAAATAGTTTAATCTTTAACGTTTTATTTTAGATTAAAATTATTTTTTTAAGAATAAAAATTATCAATCATTTAGTAATAAATGATTTAAAATAACGTGAAAAATCAATATAGCAATACATACTGATATGAAAGTGTCATATAGACAAATATATGTACTTAAAATAATATTACATCAATCAAAGACTAATTTTATAAAATTATATAAATATAAAATTATTTTTTCTATTAACGTGTCATCTTGTTAAGATATTTTAAGTTGTTTATTATTAGTTGACTAACATTTTTATCCGTAAAAAGATTATTTTAACGAAAAATATAAAACATTAAAAATTAAATTATTTAAAAATAAAAATTAAAATAACTATTCAATTAAATACATAGTTTTTTTTGGCTTTACATCTTAAGTTAAACTAACCAATTACAGAGCTATTAAGGGACAAAGGTGAAAAAATAGTCCTTCTCACCTTTACCGTAGTATATTTTTTAAAAATTAATTTATTTTTAAATTTATCTTATATTTTTAAATATTTATATTATAAAAATTATTAGTCAATTAACAGTAAATAATTTAAAATGATTTAATTTATGTGTCGTTCCGTCAAGTTAACTCTTTTGATTACATTGTTATGTCAACGTGTAAAGTTATTTATCATTAACTAACAAATTTATTAAAAGAGACTATTTTGACTTAAAATGAAACATTAATGGTTAAAAGGGGGAAATGACTATCCCATTAAATATTAGGGGCTTTTCTACAATTTGTCAAAAATAAAATAAAACATTTTTAAATATATAAAACTTGAAAGTGTTGCCTTCTCTGTGTATATAAACAGCTAGAAAAGCCAGAAACTACTCACCTTGTTCTCATTTCTCAACCTTCTTCAACCTCATCAGTATTGTTAGAAAAAGTTGAGCAAAAACAAAGAAAGATAAGAGAGGGAAATGGAGGAGACAAAGTCTAGATTTAAAAGGATTTGTGTTTTTTGTGGGAGCAGTTCTGGGAAGAAACCTAGCTACCAAGAAGCTGCTGTGGAGTTAGGCAAGGAACTGGTAAAGTAATTCAAACAATCAAATCACAGTTTTCTCTCTCAAAATTTATTTTCTTATCGTTTCTTTTGCTATATATCCATTTTCTTTTCCTTTTATTTCCAAACTTTCAACAGCTTTCTTCCAAGGAAGAATGTTATTAGAACTATATTCCAGCATTTTCCATCCCAAATTTCGATGTTAATTTCTTATTGGTTTCAATACTTTCCTCGATAACACACATTATTTTCCTTCCTCATGGTTAAAAATATTAAACATGATTTTAAAAAAATTAATAGTTTTTAATTTGTATTCAAGTGGGGGAGGTGTTGAAGCTTGAAGCAATCAAGCCTTGGACGTGCGCTAATGACTGTAGAAGAGAATTAGCTGTATAATGAGAGAAAGTTTAGGGTTTATGTTTGGCATGTGAGAGAGAAAGACACTTTGCTAGCTGTAACCCGCCTGTCAGTTGAGCAGCCTTCTTGCATGATCTTTTCTTACATTCCGTATCGAATGGGACGGAAAGAGTCATTGTTCCCGAGGGAAACAAACGTGCTGCCCTTAATATCAAGCGTCTCCCTTGAGTGGGTTCTTCCCTTTGGCACTTGTACAAGAAAACATCCATGATATTTGTTTATGGGATTGCTTGAAATTACTTATTATCACAATTCTTAATTAGTTCATAGACAATGTTTATGTTTTTCTAGCATGTGCATGCTACTGAGGTTTAGTTTCCGATGCATTTTTATGTATAAAATACGGTGTGGTGTTGTTTTGAAGGTGGAGAGAAGGATTGATTTGGTCTATGGAGGTGGAAGCGTGGGATTGATGGGTCTTATCTCTCAGGCAGTTCATGATGGTGGGCGCCATGTTCTAGGGTTTGTTCTTTTTTATGTCTCCTTCACGTTTTAAGACACAAGCTTTATATATATGGTCTGTCTCCATGTTCTAGAGTATATTATAGAACATTCTGATTTATGGTTTTGATGTTGCAGTGTCATTCCACGGACCTTGATGCCTAGAGAGGTAAAATACTTATATCAGAGTGACATTGCTGAAAATGATAATATGGCATAGCTTTTAACAATGGTAGCTTACAGATTACTGGTGTGACCGTCGGAGATGTAAGAGCTGTATCTGATATGCATCAAAGGAAAGCCGAAATGATGCGACAAGCCGACGCCTTCATTGCACTCCCCGGTACGAGTTCCATTCGACATCGATATGCTTAGTTCTTACAATGATAAAACACTAGTAGTTTGTTGTTACATGTGTGAGTATATATGTTGATGCTTTGTTTAAATTTCAGGCGGCTATGGCACCCTTGAGGAGCTGCTGGAAGTCATAACTTGGGCTCAGCTTGGAATCCATCGTAAACCTGTAAGAAATTTGTTAATGCCAACAATCATTGTGTTTAATTGGAGTTGTGGAATACAGAAACATGTCACCTTCCCATTAACAAATGCACATGACATCATGTTTCCGTGTTGTAGAGTTCAGTTTGTTTTTTTTTAGTCTCGGATGATGCTGTGTGTTGATTTTAATGTTCCATATACTTGAAAAGCAAAGTTGACGCAATTTGATAAATTAATATCTTATATATTACGAATAGATTAGGAAGAAAAACACTTTAGGTGGAAATCATCTGTTCTTTACTATGTCTCTTTTGATATCTTTAATTTAAAATAGTGGATTTAAGGTTTAAGATTTAGAGTTCAAGTTTAGGGGTTGTGTTTAGGGTTCATTAATTAGGGGTATGGTATATTTTTAGGGTTTAGAATTTAAATTTTAAATATTTTTTAGGATAGGTATAAAAAGAGACATTAGGAGTAGATGATTTTTATTCATTGAACCTTAAACCCTAAACCTACTATTTTAAAACGAGATAAAAAAGCAATATGTCATACTATTTTCATTTGTTTAGAATAATATCAAGAATCATATCAATAAGATTAATAAAATAATGAAACTCGTGTTTCATGGTTGGGAGAACGGATTGGAAGATCTCCATTTGAATGGGAGAAAATGTAATGAAAATGTTGGTCAACTGTGTTATACCTTATCTTATAACTTATCAACGGTATTTGATTATCCTTGTCTGGTACTCAAAATTATTGGAGGGACTTAAAAAGTAATTTTGAATATTATTTTTGCAGGTTGGTCTGTTGAATGTAGATGGATATTACAATTCCTTGTTGTGTTTCATCGACAAGGCAGTCGATGAAGGCTTTATTTCACCCACTGCACGTCGCATTATCGTGTCTGCTCCAACAACTAAACAATTGGTCAGACAACTAGAGGTAATTATTAAACAAATCCTAATGAATAAAATAAAACAGCATACTCACATGTCTGAAGGTTGACCAATGCCCAAAACTAACCACCTTAATCCCCTTTCATGACTTATACTTCAAGCTACGATGTTCCTTCAGGGTTTTTCATGACTTATACTTTGTTTTCCTTTTCTATCTGAACAGGAGTATGTTCCCGAGCAGGATGAAATCATATCAAAGTTGGTGTGGGATGAAGTAGATAGATTTAATTATGTGTCTGATTCTGAGATGATTATATGATGTATTGTTTTAGTTCGATTGATGTGTCTTAAATTTTGGAGAGCTTTGCTTACTAAGTATGTATATATAACGGTATATACTGTTGTTGTACCGTATAATCGTGGAAGGAGATTGTACATGGACTTCGGTGGAGTTTTGGAACATGGGCAAGACAAGGGAATGGTACAAAGAAAAAATATGATAAAATATAATACATCAATACTTTAAAGAACAAGACCAAACTATTGGAGTATCGTGGCATGTTTAGTCATTTCTGTATAACAGATATAGTTTTATTTTTCCAACTGTATAATTAATTTAGTTTTTTTTTTCAAGTTTGTTTTAACAGATTTATTGTTTGCAAATAAATAGGTTAGTGTTCGCATGGATGAATTTAATTTTTTACTATGGAAATAATAAGTTATTCTAATGACAAGAGGTTATGAGTTGAAACATAATCTAGATAAGGATACTTTTATTCCACTAAAGGTTATTCTTAATTTGTTGAGCAATTATCGTTGAATCATGTATTTCACCGATTCAAGAAAAAGAATAACGCTCTTGCTTGGCTCTTATCAACCATGAACCCTAGCATTCTTCCGTAACTTGTGGGAGTTGAAATGTTAGCGTCGATCTGGTCTTTCGTCTTGAAATTTTATTTCAAGTTTTCTATAACCAAGAGGATGAATCTTCTTTGCCAATTGAGGGCTTTAAAAAGGTTCTATGTCCATTTGTAAGTAATTATCTGAATCTTTGGTCATTGAAAATGAGTAAAAATCCTCTATCTCTTTATCATGCCTTATGCCTTTTATTAAAAATTCTAAAAAATTAAATTTTAAACCATAACTCTTATTTTCTTTATCCTAAACCCTAAACCTTACACCCTAAAAAATACACCCTACCCCTAATTCTCTAAACCCTAACCACAACCCCTAACATGGACCCCTAAACCTTCTAATTTAAAACGGAAGCACAAATAAAGGTATGAGAAAGAGGTAGACGATTTACACTCGTTGAAAACTTGCTACGTGTGTCTAGTATTACCATAAATCTTTTCTTTTATCTCTAGATTTATGTGTGCTTAAAATAGGGTTCAAATATTTTACACTTGTTTTTTTGTGGATGACATGTTCTTCTTTGTTGAGATTTCTTGTTAGGATTGTAACCAACTCAATAGTCTCTCAATCTTTATATATAAACTGGTTTTTAATTTGATGATATTACAGTTTGATATCAATAAAATACTCAAAGAGTATTGTCTTTCTTTTTCCCTTTTTTTTATTATTGATTCTTTATTTCTATATTTTCTCTCTTCTCGACTAAATTTGTTCCATAGTTTTTAACATTGTATCAGAGCTCACTTGTTACAATATTAACAAGTGAATTGCGTGTTCCTATTTTTTTTTTATGTTTTAGAAAATTTCTCTACAAGAAGAATGTTAAGATTATAACACGTGAGTGTAAGTTGAGATATCTGAAATAATTTATTCCATAGATGCTAGCACTTCTTTGATATAACTTTTTATAGTCTCTACTTTTCTTCATAACTTTTGTGTTAACTCCTGTCAAAAGGTTATTCTTGATAAAATCATGTATTTTTTTCAAGAATGCTGATCCGCGGTTGCTAATTATCTGGACGTTTAGTTTTCATGATGTCACATGGGGTAAATACTTAGGCGGTCCACTCCTTCATTCGAGGGTTACAAAAAGCTTCATATCAGTATATAATTCAGCGAGTGCGGGATCAACTAACGGTCTGGTCGGCGAGGACTCTTTCTTTGGCATGAAGAATCACACTTGCAATCGGCTATACCGTTTTATAATATGTTGTCCACTATTTTACCAAAGGGGACATGTGCTGAGCTAGAAAAGATTTATTTAGGTTCAATCCAAAAGGCACGAGGGTGTTAGCCTTGTTAGTTGGGAGGTAGTGTGTTAGCCAATTAATAAGGGAGGTATTGTAATTCCATCCTAGTACTTTCTTTAGAAATTAAGCAATTCTCATCCTATAGTGCTTCAAGGCACTTGTTTTAAAGATAGAGAGTGAGATTGGGCTTGAGGCTTTAAAGTGCAGACTCATTTGATGTCCAATCAGTGATAAAGCTAAAATTTAAAATTGGGTGTAAGATATAAATATTTAAAAATAAATGTATAAATTTATAAATAATTTATTTTTTCCACATTCTACTCCAAATCCTTGTGCGGTGGGCCGTGCTTTCAATTCTCTCCCGACAATACTTTCTTTTATTTACTGGTCTGGCCTGGCCTGGCCATCCTATTTCCCAATAAAAGTTTATGCTTTTGGAAGGGTAAAATTGGACGAGCATTTACTGTTTTTTTTGTCAAATGTTCTACTGGTTTGCTACATTAAGGTTTTAGTTACTTTGCAATAACAACGAATTATATTTTGATTTCTTTCAATATTTTGGTTCAATTACTTTTTAGGTCCTCTTAATTTCAAAAATATGTAAATTAAGATTTCACTCTCCAATTTGTGGATCAAATTGTGTTTTAGATTCCTATTAGTATTGAAACTATACAAACAAAGATGTTTTTTTTAAATAAAAAAAGTAGTTTTATTTGATCAATAACCTTCCTAGTTCCTCCTATGTCAGAATCCACGTTGAACTGACATAGATTGTGGATGTGGTTTGATTTCCCACAAAGAAAAGGCAGATTTTGATGAAGTTTGAAAGAAACACGAAAACAAAACCCATTGATGGGACATAAACAAAACCCTCTCGGCCAATTGATTTGGAAGAAGTACAAAACATATATTTCCAAAGCAACAGGGTGATGTTTGAGAGGAGGAACAAGGGGACATAACGGTTCTAGTAGATAGAACATATAGAATAACTTTAATAATAAAAAAATGATATAACTCATTCGGGTA
This sequence comes from Abelmoschus esculentus, assembly GCA_035048815.1. NCBI lineage: Eukaryota > Viridiplantae > Streptophyta > Magnoliopsida > Malvales > Malvaceae > Abelmoschus > Abelmoschus esculentus. The sequence goes on from JAUCBN010000039.1 coordinate 4,496,034, forward strand.
ATTTAAATTTAAATATATATATAATTTATATGTTATTAAAAAATTAAAAAGAATATTATTTTATTATTACATTATCGAATTAAAAAATATTATTTTTGGTCTTTGTTTGTGTATTGGGTTTGTTTGAAGAAATGACTCAGTGGTGGTGGGGTCCCACTTCATATCTTTCCACGCGGTTCCCAGGATTTGACTCCAACCGTCAAATGTAGCTTAGTCACGAAAATAAAGATTTACGGGAATTATGTTCTAACATGATTTAGAGGAATAGAATAATTATACTAAAATTAAGGGATGGAATTTACGGATGATAATTTAATTTTTTCTTTTAATTTAGTGATGACAAAAACAGGTGATGTCATAAGTTGTAAATAAAAATTGGGTTAACATCACTTATAAATAATATCCAGTTAAAAATTATTTTAACTAATTATTGTTAAAATTGATGAATTTTAAACAGATAACATCTTAATTTAATGACATAGTAAACGTTTTTAATTAACTAATTTTAAAAATAAAATAATAATAATAATAACATTACCTATATATAGCGTCACTAAATTAAAAATTTTAAATGGCACTACCTTTAAATTATATCCCATGCTCTTAAATAAATATTAAAAGAACTTTATTCTCCTAAACTTTTATTTTAAGGTTATATTCAAATTATACTTTTTCTTAGGTGTTTAAATTATTTTTTTAGTTAATTAGGTGAGTAATATTTTATTTTGTAACCTATTTAAGGTTTTTTATTAATTATCACAATTGAAGAACACGTGTCATCTCTCAAAAGTTTCAAAATTATATCCAAAATAAAAAATATCTTAAAATTTTTAAATATTCTTAAAATAACCCCCAAAATCCGATCATTCTCACCAACATTTCCGGTGACGAAATGAAGTGCCCTTCTCACATTGATCAACCCATATATTATTCGTCGTCTGTCTTGTCGTTATTCTTAGTGAATCATTCGAAAGAATCGTTCGATAATTTTGATATTTCGTACGCTATCGGTTGTTTCTAATGATGGAACGGTTGAAAAAATGGTTATGAAGTTCCGGTGGTAGACGATGATGTGATAATCGATGATAAAAATAGTCAAAATCTGAATTTAGATTTAAGAGGTTAAAGATTTTAAAATTTAGGAGTTATTTTTTTAAATAAAATAATTTTATTTATTTATAATATAATTTTAGAATTTTTAAGAGTTACCAAAAAGTCCTTTTAATTATAAAAATTTAAAAATAAATAAATTAAGAAATAAAATATTAAATATTTAATTGATCCAAAAATAATTTAAACCTTAAATTTCGTGTGCACCTGATTGACTTTGTACACTGCTTTCTCCATCTATGTCCTGTCAGAAGCAACTTCCTGAGTATTTTGATTTCCATTAATTGATTTAATTGTTAAAAAATTTTGAATTTAAATTTTAGTATAAAAATATATTAATTTTAAGTCTCACACTTGGTAGGCTTTTGTTGACTTTGTTATCTGTTCTCTGTGCCGAAGCCTTTCAACGAATTAGACTGATGGATTTGGTCTGTTCTAATTCGTAACAAAAAACAAACACATAATTTCATTGCAGTCCACTCAACTTTTGCCAGCCGCCGACAAAAGCTTTACTCAAAAGGCTCATCTACTCTCTGAAATCTTTAAACGGAAATCACACCTTAAAGAGTTTATCCTTCTCGTATTTCCGACTATGGACGACGGGTTAAAGAAGCAGCAGATATCAACTATCCGACGACGAAACTACATCTCAAAACCAGTACAAATACCGGAGAAGATGACTCGATTGACTCCAAAGCCTATACAACCCGACACAAGTCTCCTAAAAGGCAGCGCCGCTCCATCGTCTCTTGACCTCGAGCTTATCTCCCTCAAAGCCTCCTTTGTTTCCTATACTTCACTCAGAGACATCCTCCCTTCCCCCGCCGTCGCTATCAACTCCCCCACCGCCGCAGGATCAGCTTCAAATTCCGGGTACGAAATCTCAATCCGCAACCGTTTAGTAAAACAGGCCGCTTGGGCTTATCTTCAGCCTATGTCAGCTTACCCTGACTCCTCCGGTCATCACCTTTTCCGTCGGCTTTGGCTACGGTTCTCATCCCAGAATCCCATCTCTGCCTGCGTCAGGTTCTTCAACCTCAAACTCCTCCCCAGTCTGTCCCGATTCGTGGATTGGATCTTCGGATCCATTGGAATCATCTTCAACAGATAACAGATAAAGGTTGCGTTTTTACACGCAGGAACAAGGGATACAATATCCAATCAACTATATTATAAACTGTACGAAAACAAATATAGTTCATGATACAAATAAAAAAAATTGACTGAAATTCATGAATTTCAGACTGGGTTTCTAATCTTTTTCCCTTTTTATTGGTTTCTCTGTACAAATTTTTGTTTGCTTATTAGAAATTGTTAATTGTGTGATTTTATACGAGGTGAATCGTGGCCGGAACCGGAACCAGAGCGATTAGTCGTGGCTGAATGCCGGTTCTCGCTTTCCCCACAACTATTTGGCGTTGGTGGATCTTGCTCATCAGGTTTCTGCAAAAACCACAGGTTTGGCCATATAACTCTCAGCTTTAACGAAACTTTAATGCAAAATGACTCACCCAATCCATATTTGAAGCACTACCTGATTGGCTTGTTTAAACTTTAAAGATTGTATAGCCAAATATTGAAGCATTTCAAAGAATTTCCCTGCCCCATTTCTGCAAAATGTTGGCAGTATTTGGAAATAAAGTCCCATATTCTAGCTTTAATCTCTTGTATCTGTCTACCCACTTCTGTTTCATGTCTTGCCATGAAAGGTCGGAACAAGGTATCATAAACATAACCACTTCCCTGCAGTATTAGAATCCAACACCTTAGGCTTGTCCATTGTGTTCAACAGATACAGAACAGCTGAATTTTATTGCAGTAGCAGTTTTGAGTTTACCTTTGTTTTAGGATACCACAGGTACACTAACAGTCCAATCTTCATCTCGCTATACATCGGCAACCTGTAGGATGGTTAGAAATCTAATGTTAGTACTTACTACTTAGTACCATGAACAATTAATACTTGGCAAGTTGGATTCGGTTCGATTCGATTCGACATGAATTCAAATATGGCATGTTGAAGTTTGGAAGTTGAAAGATGTTTCTGTATACCATGAAATGAATACTTCCCCAATCCGCTCGAAAACTATCAGAAACGCCATAAGGATCCTGCAAAAATGCATGTTGTAAATCTATTTTTCTATTGGTTTTGTTTAACCATCGGCTGTAAATAATAAATAAATAAGACATTGATACCAATATTGACACCAAAATCTGAGTTCCTCGATCCCAACTTTGTTCCTCTCCACCGTTTTAAAGCACTCAAATGCCGGATACGCATATCCAAGAACCAACCTGCAAACATGGAATCATCGGGAAACAGATACTAAGAAAACCCAGAAAATTCAAACCAGACATTCTCTAATCTTTAGCATTCATGCAAAACAACAACACGAAAAAGCATTCGTAAATTACTTACACAAACACTCTCGTAAGGAAGTCACCCAGCATTTTTTTAAAAAAAAATCAATACTTCTCCCGCCCTGATTTTCCTGGAAAAGAAATGGTAAAATGGTTTCTAATAAAACAAAGAATCACTTTCTCTTCATTAATTCACTGGAATTTGGAACCCAAATTTACAAACCTGTTTGGACAAGGAAACAGATGAATCACCAGATGAACTAAAGGAAGTTCCTTGATTTATTACATCAAACCAAGAAGAACCTGCCTAAAGAAAAAGGAAGGGAAGAAGAAATGAATCGGAAAAGCACTACCGTAAATAGAAACTAAAACAAAAATCTAGGGAAGACAGATTTGTTAAAAAATACTTTAGAAGAAACTAAAGGTATCCCTTTGATTCTTGCCGGTACAAAGAGAACCAAACAATTAGGATTGTTGTTTTTGAAGCCTTCTTTTGGAGGCGCAAAACTTGAAATTTAAACTACAATTTTTTAAACGTTTTTTATGATTATTTGACACATTCTAATGTGGTTCTTATATTTTTTAAATATGTTTGATGTGTCTCTTATACTTTATTTTCGTCTTTTATAATACACCTAGAAAGATCGACATTAAATGACAATATTGCATGATATATGATACCCTTCCGCTCTATTGTCGCCGTGCGCAGGGACGGAGCCTCCATTGTTCCCTTATTTAAATTTTTTAAAAAATGATTTTTTTATGAATTTGTCCCCTATTTTTAAATATTTATGTTTTTCCCCCTTAACAATAAATCTTGACTCCGTCTCTGGTCGTGTGGCATTTTTTTCATCTTCCTCCTCATTCTACCTCCTTTTCATATAAAAACAATAGTAGTCGTTCAGTATCGTCGTCGATAATATTCAACCGTGACCCCAGACACCAACAAACAAATACATTATTTAATGTGTTTAAACTTGAAATGGTTGCCAAAAAGAAATGGGTGTTCTCTAAAGTTAGAGTAAGAGCATAACCATTGAGGATTGAAAAGGAAGACTTGCATTGTTGAATCAGAGATAATAAACTTCGACATAAAACATTAAAGATTTAAATAATAAAGCAAACATATTTAATTGGATGGTCAAACTATTTATCTTTATTCATCGTATTTTCTTAGTTCATAAGTTCTATACCCATTAAAAACACCTCATTTCTTCCTCTAGTCTCCCTTCTCTTACTTTCCGTAGAAACTTCCTTTCTCTTCTCTTTTAGATAAGATCGAGAGTAGAATCAAAATTTATAAAAAATAAATAAATAAATATGATGTTTGATTGTCTAATATATGCTTAATAAGGAAAATGGATGCTTTGTGACGAATTTATTACTACTAATAATTAAGATTTGGATGAGGGTCGAAATGATTCTGCAATAATATCTGCACGTGAATGTTTAATATTTTAAAATTAAGGAACTAGGGTTTAATTTGTTTGGTTTTTAAAATTTACAGAGATCTAAGAAGTCTCTTAAACAGAAAATAATGTGTCTGAATATAACTTGCCTCGTTTTAAAATAAGGAGACCTAAAACCAAATGAAACCAAAAAGAAATAAGACAAACACATGTGATTTTTGCGTATCCAATTTACTAATTTATGTACAATGGAAACTAAAATATTATATTAAAATTTTAACATATTAATGACTTATTGCATATAAATTCAGACATAAATATGTATTTATATTATATATTCATATTATGGTCATATATAAAATTATATATATATATATATATAATGTCTAGATTATTCAAACCTTCTTTTCTTTTGAAAAAAAATGTTGAATCCTTTATGTGTTCGATTTTGTGTCTTTTTATACTTAACATGAAACAATATTAACCAAATCAACTCAATCAATTATGAATGAGTTTTTTTATCGGATTGAGTAAAATATTTAGAGTTAGTTAGAGATATATTTTATAATTTAAAATTTATTTAAATTATTTTTAGTTTATAAAATTTGAGTTAAGTTTGATTTTAAGTTTAAATTTAATTATAAATATTGAAAATGTTATGATACTAATTAGTTTTGATTTAAACGATTTTTAATAACCATATACAATATATATATATATATGATATATACAGGGATAGGATATGTTTACATGATGTAAAAGTTATAAAATTTTATAGTATTTTGAATCGTTAAATGTGTAAAACACATAACTGAGATTAACATTAGAATCTATGAAGATTGTCACTTGGACTTGAACTTAAAAATTGTTCTACTAAATACTAAAAAATTAAATTATTTAAATTTTTATTTTATAACTCATTTTTTTTGATTTGAATCAAATTTATTAAACTACAAATCGAATTAAAATGAGTTAAATATTTTTATATTAAATTTAAAAAACAATATATTTCATTTTTTACCGCTCTACCTATCCTTTTGTTTTCTAGTTTCCACCTCATAAATAATTTAAATCCTAAATATTTGAATCTTTAAGAATGGCTTTGAATTCACATTTTTTTATTATTATTTAAAAGTATAAATTCATGCACGATCTTCAATTTTATTGGTATCGTTCAATTTCTCCTACAATTGGTGGTATTTTATAGTATATATTTTAATTATTATTAATATCCACTGGACAATACCCCTATACCTCATTCGTGCTGTCAATGTCAGTTTATGAATCTAAAAATAATACAATGTCAGTAGTCTTACATTTAGATGGTCTCAAATACGAATGCAAATCGTTTATCTCTTTTTTATATCTTTATTTGTGTTTCTGTTTTAAATTAAAAAATTTAAGGTTTTTGATTAGTGGTTATAGTTAGAGTTTAGGGAATTAAGAGTATGATGTATTTTTTATGACATAAGTTTTAGATTTAAGATATAAAAAATAAGGGTTAGGATTTAAAATTTAATTTAAAAAAAAAATTAACAGAAGATATAAATGGAAGCATAATAAAGAGGTATAAGATTTCTACTTCTCAAATACATCCATAAATTATAAAAATATTAAATATAATGAACTCAACAAATAATTTTAGTAAAAATTTCATAATTTTAAAATTTTTAATTTAAACTAAATTATTTATATAATATATTATTAAAAATAAAAAAAAAATATTTATAAACAAATTCTACTTATAATTATTTAATGCTATTAAAAAAATCAGATGTAGTGTTTATTTTCAATCATCAATGATTTCATCCTTTTCAGGCATATATTTTTTAATTTATAGATCAACAAATTACATGATAATATTTATATTTTTGATCTTTTAAAAATGTATAAATACTTTGTACATGGGATGTGAAATTGGGGAGGATAACCGCTCAGAATTATTTTTTTATTTGTCTTTTTATTTATTTATTTTTAAATTTGGTTTATTTACAAATTTATCCCTCACTTTTAATCATTTACATTTTGTCTCCTAACCTCAAATCTCGGTATCGTCCCTATACTTGAGTGTTGAATTTTAATCTCTTAAAATAAATATTATATTTTTTATTAAAATCACTCGTTGACAGGGATGAACCCATGTTTAGCACTCCCAAATCTTTTTAATATTATTGATTTTGAGGTCTTTTATATTAAATAATAGTAAAATAAAGTTTTTGCCCTATTAATTTTTAATTTTAAAATATTAATAGATCTTTATCCCTCCCAAAAATATGAAATTTTGAATTTCTTTAAAAATATAAATTTCTTAAAAAAACATCAAAGTTTAATTTTTTTCAATCTAACACTCAAGTCGCATCTTTTTCATCGTCTGACATCCCTCACATGCCGGTGATTTATTATTCACCAGCTATGTATGGTGTACATCATAGTTTAACATCTCCCACCCTCTAATTGTTTGTTAGAAGCCTAAATGGGTTTCTTTTTTATATATTGTTGGATGCTTATCAACATAACAATTGACAATTCATTCATCGACTTTTGACAACGAGATTACGGGGTTTTCAATTGTGGAGGTTCGATAAAGATAAACGTAACCAATGATTGTTGAATCGATGGTAAAATGAAAATAATTTAAAGACAAAAGTAACCAAAGATTAAGTTATAGATAATTAGGGATTTTTAGTTTGAGATTTTATAAAATTAGAATTTTTTATTTTAAAAATAAATATTAAAATTATATAATGCGTTATCTTTTTATTGAATAAAAAAAATTAACGTCTTTCAAAAAATAATTTCAAATAAAAAATAAAATACTAATCACTAAAATGATCCAAAATAAATGTTTGGAACTAAACTAAACTAAATTATAAATCGGTCACTTTTCTGACGTTTAAGCTTCTTTTTCTATAATGATACAACACCCTATTTTAGTTGAATTCGGGGGAAGGGAAGTCATTAAGACAAATAAAGATGCAATTAAGAACTTTTAGTTTTCCAATACAAAACATTTAATGATCTTAATGCATGCAAAACCTAAATCGAAACCCATTTTTATATTTAAAAATCAATCAAAATTGGACGGTTATGATCAAATTGTCATATAACCAAGAGTCACAAACCAGTCACTCTATCACCCATGAACCCTCCTTTCTCACATGGATGATTTATAGGCAACTTCCCCCTGCTCAGTCAATCCAAATCCAAGCCAAAGCAGTCTTAATTTTTCTTCTCTTCTATTTTCTTTCTTTTCAATTTCAAAGTTTCCATAGAAAGAAAACAATGTCAAGCAACAAGAAAAAGATGATTATGAACACAGTTTCAGTTAGCTTAGGTTGCAGCAGTTGCAGGAAACCCAAGCTGACTAGCTTTTTCAACCCAAAGCCTAAGCTCAAACTGAAACAAAAATCTCGTTCTCGTCACAATTACACTTCTTCAAGCTCCTCCAACAAGAAAACAACAACACATTGTTCCTTGTCTGAATACGAAACAGGCACCTCTTTTTCTACAAGTACTGATACTGCTATGTACTGCGACATGGACATGGACACCGACCAGGACAGCACCAAGTGTTCAATGGCGACCGTACGAGGTTTTGGACATCTGGGAGGGGAGAGCCTGGCGGTGGAGAAAGACTCGGATGATCCTTATTTGGATTTCAGGCAGTCCATGTTACAAATGATATTGGAGAAAGAGATATATTCCAAAGATGATCTAAAAGAGCTTCTCAACTGTTTCCTGCAGCTGAATTCGCCTTATCATCATGGGATTATTGTTCGAGCTTTCACCGAGATCTGGAACGGGGTGTTTTCCGTCAGGCCTTCTTCCCCGAAGCTTCATGTTGGGTTCAGACCACCACAGCTCTAGCTATTTGCTGAGGTTGCTGGTTGCTTCATAAAATAATACTAAATTGTGACAGTTGGATGATAAACAATTGTTAAGTTGTATTTAAAGAAATATATTTTTGGAGTTTAATGCAGTAGTGAATTTTTCGTGCTTTATATATATATATATATATATATATTTCTTTAAATAATAATTATTTCAAAGAAGTGTAAAATTAGAATGTCTAAAGAATATGGGTCATGTACGGTAGTGTAGAAGTTCATCATATTTTCAACTTTGGAAATGGAAGTGGTAAAATTCTAGTATTAATTTGTGACAGACTATATATAACCTATGTTACTATGATATTATCTATCTTGCATATCACATTAACAAATAAAATAGAATTAAAAAATTTAAAAATATATAAAAATTTTAAATAGAAAAAATATGCATGAATTATACATGGGATGTCATGCCAATAACGTTAAAAATGTAATGTTTTAGTTAATTTTTTATTTTAAAAAATGTTTATGATATTTATTAGTTAAAAGTAATAATTATATATTTTTTGGAAAGACTAATAATTAAATTTAATTAAAAGAGAAATGGGTTAAAACGAAAACAATAAAAACATCAAGGATGTAATTTATCTTTATTACATTTTTATTGTATAAATTTCCTTCAAAATCAAATGTCTTTTTGCCTGGGTATGCGTTGTCTTGTGTGGTAAATGATAGGGATTAGGGCATTGGGATTTCAGCTGTAATAATTGGACAAGAGACTTTGACCTGTTCTTACTGGCGAACGACACATGCTTCAATGTGGCTTTTAATGTTCAAACAAATGAAAAAAAAGGGAAATTAATAAAAAAATAATAATAATCTATCTTTCTCTAAAAATACGTATGTACGGTATGGGTGTAAATCATCTAATTTTTTTATGTTTTTATTTGTGTCTTGGTTTTAAATTAGAAGGTGTAGAGTATAGGGTTCTAAATTAAGAGTTGTGGTTAGAGTTTAGGAAATTAGGGATAGAGTATATTTTTTAGGGTATAGAAAATACGAGTTTAAGATTTAAAATTTAATTTTTTAAAATTTTTAATAAGAGACATGAATAGAAGTAAAATATTTCTACTCATACAATACATATTAAATTAAATGCAAGATTTTAATCACATAAAGTATCACATCAGCCGTTAATATAAGTTACTTTTATAATAAATGTGATTTTTATTATAATTTTATTGATCAAAACTTGTTCCTCAAATAATTATATTACAACTATACTGATACTTATTGCTGCATGTGACCATTTCTATTCCTTTTAATAAAAATCTGTGATTTCAATAACTATTTCAGAACTGTGGTTGTCTGATGAAATTTAGTGACTTAAATGTGGTCAGCTTTGAAGGGTTAGTCAAAAACTATCAGTTCATGAAGGCTGGAATCTGCTCAAAAGTAAATACACAAAATGGGCTTAGAAAATAGTATGATTTTTTTAAAATATAAAGATCATGTCTGATCAATAAAGGAACTTAAATGTTGAGTGATATACAAGTGTTTGGATTTTCGCCTTAAATTTGAATACGTAATTTGTTACTCGATTCTGATTTATAATCAATTTTTATATCTATTTTCGATTGAATATTTAAATGAGTTTTTAACATGTTCATATATAAATTTTTGTTTGATCTAAAATGATTAATTTTAGAAAAAAAATATTCAAATTATATTTTTAATTCACAACATTAATTTGTAAACCTTTATTAAAATTTTGAATATTTTCTCATTTAATAAGACCAATAACTTCTTAAAAAAATATATGGTGGAATTTAGATCATTGAGAACATAATGCTATTGATGTGAGAAAAATCTAAGAGTAAAAATTATTTTTATTATTATTAAAATTGATGTGAGAGAAAAAGTTTCGAAAAATAAGAATATAAGAATATAATTGTATAATAAATTTTTATTCTATTGTACGTGGTTTTAGGTATACAAGATGGTTATTTATATAATTTTCTTTTTATATTTTTGGATGAAATATTTTATTTTTTTATCATATTTTTAAAAACAATACTAAATTAATTCTAAATCCATGTATAAACAAATATATATAAATACATATAATACGATCCGTCCTGTTATAACACTAACATCCAAAGCCCTTATCATTATTATTGAAAAAAATGAAGTTTACAAATTCGACATAAATGAAGAGAACGGAAAGACATCAACTTCCATACTGTTTGGTCGCAGAGAAAATATTTTTTTCTTGGGAAATGGTGTCACAATAACATGTCATTATCTCACTAATTATCATGCATGGGACCATGGTATATATAATTCAAGGTTTTTTGAAATACACAGCGTTTTCCTCTTACAAAGTGTTTGACAAGGAAAAGCCTGCAGAGTAAATGGCTCGAAGAACCTTGGGAAAATTTAGAATGTGGTTAAAATAAAGTGATTTTATATAAATTGTTGTTATTTTTATAAAAATTTAACAAAAAAATTATATAATTATGTAAAGACTTTAATTTATATAATTTTTTATATATACTGGGACGGAGTTATATATGTTTTTTGGTATAATTGCATTTAAGATCTCTCTTAGTTTAAGTAATAGTAAAATAAAGTTTTTGTCCCTCCCAATTTTTAGATTTAAAAGCTTAATAGACCTTTGTCCCTCCCAATGTTTACTCTTAGCTCCGTCCCTGTCTATATAATAAAATTTTAGAATATAGTTTAAGAATTTGTATAGTTATATAATTTTTTATTTAAAGTAAAATCTACACTCTTATTAAATCGATAAGAATTTATATAATTATACAAATTCTTAAAATAATTGATAAAATTTATATATTTACATGAATTCTTATCAAATAAATATAATAAAAAAATTATATACTATCTCATTCTAACCTCACCCTAAGTGCGTTTCATCCTAGAATTTTCCGATAATGTTGTGTTTATTTGTCTCAATCAGAAATGATCTGCTGTTGCTCTACTTCTTTTCATTAACGGTTAACAGAATTCGTCATTGACCAACGATTTCATCAAATCATGTTTAGATACCCGTCATCCATGCCATGTAGGTCGTTAATGTTAGAATCGTGGTAATTTTTGATTGTTAATTTCCGTATTAATTAAAATTAAAAATTAAATAAAAATTTAATAGAATCATTGGTCAATGACAGATTCTGATAGTTTGCGAAGAACCAATAACAATATAGTTTTAATCCTAGTTGATATTAGATTTTTAAGATCAAATCTATGTAGTTTAAATATGTATCGACCTCGCTAAGTCTTATCAGTGAAAACAATCGAACCAATTGATATTATATTTTAAGATCAAGTCCATGATGTGAGGAATACTTCGCCGGTGAGAGCAATCGGACCAATTGTCATCGATCGACAGCCACCACCTGTTGGATTAAACTCAATTGGGATGGTGTTCGATGTTTGAAGCCGAGCTTTGAGGAATTTATGAAGGTCTGAAGGTTGTATGAATGTTTTGTGAGAGGATGAATAATTTGGATTCAGTTTCAATTAAATAATGTTTTTAGATACCATTACTATTACTATTTTAATCTTTCCCCTAAAAATTTATAATTAAATACTATGTAAGTAATGCTTGTAGAAACTTGTTTTAATCTTATTTCTTCACCATTAGGCATTAGTTAATCTTCATCTTCCCTTGCTTAGCGTGAGAATTAATTTGTTAGAGAAAAGAGACCCTGTCCCTGGATCTCGGTGTAGAAGCTACGGCCATCGATGATTTTAGCGTGCGAAATTGAAGCCAAAATTATTGAAAAATGAAAATCGTTAGTATTTGTTTTATACGAATAGTCACTAAATTTTTAGAGAGAATTTATTTTGATCATTATATTTTTAAAATATTTGAAACTATCACTTTATTTTTATTTCACACTTGATTCGATCCATATTATTATCTATCATATGTGATTTTTTTTCTCTCATAATCAGTATGTCATTAATTTTTTAACGATGAGATAACAAAATAGAACAAGATATATTACAAAGTTTTAACACATTTAAAAATAAATAAACGAACACGGACGTACTTTTGTCCGTTCAAGCTCGGTTCGTTTACACCCGTAAGTGTTAATTATAAATCAAAGATCATTCTCAACGTATAACATCATAGATCCTTCTCAATATATAAAAAGGAAGAATGAAAACGTTTTGGGATTTAGAAAGATACTATTGGATCAAGAGCAAAGGAAAATGAGAATAGGACAATGACAAAATCCTGTCTGGAAATTGGAATGGCACCCTATCATATGATAATGACTTCACAAGTTTGAAAATCAACGGCTATGATCTCTTTTCAGGCCACATTCAAGTACTACACCAGGTTAAATAAATCCAAAGCTAGATATTGCCAAACCACAACAGCTTAACAGGTACATTTATGATTTGTTTTGCAGAAAACTCACTTAGTTCATACAATATATATTTGTACAGATTTAAGGTTCAGTCAGACATCAACTTCATATATGGGAGAATTCTCCCTAACATTGTGATTGGGAAAAATAATTCCTAAACTATTAATGCTTGAATTTTATTTTTCAAAATATTATAATTTCAACAGTAAAATCAAAGAATTTTTCATCTGTCACCATCTTTGAACAATAAAACAATTGTGTCCAGTGTATAGTTAGGTGAAATCAGAGCCTTTAGGCTCCGTCTTCCAACAGTAAACTCTATTGTTCAAAGATGAAGCCTAACGGGGTTATCTTTCAACCTTATTTTCTATTTTCTCTGTTTAAAGACAGAACCTAACGAGATCATCTTTCAACTTATTTTTCATTTTCACTGTTCAAAGACGGAATTTAATGAGGTCATCTTTGATTTCACTGTTGAAATCACAATATTTTAAAAAATAAAATTCAAACATCAATAGTTTGGGAATTATTTTCCCTGATCATAATAATATTAGGGAGAATTCTCCATATATATGCGGATTTAATTTAGATATATTGTCTAACTGAGAATCATGTTTGGGAACAAGGAAAATGAGGAAAAGAAAGAAATGTTCCTCAACTATCATGCATTTCTGGGAAAACTAGTAGTATACACAATATTTGGAAATGAAGAATCAAACAACTAAGAAAGATGAAGAAGCATCATCATTTTCGGTAACTTTAATACTTATCTTCTCTTCCTTGTGATGGTAATGGAGAAACACAAGGAATGGTTGATGAAGAGCAATCCTCAGAGGAGAACAAACAAGAAGACGAAGATGAAGAAGTGTAAAACGATAGAGGAGAAGAAGGTGAATGTGTGTTATCAGGTTTTGGATTGGAAACATTAATGGTGAGCCGAGCTACAAGCAGATCAACGAAGGCGGCAACGATGTAGCCATGGTTGGATTTTCCGTTAACTCTCAGATACCAGAACAAGAGTTGTTCAAGCCCTTCCCAGTCTTGTAACCTCTGAGCTTCAACCATTTCTTCCATGGATTCCCTGAAATCGACATACGGATCTCGGGACTCCATTGACAACGCTACACTCTCTTTAAAAGGCAACCCATCCATATCATCATCGTCATCTTCTTCTTGTTCAGTACTTTTTGTTGCCTCTTCCATGATTGAGCTGGTCTGTCCGGGCTCGAAAAACAGCCTATCTGACTTTAGACCTCGGATGACGGTCTCTAACGGAGGATTGTGATCAAGTACTGTTTCATCAGTGGAATCTAAGTAAGCTGAGTTGAAGATGGTAGTGAAAAGGGTGTTATCTGTTCTGAAAGAGAGAGTTCTTGTCTGGTGACAAGAAGGCAGCCATTGCCAAGAGGATTTAGGATGTTGTACGATGTTGGAGAGAAAAGTAAACTTCATCTTCTTCCCCATGTCTTGTCTTTGGTTTGGTTTCGTAGATTTTTGATAAATATGAAGAAAGACTGGTGGGGTGTTTTTTGAACTGGTTAAAATATTGGGTTTATTGTTGTGTGAGCATTAATGGGTGAGTCAGACTGAGTGGGGAGGGAAGATTTTAAACGAGTGGTGAATCAAGTTGGGGAACTTGAAAGGTAGATACACTAACGTTATGTTAATAAATGGCATATATAAATTTTGATTTCTATAGATTTTAAATATGTTATTTATTATTATTTTTAAAAAATGTTTTTTTATTAAAATTACCTTTAAAATCATAAAAAATAATAAATATATAAGTTTTGAAGAAGTTACATTTAAAATTAAGATTGATATCTTATATAGTAACGGTGGAAATAAAAAGTTTTCACAATATCTTAATTTTAAAGTTTAAGATTTAGAATTTAAAAATTGAGGATAGTAATTAGTATTTAAGGTTTAGATTTAAAATTTAAGATTTAAAAATTAGAGTTTTATTTGTATGATAATATAATTGATATTTAAGTTTTAACTTATAAACTCTGAATTTTAAATATGAATCTTAAATTTTAAACCCATACATATAAACCCTAAAAACAATAAACTTGCGAAAACTTCCTAGTTCCACTATTACTATATAAGATAATAATCATTAATAAATTATAAATTATAGTTATCATTTTTGTCGAAACATAAGTATATGATTAATAAATTATTTGTAATAATATAGACAATAAAATATGACTAGATTAAACTTTATAAAATGTATGTTTAAATATTTGAACTTAGTATGCTTAAAAATTGAACTTATAACTTTTTTTCTTAATTTGATTTTTAATTCACTTTCTCTCTCAATGATACTTAAAGTTTTATTCAATCACAAATTATTTATTTTATCATTTGTGTTGAAATATGATGCCATGGGATAAACAATACGATAAAGTTTTATCTAATCACTTATTTATTTATATATAAATAAAAAATATTAAAATAGATAATAAATAAAATTTTAGGTATGAAGTTCAGACAAAAAAAAACTTTTTTTTACATGAAAATTATTACATGAGTTTGGCTCAGTACATTATTCATAATTTTATTTAATAATATTTTTTATTTTTATTTTTTATGTTTTATATAATAATAAATAAATAATTTTATTACATAAGATTATAAATAACGTATAAAGTTAAGACCCTATAATAATTTTCTGTAGCTCTCACAAATTTCCTGCCATTATACCAAAAATTGTTTTGCTAAAAGGTGTGTGTGTTTTGAAAAGAAATCGACAAATACTGCATTTCTTTTCAAATTATTTTACTTGATTTAAAAATTTCTGAGACTGAACTCTAAAGATTCGTTATTGGTTACACTTGAACTCATTTATTACAGTAGTTGGTGTGTGTGTGTTTGTATTATACTTAAATTCGATTGCTTAAAAAACACTCAATCACCTATCAGGCTATCGGACAGTTGCAAAATTAAAATATATAAAAAAATATTTAATTTAAATTTAATTTTAAAAAATTATAATTATAGGATAATTTTATAAATTTTTAATTTTTATTAATTAATTTAATAATATTTAATGATATTCGAATCACATTGTAAAATTTTCTTATATTTGTACAAATAACATTAAAAGGGAGATTTAGCCATAGGAGATGTGTCCGAACTCCACATAGTGTTTGAAAAGTTGGATCTGAAACGGTCAGATTTTTGTTTTCTTGTTTTCAAATTGTTAAGAGAATTAATGCATGGATGTCTAGAGAGAGAGACAGATCTGTCGGATAATAATTCAGGGACAAATTAAAAAGAAAACAACTAAAACTAAAATCAGTAAAAAGAAAAAGAAATATAGACGTTATACTCTTATAAATAATATCCAACTTCAACTTAGGTCAAACCTATTCTTTTTTAAAAGGTATTTATACAACGTAAAGCGTTTATTAATATAGTCGGAGACGAAACTAAAATTATTATAAGAGAGGCTGTGATTACTTATTTTGGTTTTATTGTTCTTTCAGATTTTAAGGTTTCATTTTAATTATTTTAGACCGATCTGTATTGTATATCTAGTTTTGATGGGTGAATCTTTTAGCATGAACTTTTTACGTACGCGTCTATAACTTGAGATTGCTTAAACGAAACCAAACTATTTATCATTTGGACCAACCTTTTAATATCTATTCTCAATTTTTTATCTTTAATTTATATTAAATTTAGAAAATTTATGGGATAACAACAAATTATCCTCTATTTTAAAAAATATAGATATTTTATTATTTTAAAGAGACAAAACTAGAGTTTAAAATCGATGAACAAAATATAAATTAGTTTTTCTTTATTCATTGTTTTCTTTTTTAATATATTAATTCTTATTACTGAATGGCATTCCAGAACTTTACTGTATTAATGAGTTTTTTTTCTTCATTTTTTTTAACTGAAATTGATAGAGAGAAAGAAGAAAAAGAAAGTACTGTGTACTTGTAACTAATTTTGTACTTAAATCTATCAAACATTATACTCAAATTTGTCACGTTTACAATTGTCATACATTTCATTTTTTCAACCTAATACTTTTATTTATCAAATATTACAAATTTGGCACTTGAATTTTATTAAATCAACGTCCAATGTTTATAAATATAATATGGTTTCAATGTCACAATTTCTTATAGTTCAAAATGGTTAGTGACAGTAAGGACAGGGTCTAAGCTTATTAGTGACAGTAAGGCAACTTTATAAATTGCAGTTCACCTTATATTTTACGGAAGAACGAAACATATAAAAATTGATTGTTATTTTATTCGAGAAAAAATTTAGAATAAATTAATTCAGACATAACATGTATCATATATATATATAAAAAAAAAATACAACAACATCACCATTTGCTAGTTCAGTTGGGCGTTAAATTTTAACATCCAACTTGAGAAAGAATGTTGAAGATATAATTGACAGTTATCTCTTAGTTAGGCAGTTTGGAGAAGTGTATTACTATATAATATAATCCATTTTTAAAGTATTGATATTAGAATAAAATACAACCTGTTTTCCCCTAGGATAAAATTTAATAAATATAAAGAAATGAATAATTTTATTTAAAAGTATTTTCGAATTTTATATAAAACTAAAAACTTTTTCAAAAATATTATTCAACTAAAAATTTTTAACATAAAAATTATATGTTTTATACTTTTTTGGGTTTCAAAAATATTTATCACTCCAAAACTACTTTTAAAATATTTTTAATCTTTTTGTTTTGATAATTTGATGATATAAAGAAAAGCATTTCATTTTCATAAGATTGTTTTTCAAGGGTACAAAAACATGTGGAGGTCACAATTTATGATACAAAAATTGCCACGTCATTATCCTCGATATGCTTAATCTAAATCTAAACTAAATGAGTAAAGCAAAATTTATACATCTCCATCTGTCTCATTAATATTACATCACAGCACAAACATCTGATTTTATTTAAAAGATTTAATATTTTATCTTATTAAATTAATTGATTATTGATTATTAATTTTTTTTACGTAATATATATTGATATATGAATAAATAAAATAATTTGTTTTTATTTATGCGTTATTTTATATTTTATTTAGTCATTTAAGTAGTCTGTCGCATAGTTATTATTTTAGGGTATTCTATTTTTAAAATACTTTATCTATTATGAGTAAATGAACTTTTTTAAGACCATTTTTCAGATGCAAGATCGAATTAGGCGCAAATGAGTAATTGATAGCCACTGGCTCTGTGCATGTGTGATTCGAGTGATTTTTTTTTTTGAAAATTTCAATTTTCATCCGACGTTTCGTATAATATCAATCGATTTTCGACAATAAAGATGGACGATCATGTGAATCTTTCAACGGAGGTGATGGATAACATCCTGGCAATAAAAAAAATCGAATGTTAGAGTTTTTGAATTTAAGAATTATTTGTAAAATTTAAAATTTTAGTTCTCTAAAAATAATTAAATAAAATAGAAAATAGAAAATTATTATTTATTAAATTAACATCCGTTAACATCCAGACACTTCAAATAAATTAACAAAATAAAATATTAAATACTTAATTTTATCAAAAATAGTTTAGGTGCCTATAGTTAATAAGAGGTATAGTTTAGACATTTTTTTGTATATTAAGTCATAAATAAATAAATAAAACCCAACTTAACAAGTGACATTTATATAATATGTTGAAAATCTTAACTTGGTTATAATATGTAAAAATAAATTCAAAAAATATAACAAAAGGTACAGGTGAGGCAACTATATCTGTAAACTACTTGTGTTCACCTTAAAAAAAATTAAATCCAGGAATCATTACCAAAGAGAGTTTTAAACAACATGAACTGTCCTAGAAGTCACTAGTCTAGCTGGCAAATGTGATCAAACCTTTTTTTTTCTTTCTAAAAAAGTATTAATATATAAAAATTTAATGTCGAATTTGAGCACAAAAATGAAGCTTGGAGTTGAACATCAAACTCATCTTCACTATAAATGAGCCTACTTTTGGCTTTAATCATGTGTCCATGGAGGAACAAAGAGATCAAAGAACAAGAAAATTATGCAATGCTACTCTAAATCAAGGGGGGAACTGAGGCTAGAACTAACACGATAATCGAAAGGGCATTTTTATATTCAACACACGGATAAATCCCATTAATCAAACAGCATCCCTTCAACAGAGTTTGATAAGAAAGGATAATGAAGATGAACCCAAGGAAAGGTAATTGGAGAAGCTTTTTAGGGCATTCCCCAGTATTTTCTTTAAGATCAACAAGCATTACAAACTATATATTGCGTACCAGAAATGCAACTAGATCCAGGACATCTAGAATCTTGAGAGCTAGAAGTAGGTGCCCTCTGGAGGTTGGACCAGCTTTCGGTTATGTGGGGCTGCCATCTCCTTTTTCAGCTGCGTCAGTAAATCCTCCATGGTATACTCCCTCTGCCAATTTGCAAGAAGTCCAAACTTCTTAGGCTCCACCTGTTGACATCGGATGCCATCAAATTATGGTCATTCAGTTTCATTAAGCATACTCATTAAGAAATAAAACAAATACAGTTGCATTAATCCTGCATATTTAAACTACACTTAAGAATGAGTATTCGAGTTCCAGCTCTACAGAGAAAGAAAGCAGGAGATGAGTGGGAGTCAAGGGTTGGGCAGTTTACAAATCGAAACAAGCCAGATTGCACCATTCTCAAACCAGTGAAGTGTTTAAAGAGTCAATAAATAAAAGCAGAATAGGATCAACAAGTAGATAAGATGGGAAACAAATTATTAGTATACCACTCCAGTTTCATGGTTAACACAGGTCATGTTGATCCTTGAATGAAAACGAACACTTGGTGGCTTCTCAGGATAATCTTTATCACAGAACAGCTTCAGCTGATAAATTCGACCTTCATGTACAGTCTGAAAACAGGAAAAACAGGAAATCACCCTCAACGAAAGAAATAGCAATCCATGTACAAAACGATCACTTCTAAAATCAAGGGTAAAACATTCATTGTCCAAGAGTAGGATAATCCAAAAGACAAGTGACACTATACCAGAATCCTAACTATTTGTGACAAGAATCATGAGCAACAATAAGGTACTAGAGTAATGGCAGATCAGCCCAATATTTCAGAATATTCACAGATGGTTGGCTATACAAGCACAAAGTTTCACCTAAAGGAACAACATAAAAATATATGATTTATCGACTGTAAATAAGTAAATTACATTATGAGGACCAATAATGGTGCCAGTCCAAGAGCGCATGTAAATGTCATCTCCGTCATCCATTCCATAGCTGACAGTACCATCTCCAATACCTTTTTCTCCACGCTCAAGCTCCTCCAGCAATCTGAAGTTACGAGGCACTGCAAAAGGAATTCATAATACTCATGATATGTACGACTCTCATTTCCATGTTTTTTTTTGACGAACTCATTTTCCAGGTTAATCATGTCAAAATGACTAACAATTGCATTGCCTGAGTATAATCAGATTAGACCTTCTGTTCATTAATTATTTGTCTCATTTAGTTTCAACGATCACGGATGAGTCAGCTCCCAAAGTTTCTTTCATATCAGATTATAATAGGACATTAATTATTTGTTTCACCGTCTTGACTTAAATCAATCTGCCACTTCTTAATTGCTTCAAAGCCATTAATGGATATTTAGAAAACATCCCAAGTCTCTAGTTATTACAAAATCCTCGGGTTTGAGGTGTTGTGAACCCCTCGAAGTTGGAGGGTCCAGGTAGTATACAAAGGCAAAAAAAAGGCGACATCGGTAGCAACAACAATAACACTTATCTCTAATAATAATCAAAATTAGCACTCTAGTATGCTAACTGTTCAAAGAATCTACAGATTTAAACTCTTACAAGCCTAACATAGCAACAATTTTACATACCGAAAGAGGTTCATAATCATCAATGATTATACCACGTACTTTAATTATGAAAAATACACACCGAAATGCAAGTTTTCATCATGTTCTTAATTCAAAAGTTTACTTGCTAAACGAATTCAGTACACTACTGGAGCATATACCATCAACACTCATAAAATTTTAAGATAGTAATATGTACATGACCTTGAATTTATTGATGTAAGCTTCTCGACAGATATATAAATGTAATTTAGCAACATCGCTGATAAAATATTCAGCATTAGTTTAAAGCATCACAAGATACATACTTTAAATTACTAAATAGATGCTCAAGCTAAGCCATTAAAAGAAACATATTTTACATATAAAATAGCATAAATGTAACCAAAACCAAAACAAATACGGAAAATTAAAGTTACCCAAAAATTCAAAAGAATAATAACCCCATAGAACAATAGAAAAACAGAGCCCCCCTTCAATTTCTTATCTTAATCAATATAAACTAACCAAGCCACTGATTACATATGAAAGAAAATACAAAACGAATAAATCTACGAAACCCAGGAATGGACTCTAGGAATGATTAATAAAAACGCAAGATCGACATGGGAAATAAGTAAATAAAGAGAATGTAGAAAGGGGGTCGAATGGCTAACCCACGACACTCGATCCTCCTGAGCCAAGCGTCATGTGTGGTTCCGTAGAGCGTTCTGTTTGATGGGTTTGAAGAGATCTGATCAATTGGAGAGACGTAGAGAAGGATAACAAAAGCAAAAGAGGAGTCAGAGTCGAGAATCTCGTAAAAGGATGACGACGAAACGAAAGGCAAAGCTCCGGAGAGGGAGTATAAATTGGGGCATTTTATTTGTTAAGTTCACGAATACGACGCACATAGTATAATTGGAAATTAAATTTAGTAGATTTGTATAAGGATAGTAAATAATTTGGTGAACTTTCAACGGCTCAGATTTAAATGGATTAAAATTTCATCTATTTCATCATTTATGTTTTAAATCGTCATTTAATTTATTTATTATTCGTTTAGTTATTGATCTACGTCCAACTTATTAATTATAGATTAAATAAGTATTTTATGGAACAAAGTGACGAAGATATTATTATGTTTAAAATATTGAATTAATAATAAAATTAGAAACAAATAGACTAAATTTTAGATTAAATAAAATTCTTAAGGATTAAACTAAATAAAAATAAAATTATAGGATGAAGTCATAAAAATTAATCATAAATATAATAAAATAAAATTAAAATTATAGTTTGATAATTTTATTATTAAAGTATGATAAGTTTCAAAAAAAAATAATTTTCAATCTAATTCTAGAGAGAAAACAATTTGTATAGTAGCAAGGAAAATCACCTTCCTATTTTCTTTCCTTCCAATTTTCCTCTCTACCAAACAACTCTTAACCTCATTTTCTTTTCAATTAGTCATCTGGTAACTCATCCTCTCTCTATAGGTTCCTCATTTGTTCGGGTTAAGGGTTTCGATTAATATTTTATCAAAGTTAGATGAGATGAATAATATATTTTCAAAAATATAAAAAAATAATATATATTTTCAACATTTACCTATGTTAAGACTTAAAGATAATATTTGTAACATTGATTGGGGAGAAAAAGTGAGAAAATGGATTAAAAAAAAGGGAGACAACACTTTCAAGTGTCCAAATTGTACCTATTACCTAATATGTCTTCGATACAGACATGGTACGATATTAAATTGAAGTACCCGTGTTTCGTAGCGCATAAGTACTTAGGGAAAAGAAGCTCCCTTTTCCTCTTTCAAAACAATTATTCTGTTTTGGAATGAAATTGAAATGGTTTAAACTTTCAATAAGAAAAGGTGTCCTGATGAAATCACACACATCAAATGCATTACAGAGACTGATCAGATTGGACCATACACTTTACTACATGTGTAGTTTTGAGGATGTCTTATTTCAAAATATTATTGGAAAAAAAATGTAAATTTTAGGAGGAGTTGGTTTATCCAGAAAGTGCTGCGAATCCCAATTTCCATGATTGATTGCTGAGACAATAGCCTCCATCCACGGGCAAGTTAACACCACTCACATATTTGGCCTCGTCGCTGGCCAAATACAGGGCTGCATTTGCAAAATCTTCAGGCTCCAATACGGTCCCTTTCAACACTGCTGAAACCGCGATCATCTCCTCGCCCTTCTTCTTATCGAACAACCCCAGTGTTTTCTGGAACAATGGGGTCGCTGTCGCATGAGGTGAAATGCAGTTCACTCTGATTCCATGCTCCCCTAATTCAACGGCCAAGCTCTTGGTCAACCCCGTGACGGCATGCTTCGATGACTTGTAAGCATGGGGGTTGCCGTAGCTGATTTTCGAAGCAAGACTCGATGTGAAGAGAATGCAGCCTTTCTTTGCCGGAACCATGACTCGAGCCGCATACTTGGCACCCAAGAAACCACCCAACACGTTGATGTCGTACACTCTCTTGAAGTTCTCGGTGCTGGTGTCTGTCACTCTTACTTCATTGTCACCAATAATGCCTGCGTTGTTGAACATGATATCTAGCTTTCCATACTTGGAAACCACCAAGTTGACAGCATTTTCGACATCGGATTCACATGTTACATCGCAGTGAACATAGGTAACGTTTTCATCCCCAAGCTCTTGGCAAAGCGAGTGACCCAATTCGTCTTGAATATCAGCAATGAGAACCTTGGCTCCATGTTTGACAAATAGCTTGGTTGTACACTCTCCTAACCCACTGGCTCCACCAGTTATCAATGCCACCTTTCCATCTAGCCTGTTCCACACAAAGAAGAAATAACTTTCAGATACCAAAATCCATTTCGGACACTTCTTAAAAACAACAAGACACTTAAAACGAACTTTAGTCTTTAGTTAGCAAACTTCTTAAACTCGAAATATGAATTTATGGAAACTGGAAAGGTAGTATTTAAGTACCTCTTGGTAATCGAAGACTCGGAACTCATTGTAGCAGAGAAGAAGATGGAACCTTGCCTTTGCTGGTTTCTTTGCACTGCTTAGGATGTTGTGTTTCCCTCCATCGTTTTGTCTGGTCTTTATAGAGTTTAGCCATGTTCTCGAAAGTCAAGAATGGCGTCATAATTATATTGTAAATAATACACTTCCCAAGTACTCTGAGGTGTCTTATGACATATTTTTTCCTGAGTTCTAACTTGTCAGCACATGGTGGCGGCGTTAAAAAATGGACTATCCGTAGTTAGGTGTCACACATTGATTAAATGAATAAGACATTAGAATGGACCATCGTTAGAATACATTATAATATCAACAAACTATTAAAAAAATTTAGAATACTTTAAATATAAAAATACAACGCACACAATTTTTTTAAATCAAAAGAAGTCAAGTATTTAAAAAAAACATATTATTTAATTTAATATAATTATCCACAGTAAGATTTAATATAATTGAATTATATCCACAAGAAGTAATTTAAAAAATATATATAATATCAGTATAGTATTATAGTAATTTATAGAAATTAAATGAAAAATACATTTTAATTATACAAAATTAAAATTTTAAGTTCATTATTTTATATTGAAAATAATTTTATATGTAATTTAAGATTAATCGTATTAACTTTTGGTACAGAAACCCAGGCAGTTCAGGCATATTATTTTGAATACTTGTATTGAGTCTGGGTAATAAATTCCAGCCAAGACGAAGATAACAGTCTGAAAGCAACTACTTAAATATGTTACAGATGTTCATTAATTATATAAATAATCATTCCAAAGTTGAATTCTGATATTTTAATAAATGAAAATAATAGAATAACCAATTCGAGATATATAATTATTTTGTAATCAAATTGATAAAATTTAAAATTAGTTGTAATATATAAAAAAATGAACTTGTAACTTAATAGGTAAGTTGATTAATTTTTCAGAACCCGACAAGTGGTCCAATAAAAAAAATGTTTATCTAAAAATATTTTAATTTTGAATAGTTTTGTTTGTAAGGTGAGAATATATTTGAGATAATTAAAAAATTATGAACAAATATTATATTTAATTAATTTAAGACTATTAATAAAAACTCTACCAATAATTAGTTAGTCTTGCGGAACGAGATAACAAATCTTTAAGTATTCAAATCTTGTATTATGATTGAAACAATTTAAATTGAGAGGGTCATCATATAATAAATTTCTATAATATTAATCTACCCAGTAACGGATCCATGCTTGTAATAGGGTGTATCCGTGCCCACTCTGAACTTTCCAAAGTTTATGTATTTATATTTAATTTTTATAAATTAATTCTTAAGTTTTTGTAATATTTAAGCTTTATGTCCTTCTTGAGATTTCAAAATTTTTATATGCACACACCCTTAAATAAATTTCTGAATCCACCACTGAATTAATCAATAGATTGATTTTTGAATACATAATTTAAAAAAAAAACGACGAAACTCAAATCTCAGCTCAATTTGCAAA
The DNA here is from genome assembly GCA_035048815.1 of Abelmoschus esculentus. NCBI lineage: Eukaryota > Viridiplantae > Streptophyta > Magnoliopsida > Malvales > Malvaceae > Abelmoschus > Abelmoschus esculentus. Next base: position 4,521,513 of record JAUCBN010000039.1, read on the forward strand.
GTTTTCGAGGTTAAGAGATAAGAGTAGACGATGTTCAAGCCTGATCTTTCGTTTCATTTGATCAAAAATAAAGTTGCCAACTTTGAATTCAATTATAAGATGATAATATGAAGTTATATTTTAGAATTTAAAAGTCAATATTTGAATTCAAGTGTGTCTTTTCCTTTGACATTTTAGGAATTAAAATTATTTTTTTAAATGAAGAATATACCAATAAGGAAAGCATTGGTTTACCCTTCATATATATATATATGAATATGACACTATGATGTATATATCTGATTTTATTTTTAAGATTCATATATTATTGATTTTATATCGATATACGACATTTGTTGAATCAAGTACTTGGATAATAAAAATAATAATATGGAATAAAAATATTATTTTTAATTTTTCTATAAAGTATTATTTTAGAGAAAAAACACAAGCTAAACAATAAATACTTGTAGAGATTTTAGACATATGTTAAACTCTTTTGCCGCCTCATGCGCTGACGATAATCCAAATATTTGAAGTCATGAAAATGTTGTCATAATTGGACATTTCAACAAGAGTGTTATTATTTATAATATAATTTCTAATGAGATATTATTTTTTAATAAAAAAGTTCAAACCAGGACAACGTCATTATTGACTTTAGTTAGTCCCTAAATCTATAAAGACCAGAAAAACAATGGAGGGAAACACAACATCCTAAGCAGTGCAAAGAAACCAGCAAAGGCAAGGTTCCATCTTCTTCTCTGCTACAATGAGTTCCGAGTCTTCGATTACCAAGAGGTACTTAAATACTACCTTTCCAGTTTCCATAAATTCATATTTCGAGTTTAAGAAGTTTGCTAACTAAAGACTAAAGTTCGTTTTAAGTGTCTTGTTGTTTTTAAGAAGTGTCCGAAATGGATTTTGGTATCTGAAAGTTATTTCTTCTTTGTGTGGAACAGGCTAGATGGAAAGGTGGCATTGATAACTGGTGGAGCCAGTGGGTTAGGAGAGTGTACAACCAAGCTATTTGTCAAACATGGAGCCAAGGTTCTCATTGCTGATATTCAAGACGAATTGGGTCACTCGCTTTGCCAAGAGCTTGGGGATGAAAACGTTACCTATGTTCACTGCGATGTAACATGTGAATCCGATGTCGAAAATGCTGTCAACTTGGTGGTTTCCAAGTATGGAAAGCTAGATATCATGTTCAACAACGCAGGCATTATTGGTGACAATGAAGTAAGAGTGACAGACACCAGCACCGAGAACTTCAAGAGAGTGTACGACATCAACGTGTTGGGTGGTTTCTTGGGTGCCAAGTATGCGGCTCGAGTCATGGTTCCGGCAAAGAAAGGCTGCATTCTCTTCACATCGAGTCTTGCTTCGAAAATCAGCTACGGCAACCCCCATGCTTACAAATCATCAAAGCATGCCGTCACGGGGTTGACCAAGAGCTTGGCCGTTGAATTAGGGGAGCATGGAATCAGAGTGAACTGCATTTCACCTCATGCGACAGCGACCCCATTGTTCCAGAAAACACTGGGGTTGTTCGATAAGAAAAAGGGCGAGGAAATGATCGCGGTTTCAGCAGTGTTGAAAGGGACCATATTGGAGCCTGAAGATTTTGCAAATGCAGCCCTGTATTTGGCCAGCGACGAGGCCAAATATGTGAGTGGTGTTAACTTGGCCGTCGATGGAGGCTATTGTCTCAGCAATCAATCATGGAAGCTGGGATTCGCAGCACTTTCTGGATAAACCAACAACTCCTAAATTTACTCTTTTTTTTCAATAATATTTTGAAATAAGGAAAGTAATACATTCTCAAAACTACATATGTACAAAACTGTATGGTCCTATCTGATCAGTCTCTGTAATGCTTTTGATTTGTGTTTTTCATCAATACAACTTTTCTTTTCAGAATATTTCTCTATTAAGGTATGTGCAGACGTCACGAACAGAGTTCGCTAGAACTCAAACACCTTATTTCTCTAAAGAGCAGCGATCAACTACATCGCTAAATGAATAGTAACACATGAATGTGCTACGATAATCTTCCACCTGAGCAATCAATCCCATATTGTATGTAACATGTCATACAAAATTTTATACCAGAACCAGAACATATTATTTGTCTATTCCTTATGCTTTGACATGTGAATGATTTAGATGCATTGATTATAGAGATGCAAACATCATATGCATATCAGCATGGAACAATTAAGTCATATAGATTATACAGAATCATGCAGCAAAAATCATATACAGCGGAGGGGGATGGCATCAAAACAACAATCATAAGATAATTCAGATATGCTTATATTGTAGACAATATCTATCAATATTAATCACAGAATTCAGACAAGTAATAGAATCATATAGCACTGAAATTAGACACACCTATTTCAATATTACAAGTTCCCAAATCACCGAGTATGCTAAAGAATACCATATATTAACTTGGTTAAATCGCGAACTGCTCTGAAGTTAATAGAATACATACATAAACTTAGAAATGCCACCTAAAGTAATTTTAACCCTGTTCCATTTCATTCCCACCTATAATCCCTAATCTCTACTACCACAGCTTATTATCAGTTCATTCAAAAACTTCAAATGTCATGAAGGCTAAGAAGAGGAGAAGATGGCAGATAAATTTTGAACACTCCCACCATATTTTACATTTCAGTTAGAGTACAAGATAAAACCGGATCAATTACAACAATTTCATTCAAGGAAAGAAAAATAAGTTGCTCTACAAAAGACAAGCAATCCTAACCATGGTCCAGAAACAGGTGCATGCATATTAGGCAGTTATCATTACCATTTGAGCTTTTGGAACAAAAAAAAAGATCATTACCATTTGAGCACCTCTAGAGGCATCACACAAAGCACTAACCAACAAATAAATGAAACTTGTTTCCATCCAAATCCCCTTACAGTAAGCAATGCACAAGCTTGATCTTAAACTACTTCCCTCGTCCACAATTCAATTGGCAAGTTGAAAAGAGGCTGAGAACAGTTAGAAGAGCATACTCAACAAAATTATTTCTCAACTTCTTGATTTTCTACCATTAGTGGCTTCACCTCTGAATTCTGCTACCCTTGACTGCAAAACACTACCAGGCACCAATGGTGGCCTTTCTTGAGCTACATTGCCACGATCTCTTGAAGTGCGTGTTGAACTAGCATAAGCTCTACTTGCTCTAGAACCAGATAAAAGGTGTTCCCTAAGACCCTTTACGGCTTTATATCCATGCATGTCATCTCCATAACCTTTTGCTTCAGCTTGCTTTTCCAGGTCAGCAAATCTACCCCTCTCTGAATCATTATCAAAATTTGGAACCATTTCATTTTGCATGCCCCATTCCACTCCATCTGATATGCTCCTTTGTAGAGAAGTACTTCTCCTTGGTAATCTGCTGGAGGTAGATTTTCTACCTGTGATGTCTGCATCGTTTATTAGAGGATCTCTTGAATCGTGAAGAGCAGCAGGAGCATATGCCCACTTGTAATTCTTGCTATTGTTGTCTGTATTTATTTCTATGGAATGAAGATCACTTTCAGCTGAATCTTCTTCGCATTCTACACCATCTTCAACTTCTCCATCGTCATCATTTCCTTCACTTGGATGGGGACCAAAATGGTCTCTGTTTAAATAGGTGGCTATATCCTCACTTTTAGGTTCACTTCGAGAATAACACCCTTTTTCTTTTACTCTTTTTGTACCTAGAAAAGCTTCAAGTTGGTTCCTTAGTTTATCAACAGCTGCATTTTTCTCCTCAAGACGATATTTGCCACCTGACAGCTTTGTTCGAACTCTCTGTTCATGCAACACATCAGCTAACTGTGTTATCTCTCTTTCCTTTTCTCCCTCTTTGTGAACTTTAGCAGACTCTCTCCTCAGCTCTTCCATTTCAGCTTTATCATCACTGATATCCCTGGCTAATTCATCACATACTTGCTCAATTACCTCCCTTGTCCTTTTCTCATTCTCAAGTTCTTTCACTGATTTCAGAAGAGATGTCTTGGTCTCAGCTAGTTCTTTCCCAAGCTTCTTGTTTAAGCTTTCAAAACGTCTCCTAAGCTTTCTCTCCACCTCAAGTTCACCTGCAATTGACTCAATAGCAGCCTCAACAACCTTTTGCTCCTTGTTTTTCCATGCTGCCTTTTCTTCAGCAAAGCACTTCATCAAATAATTAATGTCCAGCTGGTCCGAGCGCTGCTCTTGTATGAGTTGATTGACCTGCAGACGAGCCCTCTCCAACTCAGCATGTAAGGCAGAAATAAGGGGCATACTTGATGAAGGACGATCTTCATGACCCCACATGCGGTTGATAATTTTCAATAGTTCTTTGGATGTTGTCAAGGCATTACTAACATCCTTCAACCGAGTCTTAACGCCAACTGTTGATCCCTTGGGAGTTTGGGCATGAGATCTGGATTCAGTCTGCATTACACATCAATATTGTCACTCTTTTTCACTCACCAAATACTCAAGTGCACTTGCAAATTACCAAAAAATAAGTTACAGAAACAAAAAACAGAGCAGAGTGAAAGTAATAAAGAATAGCGATGAGCATCTCGTCTCTCTTTCTCTCCTAAGCCATGCAAAATGAAAGGTTATAAATATGAGAATTGAGCATCCCCCTCCAACCCCAACTATAGAATCCTAACAATTATACATACTCCATTCCCATCTTCATCTTTATACCTATAAATCATAATTTGTGATTCCATTCAGTCACTTCTCTTGAAGGAAAAAAAATTTCAAAAGTTTTCATTCCACTTTTTATTCAATACTTACAAAATATAAGAGAAGCACACGTTTTTCATTTTTCCAATAACCAAAGCGCATACCTCCATCATACTGGCATTGCTAGTAGAATCCAACACCCCAACATTACGGTCTATAAACCTGGGCTTCTGAGAAACAGATGGTGCTCTTCTCCGATGACTAGCAGTTCCAGGTCGATCCATTCTCTGAAAAAAAAAATTAACATGGTACTCATTCATATAAGAAAAGATATCATGTATAAAATCAATAGTTTTGGTTAGCAATAACAAAGTAACAATTGATTAATGGTAAAATTAGACTACAAATATTTGAGGCTTAGCCACTGGAAGCCTAAAACATCTATTTCATTCATTAGTCACTTTATAATCAATTTATTAGCAGGTTAAAATCATGATCTCCATACTTCGTTCCATAAGAGAACCAGCATTTCCAAATTACACAACATTGGGACTTATCAACTATGGCGACTGTTGATTTCTAACACTTTCTTTACATGAACAAACACTTAAACCTATGACCATGTCAATTATCAACTGAGCAAACCTCAACATTGACCATAATAGTAGTATAGTACCCATCAAAGTAACTCAACCTGACCAATTACTCATTTGCAGAAACTCCAACCATAAATGTCAAAGATTGAAAAAAAATAAGGCACAACCTATTTAGTGATTGAAAAGTCTGGCCAAAATCAAATCCTAAAATCATAAACCAGTTATTGTAAACAACAGTAGCTCATTGAGAAGTGCATCATCAAGAAATAGCACTTAAAGCAAGGTTAATGCAGCATTGTGCCATTAATCTTACAATATTTAATAGAAAGCAATGCCGATCTAACTTAACTATTCTTGAAGTTCCTGAGCTATATCGATAATAGGTATGGGAATGACGATGATCCTCCAAAGATCTTCCGAATACATGGAAATCTTGGGGAAAAATGAACATGCCATGTAGGAAACACGATGTTAGTACCCGAGTCCGAGAAACATAGATAGAAAATCAGTGTTTTGATGAGTTGAAGTTATATCCTACATCATTGTTACTAGTACATGTTTCTGATCAAAAATTCATACCCCAAAAGCATAATCTAAAGTGTTATTCTATGAAGAAGATCCAAGTAGAGAATTTCAAGAGTCCTTAGGAAAGCTTAAAATTAAAACAGCAATTTGAGTCTTGATCACAAGAAAGCTTCAACCAAACCTACCAATACCAAACTGTATACCCATTCCTTACTATAAAAAATTGTAAATAAAATTCTGAAATATATATATATATATATATAAACAACCCACCTCAGAAACAGGGCTATGAGAAGGATCCGACAAGTGAGGAGGGAAAGAACCCGAGTGAACCGACCTAGCAGTGCCTCTTTCTCTCCCTTCCTTCCTCCTCCTTTCCCCGTTCCCTTCCTTTCTTCTAGGTGACGGTATCTCATTCATTTCCCACAGCGTCGCCGCCAGCTTCCTCGCCGAAACCGGCTTCTGCTGCCCCAGCCCTTGCCCTTTCACTTTACTCCCACTTTGTGATCCAGCATATTTAGGAGACTCGGCAGCTCTCAACATTGAAGCTGATGATGGCGATCTCATCATCAGCTTCCAAGTAGGCACGGGAGTACTGGATCCACCCCTTTTGCTACCTACAAGAATCGCTCTCTTGAATCTGTAGTTTTGGATAACGGATGATGACGATGAAGCCGACGGAGAACACCCTCGTTTCCTGATTTTCCCAGGGAGTAAGTCTTCCATTTCGTTGTTCCCCAGTTTTTGCCTTGACATAATCACTTTACCTTTGATTCACTGAGTTAACTCAGCCCCCTTTCTTTAGTGCTTAATCTTAGCGTATCAGATCAAAATCTGTCAAGATACAAATGGAGATTATAACCATTAATTGTAAAAAAGAAGAAGATGATGAAAACCATCTTTATTTCCAAAACTGGGCTCTTTCTATTATTTTCTATAACTTTGCATTGTAAATTTGTTCTTGTTAGGATTAGATCTCCTAAGCTTGTGTTTGGTGGCTTAGAAAATTGAGGAAAAATAAAATAAAAATGACAGAATTAACTAAACTCATGAGAAAAGACAGTTCTAGTCCGACGTTGTCTGTTTTCTCTTCAGACAACGAACAAAAAACACAAAATATAGAAAACTAAGAAACAAAAAAAAAGGAAGTTAATTTTTGTTTTCCTGCATTGAAAACGAAGGGAAAGTAATCTGATGGAAGAAATTTTCTCTTTTTCCCCTGAAACTTACCATGAAACTCATGTCTCGTTCTAAAGTTGCACCACCTAAGACCGTTTGGAAGCTGAGAAAACGAAAAAGAAAATTGAAAAGAAAAGGAAAAGTCTGAGATTTCAGAGCTTCTTTTTAATGGCTTCGTGGAAACGAAGCATTACACAAAGAGCATAATGAGAATATTTTGGGACGATTTTCATTTACAGACTGTAGACAGGGCAAAAGCGGAAGAAGATATCTTGTACGATCAGTTTAATTTTGTGCGCTTACGCGTCGGATTTTCATTGGTTCTTATTGATTATAGTCGTTTGACTTTTGGTCAATCGTGTGGTGACGTGGCGTGTATTGGGTTAAAGCCGAAAGGTGATCAGAGATAGTAGCCGCAATTTGAAATACAGCGGAACTATTCCATACTGTTTTATTTTATAGTTTTAATATCAAAATAATTCTCTAAATTATCTCATTTTTATTGGATGTTTAATTTTTTTTTGCCTCGTTTAAGTATTTAAATTATTATTTTTAATCAAAATAAGTATCATAATTAATATTAAAAAGAGTAAAAATATAATTTAAACATTTAAAAATCCATAAAATTTTAAAAATAATCTATTAATATAATTTATTAATCGAGTTAATTAATATTATCAACTATTTATTAACAAGTAATACAATTTATTAACCATTATCATTTTAGTAAAGAAATGTAACAAATATATAAAATGATTATGATCATCTTTATATCTATACCTACTAAAACATATATATTCACTTTGATACCTAAATTATTTTTGTTTAAAATTAATATTTAAAATTTTATTTTTATCTTTTTAGGGTGCATTTGGTTTACGGAATGTAAGATTATCGTTGAGAATAAAATTACCGGAATGTTGCATTATTTACCTTATTATTGGGAATATTGTATTATTTTGTTTGGTTTGTTTGGCATGAATGTAAGATTACAATGTTTGGTTAAAGGAATATAAGATAATAAAAATGTATGTTTTACAAAATAATCCTTGAGATATATTTTCCATTTTAACAAGTTAAATTCTTAATATTAAAGTTAAAACATTTACATAAGAATTCATAAAATATATTATCATTTTCAAAGAAGATTAATTTTTTTATTATTATTATTATTATTTATTGTTTAAAGTTTGTATCTGGATTATTTTTAAAATTAAACTTGTTATTTCTTTACCTTTGATGAATTATTTTTGTTTTTTTCTTTTTTAATTTTTTAACCCTTGTTTGATTTATTTGTGTAATAAGTAAATCTTTATTTATTTAATTAAAAAAAACTAGGTAGAATGTATAAATTTATCTAGACGAAATATCGTTAAATTTGAAGAAATATCGTTAAATTATATATTTTATATTGTATTTGTTTAGAATATATAATTCATTCTATAAAAAATATGTAGATACATATTTTTTTCCGAAAAATATTTATATATTCATTTGTTATTTTATGTTTTTAATTTCGTATCTTATTCAATATTTATTTATTTGTATGTAATTATGCCTTATTTAATAATTCAAAATAGTAAATTAACCTAAAAATGAAAGGACATGGTTAAAATGTTTCTATTTTATCAAGGGCATTTTTGTCATAAATACCCGGAATCCTCAAATACCTAAGAAAAGCAAGAGAATAAGATTCCCGAAATAAACACAAAAACACACTACTGTTGGTAATCATCTTTTTCGGGTTGGTGAGAATGAGAACAAACGAAACATGGGAATAAGATTCTGGAATGTTGTATTACCCCTGAGAATGTTGTATTCTGCGATCCAAACGCACCGTTAATGTTTGATCGTTAAAAAAATATTAAACAATTAAAAATAACATGTGACGTACCATTTTTAGATCACTACGATTATTTTTCAATCACTCATCATTAAAAATCAATTATAGATATGTCATATCAATCAAATTTCTTTTATTGTCAGAAAATCGATCAATGTACATATCATCGATTACCATTGATAGATGATTGAGCGAAATAAGCTTGGTGGTCCGGCAACGACATGAACATGGCGATAGAAATTAGAATCAACTAGGAAAATTAGAGATTTTAAATTTGGGTATTTTGTTAGTTTTTAGGAATTTGAGTTTTTTTTAAATTTAAATTAAAAAATAAAATAAAAAGTAATAAAATATTTAAAAATATTTAATAGTGATAAACAGTCAAATATCTATTTTGAATAAAAATTAATTTAACCTAAAAATTATATAATTTAAATATTTATTTGTTTATTAATTTTTTTTAATGTATCTTGAGCACTTAATAATATATTATCTCTATAACTTTTGAAAAAGAAATCATTATATCTCATTAATAAGAAATCAATCAACATGTCTTTTTACTATAAGCATTTTCTAATTATGTTCACAATAAATAAATTTTATAAATAATAACTATTCGAAACTATCGAGGTCAATTTGTTGTCATTGATTTAGATTTACTTTGTATTTTTAGTATCATTATGTATATAAATTATTTTTGCATTTCAATAATTTAAAATCTTATTATTTTAATACTTTTAACACGTTTTTTATTGTGTGAATACCATTAGTTTTCACATTTTCTCTTTATATATATCATATCTTTGTAGAATTAGAAAATAAAATATAAATATATTAAATTATTTTAAAAAATATCTTGATTTTAGTGAAGTGTTTATTATGTGATACAAAATTAAATTAAGACTACGATAATTATATGGATTATAAAGAGTTATAAAATATTAGATTTTTTAAAAGTAATAAAATTTTTACTTTAATATCTTTTATATCTTTAGAATATTTATGAAGTGATTCTTTTATAATTTTTTTACTATGAATATAATCCAAATTCAAAAAAAAAAAAAAATCATACGTTAATAGCATGTTTTGATTCATAACCTTTTTATAATTTATCAGATTGATTCAATTTAAAAAAATAGTGTGTTTAGATTTAAAAAAATCAGGTGCTTATATCATGTATTAATTTTTTATATAAGTAATCACGTTAATAATTCACATTTTTCGTAAATATTTATGTTATCAGGTTGATTCTATTTTTCCGTTAAAATTAAATGATTATAAAATATATATTTATATTATTTTCTTAATTATTTAATAAGAGACTCATCTTGTAAATAAAATTATTTAAATTTAAATCCTTTAAAAAAATTATTATCTTTTTGTCTACTAGACCAATAGTTAAGTTCAATTTATTTTTTACTCTTATAAAGAATTAAATTATGCATCTAGCAAGGACTAACCTGAAACTCCATTTTTAAAGTTATTAAATAAATAATTTGGAGTCAATAAATAATTATGCATCTAGCTCAAAAAAATGGTCAAAATTAAATTACAATTTTCCAAAATTCTTATTCTTATAGTTTATAATTATATACTTTTTAAAGGGACTAAACTGAAATTCCATTATTTGATAATAAAAATATACAATTTTACCATTCTTTTGACTTCATATCTTAATCTTTTAAAGAGGACCAAACTTGAAATTTTACCATCATCCCCTTGTTTCCTCCCCTGACATTATTCTAATACAATTAAGAAATGTCTTACCATTCTGTTACAGTTAAACCAACCTGTTCCACTCAGGACATCTTGTTTTTTTTGTTAATCAAGATTTTAAGTGTCTGAAAGTGATATATTTAATATATTGTCTGAAGATGATAATATTTTGTAGAGTAGGACCATGGCATATTGGTATTATTAGCTAAGTCTGCTGGCATGGAAATCCCACCACGACTAATATTTGATAATAAGGATTGAGGCCATATATGTTAAGTTAGGATGTTTAAATTTCGACAGTGAATGAAGTAAATTAGATTAGGATAATTGTTTAATATTAAATATTTTTAATATTTAATTTAGATTAATCGATAATTAAATGTTGGTGATTATATAAAAAGTATGATATATTAGTTAATTATTATTATTAGAGTTAAATATTTGATCAGTTTGAGTAAATTTTTTAAATTGATCAACTAATAAATCTTATTTTAGAAGTTATGAGGTTGTTATTGTAGCTCATTTCTTTAAATTCGAACTTAATATGGTTTTTTTCTTGATTTACCTTTTAAACCAGTTAGAGAATGCAGTTAATTAATATATGATGCATTCATGTTTTTATAAGGATTATTCAAACTCAAATATTTTAATTATCAATAAATTGTTGGTATCGTTGAATGGGATATTAAGTCTTTCTAACGAAATGTTGGAATTTTAATGATATAAATAAAAATTTTAATTAAAATTTATTTTTATAATAAATATTTATAATATTTAATCTGAATTAATAAATTTAAAAAAATATCAATAATAATATCAAAAAATACAAAGAAGACTATTGATCTCGATAAATTATATCATAAACCTGGTTTATCACATCAGTTATGGTCTCATCCAATTATAACCACTTACTTTATCATTATCTTACAAGTTATTTTTTTCAACCAATGAATCTCCACTCATTTTTTTCATGTCATTATAAAAATATATTTTTTGAAAATTAGATTAATAATATGAAAAGATTATATCATAAGTCCGACTCGTCACGTCATCCGTGGTCCTTAATCAATAAAGATCACCCGTTCTATCATTATCATCTATGCCATTAATCTAATTTCTAGAAAATACTATCTCCGTCTCATTTTATTTGTCTAATACTGACATTTTTTTAGTTAAACTTTTTTAATTTTGACTCATTATAACTTTAAATCTATTATAGAAAAAAATATAAAAAATATATTTTAAAAACCTTAAATCTATTATTGAAATAATTGTATTGAAAATTGGTGTCCAAATTGTAAGAAAACGTTAGACAACGAAAAAGTTGGGCACCCCACCCTTCCTGTCCTTGTGCTTTATCAATGGTCCTCCAGGCTCCAACCCACAACTTGTCTAAATTCTGAACCACTTTCAAACCAGCTGCCAACTATTACTTCAATTCAAGCAAAAAGTAATTACTTTAGAAAAAGATTCTCTTTGTCTACGAAGTTTATCAGAATCATGGGGATGAAAAACAATTTGATCTCATTTTTCTGGGTTGTCTATGTTTTTTCTTGTTTGTTTTCTTCTGTAACTGTTGCTAGATTTCCTTCTTCCGCCATTAGAACAGAGCTTGCTCGAAGAAATAGTAACAAACCTTATAAAGCAAAGTATTTCACCCAAATTCTCGATCATTTCAACTTCAATCCAAAGAGTTACCAAAGATTTCAGCACAGATATTTAATCAATGACACTTATTGGGGAGGGACGAATAAGAATTCCCCAATCTTTGTTTATACTGGAAATGAAGGGGATATTGAATGGTTCGCTCAAAATACTGGATTCATGTTCGATATTGCACCGGATTTTGAAGCTCTTCTTGTTTTCATCGAGGTACAGTTTCTGGTTTTTTCTTTATTTTCCTTCGTTTTCTCGGTAACCAAACAAACAGGTTAGGTACTATGCCGTGACTTTGCAGCATCGGTTTTACGGGAAATCAATTCCATTCGGCGGTGATAAAGACGTTGCTTACAGCAATGCAAGTACTCTTGGATACCTAACCTCGGCGCAGGCCTTGGCGGATTACGCCACTTTGGTAATTGATCTGAAGAAGAACCTGACGGCGGTTGACGCCCCCGTGGTGGTTTTCGGTGGTTCCTACGGCGGAAGTATGAACTATAAACATCAAAATCAATTCATTTCTTCTCTTTTTCCCAGAAATCTCTAAAAATTCAACCATTCTAATGTTTTTCAATATACTGGGCAGTGCTGGCAAGTTGGTTTCGATTAAAATATCCCCACATCGCCATTGGAGCTTTAGCATCTTCTGCTCCAATCCTCAACTTCGAAAACATAACATCTCCTTACAGCTTCAACAACATCATCACTCAAGATTTCAGGGTTCTTTCTCTTTTAACTTCTAAAGATTCAATCATTCTAATGTTGAACTGATTCATAAATTTATATTTATAATTCTGTAAAATTCTCAGAGTGAAAGCGAGAATTGTTACAAAGTGATAAAGGGATCCTGGGAAAAATTAGAACACAGAGGCAAGCAATCTGGGGGACTTGAGCTGCTCAGGAAATCATTTAGAATTTGCAAGTAAGTTAATCAAATAATTAATTATAAATTAATCATCTTTTTTGTATTTAGTTTAACATGATTAATTATTGTAGGAATTATATTAATGTGGAAGCCTTAAAGAGTTGGCTTCAAACAGCATTCGTTTACACTGCCATGACAGATTATCCAACTCCATCCAACTTTCTAAATCCTTTGCCACCTCATCCAGTTAAACAGGTAATTAAATCAAAAGTTTTAAGTAAAAAGAATTAAATTTTATCATTTTTTATTTATTTTTAGAAAAGAGATAAATAATTTTTATTTTATTTTATGATATAAATGGATTGGTATTTTTCTATATATATAAACGAATTGAATGTATTTTTATAAAAAAAAAAAACGAATTTTGGAGCAGATGTGTGAAGCTATTGATGATCCGAAGACAGAGAATGATACGCTTGCAAAGTTGTACGGTGCAGCCAATGTATACTATAATTACTCTGGAACTGCCACGTGTTTCGATCTAGACGATTCCTCTGATCCTCATGGCCTCGATATGTGGGGCTGGCAGGTACCAGAATCTTTCGCATCTTACCATATCCTTCTTTTACTTTTATCTTCCAATTTAGAAATAATATAATAATATTGTTCAAAAAAAAAAGAAATAATATAATAATAAATTTAATCATAATTGTATAAAATTTTAGTTATTAAAATATCGGTACATAATGAGTTTCTTTCTGGAATTTTAAAAAATTATAGTCAATATGTTAATTAATAAATATTTATTATAATATGTTAAAATAATATATAAATATAAAATTTTAGTACTAAATAACAATACAAATATTCTACTGTAATTGTTATTTGTGGATATAAAATACATCCCAGATAAACAATTCTTTCGTGGCAGCACGTGTCACATGTGATCCATTTCGTTTCATTTCTGACGCCACAGACTTTCCTCTTTCCTTTTATTATAATTGACGCCACACTTCCAGACTTTCTATTCTGTTTAGTACCTTTTGCGGGAAATTTTAGGAAAAAAAATGAAAATGGAAAAGTACTAAATAATTATCAAAACATACATAAAATGTTATTAAAATATGTAAATTATCAAAATTATCAAAAAAATTTAATTTATTATATTAAAAATTAAAGATTTATTTTTTTTACTTTAAATCAAGATAAAAAAATATTAATACATTTTTTTATTCTAAAAAAAATTTCGAAGTTTAAACTTTATCAAGTATTAGTAATAATTTTGAATTTTCATTTTTGTTTTTCAATAATCTACTATAAGCCCGTCGTAGTATATATATATATAGGTCTGATTCAAATTAGATTTTTTTTTTATAAATATTCTAAGTTATATTCATCAATTCCTTTTACTACTTTAATCTAGTCCTTTTCATTATTACGTCTATTTCTGTTTTTCATTTTAATATCTATGTCGTAGTTACATTGATAAGAACATCAAGAGCTATGAGAAAGTAAATCTAGAAAATCAAATTAAAATCAGAGTCTTAAAACTATTAACAATCTACGTTTTATAATGTCGTATATAATTTACCTCACGTGATTACAAATACAAATCATACGCAACTTTTCTTTTAAATACATATCCGATAACCAAAAAATCAGCTCAGATTTAATCCAATTATTTTTGAGTGGAGTGCATTCGGATAATTTTTATTATTTTTAGTATTTTTCTTTTAAATTATTGGATCATAGAATTAAATTAATCGAATAGAGTAATTTTAAGCACTTCTAGTTTTATCGGTGATTGCATAATTTTTTGATTTAAAGTGATTGCATAATTATCATTATGTTTCCACCTAAAAAAAGAAAATCATAATGGTTTCACCACCCAGTAAAATAAATAAATAATTCAAAACCAATGAACCTTTATAATAAAAGAGAGCATATGAGAGCATCCAAGAAATCCATGTGCATAACTCACATGCATGATATATTTAAACTTTAAGAATCGATATGATTATCCATTATTAGACTTAAATATGCATCGGATCAGGCTTAATTTTTTATTATTTTTTGTCTCAAACGCTGTTTTTAGATAAACTAGAAATTTGGGTTTTTCCCTAAATATGCATGTCTCTATCAATGAGCATTGTTAATGGATTCTTTTGAAACCAATTCGGTCTGCAATTCCTTGTTGTACGTAGGCATGCACGGAAATGATTATGCCAACGGAAGGAAACAACAAGGAGAGCATATTTCCAGAGTCAGACTGGAGCTATTCCGAGAGAGCAGCTAGCTGCAAAGCCTACTTTGGTGTTGATCCAAGACCCAACTGGATCACGACAGAATTCGGTGGCCATGTCGGTATCCAATCTTGTACCTCTCAGCTTTCACACTAAACTACTTGTTACATGCACGTTCCTACATACATGCATGCATGGATATCTTTGGTGTTGGTCAACAGGATATTTACAGGATGTTGAAGAGATATGGTAGCAATATGATCTTCTTTAATGGCTTGAGAGATCCTTGGAGTGGTGGCGGGTAACATCTTTGTTTCCAAATCCCATATATATATGCTTTTAATGGAGGTTTTGAAGATCTGCTAACATTTGAGCATCTATTTTTATGATCTATGATCAGGGTTTTGAAGAATATATCCGAAACCATTGTTGCCATCGTTGCTGAACAAGGTTTGTTGGAAATATATGTCTGTTGAATATAAACTAAACTGTGCTGAGACATGATGTTGTGATGTCTGCATGTATTTGTTTAGGGGCACACCACGTTGATCTAAGATTTGCGACCAAGGAGGATCCTAAATGGCTTCGAGATGTGCGGAAAATGGAAATCAATATCATTTCCAAATGGATCTCTGAATATTATCATGACCTGGCACTGGATTTATAACTTCTTTTTTTAAGGAAAAGAAATTATTGAACTCTGTATAAGCAATTGCCAATTGAGTAATCAGCCGATTCTGTATTTGTAATATTGAGAAAAAAACAAGAACAGTTGAATGATATATATAATTGAAAAGCAAAGATT
Organism: Abelmoschus esculentus; assembly: GCA_035048815.1. Taxonomy (NCBI): domain Eukaryota; kingdom Viridiplantae; phylum Streptophyta; class Magnoliopsida; order Malvales; family Malvaceae; genus Abelmoschus; species Abelmoschus esculentus. The sequence continues at coordinate 4,537,619 of JAUCBN010000039.1, forward strand.
ACTCATGTTTTTCATTATTATCGGTATGGACCTGTTTTGTACAATAAGTGGTTAATCCAAGAAAATAATAATAAAATAAAATGATATAAAATTATTATTTTAAACGAACAGTAAAACCATAACGAAAGTAAATAAATTTCGATCAAACCGAATTTGATTTTGATAAATTGGAATTGTGTTGAGGCCTGCCCAATTGCAGTTTGCTTAAGACAGATTTTCTGCCACTCCGATGGTGCTGAGTTTATTGGTAGTCTGTCTCCCAAGATACAACAACACATTTGCTGAGTTCCCGAACCGTTCTTGCCTTCGCCAATCACCAGAAGAAAAAAATAGGAGAGAAAAAGTTTTGAGAGATGATGAGTGTTTGAGAGATCTGTTAAAAACTGAGAAATCAATCTCATATTTATAGTGGAAATTAGGGCAACAGTGAGCTTAATTTCCGGAATTAAGATCCGAAAAATCCGGGATTAATTGTCAATTATCCGGTAATTAATTCAAATTAAATACCATAATTTGCAATTACATCTCTAATTATCCAGAGCAGTCAACTGCTAATTAATTCAAATTTAATTCTGAATTAAGGCTCTTTTTCTGGATATTTTCAAAAATAAATTAAGGAAAAAATTATTCACAACGGGTAAAATATCCACAAGCCCACAAAGAGCTCAACCGATCCAAACATTTGCATCGCCCACATCATACAACCCAACCCAAATGTTAAGTCATTTAATGATAATTATGTGAGTAAGTGTATATAAACACTTCCCACTTCATTTATCCCATCAATATGGGATAATGGGGTTTCTCATTCCTTACTTTATTTCAACCTTCTTACTTTGAGCATCAATTTCTCATTCACTACTCAACAATTTTGAGCATATGAGCTACCGTTGTAAAGATCTCGCGGAGTAGAATAGGAATCAATAATTTCTTATTCGAATCCTCATCTTTACTCTTTTAAAATATGCTTCAAAGATGGTCATTTGCTCACTATTTTTTAACAACCTGTACATAAATAACTAGAGGCTCGATTTAAAAATAGATCTTCAAATTATGTATATATTTTTAAGATACGTGTAAAGCCTTAAATCCTTAAAACCACAAATTTTAAAAAATTTAAAATTTACTTAGCTACTATAGTCACTAACCTCACTGGAGGTCATTGTCCACTTCCTCCAACTACCTATCGCGGGTAATCGACAAAAGGTGTATCAATCGAAAGTCGAACAACTAAAGCCTTTCGCAATCTAATAACTAAACCTTTAGCATTCGTCCTTCAAGTGCCTTTATGGGCCTCTAACAATAAAGTTATCAGTCGGGGATGTAGCTCAAATGGTAGAACGCTCGCTTTGCATGCGAGCATCTCCAAATTTTGAATTTCTCCCATTCCCTTTTATTTTATGGCTGAATTCCGGGTTGCAGAGAGGTTGAGAAGAGTAATACTAACTGTAGACTGTAGTAGTTCTTCTCATTTTCTCGGATCCAACCTCATCTCTCTCCTTACCTTCCGATGCCATACTTCCCTCCAACAACTCACTTCCTTCGATCATACTTCATACACACAATCGACACTGCTTAGCAGTTTATTTTGATGTGTGCTGTAGTAAACTTGGACAATGCTTGATAGACAATGCTATCTTTTAGCTTGACATGTTAGTATTATATATATTATTTCTTTTTCGATTATAAATTTCTGAGGGATTATAACAAGGTTGACTGCAGAAGTTGATCCAGAAGATTAAAAGGAAGGTCCAAACAAATGATGCTCGTAAAGAACATGCCTCTTAGATTTCAGAAATTTGTACATATAAAAAGAATGGTCCACTACTGACAATTCATAAAAAGAAGATCAAAATTCAAGTCATTTAAATCTCAGGTGCATGAAGGTGGTTTAGGTCAAGGTCTCTCCCTAACCCTTCTAACCTTTCATGGCACTTTCCAGTTTCCTCTTCTCTTTTTATTTTATTTAAAGAAAGAACAGAAAAGAACAGAACATGAACATGAACCAAACAAACCAGCATGGTCATGTTAGTTCTGTCAGGTTCATAATGTAGTGAGTGTGGTCTGAGATATTTGAAGACGCAAACTCCTACGCACAGGCAAGAATCACGTGGTCCTTATTACCTGAGATCTTCGACACCTGCTGCTGCGGCTGCCATTGGATCAATCTTAACCTCACGGCACATTCTGCCGAGGGTTTGGTCCACATAAACCTTTTCATTTTACTTCATCACATTTACACATGTTATATATCCATTCTTCTAGGAGCAACAGTCTAATCATATTGATTATTAATTACAGAGACAATCATTACAAGTTAATTAAATTTTAGTTTATTGTATATCTGTATAAGTTTTTAGAATAAAAGTAATACAAAATATGTATTTTTTTTTATAAAAAAACTTGATTTTAGTCAAAAGAACACTTAACATGTAATTTTATTAAAAATCCTGTAATTTTATTAAAAATAAAATTTTTGAGTAAAATTATTTATATTCGTACATATTTATATCATAACTTTTATATTTTAAAAGTAATATTTAAATAGATATTTTTATATTAAAAAAATAATATTATATAATTAGCATAAGAGTTCACAAGTATCTTGATTTTAAGATTTAAAAACTTTATTTAAGGTCTAGTGTTTAAAGGGTATTGTAGATAAATTTCGAATTTAAGGGTGCGGTTAGAATTTAGTGTTTAACGTTAAATTTTAGGGTTTGTAGACTAAAACCTAAATCTTTAACCATATTAGTCTAACATATAAATCTTAAATTCTAACCATAAACACTAAGTTCTAAAGAAAAAATACTTTAATACCCAAGCTTGTGTTTAGTTTACACGAGCCTTTCAATTTTAAGGTTTAGAGACTTAGGTCGTAGTTAGTCTTACTAAAGGATAATTACGTCGTATTATTTGAATAACAGTGATGTTTACTTAGACTTCAATATTTTAGTTTAGAAAATAAAAAGAATATAGTTGAAAATTCATTGGATTGTAATTCTAATTAAAATTTTTCATTAAAAAGAATAAATTCTTTCCCTATATTTTACTTGACTTTGAATTCTACCCTAAAGCTATGCTCTCTAATAATCAATTGTTGAATTGAATCTTTTGTCGTGTACAAAAAAATAATATATATCAATCTCTACCCATACATGTATGTGTACAAGATTCAACCGAATATCTGTTGTGTCGAATTCAGCAACAGGGTTGGAATTTGGAAATGTGAAGTTCAGAAAATTAGTAACAGTCTTGTAAACAAAGAAAATGATCTGTAACGGCTCCAATACCAACAAGTCTCATATTTATTTAAATGTACGTTTCATGTACATTGAATCAAGCAGGGTATAAATTAACATGGAATAAATAATTCGGGATGATAATGAAAAACAATCTTTTATATATATATATATATAATATTTATGAATGTATTAACTCTAACGCAAAAAAAATAAATTTTATGTATTAACTCTAACTTCTAAATAGGGGTGGTAAATGAATTATTAGGTTTGGATTCGGTTCGGGTCATTTCGGTTTTGACTATAATCGATTTAAACTCAATTTTAGATTGGTTTAGGTCTAATTTAAATTTTTAGTTTTATTACGGGTTTATGTTGATTTTTGTTCAATTATCGGGTCGAGTCGGTTGATTTTTGGTTTAATTAATGTCGGTTCAATTATTTTGAGTCGATTGATTTCAGATCGGGTCAATATCGGATTAGCAAAAGATCGACCGATACCAATTTGTTTTTTAAACTGAGTTAAGTTTTTACATCCTATATATCCTTTTTCGAATTGTCTTCAGTTTGAGTCCATTCATTTTTGTTAAAAATCAGTTCGAATCTATTCAATTCGATTGAAAACTGGTTCAGATTCATTTCCGGTTCAACTAGAATTTAGATCAATTACAGTTGTAGTTCAGTTCAATTCAAATTTTGGGTCAAATTCAGGTCATACACATTCAGGTTAATATTAGGTCTTAATCCGAGTAAATCGGTCTGATTTTTGAATCTTGAGTCAAATTTATCAGATCTACTTCTAAATCATAAGCTCTAAGAAATACATCATATACCAAATATTTTAAAATTTTAACTCTAAATTTTAATAAATTTAAGTTTATAATTTTAGTTTTAAGATATAAAGATATAATTTTTATTCGCATAAAAATATAAGGAGATAATGTTTATAAAATATGCTCTAATATATTTAAATTATTGTTACTTCAATCTAAAATGTGCAAACCTATCTCTTTCTCTCTCTCTCTCTCTCTTAGCATATTCTAAAACAAGATTAGTCTTTTCATTGCTTATTATAAGATATTTTGTCTGATTCATTGTATGGTTCTAGTACCTGTGGCTTCATTTACGGTGAGAGTGAGATTAAAATCAGATCTAGTAATTTTGAAAAGTTCAAATATTATTGTTACGAGTTTGAATATTAATAATATCAGTATAATAATTAAACAATAAATATTAAATAATTAAAAATATATTCTAAAACAGGTATTATTATAATCATTATAGCTGAATAAAAAAATTTAAATACAATATTATTAAAAAAACCATTGAATTTCATAAAAATATTTCAAATATGATATAAAATTAATAATACCTCCAAGACAAAAGCATTAGAGTTTGTCCCGTACTTCGCTTCCCTTATTCTTTTTCTCTCTTTTATCTTTGTGGAGCGTCAAAATCAAATAGTTTCCACATCCAACCTATAATCATCACGCTTCTTTCCTCTCCCTAAATGTCCAGTAATTACGTCCAGTAAAGAAATCAAATCTCTCACAACCAAAACAAAAAGTCTTTAATGGAACCAACACAAACCTCTCACTCCTCAAATCTTCACAACCAACAGCCAGTCTTATTCTTTACAAACCATCCTTCACATAGCTTTAATCCAGATGAAAGGGAACACTTGTTCGAGAAACCCTTGACACCAAGCGACGTAGGAAAGCTGAACCGACTTGTCATTCCCAAGCTACATGCGGAGAAGCACTTCCCTTTACCCACTGGTGACTCGTTTCACAAAGGCTTGTTGCTGAGTTTCGAGGACGAGACGGGAAAGTGTTGGCGTTTCCGGTACTCGTATTGGAATAGTAGCCAAAGCTACGTGTTGACCAAAGGATGGAGCAGATACGTCAAAGAGAAGAAACTAGATGCGGGTGACGTTATTTTATTCCAACGCCACAGTTTGGATGCACAGAGATTGTTTATAGCGTGGAGGAGGCGCGGTGCAGCGGTGAATGGAGGTGGTGACGGCGGCGGCGGAAGTAGGGGATTGTATCAAGGCCAATGGCATGGGGCTAACATGCCATACCAACATGATTGTCTTCATGCAGGTATATAATTTTGTCACATTGTAGAGTGTAGACACTAGCTACTGATAAAAAATGTATCGTCTCGTAAATAATTGTACATCCATATAAAACTTTGAAATCATGTAAAAAATGAGAATTTATTCTTACATTGATGTGCGTGAGAGACACTTTCCAATCATATTGGAGTCATGTGATTGTGTAATATTTGTGTTACCGAGTGTTTGGTTTTTTAATCGTAAAAAAATCAACCTTGTGCTATTTTTAATTATATTATTTTAAGTAAAATTATTGCTGAGATAAGAGCCGATTGTTAATAAACAATGGGGTGGTGTTCTTGATCATCACATGGAAGCATGTGTGTTTAAATTTGTGCTACATTTGCAGGAAGCATGGCTCAATATGAAGCCCCTGGTGGGAACCCAAAAAGGCTGTTGCGGCTATTTGGGGTGAACCTAGAGTGTCAGGTCAATGACTCATCCGAGCCATCCACGCCTGAAGGCTCGTCCCTGTTGAGTCAGGGTCCACTCACCCACCATTTCTACTCTCAATCCTACACTTCAAACAACTACATGGTAAGCACATATCCTCTTATTCTTACCATCATTTATTTTATTAATTAAGGAGTTAAAAAATAAGTTTAGATCATTAAAATATTGGATTACGGTGCTGGTTGTAACGAGACAGATGAACAGATAATTGGTCATTTAAAATGTTGACCACTCGGCACGTGGCCTAATTGCATTACTTTGGTTACTAAATTATGATTAAGTTGAGACGTGATGCTCTTTAATCCCAACCAGTTTATAATTAAATATATAATAAATACAATCAGACATTAATTATCTAACCAAGCTGTCGAATTCAGCGGGATTTCTGGACAACTATTTTTTATTTCAAAAATGTTTTTATTAGACAAAACAGTTCACTTAAACAAAGCTTTGATTGATTTAAACAGTAGAAATTCATGCTTTTGATTTCAACCATAGAATTCAAAGTATAAAGTCTTATAACCCAGAAAACATTCATGTTAGTAATGATGGAGAGTCCAGAAAAGGCAGCAAGTCAAGCATAAATTGCAGCAAAAGGGATGGAAATTTCATGCCTCCAAAATGATTGATTCTTGGGTCGGGGAAGACGATGGTCATAATTGTTAGGCACATATTCTTGATATTTTTGGCATTTGGCGATTACAATCTGGTTTATTTATTTTTATGACTGTGACAGGAAATTGGTTTCTCCAGAGATATGCAGCAGATGCAAAATCAAAGAGGCTGAAGATTTCATGATGTTGACATGACATCCATGGATTTGACATATTCTAAAGCAATGTGCTAGTTTTGGCTTTGACAATGTATAAAAAAAACGGTGTTGGTGGTGTTAGATTGCCCTGTGTCTGTAATAGTGTCTATGTAGCCGAAGTTGCAAAAATCAGACCCAGAAAGCTTTAGAAGTAGATAGCATTTCCATGTTCTCCCTTGCTTTTCGACCGAGTTTAAAACACGACAGATTTAAGGTGCGATTAAAAATTAATGAGTTATATGCCATGAACTACCTTATGAGATCTCGATTGATTGCTCTTGATTGGTATTTCAATTTTGATTTCTATCATTTATTTATGGCACCATGAACAGCGTCAGAGGTGGGAGTGGCAACTGGCAACAACAGTTTATATTCACCCGTGAATTTCAAGATTCTGATGCAACCTCAATCCACTAATTTGACAGGAGATAATGCTCCATATAAACACTACGACCTAAACTTTAGTCTATTATTATTACCTTTCAATAAACGAATGTTTTTTTTGCCGATTAAAAATACTCTTATTATCTTATTTTGTATAAATTTAAATCTTGACATGAAAATATAATATCTTTTTAAAATGGGTGTTTTTAATCATTCCATCATGCAAACAGCTAAAACTGAAAATGGGTCCAGTGTTGTAACAAGCATGCACATGTTGGAAAGACACATATCTTTACAATTGGTGACAAGATCTCATGTATCTTTACATTTTATAATGTGACCAATCAGGGTGTCTCTCAAATGATTCATGAGGGCCCATAAGGATTTCAGACAAGAGGATTACCCATTTTACCTCTGTTGGAAATGAAGTCCCAAAGGTTTAGTGGCTTTGCTAGTGGGAAAACAACACTCAACCCCTCTGGGATGTAAATTATCTGCTTTTTAATCGTATTTTTTAATTATATCTTCTTTTATGTCTTCACTTTAAATTAATGGATTTAAGGTTTACGGTTTTAGGTTCAAGGTTATGGGGTTATATATGGTTAGAATTTAGGGAATTAAGGGTATAATGTATTTTTTAGGATATAGAATTTAGAGTTAAAGATGTAGAAAATTAAGGTTAGAATTTAAGATTTAATTTTTTAAGATTTATTAGTAAAAGACATAAAAAAGTACGATTAGGACGCAAAAGATTTCTACTCCTCATGGTGATGCACAATCAAGAACTACATAAATATAGTAACAACAGGAGAATACTTCTTTTTCTCACTTAATTCTTCATCTTCAACCCTCCCAACATCTACCTCAACAAAATGATCTGATTCTTTCAAACTCGTAACGAAACACTTTATATTCAAGAGTTATTCGATTTGAGCTTGAGCTCGACTATACTATATTACAACCACCATTGAAGCTGCTGAGGAACAAAAACCTAATCAATAGTATGGAAATCAACATTGACAGCACTAAGATATGAAGAGGTAGCTAGATTTTGTCATGATTGTAAGCTTGAGATTTAAGAATTTTTGAAGAAGACAAAAATGTACATTGGAACTTATGGATCTTAAAGTAGAACCACTAAAAGCATACCTTCAAAACAAAAGTTTGTCCATCCAAACTTCATGTCGAAACCAATAAAGTTTGTCTGATCATGAATACCATCAAAACTTTGCTGCCGAAGAATAGCAAAATCAATGGTGTACAATTTCCCCGGTCTATATTTTTCTGACTTTGATGCGACTTTATATATATATTGAAGTTTATATTCATATACGTGTATCAGATACGAATTAAAAAAATCATATATTTAAAGAAAAAATAAAAGTAGGAGCAACGTAGACACCAATAACAGCAGTTCTTACAGAAAAGCTATGAAGCACGGGTATGGAGGTTTATGGTTGTTGTGTGTACCAGCTATGTTTTCGGGACAAGTACAGTGTAGGTACAATAAGGAGACGTTCCAGATTAATGGAATACGTGTAAAAAATAATGGGTACGTTGAGAGATTAGAGGGGATGTTTTGGAGACATTTAAAAAATTATATATTTTAAAGTTATGATAATCTAAAAATATTATAAAATAATATATGTTTATATTTATTCTTAATCATTTATAAATTAACCTTGGGAATTTAAAGAAATTATTAGATTTTAATGCAAGAAAACCACCTCAACTAATAAGAATATGGTCTTGGACTTCATTTTAATCCAATGAAACATTAAATTTTCTAATATTAATAATTTATTAATATGTATTTTAAAGATTTTTAAAAGTTATATATTAAAAGTTATTTTATATTCGTCGACATACTGAACTCATATATATCCTATAATTTTTAAAATCATCTCTCTTTTTTCGTCTTCGTACCGTATTAATAACATAGGAAGATAGTAGGAATAACATCTGGTATCTCACAGTAATAAATTCCACCCAACTATTACTCTTATAGTGCACAGCTTCAATGGACTCTCAAGTCTGAACCAATAGTCTTATAGTAATGACTTCCACCCTCTTTGTTTTGGGACATTTCATATTGCAAATTCGACACAAAATCTATTCTCCACATACAGAAACCAAGGACCAGCAGGCAGCAGGATCCACTGAAAAAATACTGAACAGATTCCATACAATCCCTTGGAGAGGCCAGAGAAAGATCTTGAGGTCATGGCAGAAAAAAGTAAACCCAGCAAGTCATAAGAAGAAACAATGTCACACTCGTAGATTTCCTCTGAATGCTCCGATGTGGCTTCCAGGAACATCGTTAATTTGGCCGCGTATAAAGCTAAGATTTCGAATCTCATTTAAGAGTCTAACGTACAGTAAAATCATGGTACAATTTTTATCACGCACGGATTATTTTTACCTTTTGTTATATATATTTTTAAAAATAAACTAATTATAAATAAATTTTAGTTTTTAATATTTATAATTTATTTCAACCCTCAGTCTTGATTTTTTCCCTAATTATAATGGAAGAAAATGTAGACAAAATGAGTTATATAGTTCAATAACACATTCATGGCCTAAGACCATTGATGTCGCACCAGGCCGACTCTCTTTTAAATAGGGCCTGGATGATCCCTTAGATTCAATATGTATTAAAAGTTGAATATCCAACTGTACCCAAAAACAGGTGAAGTGCCTATTGTATCATTAAAAAAATTTAAGTACTTAATTATAAAAAAGCTAAAGGGGTGTTTTGTCCTCAAGTTCGTTAAAATATTAATTTAATCCCTCGTCAAAACACACACTCAATTAAGCCCTTTAGTTCGTAAAATGAATTAAATTGATCCTTTAACCGATATTGAATGTCATAGTATTAATGCGATAGTTAACAATGTTGACGTGATAGTTCATGATGGTGACGTGATAATACATGTAGAATGATGACATGATATAGATAATAAATTATTTATTTTAATAAAATTTAAAGGTATAATTGATTTTATGTACACTAGTAATGATTTCATTAATTAACTGCCAAAAGCATCTATAATTAGCAAAGTCAATTCCACAAACTCCGACAACTCTTATTACTTTTCCTCTACAAAAGAAAAGACTGTTTCAAATATAAAATAATGAAAAAAAAAAACATCTTGTTTTACGTTCCATTCTTCCTCTTCTTATGGATCACTTGAGCACCCAAACAATCCACCAACATCCGTCTACTTCCGCCTTTATCAGGAGAGAGATTTGCTGCACTATCGGTTTCATATTCATCTTGATATCCTCCATCATTGCTTTAAACCTTGGGAGCTCCTCGAAGTCACTACCATTGTTCCGGTTCGATCATTTCTTCCCTCGAAAACCAGCCATATTTCATCACAAACCACCCTTAAGACCTTGTGATTATTCACACGGCAAATGGGTTCGGGTCAACCAAAAAAATCCGGTGCAGCTGTATGATGAGAACTGTCCGTTCCTTGATCCCGGTTTCCGGTGTCGTCGGAATGGAAGAAAAAACGTGGAGTATCTAAAATGGAGATGGCAACCCCATGACTGTTATGTTCCTAGGTAAGAGTTTAATTGCCTTCGCTTCTTTCTTTCATGCATGTGTTTCATCCCACTAGACCAATTATTTATAGGGAGAAACACTTGATTTTTTTAGGAAATGTTGGAACAAAATGGCATTATCTGTGATTGCTAGGGTTGTTTAATTTCTTTAAACCGCAGATTCAATGCCACCGATTTCTTGGAACGGAGTCGAAACGGACGGATAGTGTTTGCAGGTGATTCCATGGGAAGAAATCAATGGGAGTCCCTGCTCTGCATGTTAGCTCAGGCAGTTTCAAACAAATCTGCAATCTTCGAACAAAACGGAAGCCCCATAACCAAACACAAGGGATTTCTTTCAATGAAGTTCCAGGACTACAACCTCACCGTCGAATACTACAGAACACCTTTCATAGTGGTCCTCGGACGCCGACCGATCAATGCCCCGGCACAAGTCAAGGTAATCGTTAAGGTAGACCAGTTGCATTGGCGTTCACAACAATGGAAAGGAGCCAATGTCATTGTCTTCAATACAGGCCACTGGTGGAACAAAGAGAAAATTGCTAAGATGTATGCTACCATTATACTCATCCAATTCGGACATATATGTTGGAATTGGACAAGTCATATTGATTTTGGATCAAGCTAATTTAAGTTATTGAGTTTTTAAATTTTATATTCAAATCATTTCGAGTTCATGTTAGGTTTCCAAATTGTGTTCCCGCAGGGGCTGTTATTTTCAGGAAGGTGGGACAGTGAATATGACAATGGATACGATGGAAGGTTTTACAAGGTTTCTTAAAACATTGATGTCATGGATAACCAACAACTTGAACCCACAAAGGACCCATGTTTTTATCCGGACCCATTCACCGGTTCATTTCATGTAAGGACGGTTATATAGAGAACATTCAGTCTTATTTTCATGGAAAACCAACAGTGTCTTTGGCATTTTAGCGTGTGAAAATTGCAGGAATGGCACATGGGATGACGGGGGAGTGTGTGATGCAGAAACAGAACCTGAGAAAGACGAGAAGCAGCTTAAACCCGAGTCATGGAATAATCAATATATCGGTAACATGACCAAAGAAATGAACAATGGCAAGTGGAAAGTCCGATTGTTAAACATTACGTATCTGACGGGGTTCAGGAAAGATGGTCACCCTTCCAAGTACCGTGAGCATGGGACTTCTCCGGTTGCACCTCAAGATTGCAGCCATTGGTGCCTGCCTGGGGTACCGGATACATGGAACCAGATTCTTTATGCTCAGTTACTTTCAATGCAATTTAGAACCGAGTGATCCCAGAACTGGGAAATCACCAAAAACAAATTAAGATAAAAAAATTGGAAACTATTTAGAACCCAAGTGATCCCCTAAACTATGGGAATTGTTACAAATGAGAAAGAAACACGGAGGTTTGATGAGGACCCTGGGTATTTGTTCCTTTGCTTGAGATTTTGTGTCCGGAAAATGTAATCGAAAGGTAAAAATATATGTCAGAAATCTACATTTTACTTTATATATACTTTCAAGTAATACTAATATGATACAAATACATGGATATTTTAAGGTTGATATAATCTAAATTATTAACTTATAAGACAATATCTAAAGGAAATTGCTAGACAACAAAATACACAAAGACAAGTGAGGAAGTTATTTAGCATCACATTAAACAAATACTATAAATAATTACGATAGAAATTTTTATTTTATAGTTACAAATGTTTGGAATTTTGTATGAAACATGAAAAAAACTATTCAAAGTTGGAAGCTTTAGGGCTGAAGTAGTGGAATGAAAGCCCATTTCAAGCCCAAGGAATCCTTTAAAATTGCTTTCTTTTCTCTGCTTTTCTTGTCTTTTCTCCCCTATTTTAAATTTTTTAATATTTGTACTTAAAATTAAATTTAAATTTTTATTTTAAATTTTTTAATATTTGTACTTAAAATTAAATTTAAATTTCTTAATTAATTCTAATTATATACTAAGTTTTAAAATTTTAAATATATTTTTATTAATTTGTTACTATTAAAAAAGGAAAAAGACGATATTAATATATTTAATATCATTTTAGTGATAAAATTTATTATATATATAATCTAAAATTAATTTTAAATCACTAATTTTTATGTTTAGTCATGTGTTATAAAATTTTAAAATTTATTTGTTTAATACGTGATTTTTTTTAATTTTAAAATCAAAATTAAAAAATATGAATCTGATACTCATTACCCGATTTAAATAGGTCGAAACGAAATTTTAGTACCTAATATATATGGTTTTGATAAGTAAGCCGAAAGGTGGTTATAGGTTAGTTTTTTAATTGACCCATATTTGATTTAAAATTTTATCATATTCAATCCAACATGATTCAACCCGATATTTTTCAAAGCTTCACCTGCCCTAATATCGAATTGACTTTTAGAATAAAAATCTAAATCAGACCCGAAATAAAAAAAATATTATTATTATTTTTTATTTGATAAAATAGGAAGTTAATTGAAAAATATAAATAGAGACTATTATAATAGCTATTTTATTTTTATTAGACAAAGTAAGAAGGTAATTGAAAAATTATTTTGGGTGATATTTTTTATCTTAAATTCGAATTCGGTCTGACTTAATCTCCTCTTAAAAAATATGAGACTTAAATCCGAAATTTTGTTCGAAGAAGGATCGAGTCGAAACTTTTAGTCTTGAGTCAAAACTCGCCCTAGGTAAGTCTCTTGATTGCAGAAATTCTTGCATCCTTCCTTTGTTTCAAAGTTTTAGGTCTTTGAAGACTTCACCTTTCAAGAGGAGAACAAAGCGAAGAGTCAAAACGATAGAGGAAAAAAAATAAGTTTGGAAAAAAAACAAGTTGTATGATTTGGGGTTAGAGGTAATAACGAGTTGAGCTCGAGTCAGGTTTGGCTCGGCTCGAAAACATGTATATTTAGGTTCGGCTCGAGGTTCGCCGAGTTTGGAATTTTAGGCTTAAGTTTGGCTCGAAAATAATATTACTAGGCTTGGCTCGGGTTCAAAGCTCGTCAGGCTCGGCTCAACTCAAAATGGACAATTTTCTATATTATTGTGTTTTATTATTTATTTATTTATAGTTTATTTTTTATTTATTATTTATAGTTTTGTAAATTTGTTTTAGTCGATAATATTCAATTTATTTTATTTAATTTATTTTTAATGGATTTACTCTCAATTATTTTATTATTTTTCTTTGTTAAACAAAATATTTTTAATGTATATATAAATATATATATATATGTATGTTTATATATAATTATTCTGAGCCTGTTCACGAGCTTTTCGAGTCGAACTTGAGCAAGCTCGGCTCGACTCGTTTAAATCTCGAGCCGAACTCACTCGAGCCGAGCTTTGACTGAGCTTTGACCGAGCCAAGCCCGAGTAGCTCGCGAGCCGGCCATGCTCATTATCACCCTAGGCTCCATTTATGTTGAGAAAAATACAAACTATAAATAAATTATCGATTTCTATTTTTATAGATTTTGAGCATTTCACATGAATTCGACTTCTATTTTTAAAGATAGAGCATTCGATCAAATTAAATAAAAAAAATGTAATTTAGTTGAGTTTACATAATCTATTTTATAATTTAAATTTTATGTAAAAATTGAGTTGAATTTATGTAATGTGAATCGAGTTAAGTTGAATCGAATTGTTTGAGTTTTTATTTAAATTTAATTCTAATTATTTATAATATTATGATACTATTTGGTTCTAATTTAAATATATTTTTTTACAATATATATATATCTTCCTATTTTTATGTGATACATGTATATCCGAAAAAATTAAAGCATTTGACTCAAACTTTAAAATTATGAATTAATTACTAAAACTTTATTTATTTTTTTCAAATCTAATCAAATTTAAGAATTTATGATTCGATTCACGTCAAATTAACAAAATAATTTTTAATCGAGAGTTTTAATCACCCATAGTACCATTTAATCACCGAAACAAATAAATTATCGGATTTTTTTTTCCTACTACAACATGAATAGGTAATTGGTACGGAGTTGGCAATATCTAAATAAAAATAAGTTTAACGTAGGTTATGAAATTTTTAATTTCATTAAATCATATTATAATTTTTTATCATTAATAAATTAGATCTATATGTAATGTCACGAGATTATTATATTTTTCTAAAAGACGAATCTAATAAAATATACATCGTTATCATTTATATATCTTAAATTTTTTTTTTTTTATATGAGACTAATGCTCCTATCTCTTCTTAAATGTGATATTATCTTTCACTTAATCTCATGACGCTTTCGTCATGAACTTTCACTCTTGGGATTGATCAATTATTACGGTTGTCTATTATATCTATCCTACACATTGACATTCGATATAAAATCGGACAGTTAAAGAGTTATTTTAATATCACTTGTTACGAGACTATTGTTCTATTTCTAAAAGGCATACTTGATAAAATGTACAATATAATTGTTTATATATTATAACTTTTATTTTTTTTATATAAAATTAATACTCATGTTTTCTTAGACCACATTATCTTGATTAAGTAATTTAAAAAAGAAATAACAAAATACATACCTCTTAATATAAAATCTAATTTTTTATTAGAGTAATTTAATTAATTTTATTTAGAAAATAAGCCACGTATGCATGTAAATCAACTTTTACATTAAAATTACTTAACGAAATTAACATAAATAATACAATTTATTAATAATAAAAGTTTAATAATATAGTTTGATACAATAAAACAATTATAATTTACTCTATAAATTATCAGAACTTAGCTTATGAACGATGAAATAGCTAGAAATCAAGACAACTAGAACAAAAGCTAGTACTAAACAAATTAAAGTTCAGGGTCTGCCATCATACTCATCACTAATCACCTGGATTCCAAAACCCATCAACATCCCAGAACATATATTCGTCACCGCCGGCATCTGCCATTGTCGACAAGTTATCACTTTTTCCGGTTTGAGTAGCTTGATTGACATGATTATTACGGAATCGAGGGATTGGCTCCTCTATCTTTAATATTCCAGGTGGTGGTCGCCGATCGAATGACCTCAAACATTTCGATTTCTTATAGATCCGGCATAAACTGAATTCTTGTCTTAACTGTTAGGAAAAATGGAGAAAATCACAAAATATATTCATTAATTTATGATTAATAATTAATACCAAGAGCAGCAAATAACAATATTTATGAGATTAATATTGTTGATGCGAAAATGAGGTTGACACTATACATAGGTGTGGGTAGAGGTTGTCGTGGTGGTTTCGGCTATCATAAACGGTGGTTGAAATAGGTGGATATAAGGTAATGAATTTGGCTGAGAACTTACAGTTGGAGGCGCCGTGGCATGAGCCGAGGATGGTTGTGCTTGAATCGCTTTATATTCGTTCATTTTCCAGTCAGTTTTCTTCCCATTAGGTGCCCTTCCATTGTAGAAGACCATGGTTCGCTTTACGCCGATGGGTCGACTGTTGAAAGAGTAAACATACCCAGGAGAACCGGTAGCTTTCCAGTACCCACATGTCGTTAGCCGCTTGGGTCTCCCTCCTCGAGCTTCACTCTCCTGTCTTGGAATGAAGAAAAACCACTGCTCTGGGTCATTATGACACAGGTAAACTGAGAATTCTGCATCCACACCATAAGAAACATAATCATAAAACTCAAGGGAAAGAGATTAAGAAACAGACAAGAGATTGTTAAATAGAGAAGATGAAAAGATTTACGAGGAAGATCCCATGGGTTGTAATCATAAATGTCCACAACTGGTATGACTCGGTTCATAACATGGTTGAGATCATCTCTGTCAACATCTAACTTGTTCTGCAGATAGAACGAAACCAACTCTTCTTCAGTAGGATAGAACCGGAACCCTGGTGGCATATCCTCCATTATCACTCTCTTTTCTTCTCTCTGATTTTCACATTCAAATATATATTCTCTTATCTATAGTTGTTGTTCATTCATGGAGGACTTTCAGCATCAGCTATCATGTATATATATACTTATAGTTTCTTGAACATTTGATTACTGGGGGACCAGGACTGGGTTGTTAGGCAAGAGAGAAGAAAATGAGCGAGAAAATAAGGGAAGGGACGTGCGGATGACTCAGAAACTTCCACGCGCTTTTCCATGGAAAAACACAAAGAACATATTTGTCTCTCAATTCACACACCAGTCACGTACTAAATCTTAATCTCATTTTTTTTATATTAATTAGACAAGTATCACATCCCATGTCCGGAATTTTCATACTTTGTAAAAATTGAGAATTTAGTCTTGTATTTTCACTTATCAAAAACTTGATATTTGTATTTTATGAAAATTAAAAATTAATATAATTAAGAATAAGTTCAATAATTTGCGTTTTAAGTAATGACAATAAAAATATTATTTGATTTAATAACTATGATTTTTATTTAAAAAAATCCAGACGAGATGAGTAGATTTTCGAAATGATTGAGTTGTAACAGGATAAATTAGATTTTAGAGTAAAAATATAATGACTTGACCTAATATATTTATTATATATTTTTATATAAGTTATGTTTAGTAAATTACGTTAATAGATAACTAATTATATTAATTGATTTACTTAGAGAATTGTATTACTTGCTTATATAAAAGAATTTTATAAAATTAATTGATAATTGTTTGATTATTTAAACAAATAAAATGACATATAAATATATGATTATATTTGATGTTTGTTTCAATAATTTATAAATTATTAAAAAAAATTATCTATTAATATTTTTTATATTATGAAAAATATTTTTTAATATAACATTATTAAACATATTTGAGGATATATGTTAATTTATTATTTATACAATTATTTTAATATAATTTAATTAATTATTAAATTTAAATAAAAATATATATGTATGAAAATTGAAAAAATTATTAGTTTACATATGTTACAATGTAAAAACATTAAGGCGAAGAATTAAAATAGAAATGCTAAATTCCGGTTATTTGAAGTTTTATATATATATATAAATATTTATAATAAAAGAGTTTTTATAGTTCTTACGTCAAAACTTTTACTTTTAAAAAACTCATATTAACAATTTTTCTAAAATTAGAGTTTTATCTTAATCTACCAATTTATTATATTAACATTGTTGATTGGAAGCGGTCAACAGATTCCTATGAAACAAAGCATTTTTCTCTGTTTGAGTCGACAGGACTGCAGAAATATCAATCACGTAAATTACACTGGCTTATTCGAGGTAAAATTAAATTAATATTCTATATTCAAGAGTTATTTAAAAAATAACTCCTAATTAAGATTGAAATTATATAATAAAATATCTATTTCAATTTATAAGATAAAAATTACGTTTAGTTTTTTAAAAAATTAATTTATTTTTAATTAAATGAGAATTTTGTATAAGTGAGTAGATAAAAGATGAAAAATAAAATTAATTTATCAATTTTTTATATAAAACAGTTTTTAGTTAAATATGAATTTAACTTATGTGAGTTGAAATTATATTTTTCTATATAATGAGGGATCGATGTTTTTTAGATAATTTGTACGATGAGAATATTTATTTAATTCAACGCTCTTTAGCAGTATGACTTCAAAATTTAATGTTTGAACTCGAAATGAATTTTATTTGGTTTAATTTTCTTTATATATTATAAATAGGGGTGAATATTTCATTGAATCGAGTCGAATTGAGCTAAAAAAATTTAAGTTATTCGAGTTGACGAGTCATATATCACAACTCAAACTTTATTTAATTTTTTATTTGGGTCTAGTTTAAGAAATTCAAATATGATCTAGTCGAGTTTTCAAGTTCTTATAAATATTTAATTGTAATTATTTATCATGTTATAGTACAATTTGATTTTAGTTTAAATTACTTTATATAACCATAAAATATATATATATATATATTCATATTTTTTTCATATGTGATAATATTTTTTATATAATATGTATATGTAATCGTAAAAAATGAAAGAACTCGTCCTAAACTTAAAAAAATAAATCATTTAATTATTAAAACTTTTGAGTTATTTTAATTATTTAATTTCTATTTTACAACTCGAACTTTATTTAAAAAATTTTTGAGTCGAGTTTATAAAATTTCAAGTCAAATCTAAATGAATCGAATATTTTCTCTTTAATTCAAGTCAAATTATTCAGTTTTTAATCGAGTCGAATTTTATTCAATCCTAATTCTAAATATTTTATTAAATTTTACATTAGCATTCATATAATTTTATAACTGAATTTAACTGGTTACTGTTATTAAGGGTGTGTTTGGGGTTGTGTTAGAAAATCTTGGTTTGGCTCTAAACTAAGGTTTTTCAAAAACTAAAAAATAGCTTTTTCAAAAGTTAAGTTTAAAAAGTAAATTTGGGAAAAAGACAAAAAATTTTACTCTCAAAAGCTATTCTCTTTTTTAGTGTTTTTGGTTGCTCTTAAAAGAAGCTGGTTTGAAAAGCCAAAAGCAACAAAAAAACAAGGCCTAAATCTCGTAAAAGTAAAGAGATTATTTTTTCAAAAAAAAATGAAAAGAAAATAGAAGAGATTCACTGTTATTAGTCCAAATCTAAAATTATCGTATGTTTTTATAACTTGTAATATAATATTTTTGACAAAGTTTTAATTCTACTTTTACTTAGAGAGAAATTAGAAGAGATTCACTGTTATTAGTCCAAATCTAAAATTTTTGTATGTTTTTATAACTTGTAATATAATATTTTTGACAAAATTTAATTCTACTTTTGCTTAAAGAAAAAAAAACTCTAAAAGAACGAGAACAGGTGAATAACTTTGACCAATCAACCATTAAAACCGACTAAAAACTTTTAATATAATTAATATTTTTAATAAACCTAAAAAAATATAATATAATTATTGTCAGTATTTTTTATTTTATTGGTTTTAAAATACTATTTTATTAAAAGTCAAAAATATTTGTATCCAACAAATAAATTCTATATTCCAAATTTGATATATTCTATATAACTAAACTATACTAATCAAATTAAATAAACAATCATCATATACTCAAAGTGTAGAATATAATATGTTGTGTGGTTTGTTTAACGTGTTTCTTTGGACAGTGACGACACTGGATGGACGCGCACGACTTTTTACGAAAAAAAGACCAAAAACTTGTATTTAGTTTTGTAATTCATTCATTTTTTGTCTACGTTCCTTTTTGTTTCTTTCTTGGAAATGAAGTTTATATTTTTTAGGTAACACTGAAAAGTTTATATTTTTCATACTAATATTAGTAGAGTGAATTAGAGCATATGAAAAAATTTAGGATTTTTTATTCCAACAAAATAAATGAGTTTATTAAGGCGTGTGATTTTCTGAAATAAGCACACAAATTTTTTAAAAGATTAAAGATAAGTGTTTTTTTTATTATAGATTATGTTTAATTTTTATATAATTAATTTTTAATAGGAATAGTAAATTATGTTATAATTATTTTATTTTATTTTTTTTAGTTTGATTGATTTATGATATTTTAAGGTTTTAATTGCACATAATTAATTGGGGGGGGGGGGATGACGTTAAAACTTTGATATTTTCCGGGTTACGAAGAACATGTATTTATCAGTAAGAACTGATTTGAGGATTTGAGAATGTAGGGTTAGGATTAAGGGAGTAAAACTCGATTCGAAAATGGAAATCAAATAACTCGAAATTTTTAATAATTATAAAGGTTAATTGCATATTTAACCCATATAGTTTTATTTCGGTCCTTTCTTCTTTTATTTTATATTTTAATTTTATTTTTTATAATATGATCACATTCTAAGATATTTGATTGATGATAATAAAGTTTTTTTATGAAATTTAATAAATAGTATAATTAAAATTTGTACATAAAATCAAAAAAATTACATATTCATATCTAAGATATTTGATTGATGATAATAATAATTTAAAATCTTTTTTACACATGTAAAAAATAATGTGAGGAAATATGTATGTAAATATAAAGAGAAAACTGTTTAAATTACAATCAAACTATATTATAGTATTATAAATAGTATAATTAAAATTTGTACATAAAATCAAAAAATTGAATCGACTCAAACTCGCTAAAATCGAATCAAATCGAAAAAATTTAAAAAAAATTAAAATTATAAAATATGATGACTCAATTTAAATAACTCTACTCGCTCAAACGCTCACCCCTAACTAGGAATTAGGTTTCTAGATTTGAAAATTTTGCACATTTAGAAAAAAAAAATTGAAACTTTTGAATTTTATAACTAAAAATATTTTTAAAAAAGTTATACAATTTTTAAATATTATTTCATAATAAATATTTATATACATTTTTAAATAATTATTACAATAATTTTATATATTTTTTATTTTAAATAAAAAACATTTTTTATAATTATATATAATATTAATTTTAACACTTATTTTTTATACTTTTCTTGATTTTTCTAAATTAATTTATATTTATAAATATTTCTACACTTTTTTTTAACATTTTTTGAATTTTAAATGTTTTATTTTATAATTTTAATTATTTTTGAATTTTTAAATGAGTAATCATCATAATAACTAATTGAAGTTAACAATTAACGTAATGAAAGAGCTAAATTAAATTTTAATGATAAAATTAAATGAATATATTTCATAAAAACTTAATTATATTTCATTTTATTTTAAAATCAATTTAATCTTTAAACTTTAAATTTAATATATTTCCTTGCGATCAATAATATATTTCTTAAACAATATGTTTAATAATTTTTTCTTCGATTAAATTTAAGATTTTTTTTAATAAAACTGTCGTCAATATTTTCTCTAGATATAGTTCTATTTGGTTCTTAATAATAATCTCTCCCTTAAAAAACGCTGAATTCAATTCACTTTTATATCCCTAAATTCTACCAGACTGGTCTGAACTTAAAGTTGGTATCCGCGTACTGAGGAGAAACTATATAATGGGTCCGGTTTATTATGTTTAATAGCAGATTCAAAAATATATTTAAGTGTGGGTACAAATAAAATTTTAAAAATCTTAGAGTGGACACAAACCTTAAATAATATAAAATATAAAATTTTAAGGATTAATTTATAAAAATTAAGAAAATTAAGGGTAAAAATATTGTAACGACCCGGATTTCGGATCTGAGTGTCGGGTTAACCTGAGAGTTTGGGCTTCGGTTTTGGGCTCCGAGTGAGAGGTTTTGGACCTTGTTGGGCTGCTTGTTTGGTTGGGTTTGAGTGGTTGTGTTGGGCTTGAGTTGTTGGCCGAGGGTAATTTAGTAATTACCAAAGAAGGATGGAGGAGAGGGTTGGGGGATTAGTTTCTCTGCAGAGTGATATCACCCTACTCATCTATTTTCTCCTTTCATCCTTCATTCTTGAGGAAAGAAAAAGAAAGGTAAAAGGTGAGATCTTTGGGAGTTTAAGTTGGTTTTTCGTTTTTTGTGGTTGCATAAGAGTCCTAAGGCTCGAGGAGATCTACAATCTAAGGTAAGAGTTGTTTGGTTTGGTGAAGAAGAAGAGGAAGCCCCATCTCAAAGGCAAGGCAAGGAGAAAGCTTAAGGAGGAGGAAGGAAGGTCGTTTTTGCTGTGTTTGCTTGAGGTTGGTACTCCCAACTCTTCTAATTATCTTGCATTTCATGGTAGAGTGCATAACATATAGAAATCCATGTATGAATGCTTGGTGTGCATGTTTGAGGACATTAATGGTGAATTTCGTAATTGTGTGTTTGATGGCTTGAAAATAATGTTAAAACACTTGAAACCTTTCTAGGAATGAGTAGGAACACTTTAGGATCGATTAGATTAAGTTTGGGAATGAATCCTTAGAATTTTCTAAGTGCAGACCTGCATTTCGTGCAGGGGTATCGATACACGGGCTACCGGTATCGATACCCATGAGTGGAAATAGGCTAAGTGGCCAGGTGTATCGAACCATGGTTCGATACCGGGACCTCCAGTGGCATAATGGCATCGATGCCGGTATCGATGCTGCTGGGTTCCCTTTTGTTGACTTTGAAAATGGTCAAAGGGTATCGATACTAGTATCGATACCCATGGTTCGATGCCTTCTTTGGGTAGGTATCGAGGTAGGGTGGTTCGATACCTCATATAAGGGTATCGATACCCCTGCGAAAATTGGACAAGTTAAGTATGGTTTGAGGTTCGATAAGAGGGTTAAAGGTTAAAATGGATCTTATAATCAATGAAATGAACTGTTTAACCAAGATTGATGTTTATAATCCCGAAAGACTAAAGTATGATAAGTCCTAATATATCTTGTTGTGCTAAGATCCTAGGTGGATCGTTTGTGTGGTTTGAGTCCTTGTGTGATGGAAATCCGGATATCCATAAGTGTTGCAACACGTTGAAGGCCATCCGATGTAACATGTCGGATGATGCTTGAAGACTTTTATTCCGAGTGTTGGGCGGCCTCACTCGAAGATGTTCGATGTAACATTCCGAGCATGGGGTTGGTTGGGCGGCCTCCACCCCTTTCCGAACGTTGGGCGGCCTCGTTCGAAGATGTCCGATGTAACATTCCGGGCATAGGATTTGAGGGCGGCCTCAATCCTGAGTGTAGGATCACGATGCTGTGTGGACGCAGGCCTCACTCTTGCGTGTTATTTTGTGATGTGACATGTATATGCTGTATGCGATATTATACATTGTTTATGCCATGTGGTAGGCAAGCATGTTAGATCATCATTTCATGCACGATGTTTATATGTTATGCTTTACTGCTTATGATATGCATGATGTTGGCCGAGTTCGGCGTACCCACTGAGCTTTAGT
This sequence comes from Abelmoschus esculentus, assembly GCA_035048815.1. Lineage (NCBI taxonomy): Eukaryota > Viridiplantae > Streptophyta > Magnoliopsida > Malvales > Malvaceae > Abelmoschus > Abelmoschus esculentus. The sequence continues at coordinate 4,560,989 of JAUCBN010000039.1, forward strand.
AGCTTAGCGTTCGAAATGTGTTTTCGTGCGTAGGTTAACGGAAGCCGGTTCGTAGAGCACCATCGAGGTTTGGATTTCAGCATCGACCTATATCTGGGTACATTTATAGATTAGTGGGCTAGTACTTAGTTGGACCCTATGTATCTTGTAACTCTGTTTTATTTATTGTTGAATGTTTTTATACGGTTGTAATATTTTGGGAGCTCCGCTACTTTAATTTATTCTGATTTATGTTTTAAATGGATTTGGACCCGACTTTATGGTCTTTTGGAAGGAAATTTTGAAATACAGGTTTTGGGCCGGAGGCCCAATGTGACATGCGAGTCGGGGTGTTACACATATCAACTTCGAAAAGTTCAGGGTGGGCACAGGCCCACCCTACATTGAATGTCCATCCGCCACTGACCACGTCAGTCGTGATCTCATCCAATGAAAACTACCCACTTTACCACTAATCTGTCATATAATTAATTTTCAACTAATAAATCTTTACTCATATTTTCTATGTCAATTTAAAAATATAATTTCTGAAAATTATATTAATTACATGACAAATTAATAATAAAGTAGATGATTTTTAATAATTAGAGATCACAGCTAACGTGATGAGCCGAACATATGATATAATCTCTTGTACTCGAGAGACACACCGCATCGCACGCGGGTTGTATCGTTATTCTTGTCGGTGCCTTTATGAATTTCTGGCCACTTTACTTTCTCATGTTTATTATCCACTGCTTTTGACTTCATTTTTCAAGTGTCTATAACCTTTTCAGACGTTAATTAAATGTGGTAATCGAAATTTTGTTGTAAATTTTTTAATTATTTTTATTAGATTCATGGATATGAAATTCAATCAAATTAATAAAATCTGAATTTAGAATAACTTTTATAATTATGACATGATTTTACACTGCATAAAAGAGAAGAGGCATTCAGTGGTTTGTCGTTATTTATGGGTAATTAATATTTTAAACATTTCACAACAATATGTACAGTTAAAATAAAAATATTATTATTTAGACAGTTTGGCCGAGTGGTCTAAGGCGCCAGATTTAGGCTCTGGTCCGTAAGGGCGTGGGTTCAAATCCCACAGCTGTCATTGTCTTCTTTTTCTATAAAGAATTAAAAGAAACTCACTGTTTTCTCTTCAAATAATTATACAATTAATTACTTTATTACTTTTCACTGTAAATTCTTATTTTAGGTTAAATCGATTTTTAAATTTTTAAATCTATATTAATAATTGATGACTATTTTATTTTATTTAAATAATTTAATGATCATTTGTATGCTTATAAAAAAAATCAATGTACTTTAATGTATAAATAAAATATCTAAAGCACTCATCAATTTTACATGTGCCAATTTAATTACAAAGGATAACCTCCTCGCTATCAAACTTCTTTTATTATTTTAATTTCAAAAATTAATTTAATAACAAAAAAAAACTTACTTCTACCTTGAATGATCGGGAAAATACAAATACAAATTATTTTTTTATTCTTCATTTATTATTTTTATTAAAATAATTAAATAGAGAAAATAAATTAGTAGCTCATTATTTAACAAAAAAAAGAACATTTTCATTTTAAGGCAAAAGATGTAACTGAAGGTTCTTTCAGCGTGCCATGAAACTTGGATATAAAAGAGTTCTTATACTTAAATCTTAACCGGCTTTGCAATAATCTCACCCTAATGTTTGTAGTTAACCAACCTGGCTGTCGGATTTGTCGATTAATATCAAAGTTTTAGTTTTAACGACCAGAAAACCTGGGACTAGCTTGAATTCCGGAGTTAACAACATTGTCGAAAACTTGGGAATAGTTCGAATCTCAGCATTTACAACATCGTCAAAACCCCAGGACAGGCTGGTTTTCCTGTAGGTAGAAAACTAACCAACCAATCTCAAGTCACCAGTAATCCCCACATGAACAAGTTCCCTCACTGAAGTGATGAAACCGATTCGCATCTCGGACGATAATCATCCTCTTTGTAATAGCTGAAACAAACTTAATAAATGTATGGCAATCACCACAAACTCTTAGGTTCTTTGTAATCCTGATAGGAGTTCCCTCAGGTGTGGCAATGAGACCAAATGTAATAGCCAGCTTTTCACTGTGTGTGTACAACATTCCAACCTTAACTTCCTCGTCGACATCGTGTAACACAAAATTCGTATCTGGGACATAACCAGCTAACTCCAGTTTCTCGATCAGACTCTTCAGTAATCCATGGATCTCCTTTGACAGAGGATGGGACTTGTCCCCAACACTAAACTGATGAATCTTGTTATCCACTTCAATCCAAGTCCAACCCGGAATCTTTTTCAAGTTCCTTTTCGTCATCAGGTTCCTTATTTTCGCCATATCGTCCCACCTCCCGGCATTTGCATAAATGTTGGAGAGCAACACGTAGTGGCCCGGATTCTGTGGCTGAATTTCAAGAAGAGATTTTGCAGCCCATTCTGCCAACTCTACATGCTTATGGATTCTACATGCTGCGAGCAAAGCACTCCATAGTCCTTCATCTTTCTCAACTGTCATGTTCTCTATTAACTTCAAAGCCTCATCAAGTCTCCCAGCTCGGCCTAAGAGATCAACCATGCAAGTACAATGCTTCACATCTGGTCTCACACCATATTTGTCCCACATGATGTTGAAAAGCTCGAGACCTTCATCGACCAAGCCAGCATGGCTACAAGCATATAAAAGAGAAACAAAGGTTATCCCATTTGGCATTATCCCACAACTCGACATCATCAGAAACAGATCGAGCGCTTTCTTGCCTTGTCCATGGTATCCATAAGCTGCAATCAACACACTCCAAGTAATTACATTCTTCTCCCGCATCCCATCGAATACTTCTCTCGCTAGATCTACACTCCCACACTTTGCATACATATCAATCATCGCAGTACCTAATATCACATTCAAACTGAACTTCATTGTACAAATATAATCATGAATAAGTCTAGCCTTCTGCATGGCACCCAATTTTGCGCAAGCATTAACCACAGTCACCATTGTGATCTTATCTGGAACGAGGCCATCGTCTCTCATCCGGTCAAACAAAACCAACGATTCTTTAGCATTCCCACACTCAGCATACCCATCTATCATAACAGTCCAAGTTACAAGGTCTTTCTTTGGCATATCATCAAACAATTTACGCGCATCATCAATGACCCTACATTTGGCATACATGTCAACAAGTGCTGCACAAACAAATTGATCCAAACACAACCCAGATTTCAAAACAACGCCATGAACTAAGCTACCCCTTAACAAGTCCATCCTATCCCTACAAACTCTCAAAACAAAAGGCAACGTATAATTATCAGGCTGAGCACTACACCTAGTAAGTTCCCTAAAAGTTGTAAAACAATTATCAAAGTCGCCAGCTTTAGCAAACCCGCCAACCATAACACTCCAAGAAACAGGGTCCCTCTCTGTCATTCCACCAAAAAAAGCACGAGCTTCACCTATGGCCTTGTGTTGAACGTATAGGAAAAGGAGTTTGTTTGAAACAAAGAGGTTATCTAATAGTCGATTGGCAACTATTTGGGCATGAACCTGTTTGATTTGAAAGATGTTTTTGCAGTTTAACAAAGCAGAGACAAAATATTTGGGGTCTATAAGGAGTGGGGAATGAGATTCCAGTGGTTTTGGAGTATGGGTTTGGGATTTGAGGGGAGTTTGATGAGTATCTGCAATTGCAGCAAGTTGAGAAAGAGGCAAAAGGCGTAATCCTCCATGGTTTGTTATAAGAAAAGTTTGAGTTTTCGTGAGCTTTAACATGGGGGAATGATACTAATACTATAGAAATTCCTTAATGCTTCACCTCATCTTTGTTGGCAGCTCAAATGCGAGGGAACGTTCCGGCTTTTGTAAGGTTGCACCGACCTGGTATTAGACAATACACATGAAAGGATTGTGGATGGCTTTGGACATTCAGATTTACTGATTGCTGATAAAACAAAGCATAAAAAGGATAATTTCCCACTACCATAAACACAGAATGCCCTTTGTCAGGAAAAAGAACGAGGCATTCAATGTTTTCAAGTCGTTTATTATCACAAGTTTTAAAATTTCAAACATTAGCCTAAACATCAAGACAGTTTGGCCGAGTGGTCTAAGGCGCCAGATTTAGGCTCTGGTCCGAAAGGGCGTGGGTTCAAATCCCACAGCTGTCATCTTTTCCTGCATTCTTCCCCTTGGGTTTGAGTTTTTATATGCTTTCACATCGTCCTTTGTATACAAATATACAGAGCCCATCAGGGTTTGGCGCTATGATAATGTCAAAAAACCACTCTCTTTTTCATAACCCATCTTCATACATTGGATGCCATGGTAAATGCCGGAGAAATTATATCATGGGTATGATTTATCAAATCAGTTATAATCTCATCCAATCATATTTATTTATTTTATTATTATTATTTTTTAACCAATGAATCTTTACTTATTTTTCCATGTCATTTAAAAAATATTTTTTTTGAAAGCTAAATCGATGACATGGATGATTAATGATAGGATGAATAATTTTCATTGGTTAGAAATCACGAATGACGTGCCGAGCCTGTAATATACTCTCACATTAACAATGAAAAAGAAAACGTTGCAAATATGAAGTGAGGAAATTCCGTATAGAATGCAAGATGGTTCAGATCATGCAATTTGGATAAGAACAACAGACGGTTTAGAACGGATCCATATTGATCTGTGAAACATGATTTGTAAATGCTTCTCTGGTATCCTAATTCCTACATCTACATCTACATCTACAACTACAACTACAACAGACAGTTTCGTGAATGAGGGGTCGTCACCTCGATGTTTGTACTACCTATATGCTGACTGTGGCAGTGTTTGACGAGGGCATAGTGCAGACAACCACTGGGTCAGCAATATTCAGAGGTTTTGCAGACAATAACACTCAAGAGTATCTGAAACAAAAGGCTTCACAGTTGAAAGTTTAATTGTCTGAGTTGTGTGTCAGGGAAGGCAATCTCCATGTTTTTATTTTATGTGTGAAAAGGACATGGTCGCAAGGACAATCATTGCCCATTGCTTTTTGCAGTAGATACATTTGGATCCATTATTCCATTTTCCACAGTTAAATCATTGTCAAATTTTCAAGACCATATTCTTAATGGTTTTTTCTTAGTGCAAAATTCTGCAAAAACTTTTGACAAAGTAAAAACAACTAAATATTAAAGAGCCTAATTCAATAAAACTGCCATACCATACCTACAAATAATTGCAGAGTACATTAAAACTTTAAGATCATTATTTTTAGTTTCTTGTCTCTCAACCTAATCTCCTACATATATTCATAGTTGCTTGATTCTTTCAATTGTTCATCTTCCTAGGCTTTGCCATGCTCCAAGCTTCAACATCAGCAGTGATTGTTTCAGTCCCATTGTTGAATACAAACAAGTGAGCATTGTCAAACACTGCAAGCGTTGGATATACTCTTGATGTGATGCATGTTTTCCCCCCAGCTCCGAAACTCTCGACCACAGAATGATCAATCTGCAGAGAAAAGAAATGGCAAAACAGTGAGACAAGGAAGAAATATCAATTTTAGGACCAACCCTGTGGTCGGATATAGTTTAGGTTCAACACTAATGGAAAACAAAGTTATTTGAAGGGAATGTACATACCAAACTCCTAAGAGATATCGTCTTCTTATCAGCCAAATCCACATCTACAAATCCTCCAAATGAGGGTGTGTATAGCCCATTTTCCCTCGAGGAAGAGCTGCCACAATGTAACACAAAATTAATCAAAATAAGTCGCGAAGTTGATACGAGACAAAGGAACTGATATGGATTTGCAGAGGCAAAAGAACCTGCTAGCATCCGAGCACATAAGAACAACATGCTTGTCTTGACCTTTAAATACCCTGAAAAAAACGGGGGTGTATTCTTCTACTTTCTCCGATGCTAATGTTAGTAGCCCAAATGGTCCAACACCACCTTGAACAGTTGAACCCTTTAGACCACAGAGATCTTGAGCATTGGTCCAGCTAGGATCAAATGGTTCAGCCTTATCCAAAGTAGGTATAGTGAAGGTAACATCAACATCAGCCTGTGAAGATCATCAAAACAGTGGAACCCGTTTTAAAAACTTGGTTCAATTCAAATAAAATAAATAAGAAAAGGGTTTCAATCTAAAGCAGAGCAAACCTGAGCAGCAGTAATTCCTTTGACTTCAACATGTTCTCCCAACTTGAGCTGTTGATTGCTTAATTGAATCTTTTGGCCTCTAAGAGTCTCTATTTCTTCAATAGGCCATAGCAGCAACTGCTTCCCGCTAGGATCAAGCCACAACTTTCTTGGGATTGTCTGAGAAAAACGCCATGAAAGTTTCTTCACTAACAAGTAACAAATCAAAATATCAATCTTTCAAATGAATCAACACACATTACCTGAATACCAGCCCATCCTTTCTGAACATCATCTTGAGCTGTATCGGATTCATTAGACCAACCCCATAAAACCCTTCTATTCTTTGAAGGGTCAAAGAATGTCTTTGAAGCATAATAGTTGCCATAGTCGTATCTAAGCCCGTCCCAACCATCAACAAAGCTCTTATCCAACAAATATTTATCCCTAGGTTCTGGGATATATGAACCTAGAGTGTAATACTCGAACCTTGTAAGATCTAAGCTCACCTTGAGAACATGCTTGACATTAGGGCCAACCGCAGAGGTATCAAGGCCAGTGTCCCCAGACAATGCCACTGGGAAAAAATCTGCACATTCGAACATACCAGTATTCGCCACAGAATGTAAAGGATGTTTAGCCTTTACCCATGTCTTAAAATCCCTACTTCTGTACAAATAAGCCATCCCTCTGTGTTTCCTTCGGCTAGCCACCAACATTCTCCAATGCCCTCCAACCTTCCAAGCGGTCGTTGGGTCTCGAAAGGCAGTTTTGTTCATGGTTTCATCGGCAACGACAACAGGGTTGTCATCCGGTTTGATCCATTCACGTAAATAAGGGTCAGATAAGTTGGCCGGTACTGCATAGTTTTGGACTTGGTATTGGTTGGGATCGATCCCAGTGTATAAAATTACAGGCATATTGTTGGGGAGGACAGTGGCAGATCCGGACCAACATCCATTGATATCGAAGGGCTTTGAAGGGTAAATCGCCGGCTCAAGAGCTTCCCAGTTGATCAGGTCTTTAGATACAGAATGAGCCCAGACAATGTTGCCCCAAACAGCACCTTTGGGGTTGTACTGGTAGAATAAATGGTAAATCCCATTGTAATACATTGGACCTGATTGATTCAATGCACGTGTGAGGAAGGTATGAACAATTACAACAAAGGGAGAAGAAGGAATCATGGTTGAAATTCTTGGAAGACTTACCATTAGGATCTGTAGTCAGGGGGGTACCATTGCCCATTGATGAATGAAAAAGGAACATAACAAGTTAGTCTGTGCATGTATATGTTCATACGGATTAAGTGTCTAATTTAGTAGTTTTTTTTAAACCAAATCAATCAAATTTTCACTCTTACTTAAAAAAAAAAAAAAAGTACCATCTGTCTTATTTCGAAAACTAAACGAAAAGAGTGAATAAAATAATTTACCATTAATCCAGTTCATAGGAGGTTGAAAGTGATATCCGCTTCGATAAAGTTGTTTCACAGTAGTCGTTACAACTTTAGATTGCAAATCTTTATAAATCTTATGAGATGCTTCAACTCCATTGTTACTTATCACATAAAAAGTGCCGAGAATTAAACAAAACAAGAAACAATCTAAAAACTTCATCATTGACTATTGAAATTTGAAGAAAAAAAAAGTTATGAATGTGTGTGTTTTAAGGGGAATTGATTGTTTATATAGGGAACAGAATAAGAAACATGATTCAGATAGATAACAATTTATTTGAAATTACAACTAATTTATTTAAAAAAATATTGTTAGTTAATATCATTTTAGAATTGTTGTTTCATTCAAATTCTATTTTTTAAACTTTAAATAAACAAGTTTATTTCTATAATATCTATTAAAATTTTATGTATTAATAAAATAATGGTTGCTGGGTTTTTCATCTTATTTTTCTTGCTGTAAGAGGCTTTGTTAATGCAAACAATTGTGGTGATTCTTTATCATTCTTTATCAATGTCTTGCAATCGAGAAGATTATATTAGAAAAATAAATTAAGAAGAATTAATATTAAACGGTATGTTTGAATTTAAATAAAGTTTGAATTATACGACAATGAATTAAACTTGAGATTCTAAGATAACATTCGGATCGAAAACATTACAATTTTAATTTTTTTTAAAGATTATTTAAATTTTTAAATTTGCAATAAATTAATATCATATTTCATCCATTGAAATAAATGTTTTCATGTTACAAAATACTTAAGAGTAGTTGCAGTGACCAATAACGATTCGATTAAAGGTGCTCAATTGATCATTATTATTTAAATGAGGACTCAATTGATTCATAATTAAAAGTGACGAATCAACCGAATTATTAAAATATGACATAAAGATAACTCATTTTTTTAACTACCATGATAACTGAATCGTTAAAAATTTAATAATGATGACATGTCATATATATGTAATAATATATTTTAAATGACTTAACATCTAATATATCAAATACATACACGCAGAATATAGTTTTATTCCAATCTAAAAATATAAAATAATTAAAATTCAAATAAAATATTAAAAATTATTTTTTTATTCATTAAAAATTAATTAAATCTAAAACAAAAGACTACTAAACATTCTTAACAAAATCAAAATATTATCTAAAAAAGTATGAACATAATCTGAAAAGAAAGAGTTTTGTATAATTTGTTACCGATAAATCAAAGATAAAAGATTTTGATAATAATCAATTAGATTTCTATTATTTTAGTTTAGAATTTAGGTATTTTAGTTTTAATCTAAATCGGAGTTTTAAGGTTTTATAAAGATATTTTAGTTTAGTTAGGGTTGTAAATATTTAGCAAATTTTTGTTTTGGATTTAATTAATTTTTAATATTTTATTTAAATTTTAATTGTTTTATATTTAATACTTGAATAAAATTATATTATATATATATATGTATATATTTAATAGGTTAGATTCTATATCATTTAAAATATATTATCACATATATATGACATGTTATCGTTATTAAATTTTTAACGGTTCAATTATCATAGTAGTTAAAAAATGGGTTATTTGTTAAAAAGACATAGATCAAGGGCTAAATTTATCCAAAAAATAAATAGAGGCCAAAATAACAAAAATTATAAACATTAAGGATGAAAATCATCTTTATACCTTATAATATTTATATAAACTAAAGATAAATTACATAATTAATCACCGATTTTTTAGCTCGGATTTATTTTGGTCATCCGTTAGGAGGTGATAGATGGACGCAAAGTTGGTTTTCAATATGAAACGTTGTACGTTCAAATCATCCGACAGGGTCGGTAAAGTACGAAAAATTATATCATGGTCAGTCTCACCACGTGTCCATGGGACCGACTAATGATAACTATCCACCTCATCAATTTTTTCATGTCATATTTTTTTTTCAAGTGAATCTTCACTTTAAAAATTAAAAAATAATGAGGTGAATGATTATCATTGGTCGGTCCCATGGATAACGTGATGAGACTGACCCATGATATAATTTCTCGGTAAAGTACGGATTGCTTCATCGATGTTGGACCAGATGGATGCCTTTAACAAACACGTCTTCTTTACACACTAACATTACACAGTTAGGCTAAACAGTCCCGTAGGAACCAGATGGATTTATGTTTTCTTCCGAGATTTTATTTCGTTAATGTTTCAAGATAGTATCGTTAAAAAAATTATTTAATTCATAAATAATTATAAAAAATATAAAATTTTTTCTGAGATAAATGCTTAATAGTATTTTTAGCTAAAATATATGCCTAAAATTTTGTTCTGATTTTAAACTAACACCATTAAAAAATCATCAGTCAATCATAATTTAACATGTGTCTATTTTAATTTTTTTTAAGAATTCACGATAAATGTTATTGTATATGATGAAGTCAACTTCTATAGATGGCGATTTGAATTGTTTTAACTTTCTTTTTTAATTTGCTAAGAGTGATATGGACATAAACCCGTGCATGCATCATGCAGATTCCTAAACATTTTCCGACCTATCCTATTTTGGTGAAAATTTATAATTTTTATTATTTAAATTATTAAATCTAAAATTTAATTATTTTAAACTCTAAAATATAAAACTTATACTAAATATAATCCCAAAACGAGCACACTTAAATTAAAATTTATATGGTCTATATATATCAAATAAATTTCCCTTTAAAAAAACGAGTTAAATAGAAAAATTATATTCAGATCGACTTCAGTTTAATTTTTTTTAAAAATAGCATACAAAATTCATTTTGGAACCGTTACCCCCAGAAAAGCACACTAGGTAACTGTCAAGCTGCTATAAAAGAAATCATAATGGAATGCTGAGATGGCAATATTTCATTGGCTACTGAAACGAAACAAAAAGAGAGTATAACTGTAGAGAATCAGCGACCTTGTAGCTCTATTTTGTTTTACATAATAGAATAGGGTAAATGAAGGTGACAGCATCTTGTTTTCCTCCCTATTTCTTCTCTGAACCTCTTCAGTTCTTCCACGCACAACCACCGTCCTCTCTATCTTTAGCTAAATTTTCGATATTTTAATATTGCTTATTGAATCCTCAATCCGTAAAAAATGAAGAAAGTGAAGATAGTTGCTTGTTAACTTCCAAAATCTTTCCTTGAATCAAGCTCGTGTTCAAAGAAACACCATTTTATCCTAAATAAAAGGTTGTTTCTTGGGTGTAATTCTTGTCCCTGTTAAAGAAAACATGATGACTGAAGTGCTCCAAGTCCAATCATCCTCTTCTCACTTCGCTTCATCTTCAAGCACCACCCCAACGCAGCACCCCCTTATCAACACCTCCGTCAGCAGCATGGTTGCCCAAGAAAGCGACCAAGAAGACGAGGCCAGGAAAGTGGGGGAGAGGAAACCAAGGGATCAGCAGCCACCTCTGATAACCATTTTGGTCGCCGCATTTAGGAAGTCTTTGATTGGGTGCACCATTTCCGGGAGTAAAGAGCTTTGTGCAATGGAAATTGGGTTGCCTACCAATGTTAAACATGTCTCTCATGTCACTTTTGATAGGTTCCAGGGATTCCTTGGTTTGCCAGTTGAGTTTGAGCCTGAGGTCCCCAGAAGACCCCCAAGTGCTAGGTAATCTCTTTCCTTTCTCTTCATTAATTTGTTTTTGAGTGCCAAATCCAATCACGAAAATTTTCTGGGGTTTTGGTTATATTGGTTGATATTCCTATTTTCTTGAAATTCTTTCCCTGAATTCTTTGTTTCGCATTCCTATAATCTTGGCTAGGCTTAAACTTTTATGTTGCTGTTGTTGGGATCTCCCCACCCTACCAAATGCATGGTTTGGTAGTATTTTCCATTTGTCGAACATGTTGCGGACGCTAAGATTCTAGTACTGTTGTAAATTAATGTAAACATCAATCCATTTTAGGGAGTTCCTATGATGATTAGACTTTTTTTGAGTCCTTTTCTTTTAGAGTACCCTTCTCCAAACTCTGTTTATAAAGGATTTAAATTACGGTCAATTGCATGGAATGTCGATGATGAATACCGGCACCGGAGAGAGTTGAAACTGAAAGAAACGGTGTAAATATCACATTCTGTCCATTTACTTAAATCTATGTTTAACACCATAGATTGGAGGATTTATGGAAATGGAAAATGTTGATACCTTTATTCGAGATCATAGATATCAATCGTCTTTTCCAGCATTCCATTTCATTTAACTAAAACACCATTGTTATGCAGTAAAAGTGTGTTCGGAGTTTCGACGGAATCTATGCAGCTTTCGTTTGACTCTAGGGGAAATAGTGTGCCAACAATACTACTGCTGATGCAAAGGCATTTATATGCCAAAGGAGGCCTCCAGGCATGAGATCATCTTTCTTTACTATACTATTGCTATAAACATGCTTTGATTGATTATCCTTGTCCAATTTTTATACATAAATTTTTGTATTTATTTCTTTAGGCTGAAGGGATTTTCAGAATTAATGCTGAAAACAGCCATGAAGAGTATGTTAGAGAGCAACTAAACAAAGGAATAATACCCGATGAAATAGATGTGCATTGCTTGGCAGGTCTTATAAAGGTATTAGCTTTGCTATTTAAAATCTGTTATTAATGTACGTGTGTGTGTGTGTATTTTCAATAACTTCTTATGTTGAACTGATATTTGGCACATGGTTGGTGTGTTTTATGAATCTGCAGGCTTGGTTTAGGGAACTTCCTAGTGGTGTATTAGACTCTCTTCCTCCGGAGCTGGTAATAAAATCCCAGTCCGAGGAAGAGTGTGGTCGGCTTGTAAGGCTTCTTCCTCCGACAGAATCTGCTCTACTCGATTGGACAATAAATTTGATGGCCGATGTCGTTCAACTGGAACATCTGAACAAAATGAATGCACGAAATATCGCCATGGTTTTCGCTCCAAACATGACTCAAGTGAGTTAGTAGCTTATGGTAGTTCTAAATGCTGATGTTGAACTTTGGTTACTGATGCATTCATAGTTTAATGATCCCCATGGCATTGCTGCTGTTTGTTGCAGATGTCGGATCCTTTAACTGCATTGATGCATGCGGTCCAGGTGATGAATTTTCTCAAGACACTTGTTGTTAGAGTTCTCAAAGAAAGAGAAGATTGTTCGGTAAACTCTACTCCCGTTTCTCCGTTAGAGCTTTCCGATAAGAATGAACAGCAAAGTGAAGGAGAGAAAACACTTGTTGCTCAAGAATCTTGCATTGTAGCTTCGCAAGTGAAAACTTCAGCAAACGATGTCCAAGAAGGTGGTATCCGGAGTACACCCGAAAAGAGCAGAAATGGCCAATCGAGTGTGCCAAGCCTAAAGAAGGGACCGAAGAAAGCAAGGGAACGCGAAACAGGACACGAACAGAGGAGCAAGGGAGCACGGATTGTCAACCACATAAATTCGAGAGATGAGCTTTCTGAAGCTTGGAGGTGAATGGCCTGAAATGCTAGTGTTGTAGTCGGATGCTGTGTGTTAGGTAGGGTGGTAATATTGTGTACGAGTGTCTTAAAGGTGAACTTGGGTGGGTAATTCTTTAACCGTTTCCTCAACTCAGTAATTCTAACATGGTCTGAACAGCTTATAATCAGTCAAAGACTCGTGTTACTGACCTGAACATGATTTTCCCTCTTCTCAATTGCCAAATGTAAAGGACATATCCTTTTATATATACCTACTGAAATTGTATATGCTGGGATTCAAATATCAAGATCAAATTTTTATTTAAATTGTTTTTAGTTTACAATTCGAAGATGTACTTTGGTTTAATCCTGAAGTACTTATGGTAATCAAAATATTCGTATTCCAAATGGTCGCAAACTGGACACATTGGAGAAGTATCATACTGTTTCAGCCTCTTGATAATGGATGGCAAAACGTGTAGGGGAGAATGAAGCAGATGATCCACTATCCTCGACCCATAATCCTCATCGTACATTTTCTGAATGTAAGCCAAATTGTTGGCCGCCAAGTGCTTCTTCACAATTCCTTCCATTTTCCCCTCCTCGGTTACCCCTTGGTTTATGGCTTCAAGCAACTTGATAGCGTTCTTCTTACAGGAACGCATCCATGCTTTCCTCATATCCATTTCAAACAACACGGCTTCCTTTCTGTTCTTCTGCTCATCTTCTTTTTCCTTCCGTTTCTTTTCTTTATCGGTCGCCTGTTCTTTCTTTCCGTTATTACTGATCTCGGATGACGATGATGGCCGTTTGGGTCGATGTTTACTGCTTTTTTTCACCTTTTCATGCTCTTTTCTGGGTTGGTTTCCAATCTCCGATGCCGGTGATGGCTGCTTTGGTCTAAGTCTATAGCTATGTTTCACCTTTTCCAGCTCGGAATCCGATGAAGATGATGGACGATTTAGATTCATATAGAAGTCCAAAACACAATCAAAATCGTCTCTAAAATCTTCAAAATCATCGGCTATCTTGGTTTTCAAATCAGCAATCGTGATTTTGCCATCGCCATAATCGCTAAGGGCTTTCAAGAATACCAAATACTCTCGGGAACTGGTTTTCTTCATCACCTGTTGGCAAAACTCTAATGCTTTGGCCATATGATCCTTGGTTTCGTCATAATTGAACTCAACTTTTTCGTATATTTCTGGACAAGTAAGCGTCTTCTCCTTCACTTTGTTGCTGCTTTCTGCCGATTCCACTGCTCGGGTTAACTCCTTAGAGCAGCTTACAACACATTGAAACTCTGAAAACAGACCTGGATATTTTTCATTAAACACCTCTTCCAGTTTATCAATGTCGATTTTTCCTTCGTTGAATTCATCCAAGTAACCCAACAAACTTGTATATTCAACAGACTTCATCTTTCCCTTAACCCTCCCTAAAAAAGCTTCCATCTTCAAGAAACTCAAACGAGACGCTTCCATGGTAGACAATGGCTGCGAAGTTTTGATTTTTAGGTTTTTGAAGTTAAATTGAAGATTCTGTGGTGGGTTTAGAATGGGGTTTTAATCATTATATACTAATAGTATTAGGGTTTATTTTGGAGCAGTCGGAGTAGGATTTCCATGTTTAATTTTGCCTAGTATAGGAAGTATATATTATAATATTACAATACTCCCGTATGTAACTTATTTTTTAAAAATAATTATTTTAGATTATAAAAATAATCTTTTACTTGAAGCACAAGTTAACACGTGGTTTGTACTTGGTTGTGGTAAAGTATGAGGTTTTATGATCTAATGCAACCATAGTTAGATAATAATTAATTATTTATTTTAATTGACAAGATATTTAAGCTTATTAGATCAATATTTTTTTATAAAAAATAATTCTCTTCAAATATTATTTTAAAGAATAACTTCTTTCTGCACACATAAACATATTTCGTATTTTGTGAGATGCGAAACTGATTTTTTTTTAATCTCTCGTAGATAATTACAATGATTAAGAATATTAATTACGTTAATAATTATTGAATTTTGTATCCTACAGGATACGAAGTACCCTAACTTCACATCCTGCAAGATACAATGATAATTCAGTATGATTCAAAATTTATGATTATTTTAAACTAATAATATTATCTTCTAGAGTTATATATGAAAATCTTTCTGTAAAAATACAATATATCGTACCATTACACCTAAATCGTATTACTATTTTATAAGTAATAAAAATCATTTTTTTTATATTCCAATCCTAAAATAAACTAAGTTTTAATTATTCGATTGTATCTCTTATGATTGACTAAATAAGATATTAGGGTTTCTTTAAACAGACTAAGAAAATGATTAAAAAGAAGACGTGTAACCATCCTACTACACCAACTTCCAACTCTTTTTAAAAACAGATTTTAGATAGGTAGTGTTCGGAATTTATAAGTAGAAAAGAATAATGACAGATCATTATAAAATAAGGCATATATAATATATTGAAAATAATATAATTTGGCATTATTTATTTTATAAAATAATAATTCATTAAAAGTATAAAAATTACAAATAATTCAAATATATAAAAAAAATTATATCTCATACCTGATCATTTTTTCTCAAAATCTGATGTCTCAACCACTATAACATAGTCACAGTAATTATAAATAAAAAAAATATATATATTAAATCTCTCTAAAATAATTCTTTCATGTAATTAAGGTTAAAACATATCTTATATTTATATACTTGGATATTTAGTCGTCAAGAAATCTTATTTTATAAGATTTTTAATTAATTTAAATATTTATTTTATTTGGTACACAATAATATATCAAGTTATTTTCAATTTGTAGAATTATAATAAAATCTAATTTAATTATCGATTAAAATTTAAGTCATATGTGACAATCTTTCTTTTTTACACAAATTTTATTCGAGCATTAACCTTCAAAAAAATAAAAAATAAAATAGATAGACTTTATCTATTTCTATAAACGAGAGAAATAATAACGTACTGTAAACATAAATATCACAAAGAGTAAATACAAAAAATTTTATACATTTAAAAACTTGATATATCTTAAAACCATAATAGGTACATAGACCAAAAAAAATAATTATATATTTTTAAAATTATTTCCTCCCATAATGTTAAAGATTAAGACATAATTTATATTTATGGAACCAAATATTATGTCACAAAGAAACTTTATTCTATAATAAATCTTATAAAATTATAAATATTTATTTATTAAAAATATAATTATCGAATTTATGAACGACAATCAATCCTTGCGATTTACTATAAAAGTGAATAAGCAGGTATAGTCCGTGAAGAGTAAAGTTGTTTATACGAATAACGTTAAAGACTAAGATATCAGTTCATGTGATCATTATTTTTAATCATTATCAATTTATTATTAAAAATTTATATTGTTGTAATATTGAAATATGAATCATATTTGAATGCATAACGAATTTGAATAACATCTTAAGGAAAATATTTTGTGTGTGGTTTCAAGTTATAAGCATTATGGTTTGGCAAGCAATGATGTATATGATGATAAGAGTGTCACATAGTATTTCTTTTAGTATTTTTTTTGTCTTTTTCACAAGCATGGTAGGGATGGCATGGTAGGGACATGTGATCTATATGCAATCCATAAATATATAAGAATCATGTCATGTTTGACGATTACATATAACATTCTCATAATATATAACATAATAAGGAAAATTTTACTTATTTTATGTATATAATATCTAAAAATATTTATTTGGGATAAAAATCATCTGCTTCTTTATCATATTTTCTTTTATGTTTCTTATTGAAAATTTTTAAAAAAATAAATTTTAAATCTTAATCCTTATTTTTTATATCTTAAACCCTAGACTCTACACTCTAAAAATTACATCATACCCTTAATTCCCTAAACTCTCACCATAATCCTTAACCTTAAACTTTAAACCTTAAACCTCTAATTTAAAACAAATATAGGAGACATGAGAAAGAGGTAGACGATTTATATTTATTTATTTGTATCTTTTGCGAATCAAAATATATAATAATTTTAATATTTGTATTTAAATATTACCTTAAACTGTAAAATGAATCGAATATCTAAATCTACCATAATATAAATTGATCTATACATTACAGACAAAAGAGAGGCATGTTTTGACAGGTTTAATGCTGGTAAGTAAGTCGTATGTCTGACTGCTGGATGTTTCTGTTTCTATGTCCAGACACATCACATGGCTACATTGCTTCTCAATCTGCTGTACATTGAATGCTAATTATTTACCTCTCCTTCCAAGGAGTTTGGGTTTAAATAAAGAGAGAAAATTAATTAGTTACATTCTTCCAGGCAGGAACATTAGGTACAATAATGCTCATTATTTACAAAGGTCACGGACAGTAACATAGTTTTTGTAACATACATGTATAGTTTATATTCGAGGTGAGAAATTATTTTTTTAATAATATTATTCATAAAATTTAAACTTAGATAATTATACTTTTTTAAGAGTAAAATACATCTTATCAATACATTTAATATTTATTAATGAGACGAATAAAATATCTAATCTTTATCCAAAACGACTTTTATAATTTAATCTAATACTAAATATATACAAATTCTTACTGCAGTAAAATTTATATAATTATATAAATTCTTACTTAATCTAACAATTTTTTATTCCTAAACTAAATATTACAAAATTATTATTCCTCTAAACTAAATATTTCTTTTGATCTGCATGTCAAAAATTTTACATGAATTATGATATTATAAATAAAATAAATTTAATCGAGACATATTTCTATAAAAAGAGATAATAAAATACGATAAATTGCGTAAATAATATGCTTGTTTCAAAATTCTTTCTAGTGAAGTATTTGACTTTGCCATTATTTTAATTACCACAAGAGACGGAGCCACATTATAATTGGGTGGGATAATTGTATCCCCTATTTTTTTTTGTCACATTATTTAAATTCTTTTAATTTTTTTTTGAATTTATCCCCTACTTTCAAACATTTTTGTTTTGCCCTCCTCAATTTCAAATCCTAACTCCGTCCCTAATTATTACCATACATATATATTATTTTTTAGCCTAATTATATAAAGAATAAGCACCAAGAATTTTTTTAATAAAAATAATTGGTAATTTTTAGTTACATAAAAATAAAAGAACTTTTATTAATCGGAGTTTCAACCTCGTCAAATTTGAAGGAAAAAGAATAAATTTGCTGATGCAATGGCTGCTGTTTAGTAGGATGAACCTGTCGACCAAACAATTTACGGATTTCTTTAATTTTTATAGTGCCTGTGAATTTTACTAGATAGAGTAAATTTAACATCTATATTTGAAATTTATTCATACGCTTTTATAAAAAAAAATAGGTAAATTAGATCCAAAATCATTTTATTATAATTTTTAAAACGAGTGTTATTTTTCTTCTAAAAATGTAAATATATCATCGATTAATATATTATTATAAATTACTAATCTTTGAATATTAAACGAGAATATGTTATACAATATAATAATATTTTCAATTTTAAAAAATATATTATTTATAATTTTAATTATAATTTAAAATAATTTATTCTTAAAATTTTACATCATTTACTTTTTTAGTATAATAACATTTTAACAATAATTTATTATGGCTTTATAGAAGTATAAAGTTATCTAATTATTGTTTTGATTAAATCATGAAAAAACTTAGATATTCGTTTAAATTTTTAATAATATATTTATAATAATATATTAATTGAATGATATATTTATAATTTTTTTAAATATTATATAATTTAAAATTAATTGATTTTGAGTGTAATTTATCCTAATAGATCGAGTCCATTGGATTTTTCTTTTCTTCCTATTTTTTTTATAATTTTTTTTCTTCCACTTCTAGTTGATGAGATGTCGTCAAAACAAAGAGTTTCAGTCAACAATGTCGAAATCGCGAACTCAAAAGATCAATTTCTTACACCCTGTATTCTCCTAAGGAGAAATAAAAAACAGAACTTGCTTGCCAAATCTAACCTCTTCGTCTACTTCTCTGAAACTTGACCACTTTTATTTTCTAGGTATAATGACACAGGGGAATCTGGAAACCCTCGTTTCAGCCTGCGCTTGCGACACAAAAATTGTCTGCGAGACACTAGCTACCACCGATGGCACGGCGGAGAAGACTCTCGAAGAAGAAATCCCACCGGATTTCCCGCCAGAATCGTTTTTGCTATCCAAAGACGCTGAGTTCGACTGGGTCGACAGCAACGCTTTTTACGAACGGAAAAACTCGCAGAAACGGAACTCTTTCTCCAACTCCACAAATCTTAATCCTAGTCTGAACTCAGTTCCCAATTCTCAACGCTTTTCTTTGAGGAAATCTAAGCCTTCCATCCTCGGATTACCGAAACCGCAAAAATCATTGGTGGATTCAAACAACAGGAAGAATACCAAGCCGGAAAATTCTAGACTGTTTCCTAAACGTTCCGGCTCCGTTAAATCGGATCCGCACGTGGTCGAACCATCTTCGCCTAAGGTTTCTTGTATGGGGAGAGTGAGATCGAAACGAGACCGCAATCGCCGATTAAAAAAGAACGGACAAAGATCTGCCGGAGTCGAAACAGTTAAAAAGAAAACTACAAGAACAGGAATCGGTTTCTTTTCGAGTTTTCGTGCCATGTTTCGTAGCAATGGTAAAGCACGTGGACTACACGCTCTTCCAGCAACGGTGTCGCCTCCAAAGGACAGTGACATCAGGTCTCGCTTGCCGGCTGTTGATGGCGACGGTACAGAGACTGAAATTCCTGAGATTGGACCGGTCAATCTAGGTGGAATGAAGCGGTTCGCGTCTGGTAGGAGATCCGAACCAGCTTGCATAGTTAGTGGTGGGCCATAGGTACGAGTCATCGGTCTTGGCTTGTACTAACTTGCATTTCAGGTCCCACCTATCTCTCAAGATTTCTTTGTACTGTCTGTAATTTCTTTGTATTATTTTAATAAAACTTGACAAGAAGTGTGTGAAATTGTATATTCGCTGTTCTCATTTATACTCTTCAAAATATATAAATGTCATAATTTACTGTTACATTTAATAGTAGTGAACATGATAGATACTTTTCCATAGATGAATCAGAAAATTATTGAAGAGATTTATGTAAAATTATTAAATTTTTGCTACAGTGATTATAGTAATATTTATTTTATTAAAATATTATTTTAAAAGGATTTAGATTAAGTAATTTTTTCGTTTAAATAAAAATTAAAAAATACATAATAAATAATTTCAATAAAAAATTATTATCATTCTAAAATATATGAGTTCTAACAGTTTATCTACAGGATATTTATGTTTCACCAAAAAGTAAAGTAAAAATATTAATATATATTACCTTATAATTACCTAAAGAGTTTAAAATAAAAATTAGAGAATTAAACTTTTTTATAGGTTTCATATATTATTTTATAATCATTTATTGTTAAATTTGTTTGTATCTATTTTATAATCATTTATTGTTAAATTTGTTTGTATCTATTTTTTGATCGAATATTTTAAATATATTTTTATTCTTTTTAATATATGATCTTTTGATAAAGTTACTAATTTTAAGAAATTATCCAAATTATATAGTTATAAACTTCTATTATGATTTTACCTAGTACCTCTTTTAATAAAATTAATGTTCTTTTAAAAAAAATGAAAACTAGATAATTAAAAAAATTAATTAAATGTTTAATATTAGGAAGGAATTCAAATGAAAATTAATTGTTAATCAAGTGTCCAAGACTACTACCTGTATTTATGGTATGGGTAATCAAAATTCGACTCAAAAAAATAGAATAATTCAACTCGACTCGAGGCGAAAATACTTGATGTAAAATTTCATAGACTCGACTCAACTCGAAAAAAATTCAAATAAAGTTCAAGTTGTAAAATAGAAATTCGAATAACTCGAAATTTTTAATAATTAAAGGATTAATTTTTAAGTTTGAGACAAGTCTATCAATTTTTTATGATATATATACATTGATATATAAAAATATAAAGAAATATTGTTACATATGAAATATATATATATAATAATATTATAACATGATAAATCATTACAATTAAATATTTATAAAAACTCGAAAACTCGACTCGAACCGAAAAAAATTCTAATAAAGTTTGAACCTGCAAAATATAATTCGACTAACTCGAAATTATTTTACTTGACTCGACTTGATCGAATACTCACCCCTAACTTAGGATGACTAAAACTCATCTTATTAAAAGAAATAGAATTTGATAAATAATTATAAATAAAATTTAAATCATAAAATTTAATATACCAACTCTAACAATTTTAAAAAATTATTTGATATATTTAAATCTTTTACCCCTGCACTCAATTATTGGTTGAATTTACTGTTAAAATACTCGGTATAGTTTCCGCTTATTAAGTAAAAATCATGTGCATATGCTGAATTGACTGCTAAGCCTAAGGTGGATAAAGGGTTTATAATCTTTTGACTAGTTTACTTCCAGAGCTTGAACCTAAAATCTCTACCCAAATGCTTTTACAGGTATAAAAGAGAAATGGTTTGATTAATTATTGAGCATACGTAGCTTTCAAGTACTCCACGATTTCTGCACTTTCAAACATCTGAACTCCAGTGTTGGGATCTTCTAAATAAGGTACCTGGAAGGGAAGGGAAGGGAAGGGAAGGGAAGGTCAGACACTTCACATTATATGCTTATTGGATCAAAAGTACTACAATGCAGTTTTGGTTGAGCAAAGCATTCATTAGATACCTGAAAATGTCCCACTCTCTCGTACAGGATCTGCCGTTTCAGGCTGCCTCGAGCACAACTGAGAGACGAGATAAATAATAAATCACTAACATGTCTTGATGAATGGATGTGCTTAAATGAGAACATATATAGGGAATTCCGATCAACAACGTGGTAATATCTTCACCATTGAAAATGAAAACGAAATCGATGAAGATGATCGTGATTAATACTGCAAGTTTTGATGCAATGGAACTTAGTAGACCAGGGAATGCTGGATGTATCTTAAAAGTTAATTCACAATAGTTTATCAATTCTTACGAGACTCCTATGAAACATCTTAAACTGAATATTTGGCATCTGCATAAACTTGTTTTTCTTTAACCAAAGCATGGATTGAGAACACACCTCAAACATGCAAGACACCATTGTTGCTAAAAGTACAGTTCAAGTAAACACAGTGAATTTCATGGACCATTAACAGATGTGAAAAGATGATCGATCGTTCTAAGAAAACTGACCAAATTAAAACGAGAGGTAACTTAGGAATTTACCTGCGCTGAATGTGGGGCAACTCTAATTCTACCAGCACTTCTCGCACAATCTTACAAAATGGAGAACCCTAAAAGGAAAATAGAAGTAATTTAAGGTCAAAACTTGTATATATATGCAAACTATAATTCGTTATGTGTATATTTCTGGCAATTTGTAGTTTCCATGCATTTAGAAGGAACTAAATCACCATACATATATATTAAAAAAAGTTGCAGTTGTTTTACTGTTAAAATACCTCATATGACCATATCTCAAGTGGCTTGGGAGGCATTTTTGATGGAGTGTAAGAATTTCCCTGCATAATATAAGTTTGGATTTAGGGTATCCGCATAGCAGTTTTACAAAATAATAGAGAATTTCTTTACGTCAAAATGTAATAAAATAAGAATTTAATATCTGTCTCACCCTTCCCATTCGACCAATCATTGCAAATCCTGCTGTCAATGTCTGCAACACCAACAAAAGAATAAAAAATAGTATACGAAGAAGGGAAACAAAATCTATAATAAGAAAGGTTACCGACCGTCAATATACCAAGTGATAGCATGAAAGGAACACTTCCATCACCTAAAACACAATAGAACACACAGATCAATCAGTGGCTAAAGCATATGTAGTTAGTAAGAAATCTTAAACGTAAGTCTAAAATTATGAGAAATCTTATAACTAAACCAGGCTAGAGGAGGAAGTAATCAAGACATGTTACAGAGGTAACTCTACCTAGAAGAAGTAAGGAAACTGACTTTATAGAACACCAGTTGAAAAAAAAATAAAAAACAGGAAGCAACTACACGATACATCAATATAAAAACAGAGGACTACAATGTGTATCGAGTATAGATATATCCACAAATATGATCCATAGA
This sequence comes from Abelmoschus esculentus, assembly GCA_035048815.1. Taxonomy (NCBI): domain Eukaryota; kingdom Viridiplantae; phylum Streptophyta; class Magnoliopsida; order Malvales; family Malvaceae; genus Abelmoschus; species Abelmoschus esculentus. The sequence continues at coordinate 4,584,267 of JAUCBN010000039.1, forward strand.
TTAACCCAGAAATAGAAGAAACATAACCGTAGTATATAGATGTAACCACATGTACCATATTTTTCGACCAGGTACTTTATTATTTCATCTGATTCATACATGGAAACACCCGTATTCGGATCCACCTGAAACCAGAAACAAATGTTCCAAGTCAAACTCCCATTTTACATCACAATCTTTAATGCCAATTCAATGGCTTTTTAAACACAAACAAAAGTGCAAATCTCAAGTACCAAACCAGGGGGAAAAGTGAAGGCTAAAATAAGGGGGGAAAGCCCTTGAACTTTACCTTTTCATAATTAAGCCCTTGCACTCTTATTACATCCAAGTACTCCCTTAGCCTTTAATTGAAGGTTAAGAGTTCACTTGAGTACAATCAAAGCACAAGGGCTTTCTTCAAAGAATGGTGAAATTTAGGGGATCATATATATATATATATATTAGCCAATGGTAAACTAAGCAAGAAGATGTAGACCAGAGGGGAAAAAATAGTATCCAACCATGTAGGGGAACTGCTGCTTTCCACCCATCTCAGCAACCTTGGGACGAAAATTTGGACCATTTTTGGGGCAAGGATAAAACAGAACATCGATATCTAAAACAGCAACAATTTCCCTAACCTGCATATTAGTAAAATGTTGGTCTAAAACATGAAGAAGTCCACCGATTATGATTTCAGAAATATGTTAAGAGGAACACACCGAAGTTTTATCATGAACCTTTCATCATGCATGGTGATTCTAGTTCCAACTAAAGACTTTTTAGGAGAATTCAAGAAGCATAGTTTAATACAAGTCCTATTTGGTGAAGTATATTAGCTATCCCCAATTATAACCATGATGCCTGTTATGTTTTCCTTTGTCATATTAATGGTGTGTGCATTGTGGATGCAATTGAAGTAAAAAAAAAAGGACATTAATAGATGTGGATTGTTAGCTACCTTTCGACAAAAAGGACAACTGGAGTAGCAGGTAGTCCGCATTATCAGTTATTTAACGGAGAAAATAAACACACAAGAGTCAATCTTCATAAGAATAGACATAAAAAAAAGTGTAGAATAAAGGGTAAAAAGGTTAGGAATATAGCACAAGCATTACACAAACAAATGGAAATTAAGTAGTAAGTACCCTTCAAACTCATAAAGCTCAATAGGTTTCTCTGGACGAGGGCCTATCTTTGATGTCTCTTTTACCTTAGAGCCTGTTAAATAAAGCTATCATCGGATCACCATGTAGGCAATAAAATTTTGAAACTTTTTACACAAAATGAAAGCTATGCTTCCCGAAGGGAATTTAGACAGATGTTTGACAAAATGTTGCAGAGAAATAAGAAAATGAAACCAAAGAAAATTGAGTCCATACCTCCTAGTTCTAAAGAGTATTGTCCAGGTGGAATCTCATTCTCAGAAACAATAGATGCGGAATAGCTGCCACAGATACAAGATTTTCAGTCTTATTGTTTATAACAATTTGTCTTCAATCTTGATTATAACAAATTGTTCAGTTAAGGAATTCAACTTGATCATCTTCAATCTTATTCGTTCCTATCTACAAGCTGCCATTTAGAACTATTTCACACTCAACACTCAGAATCCCAGCAATAAAAATAAACAAAGAAATGAAAAGAAGGGACGATACCCAGAAACAAAAACACCAGTTCCGAACCGGAAGAACAAAGCAAGAGCTGCCCCAGCAATTTCCAAAGTCTTGTCTGGTCTAACTGCAAACCGCTTTGGCTCTGGCGCCTTGAAGTTCGGAGGAGGAGCAAACGTTGTTGCTGTGGACGACGAAGAAGAAACCGAGCCTGGGTTTTCTTCTTCCTTGATACTGGTTTGGGAATTTGAGGATTCTGAGGAGGCTTTAATGGAAACGAAAGACGTCCTTGATTGTTTACGCGAGAGAGATGGCTTGAAAAGCGGGATTTTGGGGATTGTAAGGTTTAGAACTCCCACCACCATGTTTTACAGAGAAATGCTTGGTTTACTGAGATATTTGTGCGAGAGAATGGAGGTTCGTGTTTTCGAGAGAAGTAGTGGTTGTGAAACCAGAAAAGTGGGGAATCCCTTGGTTCTAGTTTTAAGTTCGGACAAGATAAAGACGGTGACAGGTAAGGCAACAACAACATAACATCGTTGTGAACGTGATTATTGAATCCTTTGAATTTGATTGGCCAAACTGATCTTGTGTTAAATATATTCATGATAATGTGATGACCCTAAGGGAAGAACATTAACCTATTTATTGTTTTTCATTGAATTTTTATTTAAATAAATATTAAAAAATTCATTAACTTTTTAAAAAAAATCTAAAACGTTAATAATTTTTTTCAAACTTAAATTTTTAATTCATTAACATCATATCATCTAAGGTATTCTATTTTTATTATACAGAACTCAAGCTTAATTCGTCTCGTTTATTCATTATTTATCATTTAATTAAAAATTTTATATTTATAATATATTTAATCGTTCATTATAATCAGGGATAGAGTTATGTAAGGGTGGGAAGGGGCAATCGCCCCCGCCCGAATAATTTTTTTCATTTTTGTCTTCCTATTTAATTTTTTTAAAAATTTATCATTTTATGAATTTGCCCCCCTATTTTTAAACATTTATGTTTTGTCCCCTCAACTCAAATTCTGAGTCCGTCCCTGATTATAATAATATAAAATTTAAGATATTAATTGTGGGTTGATAAAAGAAAAAATGATTGATGATGGTAGAATCTATAATCAAACAAAAAAATTAGGGGTTGAGAGATTTAAGGTTAATAATATAGGCTTTTATGGGAAAAAATTAAAGATTTTAGATTTTTTAAAAATTAGTGATTATTTATTTATTTAAAATAAAAGTTTAAAAATATAAAAATAAATAATATACTATATTTAAATTGGATAATAACTTTTTTAAGAAATATATCACAAAATTTTTAAAATAATTACGAAATAAAATATTTTTCACCTATTTAGATAAAAGATATTTTAACACTTTTAAGAAAAATAATAATAATTTAAATAAATATTCAATAGTTAATCGCAGTAAAATATTAGACTGGCATGGTCAATGTTTTTATTATGAGAAATCCATCCAGAAAATTCCATCCTTTCTTTAATCCAACAAGTTTTAGATAGATGTAATAAAAACGACAATACAAAACTTTAAAATGGAAGACCAAAAAAATATTTATAAAATATTAAATTATGTGTGTATATTAAATAATTATCTAAACTCTAAACATAAAAAATATAACTTCTTAGGTGAAAAACTAACAATCCTTAATTTTTAGCCGTTTAATATTTAATTTTTTATTGTTTAAAAAAACAATCTGATAATATTTTTTACTAAAATATTTTTTGATAAAATATATGTATCTTTGAATAAATTGTACAAGGTTCTCAAATTTTTTGAGAATAGTAATATTTTCGATAAAACAAGAGTCTTGTTTTAATAAATCGTACAAAACCTTTAAAACTTTTTGACCGTCCCTGTTTTACTGTTATATTTTCTCTTTTTATAAATTTTTCTCTTTTTCTTTTTCTGGATCACAACTGCATCCGTGTTAATAGGTAATCAGAACAAAGATGATTGGATTCATTGAGCAGCTGGAAATGGCAAGGCCTCAGAAAGTGGAACATACCAGTTTTGCTGCTCTGTGGGAACAACTAGTTGGATGAATCTGAGTTCACGACGGAGAAGATTATACGTGGTGTGGTAAACAGATCCCTTACCGACTGCCCGACCCACCAGCGCCACCACCCTAATCTGCCCTGCACTGCCTTCAAGCCGAAGCACCTAAAGCCGATAACTGTCCTGTGCACCAATCTGTTCCAAAACCATTGTTAGCGACTCATCCTGAACACCATGGGCGGAGCTAATGTTTGAAAAAGGGGATTCAATAAAGTCGTTGAAACAACATGAATTAACCCATGCATCAATTTTTTTTATTAGATTTTAGTTTCCAAACAGATCAAAATTTCACCTGGGGTATTTTATTTGTATCTATAAAATTTCTTAGAAAAATTAATAGTACAAAGAAAAAAAAACTTTTTAGTATCACAATTGTCATAATTATTTAATATACATGATAATTATGTTAGGATAATTTAAGGAAAATACTTTTTCTAGAAAAATGTTATTTTATTTATTTAGAAATGGTATTAAACAAAAATAAAAGATTTGATACAATTTAAATGGTCCATGTCAAACTTAATCAGTAAATACTGAATAAAAAAGATTTTAGAGTTTGTGACCAAAGTTTTGTTTCAATTCAAAAAGGTTTTGATAAGATTTGTTTGATAAATAAAATTAAAAAAATAAATAATCGTAAATCTTTTAATAAAGATTTTTTATATATACAACATCTTTAAATAAAAAAGATGACTTTATGTGTTCATATATAATACACTTGGCCATAAATGGAAGACATGGAAGATTAATTAAGCCTAAAGGTTTTAAAGCAGAAGTTGATGATCATTTAAAGGAATGTGAGTCAACAATAATTGGCTCAAACAAAAGAATTTCCATAGGCGGTGCCGTTGAAGGCCTGAGCCATCCAGACACACACGACTACTAAGTTATAAGGTCGTGCGCCATGTCAGCCGCCCATGGTCCCCACTCCCCTCCCCTCAATAACCTTGGACCACAGCAAGAAACAACAAAAGATTGCAGGAAAAAGTAGACAAAAATTTCAACCACTATTTTCTTATGAGAAAGATTAATGAGAAAGGAATAATGAATCTGATACAATGTAACTTTGATGAAAGTTGCAGAAACCAGAAAGCATGCCAGAGCTGCATAGTCTTGTTGTTCCAGACACTAGTGATTTGTCCTGTAGCCTCTAGGTCTGCTTTCATCTGCTATACTTTATCTGTTTAATTTATCCATGCCATTTCCAAAGTGGGTTTTGATTTTCTGCTCCCATAAGTCCTTTTACCAAAGCATGCGTGTTGACACTAAGCAAACACAAAACCAATTTTTCTCTCCATAATCTTCAGTCCAAGTGGGATTCTCAATCGTTTTCAGTCACCCTCTACAACACAAAACTTACCGTTCTTCCATTAAAATCCCATCACCTCGGTTTCTCACTTGTGTTGCAAATAGGGAGGGGCATGGACCTAGACCTAACGGATTCCAGACTTGATTCAACCTTATAGGGTTGATTTTCTTAAAAGTTTTGATCTATAATATCGGGTCAGGTTCAAATGAAAAATACTCAATTAACTCAATATATTTATATATTTTTTTATATATTTAGGATAATAATTATAATGTTCTTCTCCTTTATATATTTTTGATCAAAAATATTTATACAAGTTACGTGAACTTTAAATTACACAAGTTATTTATTTTAGGGTTTTGAGGTTTATATTAGGGGTTTTGATTTAAGGGTTTAAGTTATAAGATTTACAATTTAAGGTTTAAGGTTATAAATATTATTGTTTAGTATTTAGAAGTTAAGGCATAAGATTAGAGATTTAAGTTTTAGATTTATATCTTTAAGTTGGATTCGAATTGCCCAAGATCCGACCTATGTCCATCCTCCGTTGCAAGTTGACCCAAAATGGGTTTTTGCAAATGATTTATATCTTCATTGGCTGTTGCAGCTTGTGAGTAGCAAATAATCACGAAGAACACAACACTGAATACCCAAGGTTGCTTTCATCTTTTTACCGACCACTTGATACTCGAGAGGTTAAACGCGCATGCTGTTGATGAAACCGCTGCAGACAGAATAGTCAACGGTGCATATGATTAGTCAACGACAGATCCCCGTCCATGGAACACTTTTGGTTTGAAAGGGGTCCTACAGGATCCAACCTGATTTAGTGCTGTAAAAAATGGGGTTTGGTCACAATCCTCTTACTCTCCAAATGCAGAGAACTTAGTTGTTGTTGTTTTTTATTAAGGTCTTGCTAACCCATTAATTGAGAATCGGGTTGAAGTTTTGTATAATTTTATTGTGTCAAAAGTATAGGTGATTAAGTAAGCACTTAAATTAGATAAAGAATAAAAGTACTATAGAATTGTGAGAAATATGTAATTACTATGTTTCTACAGGGGATGGGTGATAACGATGATGTAACATTAGAATTTAAACCTTAATTTTTAAGTTGAATTGAGATTAAATTTTTTAGAAAATTTTGATAAATAATTTGTATAGACTTTAATTTACTGTTGATTTTTATTTATTTTAGAGGTTTAGATTGTATGGTTTAAAATTTAATTTTTAAGTATTTTTTAGGACGATGTATAAAAAGAAGCATGGTTAAAGATAAAAGATTTTTGTTCGTAAATCTTTTATCCTAGTTTACCTATAAAGTCGAACAAAAATCTTTTATATCCAAAACTCTAAATTCTATAACTTAAAAAATACATTATACCCATAATTTCTTAAACCTAATCAAAACTTTTAATTTTGAACCCTAAACTTAAACTCATTATTTTAAAATGAGATATAAAAAATAAAGAAAATGATCTGCTCCTACGAAGTCTGCTTCATTTTACTGACAAGAAAATCTTATTTTAGTTGAAAAGGGAATGATTGAATCATGACTTTCTCGTACAGCTTCCACACCAGAAAAATCAACAAATGAGGGCCAAAGACATTTTTGTATATAAACAATTCTTTATATACCACACCAGTGCACTTCAAAAATCACTTACATCAAACCTGTGTATTTCTAAAGCATCTACAAAACAAAGCCATGGGGAATTGCTTAGCTATGGAAGGGAAGGTAATCAGAGTTATGAAAAGCGATGGGAAAATACTAGAATATCAACCACCCATCAAGGTGAAACAAGTTTTATCGGACTTCTCCGGTCATGCGCTGTCGGATTCTTTTTCCGGCGTTCGACATCTTCAACCAGATGCAAAGCTGCTTCCTGGGATGTTATATTACCTCATACCTCTTCCATCACCTTCCCAACACAGTAAGAAAAAGAAGGTGAGGTTTTCGAATGATGAACAAGGAAGCCCTGGGGTTGTCCGGATTAAGTTGATACTCAGTAAGAAAGAGTTGCAAGAGTTGGTTCAACAGGGAGTTTCGGTTCATGAAATGGCCTCTCAGTTGCAAAGTAAACAAAGCAGAAATGGCGTGGATACATCTGATGGGGATGATGATAATTGCAGAAGAAGGTGGAGGCCTGCATTAGAAAGTATAGCCGAAGGAAACTAGGAAAGTATTCATGTATGGATATTATATATACTGCAACTGCAAGTCTGTAACTATATGCATGTTTCCTTTATGAAACTGTGCAGATAAAAAGAGATGCTTGAATCCTTGTCCTTGTTAAACAAAGCAAAAATGAACATATGTACCAATGAAGAAGAGATGAGAAGCATGAATTTAAAAGCCAAACAAACCGTTGATCTGACAGGTTGAGACACGTTAAATCCTTTAAAAAAGATCAATGATTCGAATCTTGATATTATAAACGAAGAAAATTAAGTTAAAATGATAATCTTTATATTAGAACTCCAAAAACGAACCGAATTAGTCAAACCTACAGGCTACAGCCAGAGAACTCCCAAAATATAGTGAATCACCCAAACCTCACTAGCAAAGAACAAAGACCTACTATTCCCTTAACCCTCTCAAATGGTGTTTAATCATATAAATTGGATAAAAAATTAGAAAACTAAGTAACTATTAGAAAACCAGGAACAGTAAGATTTTTTTACCAAAAAATAGTTTTCTAATGTATTTTCTATTTTATGATTTTTAAATATTTTTTAATTTTTATTATATTTTTAAAAATTAAAATAATATTTTATTTAATCCTTGATATCTAGTTCGGTTTTCCACTCAAGACTTTTTTTGTCTCGCCTACAAAATCAACTTGGTAAATGATGTGAATTAATTTCTGAATATGAAATAAATTTAATTTTAAATTTATTTTACACAATTTATTATTTTAAGTAAAAGTTTTAAAATCTAAAATTTTGAACCCAGAAATTTTACTACATAAAATTCAAAATTTTAAAATTAATACTTTTGTAAAATAAAATTTATACCATATGTATATCAAAATATTTTCATATAACAAATAATTATTCTACTAGCTTCTTGAGGGGTAAAAGGTTGAAGAGGAATGAACTTATGCTTTATTTAGAGCCAAACCTATGCACAAATTTAATTCAGAATTAAATTAAAGACCTGTAATAGTAGACCATATAATTACCCTTTGCATGTGTAATTAATTATTAGGTTTATGTTGGTGCGTTTCTAATGCTCCACCCATGATGGTATAAGGCTCATAATTTGTAGGGAATTATAGCATAGACTGAATAGTCCCAAGCCAGCTTGACCCTAGTAAAAAAATGCTTATCCTGCATACAGTGTAGATGTGAAAAAATCGAATTAATCAAACTCATGGTTAATAAAGATATATGTTTACCCCAAAATGGCATTTTATTGCAATTATGAGCATTCCTATCTAGTAGATGAATGCTCAGACACGTCACTTGACAACAATTTCATAATATCCATCAAAAAATGTGACAATTTCATTCCTCTGATTGCCTCTGACCTAGCACCGGAATGTCTTCATATCGTTTCTGTTGTATAGCAAATAAAATCAAATATACAAGTTAGTAGGTGATCTATATCAGCTCAATTGTTGCAGACAATGATCAGGCTGTTGTCATGCAAACAAGCTTCAAGGGTGCATTGTGCCGGATAAGACAACGATAACCATTTGTCATCTACTAAATTGAATCTATATTGAGACATGCAAGAAGAGAAGAGTTATCGCTTTAGAGAATGCCTCACTTGGCATCAACTGTAACTAGGCGCACAGGTAACATAAGATAGCAGCAACAATGAGCCTAACAGATTGAATATGATGAAATGCAAAACAAGTTACCGTACCTGCCAACTATTAAGCCTTCTAAGTAATTACAACAAATCCTCAACAAAATTTTCCCAAAGGTTCTAAAGTCTAATACAAACAGGAGAGCAGAGTTTATCCTCTTCACAATACAATCAAATACAAACTGCAGTGTGCCTCATCAGAGTGACAATGAACTAACAACCTAATTTACGAATCTGGTTCCAAATAACGCGCAAATGAAATACACAATAAAACTGGTATTCTCAGAATTAGAAAATTTACCCCAACATTGTTGTATTCCCAGAGCTTATGAACTCCATAATCCACAGCCTACAAAAAGTCGATTTGATTACAACAAAAATCTTTAACATTCTTTCTCCTTACATCAGAACTCATAAAAATGAACTAATCCTAAACATTATTAAAAATTTATCGCTTTCAATAAAAAAACAAAAAAAGAAAAATACTAACCCTCCGACCAAAACTATTCCAGTCAGTAAATAAATATACTAAAATCTTTCTCTAAAATCAACACTAAAATTCAATGGACAAAAAGGATCAAGAACGGAAAAGAGAGATGAAGCGGGAATAAAAGAGTTAGAACTTACCCGTTCTCCGAGGAACGCCCCGGCGATGACAAAGGTTACGTAGACGGAGTTACGGCGCATGATAACCCTGTATAGACCTTCGAAAAGGCCGCCTTGACCTCTTCTTTGAGCAGCGTAGTCCATGGCGCTTAGTACAGATCGAGGGAGTCGCTCTTGCTGGGATCTGCGATTAGGTTTTGCGGGGGATTTGGACGCTAAGAAACGGGGAAATGTTTGTTTTGTAGTTGTAAGGATGAAATTTTTAGAAGGATTTTCGGGTCGACCCGAAATGTGTGGGTTTAATTTATTTAAATCTGATGGACCTAATAGGTCAGTTATTTGGGCCTTACCTTGGTCAATGTATAACAATATGACCCAATATATTGTAAAATATATATAACATTTTTTTAAAGAAAGGTAATTCAAACCTTAGTTGTTGAAAATTTTATATAGAGTCTTGTTGAATATTTTTATTATTGTTATTTTTGTAAAATAATCGAAAATCATGAGAATCTTTAAAGAATATATTTAAAAATAAAAAATAAAAAATAATAATTAAAATATTTAATAGAGATTTCTCAAAATCGTACCTTCGAGTATTAAAAATAAGATACAAAATACAAACCGTACATGAACCATCCCATTGCCAGCCCTATAATACGCCAGTTTTTTTTTCTAGAAAGCGCCCTGAACCCCGTCCATCCTTGGAGTTTTCAAAGGAGTCATCCCGAATATCACGTGTTTAATTTCCTCATTGGACACCTTCGCACCTGATTCCTCCGGCCTCCATTGAGAGAGAGTAGGGAACATTCCCCTACTTTCATACACACAACCATTTCCCTTCGAAGATGGGAACAATTCTTGAAAACAACAGCACACGTAAGCGTAGGAATCTTGTTACCTCTTGTTAGAAAAATATGTTATTAAATGAATGAATCTCGTTAGATAAAACTATGAATATAATGAATCAGAATCTTGTAATAATTTTTTTAAAATTATTAAGAATGCTTGCATTCACTTTGTAAAAAAAGAGTGAATGAATATAGTTCACAAATACAGATAGTTTTTTTTTTTTTTTATGAATGATGGATATGATTGATTTGCATGTCTTTTCTCAAACCAGTGGCTTAGAAAGGACTCAAAATAAAAGTAGAAATTGTGATTAAATGTCCATTTCATAAGCTTTACAATACGGTGGGAAAATATGAAAAAAAAATCAAATCTATCATTTATCATGGGAACATAGTTAAAACAATAAAGCACAACTGCTGTGTATAATTTGTAAGAGAAAAAAATGGAATTTGCGGTAAACTTGATCGTTCCTCGATCATATTCGATTAGTTCATGCCGTCACGAAACAATTAGTTGATCTCGATCTGAATGAGCCCTCTGATGAAGCCATTTCCTGCAACAACTAATCTTTGACAAAGAGCAAAAAAGCAATGGAAGAATGGAAGAAACTGAGCAATCGTACCTGGAAACTAAATCCAGGTTCAATTTCTTGTAACTAAAAAGATTTTACCAGATTCATCATTACATTGCCTACAAAACAAACGTAAAGGACAAAGTATGTTTGCATTATCTTTGGACATGAAAGGAAAGGAAAATAACATCAACGCTTGAGATTACAAGGACTAAACTCGTAATTTAAACATCAGAAAACAAAGGAAAGATATTGATAATACTTCAACACCTGTTTTCTATCCTTCGCTTGCCGGAAGTTGCTCTTCTTCCTTCCTCAACCAAAGCAGCACGAGCTGACATAATCCCACTCGGAACCAAACAATCATCAAATGCAGAACAATCGATCCAATCTTTCAACAGCTCCTCTTGACCCCAAATATCTGGAATCCAAACCCTACTGTTGGCCATTTCAATCCTATGCCTCTTCAATCTCTCCCGTCCATTGTCTTGTTCCGATATGTCTTCAGCTTCAGCCCCCCTCCCCGCTCCTATACCAACTTCATCTACGACTACAACAACTTTCCGAACGCCGTCGGCCGATGAATACTGATCTTTTAACGAGCTTCCCTCTTCATTAACCTCGTCAGCTTGCCGAGTTTTGTTGGTTTCTTCCGGAAACTGGGAAGGGTTTGGAGGGTGTGTGGTCATTTGTGTTGGTTCTACGTTCATGAAGTTGTTAGAGAAAATCCTTTGCTTTCCTCACTTCTTCCTCCTATTCTGCTTCCCTAACTGGTTCATGATCCCTTTGTATGGAACTTGAACGTTGATGTAGAAGATGGATTGAAGGGTTTAGTGTGTGGAAGAAGGAGATGGGGATATAAAAGATCCAAGAATGGGTGGGGAGTTTGTTTACACGTCATGTATGGTTTAGAAAACATTTGGAGTTGGTTTGGTGTTTTATTTTTGTATGGTTACTGAGAAAAGTACGTGTCCTGGGTTGTGTTGAGGATGAAAAATCTAATTATTAGACGTACATATTTACTATATTATTTATGATTTATTTAATAAAATTCATTTATTTTAAATTAGTTTTTAAACAATTATTAATTCTTTTAATAACATATAAAAATAAAATTTATTTTAAAATAAAATAAAAATATATTAAATAAATTATAAATAACACGATAAATATAATTTATCTATTTTTTTTTTCGATCATATTTTGGATTTTAAAGTTTTGATGACACCAAAAAGAACCATTTTTTTTTATTTAACAAAACCCGGAAATTATTTTTACATGATTTCATCGGGTTAATTTCGAAAATGGTAAAAAAATATTAGATCACGTTAAATTAAATTTTTTATCAATTTTGACTTATAATTATTTAAAATTTATTATTAATAAAATTATTAAAAATATATTTTAAATTTTTTATCATGTTTTTAAATATATATCTTATAAAAATTAATTAATTAAAATATTTAATATAAAGAGAGTCAAACTTTAAAAATGTTGATTTTTAAAAAGTCAATATGGATATCGTAAGTGAAACGAAGATAGTACAATTATATATATATTAACTGATTTAATTTAATTAATATAAATTTAATATAATAATATTTTTTATTTTATTTAATTCTATTCTAATATTAATATTTAAACATTGTGCATTTAAGTGCTTTAGCTAGTTTTGTTTACTAGGTATATGTCTATTTTAAAGTTTTTTTGTTTATTGGATGTAAATTTTTATTATAATTTTGGATATATTCTCGTTTAATAAAATTAGTGTATCTCTGTTAAAAAAATTTTAAATTTCCCCATTGTATTATATATGATTTATTATAAAATATTATATTTAAAAAAGTAAAAAGACCAATTTATTTCTCTATAATATATAAACTCTTAATTAAATAGCTATTTTAATCTCTATTTAAAAAAACATGTCAAAATTTTCATATTTACATGTTGAAATTAGGCCTAAATGTGCAATCAAATTTAGAGTGTTACATATTTTGTTCATTATAACTGTTTTAGAGAAAAATACCTTGATTATTCTATTTTTATTTATAAATTATTTTTATAATTTTAGACGTATGATCTCTGTTCCAAGAAACTAGCAGCTATTATTAGTTAGAAAAATTGTATTTATTTTATTTTCAATAGCATCTATTTTTTGTACTTATGTATATAAATATTAGGGATATATTTTGATTTTTTTATACGCAAGCTATGTACAATCATTTCTTAAAATTTAAATTTTAAATTATTAAACTTAAACCCTAAACATTAAACTATAACTATAAATCTTAAATTTTAAACTCTACGATTTAAACCCTAAATCTAACCAAAAAAACTTTTTATTATCTGTATAATTATAATTTTTTTAAAATAAAATAGATTAATGATATTTTCTAACAATTAAAATAGTAAATTTATCATTATGTAACAATTAAATAGTTTAGTGATTACTCTATAATATTTATAAAGTTCAATAAATATTTTTATAACTTTTAATATTTTATTTTAGCTGTAAACCAATCTGACGTTAAACTATTAATAATATTCAACGACTCCTTATCAATTTTGTAATAAAAAATTGATGTCTATTTCATAACTTTACCCTTAATTATTAGGGTCAATTTCATAAGTTACTTGTACAATAAAATTAATGAAGGATGAAATATGAATTGATTTATTTTATATTTAAAAAAAATCAAAATCCATATCTAAAATCATATGTAATTTTTTTTAAAAAAATATATTATATGATCTTGACTCAGCATCTCACTTATAAATTATAATTACATCCACTAAAAATCGATCAACTAATTTATTTATCTTCTATATCATTTCTTTCAAAGATTAATCTTTACTTCTTTATCGTATAAATAGAGTGTGAGTGGTTATATAAATATTAATTACGAATGAATTAGTAATATAAAAAAATTAATTAACTTTTAATAAATGAAAACCATAAATAATATAACGAGCCGAATCTATATAATAATTTCTCAAATTTAAGATAATCTTATTAGCCAATCATGTTGTTCGTTTAGATTTGAATAAATAAAAAATTTATAAATAAATTAATTTAAAAGGAAATATTAATGACCAATCAATAAAAAAATTAGAAATTCTACTAATATTCTTTTTCATTTAATGAGATTTAGACTCTTTCTAAAGATATTTTCTTCCTTGATGTACCTCTGTACTCTGTGCCTTCTCCTTTAGTTTGTGTCCTCACTTTCTCTCCTTCCAAAATTTCTCAAGTTTGTACGTATATTGTTAGGGTACACGTGTATGTACGTATGCATACGAGTATTTTATGACACAAAATACAAAATACACAACTGATTAATAGGTAGAATATGACCTATACAAATATTTATAATAATTTGGACATGCATTTTTTATATATAATAATTTTTAGTTTCTAGTGAAAATATTTATTTCATTCATTTATAAATGTATATGAACAATTTTTTTACATTTTATATATAAAAAAAATGTAACAACATTTTTTGAACCATAAAATTAAATAAAAAAAAAGGCAATAAATAAGTTATTTTCTTTTGTCTTTGCTAACACAAATCAGTGGTGGGACTTATCCATGTGGGTATGTCTCTTAATTTTGGACCTGAGCTTGGTCATATCAAATACATTATTAATTTAAAATTCAAATCTGATTATAAAAAATACTATCAAATGTTAAAATATAATATAATTAAAAGGATTATTATTTAATATGGTAGTGGAATTTTATTTTTCTACACAATAACATAATAGTTTCAATTAGAGATGGGTATAGGTTAGGTCGGATCGACCCACTCACACTCGATCCGAAAATTCTTACCCGCCACCCGATCTGATCCGGTTTTAGGGTGAAAATAACCCAATCTAATCCGACCTGACCCAATCCGAATCATTAAAAAAATTAAATTAGAAGGACTTAATTATAAAAAATAAAATTTAGAGATCTAATTGTAAAAAATAAAGTTTTAATGACTTAATTGTAAAAAAATAATTTTACTGACCTAATTGTATAAAATATATAAAGAGGGATTATTATTGCAAATATCCCTAAAATATATATATGAAAAATTACAATATTAGTCTCAAGTCGACTCGGATTTTTTACACCCTAAACTCGAACCGGCCCGATCTGAATTTTTTAAAAAAAATCCAACCCGATCAAATTGGGTCGGGTCAAAATCCGTTCCGTATCCCTCCCTAATTTCAATTTATGATTAAATGTCTTTAATTAATATTAAATAAATAATTAAGCACCTATGTGATGGATTGTATCATTGAAGTATGTTATATTTATTAAATTAAAGAGAAAAAAGAAAACATGTGGACTGAATTCTGTATTGTCCACAAGTAGAGTACTGATTTGATGTTTGCATTTGGTTTTAGAGAAAACTTTGGGTGAGAAAAGACACATGAAAAATATTGTGGGCTAGGTTATGTGTGATAATCGTATCTGATTATAAGTAGGCCTTGTCTTTGTGACAAGATGGTCTAACTCATTTTATTTGTTGTTGAATGTAATTAGAGATGGTAATTGAGTCGTTCGAGTTTTAATTATTTTTTAATTTATTTTTAATTTAAATAATTTTTTATTTAGGTTTGATTTTAGTCGAATTGAATCTTATTTAAATAAAGTTAAGTTTATATTATTTTGAGTAAGGCAGATATTGGATATTGTTAGTATAAGATCAATTGATTTTTAGTTTCGATCAATATCAAATTGATTATTTCTTTAAATCTAATTATCATCAGATTTAAGTTAATATCAGATCAGTTGGTTGATTTGAAAAATAAATTCATTCTACTAATTGATATTTGGGTTTAGTTCTAATTTAATATATTCGTTTTAAAAAATACTTTAAATATTTAATTTAATTTAAATAAATAAAAAATATTTGAATATGTTTAAATTTGTGTGATTTTAAATACCCAAATAATTTATGTTTAAATCACCTTCTAACTATTTTAATTTCTTATTCCTTAACATTTATTATATTATAAGATATACTCCATATTAGATAATTTAACTCATATCATTCAAACTATCTTAAACTAGTGATAAAACCATAATACTTTCCCTCAAAAAAGTTGTGGGTCAAACCATATGTCAAGCAACCTAATCTCTTTTATTTTTAATTAAAATAAAAATAAATTTATCTAATCGAATTATGAGGTGTATCATTATCTAATTAAATATATAAATTTAAAATTCTTTTAATGATCACGTCATCAATCTAAAATAGATCAATTTAATAAATTTAGTAATTTAACTAATAAATTTAATAATTCAATAATAAAAAAATATACTCATATAATTTAGTAGTTATTAAAATAGTTTATTCTACAAAAATAATTATACAGATTTTTTATAAGTAAATATGAGCAGGCAATGGGTATTTAATTATTTTAAGGGGTGTTAATATTCTTTTTAAAGAGATGTTTATTTGACATTTTAATATCTTTTATATTAAATTTACAAAGAAAAATTAAAAAAAAAATTAAAGTGATCGTCTCAGAGATTTAATATCTTTTATATTAAATTTATAAAGAATAATTTAAAAAATTTAAAAGTGATCGTCTCAAAGATTTAATATCTTTTATATTAAATTTACAAAGAATAATTTAAAAAAATTAAAATAATCATCTCACAGATTTTTAGGATTCTGAATGAAAGTGTATTTTTGTTATGAATAAAAAAAATTATCTCTTTTTGATGCTTTATTTATGTTCTAACAATAAAAAAATTAAGTTTAAAATTAATTATTATTTAAGATTAAAATTTAAGGTGGTGTAAAATTTACGATTTAGAATTTATGATTAAGATTTAAAATTTATTTTTAATATTAAGCATAAAAAATAACATTAATTTTTTTTATTCATTTCATCAATTTAAATAATTAATTTAATATCTCAAATATATTATTTTCATTGTTAAATTTATTTATTTATTTATATATCTAAAAAATTAACTTTAATTATTTAATTAATTAATTTAATAAATTATAAAAATAAAATTAAAAATTTAAATAACTAAATTTAAGAACTCTAAGCTGTCGGACGCTCCCGTCACAGTCGGGTCTGACTAGAGTGTCAACTAAAACGTATTTACCCCATTTCCTTACGAGTAAAAATCTTCTACCTCTTTCTCATGACTCTTTATATGCCTTCTTTGAAATTTTCTAAAAATTAAATTTTAAACCCTAGTCATAGTTTTCTATATCTTAAACCCTAAACTCTACACCATAAAAAATATACCTTACCTCTAATCTCTTAAACCCTAGTCATAACCTCTAACCATAAACCGTAAACCCTAAATCCTCTAATTTAAAATAGAGGCATAGAAAAAGGAATAAGAAACAGAAAGATGATTTGCAGCCTTTCCCTGCTGGCTCTGCAAGTAAAATATGGATAGAGCCGCAATTGTCCGGGGGAACATGTATACTTCTAATCAAAACATATGATTACTGATGAAACAATTTATCGCCTCTCTTGGCCAAATTTGAGACAGAGAAGACACGAGCAATGACACAGATTCCAAAGCATACAGATATAATTAGTTTAAGACATAAGAATCTGACCACTTATAGAAAATCATATTCCCATGTCTTCCGGGTAGAGATATTCACCGAGGTTGATGTGCTTTAGCTTGACTCATGTCAAACTTGAGTTATTATACATGCCTGCACTCAGCTTCCATGTGGCATCACCAAAGCTATTAGTTTACTGATCTGAGATGGGAAAGGGGGGAGAAAACGAAGAGAAAGCAGATGATGTACAGCTGAAAGATTTACCTTCAGCGTCTTCTTTTTTTGGTTTACAATGGGCAACTTAGATTTCTTCTCATTCTTCTCAGTTTCTCTTTAGCTTGCTGGGCTTTGGTTTGTGTTCTCATTGTCCATTCTTCAAAGTACTGCAAGAGAACCAAAAGAGTACCAACAGAATTAGGAATAACAGAGCAAAAATTGTATCTAGTATGATGCTTCTGGACTCGGAAGCATGTTGCCATCAATGCTTATATGATCTATTCTTATGCATGTTGCACCAACATAATTTATTTTTATTGTTTCACCTTTGCTTGAATTCAGGGACGGAGTTAAGATTAAACATTGAGAGAGGCAAAGGTCTATGAAGTGTTTAAATTTAAATTTTGGGAGGGACAAAAACCTTATTTTATTACAATTTAAACTAAAGAGGACCTTAAATGTAAGTATACCAAAAAACTGAGAGAGGCAAGATCCCCTCCCATACCTAATGTGGCTCCGTCCCTATGCTTGATCATCCTTTTTCTTTTCCCTATTCATTTGGTTCAATTGTGGATGATTTACCTGTTGATTTCTTTTTTTCTCGAGTTCTGCCTGTTGAAATGCAAGTAAAAGTGTGAGATTAGTTTAGTTCTGCAGATTATAGATGATAAAAGCTGCATGAAGATCACAGAAATTTTATGAAATAAAGAACAATAAAATTAGTTTTACCAAAGCCTGCTTAAGGTGAGCATTCTCTTGTTTCAATTGGTTCAATTCTGCTTCCAGCTCAACTGTATATGCCTGTAAAGCATAACCAACCTTATAAGATTTGAAACTTCTAAAGTGGCAGCTAATTACAATGGTCACTTCACCAGGAATCCATCACTGGTATAACAAAACTATCAATCACACAAGTCATTCGATTCCGGAGCTTGATTTTCTTGTGTAAACATGTTTAAGAGTATGCGAACAAAAATCATACATTGGAGTATATGCCTATATACTAATGGAATAACCAATGCATAAGTCTTCATACTTGTGATTATTCACTTCAGCAACCAATCTAACTACCGATTTAATATATAGTAGGGGTAATAGTACCTGTTTTCTAGCTCTAGACCTTGCAGCTGACTCCCTATTCTTAATCATCCTGCGTTGCCTTCTCTCAACTACCTTCTCTATTGGGCCATCAATGATCCTTTTCCTTCCTCGTAGTCCACCTATCTCCATACCAAATTGGGTGGCTGCATTATCAATTTGATTGGTACACATCCCTTCTGGTGATACCGGACTTATTGGTGACACCATTCCCATTGCCTGTCCTGGTCCATAGCCACCAGATGCAGCTACATTCCCATTGTAGCAGACGGCTGTTGAAGGTGGTGGAGCAGCTGGCTGGTAGCCACCACCCCTCTTACCATCATTGAGATACACTGATGAATCACCAAGGACTCCACCTGGAGGCATTATCTGGTATGTAGTCCCCCCCAAACCACCACTGCCACCCATTCCCATAATTGGCCTGGGAACGAAACTCGGACCCACCACAGGGTTATTGCAAGCCTGATGCAACCCAAACTTTGGCTGATGTTGCGGAGGAGGTTGTACATCCGGTGGCAGGCATGGTTCCCGAACTACACCTGCCTTTACCAAGAAATCCTCCAAGGTCATTTCCCCGAAGGTTGGTTGTCTAGTACTGGTGTTCTCAGCATTCTGCATGTTACTATTATTACTCTGTCCTTGTCCTTGCTGCACTTTATGTATCTCAGACCAAACTTCATCAACAGTCTTCCGACACAAGGGTGCCGGAAGCTTAAGCGAGCCTTGTCTTGGCAGGCTAGGCTGTCTAACTACACCTTTACTGCTTGCTGCTGTTTCATTCAAAGGGAAGTTAACATGGCTGCTAACTGGTTCAGTTGCACCATTAATGAGATGGTTGCTATTAATGGGGTTGGTAGCTTGGTTTTCTTCAGCATTCCATATGCTTGTAAGGAATTCGTCCATGTTCATGGACCCAAAGTTCTTCCCACCCTCGCATAACGTATGCTGGAACTCATCGAGAGTGAGAGAATAGATAGAGGATTGCCTGCCGAGGGACGCGAAAGGATGGTTCTTTTGCTGCTGATCCACCACCTGCAACTGTGACTCAACCTCGCCTGCCTCAGACTCCACAACCGCCATGTTTGAGGTGAAAGCTTTGAACTCTATGCTTCTGATGACTTCAATATATAACAAAACTGACCATATAAGGAAACAAACTATGAAAATCTAGCATTATACTATGGAAAAAGATATTATAATCGAAAATCAAAAGGGGGATGTAAACAAAATTGTTGAAAGGAGAACAATTCATACGAAAGGGTGCATTAGATTTTACTTAGAACAGCCAAAAGACAAACTAAAATGATGGGAACTTATGGGAGATTAAGTACCATAAAATTATTGTAATGATTGTGGAAATTGAAAAATAAATTGGAGTTTTGGACAAAGATAAAAGCTTCTAAATTGGTTGAACAATAGGAATCTATTGCTTATCTTGTTTCCTCCACCATCATTCATGAAAAACTGGTACAATTATGGGGCCAATTACCATGAATCCTATACTATCATTTTCCTTCTGCTATGGCCTATTCGTTTTAATATATTCATTAATTATTGTTTCCAAGTTTCATAATGGAAAGCGCCTAAAGTAAAATAATACCATACAAGACCTAACTAGACAATGGACCACACTACACTATATGAAAATTAAGTAACAAAATATCTTTTTTTTTTTGTTCAGAAAAAGGTATATATCTATTACATAACTAGCCTAAATCAAATATTCTCAATTCAGTTTTTTCTATTATTAACTTATTAACGTCAAAATTTAAATCTTTAAACTTTTTAAAAGATTAGTGTCTGTTGTACAAAATATCTTTAGTTATAAAATACAATAAATATTAACATTTTATTATTATTTGTAAATAATATGGGGTGGGATCAATGAGCTGAACTCCTTCCACACCTAACTGGTTCCCATTTTTTCTTAATTGCTATATTTTTTTTATTAAAAACAATAAAATACATGAATATCTAAATAATTTATTAAAATATGCAACATTATTTTCCATGGATATAAAATATTTATAAAAAAAAAATAAGTGTGCAAGAGTAGTAGAAGCAAGTTGATCCACTCAAAGTGGAACAAAGTTATTGGTGGGCCAAGCAAAAAAGAACTTTCCTATTATGGAATGATTATAACATTCATTTGACTAATTAATTACCGCTAAATCAAAATTGAATCTTTTTGTCCAAAACAAAATAATTAAAGAAAAGAAAATGTACAAAATGAGGTAAATATATATATATATATATATTAAAAAAACAGCTAACTAAATATACCTACTATTCTGCACTTCCTAATATTGATCACGGCAAATATAATAAGATATTTAATGCATTGGACATGAAAACAATTTTATATACCAAAAGAAATACACGGGATTCCCACTCAAACACATTCTTGGTATAGAATTTCTTGAACAATTAAAGCAGAAAGGAAAGAAAGTGAAGAACCAATACGACATACCTGAACTCAACAATGGAGGAGTTAAGTTTATATCATTGAGCTGAAAACGGGAGGGGTATTTTGGTTGAAGAAAATGGTTGGGCGCCAATGGGTTAATGCTGGAAGGGGAATATAAACAAACACGTAGAGGGTGCCAAAGTTGTGCTTAAAGTTTCCCGGTAGGGTGGGGTCCTCAACGCAGTCTATCTATATATAAAAAAGTCAAATTGGAATGAACCCAAAGGGGGAAGAGAATGAAAATTTTGGTAACCCAAATGGTATCGTGGTGGCTCTGATGGACACGTACCGGCCATGTGTCTTGCAATGCTTTGCTTTGCTGCTCTTTGCTCAACGCGTGTGCTGCTGGTTGCTCTCATTTCTGGTAATTAAAGTACTCATTTTCACATCAGAGGCTGGAAATGGAAGAAGCAAATGACGCTATCGATCTTTGAAATACTCCGATTACTTTATGATAGGACCGTAAACGAATCGAACAAACACGAATGAGAGTGTGTTTATATTCGTTCGTTTAACTTTAATTGAATAAATGAACGAACACGAACGTAAACGAATATAAATTTTTTGTTCTTTCTCGTTGGTTAAGGATTGTAGCTTGTTCATATTCGTTTATGTTCGTTCGTTTAAATGATAAACGAACGTAAACGAACGAACATAAATGAACGGAAAAGAACGAACATAAATAAACGTACATAAACGAACGAACATAAATAACATATATAATATGCTAAATATTTAATATTTTGGTTAATTCGATTAATTCAGCTAATTAACTGGTTTTAAACCGAATTAGTCGATAATTAAAATAAAAAAACTCTTAATTATTAGATAAAACCTAAAATTTAACTGATTAAACGGTTTTGTTTTGGTTCAATTCATTAACTTGGTTTAACAGAACAATGAACACCCTTAGTCTTTAACAAGGAAATTTTTAGCGAGTCATAAAATAAGACTTCTTAACTCGAGTAACTCAAAATTTTTTGACTCGACTTACTTGATCTAATGTTCACCCTTAGATATATGTGAATAAATTTAAACGAGCATAAACGAACATAAATAAAATAACATAAACAAACAGATTACCGAACGTTCACGAACATAAATGAACGAACGAACTTTTTTGTTTATGTTCATTCGTTTAATAAATAAACGAACTTCCCGCCGAACGTTGAGTTCGTTTACGGCTTTACTTTATAAGATATAAAAATATCTCAAATAAGATTATTTAAAATATTAATACTAAATATAATATTTTATCGTATTTTAATTGATTACGTTAGAATTTAAGAAAGATTATTAATTTATATATCGACTGTAGATAAAATATTTTATGAGTTATATTATTGTCCTTGTCTTTTAATCCAAACCACTGTTTGAATTTTTAACTCCCCAAACAAAATGTATTATTTTAGAGATTGTTTTTCTTTTCAAATTGTTTACTACACAGTTTGAAACTCAAAATAATCTATTTTAAGGTTAAATAGTGTGATTTAATCACTTAATTATATTTTATCGAAAGATATAAAATTTCATTTTATAATACATTATAAAATGAATCGATAAATTGTTAGATAAATAAAAAAATTTAAATAAAAATACAATCATATTATAATTTTTACTGTCTTAAAAATAAATTCGTTAATACATATAATCGTTACAATAATAAAACAATTTTTAGAGTCAATAATAAAATCTACTTCTTGATACAACAATAGTTATGGGATTCAATTGAAAAATTATATTATGAGTCAGTCCCGTTCCGTGTCAATAGGATCGATAAATAAAAATTACTCATCTTTTTAATGTCATATTTTTTTTCAAGTGATTTTTCACTTACAAAATTAAAAAATAATGAGGTGGGTAGTTTTTATTGGTTGATCCATGAATGAAGCGATAAAAGTCATGATAGAATTTCTGAGATTCAATTAAAATATAACAAGAAGCGAAAATAAAGCGTAGATCAAGAAACAGGCGTACGAAATAAGGCCTCCATGTTCTTCGCCACCATCAAATTGGTGCAAGCCCTAGTGACCCAAACAACAAAAAAACCCGCCGCCACATACCTAGCAACGCTGGTTCCCTGGGGTATAAAAATGGATGCTGCCGATAAGATCACCACCGGTAACAAACAATAACCAACCACGCTCGTGCACCTGTGGAGATCTAGGTTGCCGTTGCGACCCGCTAACATGTTGAAAACGATGTAGAGGAAAATCGATGAGACGACGATCCAACCAAGGATTACACCGAATTGGATCTTGCCAGAAAGGAGTTGGAATAAGCAGAGGGATAAGTAGAGGAAGATTGGTCCGGACAAGTCGGCGTCTCGGTGGGCCGTC